>JAAFCE010001036.1:5999324-6070832 GCA_013389805.1 Trigoniulus corallinus
TACAGGAACAGTTGATAACCAGATTTTCGATATATTGTAGGCTTCATGGCCATTTCATGAATGGGAAGCAGACGTCCATCCTCATGCACAGCCACCATTGGCTACTTTGGCTCCAGAATATGCTTTAACGTTGTCCTGCGATGCGTCAAGTGACATGTTTTCTCTGGGATCGGTAATTTATACAGTTTTCAACGGTGGTAAAACGCTTATGGGCAACGGGAATACTTTTAGTACGTTCAAGAAATACTGTTGTGAGGTTAAAAACTCTACTTGTGACTACTACTAGAAAATTCGTTTGGTTTTTTCTCATCACCCACGCTGAAACGAAATAACTTTTAAATATTACAGTTAAAGAGTTTGACTTTGGCTCAGTTGGGTGGCATACCCAGTGAAGCTCGGGAACACGTAAAATTGCTGCTCAACGTCACACCAGAATTACGTCCAGATGCTCATCAATTCTCAAAGGTTAATATACGAGCGAGTATAAATTTTGAAGTCGCCTTCTGCATGGAATAATAATTTCTTTTTTTCGCCTTTTTCGAGATCCCTTTTTTTGAAGACGTTGGAGCCAAGGCCTTGGAATACTTGGATTCATTATTTCAGTGGGATAATCTTCAGAAATCACAATTTTATAAGGGTCTTCCTAATATCATCACTAAAATGCCTAAAGTTAGTCTTGAATTTACATAATTTATTCTAAAGAATATAAGTACAAAACCTTACTTAAATTTTTTAAGATATAATTATTATTCTTGGTTAATTTTATAGCGTGTCAATCTTTATCGGATCATACCTTGTCTAGCTAAAGAATTTGTAAATCCAGAGATGGTTCCTTTCGTTTTACCAAGCGTCCTATTGATTGCTGAAGATGCTTCCAAGCAAGAATTCTGCCAAACTATTCTGCCAGACCTCAGACCCATTTTCAAGTTGCAAGAACCAGTACAAGTATGTAATTTACTTCACAAAAATTAATTACCATATTTCATCTCGCTTCCTCCATTTTTTTATAAGCATTAAGAGAAATGCTAGTTGTCCCCGGGGAGGGGATGCTTAGGATTTGTGAACAGGCAGAAGTGGAGGGAGGGTTAACAAGATTTTCCTTTCCAAGAGGCATTTTACATCTTCCGAACTCTAATCAAAGAAAAAAAAACGCCCGGTCTCAGGCAAACAGAAGGTGACCCAGCGATTTTCACTCTAAAAACTGAGTTAAGAAAGTTCGTTCATAAAATTCCTTCTTTCAAACCTCCTTACGAAAGAAAAATTCACTGAGAAATATAGGAATTGAAAGCAGTTTTTACACTTTTCATGACATAACTTTTTCTCTTTTAGATACTTTTAATATTCATGCAAAAGATGGAATTACTACTTAGTAAAACGCCCACTGACGATATTAAAACACACGTGTTACCAATGGTTTATCGAGCCTTGGAATCAGATACTCATCAAATTCAGGTTAATTAACACCATTTTCTTTACATGTCGTTGATCAGTTTAATGGACTTTAATTTTTAACAATTCAGGAATTATGTCTAAACATACTTCCAAATTTTGCGAATTTGGTGGATTACCCATCTATGAAAAATGCCCTTATTCCGAGGATTAAAAAATTATGTCTAACTACGCAGTTTCTCTCGGTAAGTAATCTTGTTTTTAAGTGCTGAATTTCACTTATACTGCTTGATACCGATTTTACTCCGTCATTTATCAAGGTTCGTGTCAATTGTTTGGTGTGTCTTGGAAAGCTACTTGAACATCTTGATAAATGGCTAGTTTTGGACGATATCCTACCAATGCTTCCTGAAATTCAGTCACGAGAGCCTGCAGTCGTAATGGGAATTCTTGGTATTACTAATCTTATATTTAATAATTCAATTTGTATGAGATTAGGTTGTTTTACCCTCTGAAATCGTTTTAATTCTCTCTCTCTACCCCCACCATTTAATGGATCTTTTGAAGGCATTTATAAACTTGCACTGAGTCACAAAAAACTGGGTATCACTAAAGATGTGATGGCAACTAAAGTGATACCATTTTTGATGCCACTTAGTATCGAGAATGGACTTAGTTTAAATCAGGTAACACCGGTTTATTTTTATTATAAAATATATTATGCAAATTTACCGACAACTGAATGGTCTACATGAAATCGCTTTAGTTTAATGCAGTCATTGGAGTGGTCAAAGAAATGGTCAATCATGTTGAAGTTGATCATCGTGCCAAGTTAGAACAACTAAGCTCCATGCAACATGAACAGAGGTATGTCGACATCCGTCTAAATTTCTTGTTCAATTTTATAATTACTGCAAACCCCAAAGTGACTGATAGCAGCAGCAAATGGCAACGACATGTCATCTTACTATCATTTGTGATGAAATAACTGCCCATTGTGGAATTCCGCTAGACCTTGAGTAGGCCATTGTGCAAGACAGCTCAGGGAACCGCAAAGGGCCGAGAGCTGATGATTCCCGCACTAAAGGACTTAGGCTTTACAGCTTGCTTTTTTTCGTTATCACTGACCACTAAGACTGCCAAAGGAGATCCAATTTTAGCACTGGGCCTCCCATGGCACGAGAACTGTATTCATCCTCAGAGCCTTAATCATTGAATTAGTGATTTTTATTTTCATTTTTGTAGGACATCGCTAGAGATGGGCAAGATGCATATGCCAAACAAAAATGAACTAATAGCTGGTGTGGAAATGAAGCCACTTAGTGATGTAAGACATTTTTTAGTGTAGTACATTTCAATGACCTACAACTTAAAGGGCTACTACAACTCTGTCGCATTGCAGACCGATCAGTTATTCAAAGGATTAGGACTAGGGAGTTACATAGAAGAAAAGGACGTTTCCAAGACGGCATCGGAGTTTCTACCGTCAGCAGTTTCACCAGCTGAGAAACCAAGAAATCCTATATCGAATAACGTATGTAATTTCAAAATAAGGACAAGTGGACCAGTTCCCTCACTAATAAAGTTTCTAAAATCATTTTACAGACTTTGACATTGGAAGAAAAAGAGCGGATAGCGCGTGAACAAGACAGACAACAAAGGATAAAAAAGCAAACAGTTCTTCAACCTGAACAACGACAAGTGAAAGTTACATCCCAACAACCAACGACACCACGAGACTTGACAGATACTCTTATAAATTCCAACATTGCCAACTTAAGGTTGGGATCTGCACTTCCACCATCTGTCACTCCAAATTATAACATTAGTCATTCCTTCAATGCCAATCCAAGTTTTCCTGCATTTCCCGGACATTCCGCTACAGTCCTGCCGGTGGCAGCACCTTCGGCATTCCAACCAACCGCAAGTGGGAGCCAAGTAAACAGTTTCCAGAGTTCAAACGTGGATTGGGGACAAATGGCCGCTTACTCCAATCTAAACCAAATGACTTCATATGGGAACACCAACATTCCGACTCTCCAACCACCTCCTACTACTACAACCTCTTTAAGACCACAATGGCATCAACAAAATACAAGTTCCCTCGATAACTTACTTGTGTCGCAGTCATCCAATAATGTTCAAAAATTAACCATGAACCAAATGACGAATCAAAAGGCATTTCCACAATATCAATCGAACTTTGTTCAAAATTCGGCACCACAGTTATCAGCAGTAGCAGTTCCTAAGATCATTCCCCCACCAGTACCACAGTCGAGTGCATCTAATGATTTGTCTGATCTATTAGGCTAAGTGAAAAAAAATTATTATTGATACTTTTTAAGTTATTTATTATGATTAAATTCCTTACAAGCCTTTTTCAACATACATACCTAAGTTGTAGAGAAGAAGGAAATTTTTTTTGGTTCACAGGCGTTAAAACAATTACAAGTTTTCCAAGGACTTAGTGGAACTCTAAAAACGCTCATTTGTTACTGACACTTACGGTAAATGTACAAGATGAGAGGGCGAGCTGCTAAGCAGTGACTTGGCAATAAAATGAGCTGTGTACAGGGGTTGGGGGAGAAAGAGCCCCAATGACGATTGCCTAAATAAATATTTTGCAGAGTTAGACTGAATGGATTACAGAGCATTATAAAAACAACCATTTCGTCTGCCGCATCTTAACTCTTCCCTCTCAGTACTTACCTCGGATACAAACATAACTTATTACTACATTGCATTTAGATAAATTTACTGTTCAAGCATTAAAAAAATCAAATGATCAGAAAAAAAAGGAAATGTATCTATTCCTGAACAAATTATTCAACAGTACCAGTACACAAATAAGCTAAAAGGCATTACTGATGGGTGTTACCATGAAATTACCTTGTTTGGCTTTGCAGTCATCCAGAAAAAAAATTTTTTAAGGACCAGTCCTCATCGTTACTACATCAATATTAGGTATTGGGAGTTACGATGGGTTCCACCCACCTTTATAACGTGCTAACTCGAGAATATTCCACATTGTCATCAATGACAACTTTAGGTGAGCAAAACCGAAAATAAAACACCAGACTTGTATAAAACCCTTAAAGATACCCATCCCAAATTCAAAGGACAACAAAGTAGTAGTAGACAGTATTGAAATCATATTAAAGGGAAAAGACAGAATGCTTATTACGGAGAGTTCGATGTACCTACTAAATAACTATTTCAAGATTCAGGGCATTAACCTCAGAACTTAATCATTTAGTGACCCTCATAGGGGTGCAAAACTAGAGTCAATTAATAAAAACTTAATCTGGCGGCTCCGTCTTAATAGTAATACCACTGTAATAGCTATTGTACTGATTACCAACCAGACCAGAATCACCACCAACGTTGCCATCAGACCTGTCGAAGTCATCGTATTGATCGCCAGAGTAACCATAACTGTCTGCACTATTGTCCGGATACTCGCCAGACATCCCATTACCATAACTGGGATCTACCACTTCCTGTTTAATGGTAATGGGTGGCACCTGCTTGTCCATGTAGTTGTTGTCCCTTTCCCGCTCCCTTCTGCTATCACGTTCACCTCTGTCCCGATCACGATCTCTTCGTTTCCTTTCACGATCCCTGCTCCTGCTTCGACTTCGTCTATTTCGCTTGCGGTCCCTGTTGAACCAATTTTGTTTTTGAAGCGACGTAAGAGAAAATATACCAACAAGGAACCACTCTCTTCACGAGACCTACCTCTCCCTACTCCGACTTCGTCTCCTCTCGCGGTCTCTGCGATCGTCCATTTCTCCAACATCCATTGCATCAGTACGTTCCTCAAGCCCATTTTCACGTTCACGGTCTTTCTCTCGAGATCTTGACCGCTCTCGCGATCGACGCTTTCGATCACGCCGTCTATCTCTAATCTCACGTTCGCGACTCCTACAATCACACAGAAATAACACATTAAAAAAAACAGAGATTACTTTTCAAAAAACTCAGTGACCACCTATTACTAACCTGCTGCGACTTCTCCGCCTGCGCTCTCTTGGAGGAATTGGACTTCGACTACGACTCCGCCTTCTTTCTCTCTCCCGATCATCTGGTCTTATCTCTTCTCTACCAGAATGTTTCACATTCACTTCAGGACCACCACGTCTAGTGCCACCAAGACCACCGCCTAGATACACAATCGGAGATCGCACATTAAAATCTTAATAATTACCTAAAGTACAGCTTTAATCACGAAATAAATTTCAACGCATGCTTACCTAATCTGCGAGGTAACCACCCTTTGACCGTGCGAGCCCGCTCGACATCCACCAACACACGCCTTCCATCAATCTTCTTACCATCAGCATGTTTGTAGGCAGCTGTAGACACATCAGGGGGGTAACCCGTGATGAATTACCTGGGGGCCAACCAACATACTACAACCCTCTCCTCCCACCCTTACCCCTTCCCCCAAACCAAACGCATAGCAAACCATTATCACTTACTGTTTCTCGTTTAACTTACGCACAAAGATGATTTCAAAAGACCTTACTAAATCAAGAGGCCAAGGTCAAAACACGTGCAGACGACCCATCTTTTTCGATCAATTTTTCTGATACCAACATTACACCATTGATATTTTGTGAAAAATCTGGTCAATCGACCTTGTCAAACAATGCATAAGTCTGTCTCATTATCGAGGAGGACATCGTGAGGTTAGAGATACGGTTCAATACGTAAGAAAAACAACGCAACTTATGCATTGTGCAAGAGACGTCGCCTGCCATTATACCTACCAATTCAGATTACCTTTCACACTTCAAAATTAATAAAAATATATCAAAACCCGTCATTTGCGAGCCAACAAGTTCGCACAACCTGGTAAATTGAGGTCCTTACCAGTGACCATTTTAACCCACCCAAAACATATTCTTACCACTCACATGTTGCCACTCAACCAGTATCCTTCAAACAAAACCTTCCCACTTGTATACATCAGCAAAAAAAAAGCCCACGAACGTGAAAGTCCCCACTAAATTACCAAAAAAGATGCCAGTCCGAGTTACGTGGTAGTTATTTTACGAGAAACTCCTATTTTGATTCCTTCTGGTTTAGCACAAAATCACCGTCCTTTTACCCTACCTTTCACCATTTGTTTATAAAAGACCATTATGATGGAAAGTCATCACATGCGACTATTACTCCTATTTGCACAATACATACTTACTGCCCTTCTTTGCAAAAAAAAAAATCAGTCGCAAAAAAATAGGATTAAATAACACCACCGGTGTTTATTAGAAAAATGAGAAGTGAAAACACAACCATGAGTAGGCCAGTCAAAACAATGTAGTTTGACTCCACAGAAACTAAGTATATGTTACCATATTAACCTTCCCTGAGAAATCCGCCCAACAACGGTGCCATGGCCGTAACACAACTATTTACCGCACCATTATTTTCCTCTTCCACAAGAAGCTTTGTATGCATCTCGATGGTGGTCAGTCGGTAATTCTACTTACCCGACTTACCTGAATTTTATTTTTAACATAAAATGAAAAAAAAAAATACAATTCCTCACTATCACACTAACCTTGTACTAAACTGCAAGGGAGCTTACTTACTTACAAGGGAACTTACTAATTTACTGTCCTCAAATTACCTTTGGAGAAAGCCCAGGTACAAAGAAGTCCACATCAATTCTATTCATTGGCATTATATGCAAAGACTCACTGACGGTTTTATGATTATCTAAATGGCATAACCACAGAGACTAACGTCTAACAACTGCCCTACACAATTCTTAAATAACGAATCGATAAAGATCGTTCTTTGATCTGCGCCTTCCCAATAATTACCCTAATAATTAAAGACTTTAAATCTTTCTGTGACACCCGAAACCACGAAAGAAACACATACTAAACTCCAAGAAAATGGAAAAACAAGAAAAATCTTACTGATAGGCTTTATAATCCCACGAAACACCCCTTATTCAATAATACTTTTGCATCTCTTCAAAAATCTATTTTACAAATTCGGATCATTTACCTGGATAAACATCTGATTCGTACAAGACTGTCCATCCCCACTATTCATCCTTTGCCTTAAGTCCAATTTTACCATTACTTCCAAATTGTATTTTCCCTCCTAACCATTTTAGTTATGACAGAGGGAACCTTACCATCCAATCCACATACAAACCTAGCCCCGCTATTGAAAAGGATGCCACCATCAATATTGGTGAGCTGCGACAAAACAAGAGAGGGGGTTAATGGAGAAACTTTAGATATCTAACCACATTTCCTGTTGTCACTAACAAGTTATTTGTACCCCACATCACACTTAAAATAACAACCTTATACCATGAACGCCATATGGTCACCTGCACATGTTGTGAATTGTCCACGTTGATAGTCATCATTCCAACGAAAAAAGAAACAAGTGACTTACTCTTGTCTGTTTCTTTCGAAAATTAACAATTTTGCCCATATTCTCTAAATTAGCCACTAATTCTTTTTTTGTTTACGAAATACTGTGACAAGATTCTTTCAGATCTTAACAAGTTCACGCAAGTTCATCAAATGTATTTAAAACCCATGTAGAGAAAGTAACACGAAAATGAGATCAGTCAATATTGCCCATCCAATGTTCATACGATGTAAGGAGGGTACAATCTACTCAAACATCTAACATTTGTGTCGTGACACTTGAGTCAACTTGTTAAGCCGAAGTTTGTACACTGATATCCCCAAAATAAACTAATCACAGTAGAAATGCGTTCTACTATAATAACATATGAAAAGAATTACTTACAATGCATATCTCTCTCATGCTCATACTCGATGAAAGCATATCCTCGAGGTTTGCCAGTTTTACGATCATGCACTACCACAATCTACAAATGGAAAAAGAAACACAATCGTATTTTGATAGGTCACCCATGAAAACATTACCAAAAATTTTTATGTACGGCTGATAACGACGCTAATCAATAGAACAATTAGCATTAGTATATCTCTCCAAGGCGTTCTCTACCTGATGTTAACGCCACCACATCACACAATGCGAAGTAATGGGAAGTTGAATCAGGACAAAATTCTAAACAAACGAAACTATACAGCTTACTTTTCTAATTGAGCCATAGACTTCAAATTCACGTCTTAATTTTGACTCTGTGCTGTCATAATTCTGAAATAGTCATGAAAACATGAGTACATGAAAGCATGAGCATACAACATGAGTAATTTAATTTGTTGAAAGCCTTACAATTCGGGCAATAAATAATGACTTGTAAGGATCGGACGTTGCTATAGGATTGCTGGCAGGATCCCCTAGTAAGATAATAACGCAAAATTAACAAATATAAACATTAATTCAACAACTATATAGAAAAAATAAATTGAGGTGGAATGGGAGGGATTTCGACTATTGGTAGAAAGACAACTGGTAAAGAACGTTGGGTGCTGCAAATTAACCCTCTCCTTCATCCTTTCACCTATCTCCTCATCTCCCGCGGGCTGCCTCCTAAGGGTTCGTCCTGTTATGGCTGCCTGGCTTACTCCCCAACCCATGAAACTAATCCAGTACAGAGTCCGCCAATTCGAAGGAATTTGGATGTGCAGAATTTAGGTTCAGATGAAAAAGATGCAGTCAAATTAAGATGGCAAGCTTCTAATTAATAGCTTCAAATACTTAAGATTCTTTCAAAATATCAAACTTCCTTGAATTATTATATACTTTGAAATGAGGGTACCACCAGTTGTCGTCGACCACTATGGGCATGTTACGAGATGAGGGGAAGGGATGCTGATTAGGTTATGGGTAGAAAAAGACGGAAGCAGAAGTGAGAGCAAATTGTACAAAGGGATAAGATGTAGGGGGTGTGCGGGGTGAATGACGACCTATTGCGAGATAGGTGGGAGTGAAGAGCCATAACACAGTCACGAGGAATGAGTGTATGATAATTTCAACAATTACAAACACTAACAAAGTGCAATATCTTGTTCTAGTTTATAGGCGGCCTGCTCAGCTTTTTCTCGTCTCTATAAAAAGAAATACAAAAACCATTATTTGGAAATTGTCGTTGGAAATTAAATGGAATTTGAAAATTATCCATACCTTTCTTTCCATTCGCTCCTCTCGATTTTCGACACGCGTCGGAGGAGGTGTATCTTTCGGATCCTAAAATAAAAACCATAATTGTAATTTTCGGCTGTAATTCCTAACTGATTATGTGAGCACTGACTTATCCGGGTTATTTAAAGTGAACACAATATCTTGCATATCTCAAGAAGCAAATTCCAAAGAGCAGATTCGAAGGGTTAAAAGTAGATTGAGAAGCTATAAAAGCGTATTCGGTCAAACAGAATTAATCAGTTAATTAACTAGCCTAACGTAATTAATTTAAGTATTAGTAATTCTTAAAGCATACCATTAACATCTACAGCAATTAAAAGTAATTACAACCGCAACGATTTAAAGGGAACATTCGTAACCCTAAAAACGTAACAAAGAAATTATACAAACCTCGAAGCATTGTAGATAGGCGCCAACGCCTGTATAGCCAGTATTCTTCTTCTCATGAGGTAACTTGTCAAGCGGGGGCAAATAAGGTATTGGATCACGCGGAGCAAATAATGCTAAGAGATTTGGTGGTAAAAACTGTGTCATTATACAGAAATTAAACTATATTTAAGTTCAATAAACATTGGTCTAGCTCCCAATTCGAACAACAACTAGCCCAAAAATGGCGACACGTCCTCACTAAAGAACACAACTTCGTTTCTCCGACTTCTACGGAAACGCATAATCATCAGCATTCCAGTTAAGGCGGTAGCGTCTGCATTTATCGCCGCTCTTGAAAATTAAATTATTTTCTGAAAAGACATTAGTGGTTGATCCATCTTGTCACGAAATCTTAGAGCCAGAGTTCAAAAAATATATTATACTGACTTTTGGATTACATTAAATGGTTCTATAATCATCTTCATATGATCATTGGCGGATTGAGATATTGAAAGGCCCTAGGGCTAATTCAATTTTGAGGTCATTTTCTTAGGTTTCGAAGCCCGTTAAATGTTGAGGCCCTAGGCTTCAGCCTACTTAGCCTAGTGGTAAATCCGGCACTGCATACGACAACCCCTTTCATTCATTTCTTATAAACAGGGATGATGAGACGGAATGTTCTACTTATATTTTATTTATTCATTTTGAAAAACGTACATCAGGTACAGAAGAGCATGGTAATAACAACTAAAATGCATTCGACTTTTTCATCTGTCGAGCGAAGACTGTTGTTCAGGAGCCGGCTTCCTTCTGAAGAGTTGGCAGTTGTTAAGGCACTTGAATGCAGAAAAGGAGAAAAGGGGGGAGCGGATGGCTGAAGGGAGGGCGTTCCAGAGGGTGAACTGAGAGGGAGAGAACTGGCCAGCGCGACGATCTTGGAAGGGGGCACTGGGCTCGTAGCAAAACCGGCTAGGGCTCCTGGTTGTGCCCAAGGAGGAGTTCCTTAGGGCGGTGGCTGGGAGGTTGCCAGGAGGAGGCCAGGAGGTTGCAGGAGAGGAAAGTGGGAATGTCAGGATGCCGGCTTTGCAACACCTAGGGGTGATGCAAGAGTGGGCCGGGAGGCGAAGGATGATCCGGATCAGTCTATTGCAGAAGAGCCGAGGTGGTCATAGTTGGCAGAGGGTGAGGGCGGCAAGGAAGGGGCTGGAGCGACTGATGAGGAGGAGGGCTTTTGCCTGGAAACCTGGGTGAGGGCTCGGGTGGACAGGCAGGGTTTGAGGCGGCGGAAACGGAAGGGGAAGGCATTGAGCTTTCTGAGGAGGAAGTTGTGATGGTCAAGGAAGCTGAGGGAGTCGAAGATAACGCCAAGAATTCAGATGGGAGAGGGGGGGGACCTGCAGCTTGCATGGAGAGAAGACAATAAACTTAAGTCTTATTGGCATGTAGCTGCATGTGGTGGTCCAAGTACCAGAGGGAAAGTAGGGCCGGCTGGCCCTTGGCCGAGGAGAGAGTGGAGTCGAAGCTGGTGGGGGGATGGGGCGGCCTAGGAAGTTGTCAGCGTAGGACCAAACCCGCCAGCCGTGGCATATGTTGGGGAGTGAGGAGGTAGCTACATTGAAGAGCAGTGGCCTGAGTGTGGAGCCCTGAGGGACACCGCAGGTGAGGGAGGTTAGATGGGGAAAGCTGAATACAGGCCGTACGGGAGTGAAGGTACGCACATAGGAGGTTGATGATGTAGGGCAGCGGTCTTCAAACTGGGTTCCGCAATACATCTCTACGGGTTCCACCAGGCAAAAAGGAAATTCGTTGGCAGCGGCCACTTTTCTAAAGGTGGGATGCGGTTCCCCCAAAACATATACTGTAGTTCTAAGGGTTCCGTGAGCCGACAAAGTTTGAAGACCACTGATGTAGGGGTTAGGTATGGCAGAAGAGAGGTGGGACAGAAGATGACTGTGGTCAATGGAGTCGAAAGCCTTAGTCACGTCGGTTTTGAATAGGGCATACTGTACTGGTGGCCGGAGGCAAGGGCGCCAGAGATCGTGTAGGGAGGCGAACGAGTTAGGTCAGCAGCTGTACTGGGACGGGGGAGGGTCCGGAGGAGGTCATCGCGGGAGATGCCGAGGAGCCACGACTCCAGGACCTATGCGGGGGGGCGAGAAGATGCCGATGAACCGGTATTTGTGCAGGTCCTCTTGTGGCCCGGACTTGCGAAGGGGGAAAATGAACGAAGTTTTCCAAGAGTGGGGACAGAGCCTGCAGCCATGCAAGTGGCAGGAGCTGGAGCATGCAAGGAGCAGGGAGAAGTTTTGGCCCTTTATTGCCTTCAGGAGTACCGTGGGGTGGCGGTCGGGCACTGAGGCAGACGAGGGCTTCAGCTTAGCAAGGTACCCCACGAGGACCAGTAACTCGAGGGTGGTGGGAGACCCGCTAGGGACGGGGAGAGGGGAGTAGTCGCAGGAGAGGAAGATGGCATTGAGCGGGTTGGTTAAGAGCTCCAGAATCTTGCTGGCAACAGGGGGAATAGAGGGGAGGGAGGTTGTCGTGGAGTCGACATGTGACCAGAGGGAGCCAGGGTTAATGCAGGAGTCTTTGGTGCTGTTGTGCTTGTAGAGGCACCACATGTTGGAGAAGGCAGAGTACTGGAGGGGTCTCCCCTTGGTTTTACAGGAGCGGTGGAGGGAACTGCAGACACAGGGCAGGGAGGTGGGCTGACCATCAGAATTTGGGACGTTTGTGAGGGAGGCTTCTGGATTCGGGGCATGCGAGGGAGAAAGCTTCCAGGTGGGCAGATGAGAGAAGCGAGAGCAGTCGCTCAGGGTGGGAGCAGACCCAAAAGCCCTGTCTTCTGATCATGGAAGGCAACAATGCTGCTTTTGATCATTGACAACATTGTTAACAAGTACCAGCCATCCTTCAACTACATTTAGTCAAAACCCACAAGGAAGTATGGCAAACGTTGCATCGCCAGAATCCTTATATAAATTTGTATCAGTGTAGGAGAATGGGCCCCTCAGTGCCTGGCATTTGCCGATGATGTGGGGCGGATCATCAGATAGAGAAGGGACTAAACGATATAACAGGAGCAGTGGAAAAGGGAGGGCTAAAGATTAACATGAAGAAGGCAGAGTATCTGGCTTTCAACTGGGATGGTCAAGACAACAACGGGGACATACGCTCGTGGGGTGAACTGGTGAAAAAGGTGCAGGAGGTAAAGTGCTTAGGATCAACGTTCCACAGCAATGGGGAGATACTCAGATGTGACCTGTAGAATCAATGCGGGGGGGGGGGGGTGTGGTTGAAATGAAAACAGGCAAGCGGAGTCCTGTGTGATAGGATTACTGGATTAGTTTGTGGGTTGGGGAGTAAGCTAGGCAGCCATAACAGGATGAACCCTTAGGAGGCTGCCTGCAGGACATGAGGAGGAAGGTGAAAGGACAAAGGAGAGGGTTGATTTGTACCACCCAACGTTCTTTACCAACCACCCTTGTTGCTATTGACGTGGGCTTGCGCTGCTTAACTTCAGTGATCTCACGGGAACTGGTGTGTCCAACGCAACTTAGCTGCACGAATAGGAGGGTCCCAATCAAGTCGAAAGGGAAGTTTCACCGGACAGTGGTTAGGCCAGCTATGCCCTATGATCAGTGTTGGGGGCAGTGAAGAAGAGACACGTCAATAGAATGCAAGTAGCCGAGATGCGAATGCTGCGCTATATGAGTGAGTTGTCGAGAGCTGATACAATTAGGAATGCGTACATTAGAGGTAGCCTGGGGGTGGCGGACATAGCCGAAAAGATGAGGGAGAAGACACCGAGGTGGTATGGACAAGTTATGAGAAGCTGAGAAGAGGAACTCGTTAGGTGCATCCCAGGAATGCAGGTGGTCGGCAGCATCCGGGGTAGGGGGAGACCGAAGCAGACGTGGGACCAGGTTGTCCGGAAGGACATGGCAGTGTGCGGGGTGGACGGGGACCTGGGTGGGAGACAGACGGGAGTGGAGGGCTAGAACCTGCAGACCAGACCCCTGCCATAGGCGGGACAAGGGTGTGATGATGATGAACCCTGTATTTCATTTATTCACAGTTATAAAATTACAATACTTATATAAAGTTGAATTGAGTGTACTTACCTCAAATGTTACAAAAGCTCCATTTAAACTGCTTGTTTGTAGGAAAGGGAGCACCCATTATCTTGACTTTTGAGGTTTTGAGGGAGCGGCGAGTTGCGTTGGACACACCAGTTCTCGTCTGATCACTGACGTTAAGCAACGCAAGCCCAGTTAGTACTGACATGGGTGGTCACTCGGGAAAGCTGGGTAGTGCTAATACCCAATAATCGTCGCATTGGTGTAGTGTCTGTGCAGTATATGCATTAGAACTATACAGTGGACGGGTCTCTAATGACCTCGTAGTTGACGGGACCTTAAACTCCAACAAACAACAACAAAAAATTGACTTTTGACGTTTGCGGTGCCTTTAATTTGACAATCCGTGTAAAGGCTGCTTCACACTAAGCAAAGTAGCAAGTCAAGTAACACCTGATTGACCTGCCACCAAGCGGGAAAGTAGCAAAAAAGTGATCACATGCAAGTCCATAAGTGAGTGGCTTCCAAAATGAAGACAACATCGCCGCAACAGAGAGTATATTTAGAAAGTGGTGAATTGTGCAACTATGTCGATTTTGGAAGAAATTAAGAAGGGGGGAAAACGAATGTGGGTAAGACAGTAGATAAAACGGAGAGATACACTGGGTGCTACCAATGTTTTTATAAAAGAACTTGCCTTTGAAGATCCCAAGGAGTACTTTGCTACTTTAAGGATGACAGAAAAATGTTTCAATTTTTTGCTTGAACGTATTGAGGCAGAGATTCAACGACAGGATACCCTTTTAAGATATGCAATACCTGCAAAAACTAAATTGCAGGCTGTACTATATTACCTTGCAACTGGATGCAGTTTAAGGACCCTGACCCATCTTTTTCAACTTGGACAATCAACAATTTCATACTTTCTACCGGAAGTGTGTGAAGTTATATATAAGGCATTGAAAGACTTTATAAAGGTAATGAATCATAATCATACCCTTATCCTGCCTGTGGCAGGGTTGGGTCTTCAGGTTCTAGCCTTACACTCCCATTATCTCCCACCAGGTCCCTGTCCCCCCACACACTACCATATCTTTTAAGACAACGTTTTCCCACATCTACTTCAGTCTCCCACTGCCCTGGGTGCTACTGACCACCTGCATTCCTGGTATGGCCCTAATGAGCTACTCATCCGCTCTTTTCATTACATGTCCATACCACCTCAGCCTATTCTCCCTCATTGTTTTGGCAATGCCCACCACCCCTAGGCTACCTCTAAAATGCTCATTCCTAATCCTATCAACTCCTGCCATGCCACTCATGTATTGTAGCATGCATATCCCAGCTACTTGCATTTTATTGACATTACTCTTCCATATAGCATAGTTAGCCTAACCACTACCCTGTAGAATGTTTTTTTGGTGATTTAGGGTAATTCAACTACAAGGTAATTAGAGCCCCATCCACAGCATAGTTCTTATGAAGAGACTACACAGACACTATACTAATGAGACAATTTTTTGGTATTAGCTGTACCCAGTTTTCTCAAGCAGCCACCCATGTCAGTACTAGCTGGGGGTGCACTGCTTAACTTCAGTGATCAGACAAGAACTGGTGTGTCCAATGCAATTTGCCACTCACTGCCCTGTAGAACTTACCTTTCAACTTGAGTTGGGAGCCTTCTATCACAGGACTATCTCACCATTGCTTTGGAATGTTGAATGAATGACATCACAAAATGAAATGCAAATAAACTATTTATTGAAAAACTGAATTTGGGCAAAGTTTAATGCTCTTCTGACAATGTCAGTATGCTCAGCACCTACATTGACATCTGCTGTTAGGTTGTATGAGCCACTGGTCAGGTCTATGTCACTGTATGGAGATGTTGCTATAGAAGCAGGACTCCATGGTGATTCCTGCAGATTGGTAGGCTGTGGGGTTGATAAGCCTTTGAAAGCATTTGAATGCTGTTGTCACCGAGCATTATAAAGGCACTGCTGTATCTCATGCTGTGCCTTTAAAGCTAATGCAAAGGGTATAGCCTTCAGCTGCTGGCCAACATGCTTCCCAAAAGTTTCAAACTCATTTTCTTCTGGAAGCACATTCATGGTGTGAGTTATTTCTTTTAATTGCTCTACCATCTCCATAAGATGTGCTGTTTTACTCTTTGAAGCACGAGGTCTTTTTGGGGTAAAACTCACATCATCTGAAGTCTCTTCATTTGCCTGTTTATAGAAAAAAAATGAGACGTGTATTAACATATTGTAGGGTTGCGATGTAGCACCGACGCCCCTGCCAGGTGGCATCACTGCACAGCTACACTGTGAGGGCACTTTCCCTATGTCCCGATAGATGGCGCCACGTACTGGGCAAGCTACCCAGTTAGTAGACTGACGCTCCCGCTTGGTGGTGTGCAGTCTACTTTAGCTAGTTTAGGCGGGAAATGGGATGGGTAGAATATAAGCAAGGGAAAAGGTGGGAAAAGGGAGTTCTCCTCCAAGCTTTGCAGCGTGAAGCTGTGTCCGACGGTGGGCAAGCACCCAAACAAAGAACGTAGTGTTTCTCCAGTTAGTCAAGTGTCTTCAGCAACACCACTGGAATAGATGAGCCAGTGTGTGTTGTGACGTTAGTGAAATACATTTCTTCAAGTAGTTCAACATATTGACAGCATCACTGGAATAGATGAGCCAGTGCATGCTGTGTGACGTAGCAACGTGAATCAACGAATTCTTTGACTGTGCTGTGATGCTTGCAATGCAAGCTGGAGGAGTTAGAACTCGCCCACTTCACCTTGCCTGGTGTCTGGCCTGGAACTATCGCCTATGCCAACCGTTAATAAATTAGTGTACTACTAATTTTTGAACTCTACAATATAAATTACTGTTTACTACTTTAGGTTCCATAGACAAATGACTGGAAATTAATTGAAAATGGCTTTCAACATGAATGGAATTTCCCAGGGTGTTGTGGAGCTATTGATGGCAAGCATGTGGTTATTAAGGCACCATCATCATCAGGAAGTTTATATTATAATTATAAAGATTCAAACAGCATTGTCCTAATGGCAGTTGCAGACCACCAATACTGTTTTTCTTACATTGATGTAGGGTATAGAGGGAGAGCTTCAGACAGTGGTATATTTCATAACTGTGATTTATATCAATCACTGGAAAATGGTATACTACCACAAGGACATGTCTTAGTTGGGGACAATGCATTTCCTTTGAGGGAATACCTTCTTAAACCCTTTCCAGGAAACAAACTGTCATTAAAGCAAAAAATCTTTAATTATAGACTATCTCAGGCCCATAGAATTGTGGAAAAAACTTTTGGCATAATGGCTGCAAGGTTTTGGGAATTTGAGAAACCATTGTCTGTCTGCCCTGATAAAGTTGTAACAATAACAAAAGCATGCTGTGCAATGCATAACTAGCTCAGTCAAACAAAATTTCAGAGTCAGCAATTGGAATACACTGTTGACTCAGAAAATTTTGAAACTGGTATGGGCACCCAAGGTAATTGGAGGGTGAAACCACAAACTCAAGCCTTGCAACCACTTCCACCTTTTTCACCAACCACTCAACACTAGCATCTCAGAATCTTTGAGACAGATATGCTGATTACTTTGTGGGGGAGGGATCAGTCCCTTGGCAGGCTAGGATGATACATTGAAAGATGTCACAAGTAAACTTACCATGCTGCTTTGGCTTTCTGTCACTTTGCAGTGATTCATGAAGGGCACTGAACCATTTAATAGATGGCACATAAACGTTTTCAGTTCCAGCTCCAGATATTTTGGGTCCCTTAATCTTCTTAACTTCTTGTGAATAAGTTGCTCTATAATTTGTTACAAAAATTTTTTATTGACAATTGTTATTTACTGTTTCATATGCTTAATGTGATACTATACTATACTTCAAATAATGTGATACAAATAATTTTTATTGATAATTGTTATTTTGTTTTATATACTTAATGTGATACTATACTTCAAATAATGTGATAAAATAATGTGATATTATACTATAATTCAAATAATGTGATACAAATAATTGTTATTTTCTGTTTCATATACTTAATGTTCTAAATAAAATTTGATACATACCTCATGCTTTTGATTTTCATTTTGATATCCTTCTCACTGAATCCAGGAATGTTCATAGCCATTTCTAGTGCATGATATGGTGATTGCCTAACAGTTTTATCTTTATAATGTGGAGAATTGAAATTCCACAGACATTCATGTTCTAAATATCGTGAAACAAATTCCACAGTTGTGTCTTCTGTCCAACGTGACATTTTTATATTTGTAATCAATTAAATTTGTGGAGACAACAAAATAATGTGGAGCTGTTGATACCCACCAAAATGAACAGACTAGAAAAACAATTCAAAGACTCCAAATTTAAAGACTATAAAAAGCAATCAGTTCAAGCAGAAAAAGTAGCAAAAAAAAAAAAAAACACAGGATACCCACCAAAATCAAAAGACTCCAAAAACAATCAATTCCAATAACAAAACATGTTGGAAAAACAATGTACCCACAAAAACGAACACACTAGAAATTCAAATAAAAATGATAATTATGAAAAATGCAGCATGCCAAAACTCAACGGTGAAATAATTGATGGGATTTTGATGTAGCTGGATGCTGAACAAAAGTTAGCAAGTCCCTCTACCCTTGCTCCCTTGGGATGCATTCACAAAGTTAACACAGGAAACACAGGATACTCACCAAAATGAAAAGATTCCAAAAACAATCAATTGCAATAAAAAAAAATGCTGGAAAACCAACGATACCCACAAAAACGAACACACTAGAAATTCAAATGAAAACAATAATTATGAAAAATGTGGCATGCCAAAACGCAACAGTGAAATAATTGATGGGATTTTGATGTAGCCAGATGCCGAAAAAAAGTTAGCAAGTCCCGCTACCCTTGCTCCCTTGGGATGCGTTCACAGCAGCATCCAATCAGAAGCAGCGATTTTGCAGTGAGGGATTGTGGGAAGGCGTTACTTGCCAAAAAATTGGAAGCAAATCTATCCGATTTACTTGCCATTTTTACTTCACGACTTGCCATTTTTACTTCACGACTTGCCATTTTTAACCTGATCACACGTGGCAGGTAGCAACTTGCTACTTGCTACTATGCCCAGTGTGAAGCAGCCTTAAAGGCCGGTTTACATGCTACATCTTAACGGATGTAGAGGGAGCGTGTAGACCACAAAAGGGATGTCTTACTGAAACTGAAACAAGTTCAAGGTCACAAAAGAGAACTGATGGAAAGGGCATCCTTTTCTGGAAATTGTATGATAAAATGGAGAGACGTCCCTTTTCAGTTCATTTCACTCCATGTTGGACTACACCAGGGATATCAAATTGGTGGTCTGTGAGCTACATGTGGGCCCTTTATGCCTAGCTTGTGGCTGTCAAAATCAATATGATGCCCATAGTATGTTATGCCAATGGGTTGCGTGATCAGCCATGCTGCCATAACGGGCTGGACCCTGTGGAGGCTGGTTTCAGGTGAGGGGGGAGGTTGGAATGGGGGATGTAGGAGAGGGTTGATTAGCAGCACCCAATGTTTCAAACCAACCACCCAGGTACTGTATTATTTACATATCCAGTCTGCTACTCAGAGAGGGGGGGCAGTTGCCCCTGATTGCAGTTGAAAGGGGTAGCCAAGGGGGGAAGGGTTAAATCCCTCCTTGGGCCTTGACTGAAAAATTTAAAACGTTTTGAAAACGAACATACTGTAAAATCTCACGTAGTGGCCACAGATTATATGCAAAACATAGGGTCATTTAGTGTGGACTATATGTGAGGGTGGACTATATATGGGTGCAGACTATAAATGAAACCCAGGGTTCTCAATGGAAACTGCTCTTCATTTTCTGAACATTTTATTCCACTTAACAACACAATTTTTCACAGTACGTTCTTATTATATGATAATGCAATATAAAATCTTTCACATTTCAATTTCATCGTCAGGGCAATCTGACATTTCATGTTCAAATTCATTTGATCCCATTCCCCCTACAAGTT
Organism: Trigoniulus corallinus; assembly: GCA_013389805.1. Taxonomy (NCBI): domain Eukaryota; kingdom Metazoa; phylum Arthropoda; class Diplopoda; order Spirobolida; family Trigoniulidae; genus Trigoniulus; species Trigoniulus corallinus. The sequence goes on from JAAFCE010001036.1 coordinate 6,019,326, forward strand.
GTGCCACTGGCTACAGTAGGAAATTTAAAGTGCGGACTATACATGAGTGTGGACTATATTTGAGGTGCAGACTTTAAGTGAGATTTTATGGTAGTTAAGCGCTATACACCCTATCAACAGTCATACCCCCCTTATACCATTTCAGGAATTGTCATGTCACCATTGAGCTGGGCCTCCTGGTACTTTTGAAAGTAAAATATATTGGGCAGTGTTTTTCCCCAGCCAGTTGCTTATTTATTGTCGGTCTACTGTTCGTTAGGGAATTCTGAAACGCCAAGGAGAGAACCAACGATCACACAAACGCTAGAATCACAAGTTGGAAATGTGATTGAAAATGGAGTAAAAGATGTTACGTGTAAACACACAACAAAACGTACGTTTTGTCTTCCATTTTATATGATGGACAAAATGTACATTAAGTAGTAGCATGTAAACTGGCATTAAGAGAGAAATGGCCACAGCTTCTTCACCAGAAACTTTCATATTACAGTAAAACCTGCCTAAACCGGACCTTGTATAAACCAGAAACCTGGCCAAACGGAAAATAAATTTCGGAACGGAATGATTTCTCATTCAAAATATTACCCTAAACCGGAAAACTACCTAACACGGAAACGGAATAAGGTTTGGGAACCGTTTGCATAAACAACCTAAAACGGATTATTTTATGCTACATTGCAACGGATTATTTTATGCTACACTACAATGCAGGCATTAATTTTGAGTGTGACAGTATATGCACCGAAAGACCTGGAGAAGGCCTACGATAGTGTCCCTAGACAGGTATTATGGAGTGTTTTAAGAAAGAAAGGAGTGGATGAGGGTCATATTAGGATAGTGCAGGATATGTATGATGGTTCCATTGCTAGGGTGAGGACAGCATGGGGAAACACTGCATGCTTCAATGTGCAGGCTGGGGTGCATCAGGGGTCAGCACTCAGCCCATATCTATTTACCCTAGTAATGGATTAGCTGCTGACAGGAATAGGGGAATGGGCCCCTCAGTGTCTGGCATTTGCGGATGACGTGGGGAGGCTGGAGGAATCCAAAGAGGATGCAGAAAAGGGCCTACAAGACATCAAAACGGCAATGGAGAGAGGGGGCCTTAAAGTGAACATGAAGAAGACTGAGTACTTAGCCTTCAATTTCAGTCGCGAGGGACAAGAGGGTGAGATCAGTTGTGGGGGTGAGAAGATACCAGGGGTGCAGCAGTTCAGGTATTTAGGATCAGTTTTCCAGAGCAATGGGGAGATAGATTCGGATGTGACACATAGGATTAAGGCAGGATGGCAGAAATGGAGGCAGGCAAGTGGGGTCTTGTGCGACCGATGGGTCCCAATTAAGCTGAAGGGCAAAGTGTATAGAACTGTCGTTAGGCCCGCTATGTTGTATGGCTCAGAGTGTTGGGCAGCTAGGAAGAACCATGAAAGGCAAATGCAAGTGGCAGAGATGCAAATGCTGCGCTACATGAGTGGGGTGTCAAGAGCTGACAGAATCCGAAACACCTACGTTAGAGGTAGCCTGGGAGTGGGGGACATTGCAGAAAAGATGAAGGAGAATCGCCTGAGGTGGTATGGGCATGTTATGAGGAGGGGAGAGGAGGAGCTTACTAGGGCCATTACGGGACTGAGGGTGATGTGGGCACCAGGGGTAGGGGAAGACCAAAGCGGACATGGGCAGAGGTGGTGCAGAGGGACATGGAGACGTGCGGGGTGGATGGGGACCTGGTGTGGAATAGGCGGGAGTGGAGGATCAGAACCCGCAGACCCGACCCTGCCTCAGGCGGGAGAAGGGTGAGATGATGATGATGATGAGTATATGCACCGAAGTCCTAGGGACCATTATGGCCATATACACACACAGCTACCCAATAGTGAAGCAACGACAATGTACTTTAAAAGACATGTGGTGACAGGGGCAGATCCGGGGGGGGGGCAATACAGCCATTGCTCCCCTCTCAGTGCCTCACTGCACATCCATCAACTGATGCATGGTTCACCTCTGCAACTGATGAGGCATTTTTGCATTTGCTATTCCCGTTTCTATTCTACCAGTTCAATCTGCAGTTGGCATGTGGTATTGTCTAAGGGGCAGTGGAGAACCTTTTGTAATTGCTAGCTAGATTTATACTAAGGGATTCTGAATATTTAAAAATATTTGGGGTGCAATTGTTTGAAGTGCTCCCCCTTGATCCACCTCTGAATCAGCCCCTGTGGGGGCAGAGTAATTTTTTGGTTTATGGACTTTTATTTTAAATTTCATCATCCTAATATAAGGTGATCATATTTTTTTTGTACTTTGTTTCATTAAAACACAGACCTGTGTAAAACGGAAAACTGTGAAAACGGAAAAAAAAATTGGGAAGGATCAGGTTCTGTTTTAGACAGGTTTTACTGTAACTGACTACAAGGAACATTCCAAAAACTGCGATGGGACCTGTGAAAGGAAACCACGTGACTGCATCCCACCGACTGATGCATCAAGCCGCCTGTGAGTTGTTGCCCTTAGAGTGAGTTTTAACCACATGTTTAGATTGGCGAGTGTTTGGAGTGTGTAGTTGTGAGAAACGATAGTTTGTTGAGTGTGATATTTTCCTAGAGAAGATGTGCGACAGCAAATACTGGACAAAGAAGTTCATGGTGTTGTTTAAGGAAGATTCAGAGCAAGGACTATACAAACCACCATCATCATACCCTTACCTCGCCTGTGGCAGGATTGGGTCTGCAGGTACTAGCCCCCCACTCCTGTCTACCTCACACCAGTTCCCTATCCACCCCATACACTACTATAAAGCTACACTAATCCTTCTACACTTTAACATCCTAACTACACTGGTCAAAAAATTAGTGGATATTGTGAATGTCTGGGAATGCAGTGTCCCAGACAGGCCCTAGGAATGCAGTGCTTTTTAGGAAAAGCTTTTGATGCAATCATTTTCTTGTACCCCCAATAGAATGTAAAACATGTTGGATGTCATTACAAAACCTGTATACCACTCCACAGGGTAGTGTCTGCAGTGGTGATACCAAAGGGTATGTGTGGTGGGGGAGGATACAAGTTGTGTTTCTGTAGTTGGTTCCATTCCAATTGTCAGTTAGTGAATGACTCCACTAAGTGACAGCAATGCCTCCACAATGTCATTTACCTGAATCAGTGGCTTCGAGAGCCATAGGAAGGATGGAAGCTGGACAGACACAACGAGAGGTGGCACAAGCCATTGGGGTGACTCAAAGGCTGATTTCCAGACTTTGGAATCGTTTCAAACAACACTGTTAACAGAAGGGCAGGACAAGGTCGACCATGATCAACAGCAGCGAGGGATGGCCATTACCTCTTGTTAACAGCCCATCAGAATGGGTGGCAGAATGCCACTCAACCACATAGTGCCCTTCAAACAGCAACAGGATGCTGGGTGTCAACTCAGACTGTTTATAATCAATTTCATGGAGGGTGGCCTCTATGCCCATAGGCCCATGGTGCATACCAGGTTAACTCCACAGTACTGTAGAGAGGGCAGCATGCCGAATGGAGAGCAGTTGTTTTATGATGAGTCCTGATTAAACATGGAATGTGAAAGTTGACGTGTTCTCATATGGAGGGAAGGAGAGATTAGAAACAACCCAACTTTTGTCCACAAAAGAGCCCCATATAGTGGTGGTGGATTGATGCTGTGGGCAGGCATCAGTATTGGTGGAGTACCCCGAGGGCCACATCATTAACATGTAAGTTGTCATGAGAGCCATGCAGTGTTGACTTCCTTTTTGTAATTTTTTTTTAAAGTACCAAAAGGCCTGGCTTACCGGTATCCAGTTTACTCGATATGATGATTTTCGAAATGCTATTTAATAATAGTTTTAATCAAATTATGGCACATGGCACCCCATTCCAACTATGCCTGGTAGCAACTGTCCCCTTCTCGTTAAACCTCTAAGGAGCAGACTGCATATTTATACTACATGACACTATTATTAGTAATTACTTTTTATTACTTATTATTGATTGCGAGGGCTGCAGCTCTAGGCTTCACAGGCTGCATGCGACCCATGGGCCACCAGTTTGACACCCCTGCTCTACATTATCTGAGTTGGTAATTTGACTGTTATAAGGTATAGAGACGAGATTCTCTGACCCTTTGCCATGCCATATGCTAGTGTCATGGGTGATTGGTTAATGAGCTCCAGGCATGGGTGATTGATGCACGTCCCCACAGCTGCATTGCTGGACAACATGGTGGAATTGGTGGGTATCAAGCATCTGCAGTAGCCATCTTACTCACTAGACTTAAATCCAATTGAGCACGTGTGGGATGCATTGCAGGCAGACACCAGCACCTCCCAGAACTGTTCCAGAGCTGGAAATTGCTCTTATGGAAGAATGGCCACGTATCCCCCAACAGTGCATTGATAATCTCATTGCCCTAAAGTCACACAGGTGTGTTGCAGTGCATACACCATACTGAAGGAATATTTCCACCCATGGCCAACAATTACTGTAGTGTTAATGTTGCTTTGTTTGTTTGCCCTATTCTGTTATCTCATTTTATTTGATGGGGACACCACTCAGGCACTCACATGAATCATGTCCTTCTTTTTCTGTCAATATACCATAATGTAAAGTAATATGTGATTGAAAGAACTTACCTCTTGTACATTATTGCAGCATTCTTAGGTCATTTCACAATGAGATTCCTCTGACTGGAGACATCCCAGCCTACCCCACGGAAGACACTCGTTGCATTACCTACCATGAGAGGCATGATCTCCACCCCCATGACACTGTGGATGCATGATAATGATGGCTGGAGGCCTGCACGCTCACTCATGATGGCTGCCGCCACTGGGGTTCTAATCCCCTACACCATAGGCTTGAAGATTTGTTAATTCTGCATCATATATGCACAACATTTTCAATTTCCTGTCTGCAGTCCCCACCCACCATGAAGTCCAACAAGGTGATGTGCATTTGGATTGCCAGGTTTGCTCAGACAGGTAACCATCAGGGAGCCATGACCCCTGAGTACCAGCACCAATAGGAATCAGGAGCTCAGCTGATTGATCAGATGGGTATCTGTGTGACCACCCATTTTCCACTGGAGGCCTGTGGCCAAAGTGGCATGTTGGGGTCTCAGGGTCACAACCCCACCCCTTGATGTGTTGGAGCCATCCGGCATCCATAGACGATGGGAATGCACCCCCTCAACTATTAGGATCTGCTTCCACCTGAGGATCAAGTCTCCATGCATGCCAAACACACTGGTAGGCGTTTTCTTATGGTCGCCTCCAAAGGGTGCCAACATCAACCAAGGGTTTTGCACATCAAAGAAAATGCAAGCAATCAGAAGTTCATTCCAAAAAGAATTTAAATTAGTGGAAACCTCTAAAAGAAGTGGGTCATCTTTAGAGGATCTCTATATTCCAACGTTGTAGTACTATGACTTGCTAATGTTCATGAAGGATGATGACAGTCCTGCTTCTAGTGTTTCAAACTCAAGTGATGATGAACTTGAAGCAATATGAAATGATAGTCCAGCTATAGGAATAGAAGTCATTGAAGAATGCAATAAACCACTACAGCCAAAAGTAAATACTTTTATTTTCTAATTAATACAATTTATTCAGAAAGATTTTAAGCTTTTCCTTTACTAATCAACTTCCCTTGCCAATCCACTTGTTCAATTACATATTCTAAATATTGTTGCCTATTTTGCTTGGCATCTGAACCTGCATTATGCTTGGAATTTTGACTCAAACCCCTTAAACAAGTCATTCTTTGGTTTGTTGGTGTTTTCAGGCCCTTCAACTACAAGGTCTTTAGAGCCCCATTCATTGCATAGTTCTAGTGCAGAGACTGCACCGACACTACACTAGGGGTGGCAAACCTATTTCAGATGGCATGCCAAAATTTTAAATGTGATATTTCTTGATGTACTAACGTGCCAGATAGTAGGGTACCCTTCTGGGTTGTTACAGGAAATTGAAATTTCACCAATTGATTGGTTTGGCTTTATGACTCACCCTGGTGGTGAAGTGGGTTGCATGCTCATAAACTCCATCAGTAGTCCTATGTTCCATATTGGACCAGGATGGGTTGACTTCCATTTTTTTTGGGGGGGGGGGCAATATGTAAAATTCTGAATGGAGACACATTTCTTCCTCTAGACCAGTGGTGGCGAACCTTTATTTTTAAGACGGGTCACAAAAAGAGCAAAAAGTTGTCTGCAGGTCAGTTGCAATCACTATTTAATTTTATGAATAAAAAATTATTATTAATAATGAATAAATTAGTTTATTAAAGTAGCAAATAGAGAACATCAGCATAATGCCCTTATCCTGCCTGTGGCAGGGTCGGATCTATGGGTTCTAATCCTCCAGGTCCCCATTCAACCTACACACTATGATACGATAAACTAGATATGATTCACGTTCGGGTCACTTACAATTGCACAGTGGGTCACTTTGTGACCTGCGGGTCACAGGTTAGCCACCACTGCTCTAGACATTCCATAAATAAAAATTTGCCTTACATACCTAAGATTACTTTTTGGAAAGGGTTTTAATGTTTTTATGAAGGCAAATGCGGAATTGCCAAAAATATCGAATTAAGCTGCCACACATTTTCAGACTTATCTGAGAAATTGAATTTATTATTCTTTAATCTTTTATAAAAACTGGTAAGTTCAATAACTCCCACATCTGACATCTTACAGTTTCTACCAACATAACGTAGATAAATTATTTCCTTGCATTTACTAGGGTCATAAGCACAACACTAGAATCCTATTTAATTTTAGAACATAGCACCATCCTCAGGAGGAGAAATCATTCTTATATGCTTTCCATGAAGAACTCCTCCACAATTAGGCACTTGCCATAAGTTGTTAAAGTAACCAAATATTACTTTGCATTTCCTTTGTGGTATGAGAACTAATAAAATTTTAATTTTAAGATTTCACATTTTAACACACAAAATGGAAGTGAATGATAGATTTATAACTTCTAAATATGCCAAAAGAAGTAAATCTTTCAAAGAAAACAGATATAAATTTATAAGGTTATGCACACAAGCCCTGAAAAATGACAAAGATGAATACAGTGCTTTTGGCAGAAAAATTGTAGCCAAAATTAATAAGATGGATGACAATAAAAAATATATGCTGAACATTTAATAAATCAAGACATATACAAGGGATAACTAAACCTGCCTCAGTGGCACAGTGGGAAGCACATTTGGTAACTGGACCCTTCCCACAGATCATTTGGCAATGGAATACTCTTGAAGAGGATAACATGAAGCACTTCCTGAAAGGAAAAGCCACCACTGCAACTACTGTAGGGGGACACAACAACTATAGCTTAGGGTTTCAGGTTTTACAGTATCATATGTAGGAATGAGAGTTAGTCTCTCCACTGCCGAATGGGTGAAATAAGACTGCTGCATGGCCTTCTTTCAGATAAGAAGTAAAACTGACGTCCCATTTGGTGTATGATGGCAGTTGAGGGTAAATGAACCCTCTACTATGCAACGTATAGATGAGGCAAAATTTCGAAGTGCAGGAGCTCACCCCCTAGCATCAGTGAAATTCCCCAATGTGCAGTAGCCCAACTGGTTGTGGGAAAACACTGCCCAATATAGGGGACTCCAAAAGTTTTCATTGGCAGGCCAGACTAGGAATTTTTCAAAGGCCAGCAGGCCACAACTTACAGCTTGATGGTTGTCTGAAGTGGAAGCAACCAGCATGACAGCACACTTTGTGCTCTCAAATGATGTTTCAGCATAAAAAAAACATGGTGACAAAAAAAGTAGCAAATGTGCTTATTTTGCCATGGAAAGTAATGTGCTAATCCATGGCAAAATCATGCAGCATGAAGAATTTTTCAAATGTATTGAGGATTTATGCATTTATTGCAATTTAATTTGTGGAATTGTATATCTCATCTACATAACAAAATTGGCAAAATGCAATTGATGATTTAGGAATAGCCTGACAATGACTGACTGATGTGACTGGCATTTGTTCTTGCTCTATGGCTAATTACTGTTTTACACCCAAACTTTACCATTAAGTTTTGAAATTAAGGAAAATTAAATACATTTATAGAATCCTTCAACAGGCAAGATTAAATCACTTGGTGGGTCATATGTTGGAGATCCCTGTTCCAACATATCACCCTAGTGTTCATTCAGAGGGACAAGATGGATATTTCACCAAGCCATGAGTGGCAAAAGGGTTAAGAGTTGTTATATACAAGGGACAACTGAAGACCTTAAATGAATATACTATTGCTTGCAAGAACAGAATTTTTCAAAACATAGCAATTCCATCAACTAGTAACTCCCCTGCCTATTCCACATCAGCAACAAACCTGTCATCAACTTCATTTATCATGGATGTACAGTATATGAATTTCAAAAGTAATCAAATAGATTTTTCTCATTATAGATGTGTTTGATTCCTAAGATCTAGAAGGATAATAAAGTAAAATTAAGTTTAGATCCCTAGGCTAGAACAGTAATAATAGAAATGCAACCTTAGCATCACCCATTTTCACCTGCCCTACACACCCCCAACATTAAACAAACCCATACAATGAACAGATGAGGACACATCCTCACACACCTGCACTCTCATCACAGGTTGGTGAGAATGTGTTAGAAGTAGGTCCTTCTTTCCTGAAAAGTGCCTAGTAACAACTGGTTAGGGTCACAACCACTTGAGAGAAAAATAAAAACACTCGAATCTAACCCTGAGCTGTTGCCCCCAATTTTGAGCATTTCTATAGAGTTAGAAAAATAAAACACTTAAACCCAACCCTGAGCTGATCCTCCAATTAAATAAAGGCATTTGAAATTAAAATACTTGAAACTAACCCTGAACTAAAAATACTACTTAAAGAATGACAAAGTGGAAAACTTAATAAAATTTTATTTGAGAACCAAATCATGTCACTCTAATGAACCAATAGAGAAATAAGGAATGCATCACCTGAGCAATCACTCCACTTTATGCAAAATTATAAATATACTGAAAAAGTGGTGAAAAGAAAGTCTCTACTAAGAGGAAAAAGGAATACCACTGAGAATTGAGTGGAGTTGAGCTTTACAAAGAGAGACTATTGAGTCATAGTTAGAGTCAGAAAACATTTTTATGGTAGTATGCAATTTTGCAATTACTGTGAATTCTTCATTTTCATCTGTTGCTTTTAAAATTTAAAGTAAAGGAGAAATGGATTGCTGTTGAAATGGATATAACTATTGTGGGGTTGCCAGACGCTCTCACTAGATGGCGCCCCAGCCGCATCAGATGCCCTTGCTAGTTGATGCGCTCTAGCTGGGCCAGACGCCTCTGCTAGATGGCGTCAAAGAATGGTCAGGTGATAGTTATACAGATGCCTCTGCTAGGCAGCAGAGCGATAGAGCAGTATCAGCAAAAGGTGGGAAAGAACTGGCAGAACAAAGGAAGAGTAAAAAGGGTGAAGACGTGTGTGCAGAGTGGGAAAAGGTAGAGTAGTAAAAAGGGGAAGCCGTGTGTGAGGGACTAGTGATGCTTTTGTGAATTGTGTGAGGGACTGTGATGGCCAACTTGTTTGATGTATGCTGCCTGCCTAGCCCGTGCCTGATGCTGTGCTCTTTCCTGCAATCCTTTACCAAGGATTTAATAAAATCTTCTCAGAAGAAACACCAAAATATTTTGTGAACTTAAGCTAGTGGACATCAACTACTATACTACTGGATGGACATATGTGAATTGTGTTTATGAAATTTGTGAAGTGTGTGGTTATGGTTACATTGTAACCATACGAGATGCTTCTGTTAGGTGGCACTATGCCCTTATTGGGTGGTCAAGCCATCAGTTCACCAATGCCCTCACTAGCTGGCATTGCTGGTGGAGTGATGCCATATTTGCAGTAATGCCTCAGCTAGGTGATTGGACCACTAGGTGGCTCTTGGCTCTTGGCATAGTGATCTATCTTGGTGCAGCGATTTTTGGATTTTGCCCGAAAAAAACAAAACAAACAGAAGAACCAAAACCGCCTTTTTCAAGGCAAACACCTTGTTATTCCAGAGGACGGTAGGATTGCGGTTTTTTTGGGCCCTTTGAGTGGTGTGAGAGGCTTGGTGTGAGGTCAGCATACTACACCTAACCTCACTCCATTTCTGCTGCTCCCATCGTGCTTCACTGCAGCACATGTGTCGTCTGCATAGACAGACACTGGGCTGCATTGGAGCTAGGAGCCCAAATTTAACTGCAGCAAATATTTTAATCCTTTATTTCATTATATATTTATTTAAATGTTTAATTAATTTACATATTTTATTTATTATTTTATTTTATTAGTAATTTATTGGTTATTGGTTTGTGGTTTATGGGTTTTGTAGTTAGTAGTTTTGGTTAGTGATAAGTTTTAAGTTGTAAAGGGACTGCCAGGTGAGTGTGAGACCTCCACTCACTTGGCAATGATTAGTCCACTAATGAGTGTCTCCTGTGGGGTTGGATGGCACCCCCTCACAGGTTGCCCTGCTACTATCACTGGGTTCTGGACGTCTGGCTGGGGTGCCCCCAGTCAGAGCTGTCATACCAAATAAGGGGGGTAGACTTAGACTAGGGACGTGGAACCTGGGGACCCTCTCGGGGAAGACTGGAGAGCTAGTAACAATTTTGAAGCATAGGAGGGTCAGTGTTGCATTCCTCCAGGAAATGCGTTGGAAGGGTAATAGGTCATGGGCCCTGGGGGAGGGATACAAACTCATCTATGCAGGTAGTGAAGAGGGACATTACAGGGTGGGTATTGTATTAAGTAGTGAACTACAGCAGGGGGTCACTTCAGTTAGGAGAATTAGTAGTAGGTTAATGTTAGTTTCTGTAGTTTGGCAGGGTATAGGGCTCCACCTCATAAGTGCATATGCCCCCCAAGCAGGCCTGAGTGACACCATAAAAACAGCCTTTTGGAATGATTTTGATGAGTTGGTACACTCAGTGGACAGTACAATTAGACAGGGTAGGGGAAATGAGCATCTGATTATTGGGGGTGACTTTAATGCACATGTCGGTAACAATGGTCTGGGATATGAGGAGGTACATGGGGGATGTGGGTATGGGATGATCAACCCAGAGGGGCAGAAGGTCCTTGAGACAGCAAGAGCACATGGCCTTGCATTGGCCAATACTTGGTTCAAAAAGAGGGAAAAGCACCTAATCACTTTTCAGTCACCACAGGGGAGCTCCCAGATAGACTTTTTCATGGTTAGGATGCAGCACAGGGCAGAGATCCAAGACTGCTGGGCACTACCCAGTGAGGATTTCCAGAAGGAGAGTGGCCATAAGCTGCTTATGATAGAATTACTAATGAAGGGGACAGTTAGGCAACATACCTGGAAGGGAGAATCAGTTATTAGGTGGTGGAAGTTGCCCACCAAGGCAGATGAATTCCAGCAGGAGGTTCTCAGCCAGGTTGACTGGGAATGGGATGGGTCAGCCAATGCCATGTGGGACAGGGTTGCTAGGAAAATTAGGAGATGTGGTGAGGCTCTCTTAGGTAGGGGTAGAGTAGGAGGAGGTTATCAGGGTAGGCAGACATGGTGGTGGAATGAGGAGGTGGAAGCTGCAATCAAACTATAGAAGGTAGCTTTCCATAGGTGGAGGGAAATAGGGGACCAGGTTTCAAAGATAGACTATGTTCAGGCAAAGAAAAATGCCAGAAGGAGCATTGCCCTGGCCAAGTATCAGAAGTATGAGGCACTATATGAAAAATTGGGGACAAGGGAAGGAGAGAAAGCAGTTTTTAGACTGGCTAAAACCAGGGATAAAATGATTAAGGACGTTACCAGGGCTATCACAGTCAAGGATACCAATGGTAGGGTTCTGTTCCAACCAACAGAGGTGATCAAAAGGTGGGAGGAATACTACCACAGCCTCTTAAATACTGTTACCAATGTAACAGCCACAGCAAGCAACTCAAGCATAATTCCTCAGTAAGTGGACAGGGTGAGTGAGGCTGAAATCGTCAGAGCCCTTTGCAAAATGAAAGGTCACAAAGCAGTAGGCCCAGATAAGATCCCCATCAATGTTTGGCACACCTTGGGGACCACAGGCATTGCATAGCTTGTGAAGCTTTTTAATAAGCTAGCAAAAGGTGATAGGATGCCATCTGCATGGCGAGAGAGTTGGATAATTCCATTGTTCAAGGGCAAGGGGGATGCCCAGGACTGTGGAAACTATAGAGGCATTAAGCTAATGAGCCACTCTATGAAGCTGTGGGAGCGAGTCATAGAGTGTCGCCTCAGAGAGCAAATTAGGATCCGGGGAAACCAATTTGGGTTTATGCCTGGTAGGTCCACCATGGAACCAATCTTTATTCTAAGACAGATGATAGAGAAGCATAGAGTAGCAAAGAAGGACCTCCATGCAGTATTTGTTGACCTGGAGAAGGCCTATGATAGTGTCCCTAGACAGGTACTGTGGAGCGTTTTAAGGAAGAAAGGGGTTGATGAGGGCCTTATTAGGGTAGTGCAGGATATGTATGAAGGTTGCATCACTGGGGTGAGGACAGCATTGGGGAAACACTGCAGGTTTCAAAGTGCTGGTTGGGATGCATCAAGGGTGAGCACTTAGCCCATATCTATTTACTCTAGTAATGGATGAGCTGCTGACGGGAGTAGGGGAATGGGCTCCTCAGTGCCTGGTATTTGCTGATGATGTGGGACGGCTAGAGGAGTCCAAAGAGGATGCACAAAAGGGCCTACAGGACATTAAGACAGCAGTGGAAAGTGGGGGTCTCAAGGTGAACATGAAGAAGACAGAGTACCTAGCTTTCAATTTTAGTGACCAGGGGCAAGGGGGTGAGCTTCACTGTGGGGGAGACAGGATTCCAGTGGTACAAAAGTTTAGGTATTTAGGATCAGTTTTCCAGAGCAATGGGGAAATAGATTCTGATGTGATGCATAGAATTAATGCAGGGTGGCTGAAATGGAGGCAGGCAAGTGGGGTCCTGTGTGACCGCCGGGTCCCAATAAAGTTGAAGGGTAAGGTCTACAGAACCATCGTTAGGCCAGCTATGCTGTATGGGTCAGAGTGTTGGGCAGTTAGGAAGAACCATGAACGGCAAATGCAAGTGGCCGAGATGCGAATGCTGTGCTACATGAGTGGGGTGACGCGATTGGACAGAATTAGAAACGATTACATTAGAGGTAGCCTGGGGGTGTGAGATATTGCGGAGAAGATGAGAGGGAACCGGTTGAGGTGGTATGGGCATGTGATGCAAAGGGGAGAGGAGGAGCTTATTAGGTCCATTATGGGACTGCAGGTGGTTGGGGGCATCAGAGGTAGAGGAAGACCGAAGCGATGTGGGAGCAGGTGGTGCAAAGGGACATGGAGGTGTGTGGGGTGGAGGGGGACTTGGTGGGAAATAGGTAGGAATGGAGGATTAGAACCCACAGACCTGACCCTGCCTCAGGCAGGAGAAGGGTGAGATGATGATGATGATTCCTCAGCTAGGTGATGTTAAGCCTCATGAACATGTAGGCAGAAAAAAGACAAAGAAAGAGGCAGAATGACAGAGAACCACATGAAGACAACAAGGAAGAAGATTGTGCATGAATGATGTGCATGTCATGAGGCAACCCTCCATTTTGCTACTCTACTAGATGATGTGAATGGATGTTAGTGAAGTCTGTCTGAGTAGATTTAATAAGTGATAGTGTTGATAATGACATGTGACATTTTAGTGAGTTCAATGATTAATAATGAAGAACTGTTATGATGATAATGATGTGTGAGGGATGAGGACTGTAATGAACTGTGATGTAGAGTGGTTATGCTTGGTAACTGTAATGACTGTTGCTGGAAGTCTTTTCATCGATGTTCTGGTAATACTTTGCTGCAGTTTGATAGCAGGTTCTGTCAACTGCTCTGCATGGATATAAATGAAAAGGACCCTCACATATTAATTTGTACAAATGGCTGTAAGAAGAAGGGCCCAAAGTGCCCCAAAAATGCCCAAATTAAAAAAACAGCAAAGGAAGCTTTATTACAGATAAAGAACATCTGCAAATCTTCAATTTTCATTTTTTTCATTAACAAAAATCTATCTTAATTTAAAAGGCCTCTGGAAGCTTTCCATCATAATGTTACCCTGAACAAAAAGGGAATCCTTAATTAAAACATTCACTTATATCAATAAAATTTTGACCTAAAATTTAATTAATTAATGCTATGAAAGGGAGCTTTTATTTTTAGAATAAAAAGGCATCTTCAATGTAGAAGAAGAATGACCTCAAGATGAAAAACATCTGCAGAATTCCACTCCAAAACAGGAACTTCCTCTTTTGGAAAAAAGCAAAGGCATAAAAGAAGATGGAGAGAGCAGATCAGAACATACCAGTAGCAGACCAAGAAGGACAGAGAACCAGGGGGCAGGCCAAGAAGATAGCCAAGGAGGAGAGATCCCCAAGACAGAAAACAGCCAAGGATCCACCTCAGGAGGAGTGTTCTGGACTGCAACCAAGGACTCCAAGAAGTTAGTAAGTCTCACCAGGACTCCAAAACAACAGAAGAGCCTCCAACTCAAGATAATGATAAGAAAGATGAAAATTGTTTTATACATTTATAAAGCCATTGTCAACTAAATAAGAACAATACTCTGTTGAAAGTTTCTATCTCATTCTACTTCTTTTAGATAATTATGGTAAAATCTTTATACTCCATAAATTGTGATATTGTATTTGATTAAATGTGAATGGATCTGTGCATTTTACTTGTAGAGGATGCATAAAATTGTTCAAACACACAAAAAAGTAAAAGTACTTTAAGGACAACTAATTAAGAACAACATATTTTTGTGTAATTATTTGCAAGAAATCTTTGGATATACTAGTGTAATTTGGTAAGTTTAATTATAAGTGAATGTCTACTTTGAGTTGTAATATTTTATGACTATAAATTTGCCTCAGGGAAAACACCAATAATGGGAAGAGCAAAGCATTGAACATCAGCAACATGAATGGCAATAATTGAACTGAAAAAGGCTGGAAAATCACACCAAGAAATTGCAAGCCAATTACAATGTTCTAAAACAATGGTATATGAGTGAAGTGCATTTTGTAATATTGAAGATTGCCACTGTGAGCAGCCAGAATAAAGCAAGTGGACTTAAAAGTAAAATTGTAACAAGTGCTAGTTTTAATTTCGTTTTCATCCACATTTATACTAGCCCCTCTTAGCTACCATGCATCATGTGCCAAAGAGGGGGGAACAAATGGCAGGATGTTGAGTTTGGTCTTCACAATGAAAATGGAAAGGGTTACATATAATGCCCATTTATTCACTATTATAGGTTTAGGTCATTGGCCCCAAAGAACAAGGTCCAATGCAACTACAACGTTAACAATTCCCACCCTCTAGAAAGATATTTCAAAGGTTTGGTTTGTACCTATCCTGATCCTAAGGAGATCCATATCCACACTGTGAGGGAGGGTTATTCTGTAATCCATATTCTGACCAGGAGGTGAAGGTACAGGATGAGGAGGTGGGGATTATGTGACACCTGTAGTACCAGATGGTGGTGTGTAATGGTCAGACCTGGGTTGGGTTAGGTATCCATCCTGGTTTACCAATGACTGCTGATGATATTGATCACTGTACTGTGCATGTGATTGAGGTACCAGTGGCAGGGGTGGCAGAGAAGTGCTAGGATTCATCTGCTCTGGATATGTGTAGGGAGAAGTGGGACCATATTGGCTGCCTGCATCATACCCAGTCCTCATCGCATGAGGTGGTCTTTGATAATCATTAGCATGATTTGAAGCTCCCGGTGAAGGCAGGGCAGTAGTTGGAGTGGGAGGATGAGAAGCTGGAAATTCTTTCCTCGATGGGGGTTTCGGCTCTCTCATTTGCAGTGGGCACATTTGAGGCAGTAGAGCGCTGACTTGCCTTGTCATAGATGGGCCCAGAATCCTTACTTGTGCCACTGTATGCAGATGGCATTCAATGGACATGCCAGTCATGCTGTTGTTCAAAGGAGGATTACTCTTGTTGCTTGTGTCACAGGAGTTTTTGCTGTAGTCCACCCATTTGGGATGGCATCATCATGGGTGGAGTAAAGCTAGGGGTTGAACATGGCATCGACATCTGGCCTGTTATGGATGTGGCTATTGACACTTGGGGTAGGGAACTGGGAGGGTTTATTGCAGCAGAGGAAGTGGGAGTGGCTGGAGGCAGCATAGAAGTTGTTCCCTGCATTCCAGGACTGTCTTGATTGCTATTGCTGTAGGCCACTGAATTTGGAAGGCAATAATTCTGATATTTCTGGCTTATCTGATGATGAAGGGGAGGATAACACCTTTGCCAATGCAACTGCTTTATTGAATGAAAATTCAGCCATTCAAGAAGTTCTGACTTTGAGCAGTGACTCTGACTACACTGGTGGTGAAACAGAGAAATAAAATGAATCAAATGATGATGAATTTACTGAAGTCTATGAGCCACATAAAATTTGGTAAATTCCAATTTGATCCAAAATGTGAAGTTTTCAACAACCCTGACATTGAATATGTTGGGTGCCAAAAAAGGCTACACATGGAACTACTTTGAAAACTACATCAGTATGGAACTCATGGAAGAATTTGCAAATATGACCAACCTCAAACATGTGCAAGCATCTGGATGGTCAGTAAATGTTACTACTGGCGAAATCATCAAGCTTTTTTTTGGAATTCAGATTCTCACAGCTTGCATTGGTTATCCAAAATTTAGAATGTTTTGGTCACATGCCACCAGATTTCCACTAATTTGTGAAAACATGACAAGAGATGACTTTTATCCCATCTGATCTCATCTGAAGAAAGTCAATGATCTTGACATTACTGATGAAATGAAAAATGCTGATTGCTTATGGAGAGTAAGACCATTTATGAACTCAACTCAACATGTGTGTCTGAAATTACCCAGTCAATAGGAGAATTGCATAAATGAACAAATGATCCCATTTGCAGGAATGACAACTCTTAAACAGTATGTACCATGTAGACCCAACCCCACTTGTTCAAAAGTTTTGTCCTTGCATCACCAACTGGCAAAGCCATGGATTTCATCCTATAACAAGGAAAGAATACATTTCCCACATCATTTATCACAAAAGAAATAGTGTTGGTAGAGCAGCTGTTTTGGCCCTGTCAGGAACACTTTTGAGAGGTAGCAATTTGTACTTTGATAAGTACTTTACATCTATTCCCCTTTTGGCAAAACTAAAAGAACTTGGTATCAGTAGTATAGGGACATTGATGAAAAGCAGGATTCCAAAAGAATGCAAGGTCAAAATCATGTCAACAAAACTCACTGAACATGAATGAGAGAGGGACCTGCACAGAAACAGTGCATAGTGATCAACAAATTGCAATATCTGAGTGGCTTGATAATAAATAAATTTTTGTGCATCTACTGCATACAGGAATGGCAACCCAGATGCTTGCAGACATTGGAGCAAAGCAGAAAGATGCCATTTAAATGTCAGTCACCCAGAAGTTGTTAGAAACTACAAGTGCAGTATGGGTGGAGTTCACCTGTATGACCACATGATTTCATTTTATAGGATGAATTCCTGGACAAATACATGGACCATCCATGTTATTCTCCATCTTACTGACATGGAAGTTATAAATTCTTAGCTTCAGTACAGAGAAGTCAAATTAAAGATGCAATATGGCAAAACACATGAATTCCAGTATTCGGACTTTAAGATTGCATTGGCTCAGGAGCATATTAAAAAAGGAACACTGCCAACAACACACTGCCATTAAAACGGGGACCCTTTTTAAAATGGGAACCAGTGAAAACAGAAAAAAATACAGGAATGATCAGGTTCCATTTTAGAGACGTTTTATATATATATATATAATGAACATGAAGGGGTGGCCACTTCATTCATTATATGGAGTGTTCATTATACCAAGAGGCAGAGCTGCCATAATGTGGGTTCAGTGCATTTACCAAACCCAGTCCTTGGCCTTGGTCTTTGGCCCAGACTGGTGCTGTGGTGTGAGCCTGGTTCACCACTTTTACCAGAACCTGGCCTTGCATTTATTGCCTGCCCTGTTCATTACCAGGTGTAGAAGTTTAAAATGCCATTTTTCTTCCAACAGATGGTGCACAATGCGAATTAATTTTTATCTCAAAACCACAGTGATATATTGCAGCTATGACAGCCCACTAATAAATTTGATATTCATTTGTTTGTTTAGATGTTAGCAGCACACCTTTTTTGGTGGTAAACATGTCAAAGTTTGAGGCCAATAAAGAGCGTTTGTGGCACTAACTGACTTTTTTGTTCAATCACAAGAAAAATGCATCAAAAGTCATCAAATTGTTGCTGAAACTTATGGCAAGCTTGCTCCACAGGAAAGCTGGTTTAGAAGACTCAAAAGTGAATTTTAATGTCACTGACAAACAATGCAAAAATTGACCAAAAGATTTTCAAGACGTCCAATTGCAAGCATTATTGGATGCAGAAGATATGGAAATACAAAAACATGATGGCAGAGAGCAATTAAATGTCACTCAGCAAGCCATGTCACTCAGCAAAATGCTGCTTCAATGCCATGAAAGAAAGGGATTTTTGCATTGAGTTGTTAATGGTGGGTTATTTTAATAATCCCAAATGTAGAAATTCATGGGTAATGCCAGGATAACCATCAAAGTCAAGTGCAAGACCAGATTGCTTTGGGAGGAATACAATGCTATGTGTGTGTGGTGGGATCAGAAGGGTGTTGCATGCTATGAGCTTCTCAAGCCTGGTCAAGGCTGCCATTATCTGGCAGCATTGCAGTGTGGACATGTTGTTTTGAGCTCCTGCTTGGTAAGAGAATTTTTTGGTTAATTTTGATCATTTTTAGTGGGTTTTTTTGTAGAGAGATATTAGGAATATCTTCTTTTGGATAGATTAAAAAGAATCCCGACGATTTTAAGTTGTTTTATTACTTGTCCTAGGGGTCACCATGTGGTGTGTTTTTGGCATATTTAGGCTTAACCTAATGAAATTTTCTTCTTTAGTTTTCCTTATTGTGTTTTTAAAAAATTTAAAGTGTCTGTGTTTATAATATCATATTGACTAAGATCTTATATTAAGATCATTTTTATACAAAATATTAGTTTGGGTTGTCTGTCTTTGTAGTTGCTATTGTATTTTAGGGATTGTGGTTCTTGTGAGTGTGTGTGTTAGTGTTGCTTACCAGTGTTTGTCACGTGAGGTGACTCATCACACTTTTCTGACAGACTTGTCCAAGTAATGGAGTGGTTCTTGTAACGTTTTTGTTTTCTAGTTGAATGTCTGGTTATTAGTGACAAAAGATTTCTATTGATCTCTGGTTTATAGTTTATAGGTTTTGAGTGTCCTTATAAAATTGTTGGGCTTTTTAAATTGTTTAAGGGACCCCATTTTGATATGTACATCACTTATTTAGTTAAGTTGTGCACTACTTTGAGAGCTCAGCATATTAAAATGCCTCCAAAGAAAGCTGCAGAGTGTGGGGGTTGTAAGCTCTTAAGATTAGAGCTGTCTCAAATGAAAGCTGTACCTAGGCCAGAAGAATAATATTTTCATACCAAGATTTGATTTTAATAAATCAGTAGGTAGATATTTGTTAGAACAGCATCTACAAAGAAGAGTTTTGAATGGACACATACCCTGTGAACTGTGATTGTCAATTGGCCATCTGATCAAAATGGACATGCCCCAAATGGATCTTTGTCCCCTAAACCCAAAGAGAAGATGTCCTCTATGCCCAAGGAAATGGGGCCAAAAAACTAACATTTCATGCAAAAAATGCCAGCGTCCAACATGCCCAGATTGTTTGGCACAAATCTGCCTTTTTTTGTGCAATTGAATAACTACCAACAAAAGAAGTTTGTCAAATACTAAGAAAACAAAAGAATATTTTTAAAAAATGTTAGTTTATGTAAAGCTTTGGACCTATTGCAATAATACAACATGTTGTTTTTGATTCTTCAGTTAATTTCTTAATTTTTCTATAGTGATCTAAGGTTTTGTATTTCTGTTACACTGTGTTCTATTTTCTAATTATAAATAATGTTTATTATTTGGCAAAAATAAATTTTTCTCTTAAATGGCATTTATTGTTCATCAATTATTACTTTCCTGCATAATAATGGGGTCAGGTCAACCCCAACTGACCAATATCATAAATTCTACATCACCTTACCATTTAAGGGTTATCACAAATCTGAACATTAGGTGGGTATGCAATTTTTAATCCATTATCATTGTAATGTTGAGCAGTGTGAAGATAAAATTTCAAAATTTAATCTTAGAAGAAACAAATTGGAGTACCTATTGAATCCATCATTTCATGTGTCACTCAAATAATCAATTATATAGACAAAAACAGATGATTGCAAGAGTAGACAATAAGCACATATAGGTGTATTGTGCATAACAAAATGGTACACTATGCTTGAACAAAAGTAGACAACAGGTTCATATGAAAATATTTTAAAAACATCACAAAATTATGTATAACATATATAATGGGAAACTACAGTTAAGTAAAGGTAAAAATTGGCATTTTGATATATAAACTGCCACTTATACTGTTGCAGTTTGCTAATCAAAACAAATTTATGGCAAATAGTAAATACCTCACTATAACATATAATGAAAGTGATAATAACCTAGGCTATTCTAGTGATGAAAGTGACTTAGATAATTCTGCATCCTTATCAGAAGAGTCATCTGAATTTAATTCTTCAGATTCAGAAATCAGTACATCAGTAGTACATCAAAAATTAGCCAAAAATGTAAAATCTAAGTACAAATGGGAGAAAAAAGCTATACCTGTCCACCCAGATGCTGCAAGAGATGTAAAACTGAAACCTGAAGACAAGTTCAAAATTTCGAAGCCAACAACTTCACCTATACAATTCTTTCATCTATTTCTCAATGAAAAATACATGAAAATATTATGTTAAGGTTGCAGTTGCATTGGACCTTGTGCTACACAGAAAAGAAAAGGTGTTAAAAAGGAGTAAAAAAGGGAGTAAACACAAAAATTACTCCTTTTTTCATGATTTTACTCCTCCAAAGGAGTAAACTGGACATATACTCCCTATTTGATATATTATTACTCCCTCAATGGAGTAACTTGTAAATTACTCCTGTTATTGAATTGCACGTGCACGTGTATGCACACACAGTGTTTTCTAATTTTCAAAATATTCTATGTTCATAATAGAAAATAAACAACAGTTACATTTTCAGAAAGATGATTACCTGCAAATTAATAATAAAAAGACGAAAATTTAAAATTTAATTGCCTAGTGGTTAAAGGGATTGTTTTTTTAAAATTTTTGGAAAGATGTGAAGACCCAAAAGAAATTATTGGAGACATACACAAAACTATTTTTTATGGTAAGACATACTGTTAGAAAAATGTTCTATTTAAAACCTACACCTGATGTTGTATTTTAAAGAAGAACAGAAAAAGTGTATGAGTTGGAAAATCATATTTATATTTCTAGGTTAAAATTATTTAACATTATAATTAATGTACAATAAAGGTTTTATAGTTTTTATTAAAGCTGCTTGTCATAGAGCACCTCTGCATGACAGTGTTGCTCTTGCAGTGTAGCACGATTAAAGGGGAAGCCTAGCAGTTTTCCAATTTAAACTACAAAAACGGGAATGCTGTATATTGAATCTACATCTCACCCTTTACCAGCCCATGGCTGGGTCACCCTTAACTACCTGTTATCACATATGTTTTTTGCCTTTCCCCCTGGTGCCCTATTACCTACAGTCCCATGATGAACCTAAAGAGTTATTCCTCCCCCTTCTCATGACATGCCTATAGCACCTCAATCTATTTTCTCTAATCTATTCTGCAATTTCCCCCACCCCTAAGCTACCTCTACATAATCACTTTGGATTCTGTCTGGTTATAACACATCACTCATATAGCTCAGCATTCACATCTCAGCCACTTGCATTCTCCTTTCATGGTACCTCCTCATGGCCCAACACTGAGCCATGCAGCATAGCTGGCCTAAGCACAGTTCTGTAAACTTTGCCATTCAGTTTTATTGAGACCTTGTGATTGCACAGAACCCTCCTGGCCTGTCTCCACTTTTGCCATCCTGCCTTGATCCTATGGGGCACCTCTGAGTCTATTACACCATTCCCCTGAGCACTGATGACAGACAACTGAACTCATGCACAGCTGGTATCACCTCATTTCTAGAGCAAACCTCACCCTGTGGTCCTTGGCCTCTCCATTTGACAGCTAAGTATTCTGTCTTCAGCATATTCACCTTCAGGCCCCTTTTTTCCATTCCTAATTGCATGTCTTGAAAGTGTCCTTAGCCTGGCTATGGAAGCATCATACATACCGTGACCTCATGACTTCTACCACTGTGATTTTGTAACAACTTCCAAACTAGCTTCCAATACAAAAATAACCAAATCCCAAGATTTTCTGCACTCCATTGTGGATGTGATATACATATCTTAGTAAACATGCTGGTTTGTGTGGGTTTAGGTGTGTAGATCAATTGATTTTGTTTTAAATTATATACAGTAAATAAAAACTGCAAAAACCTTTATTGCATCTAAAGTACTATTTTGTATAATGCTAAATAATTTGAACCTTGAAATGTAAATATTTTTTTTCTAAAACCAACACTTTTTTCTTGTCATTATATCTCTGCTGTTAATATAGTAATAAATTTAAAAAATATTCAATATTAAATTAGCTCTTCTCAATTTATTAGATATCTGGCAATAGCGTATCATATCAAGATGATCAAGAAGACAACACTAGCATTAACTGTCACATAACATTTTTACAAAAAGAAAACAAAAAACAAAAACCATCAGAGTTGGTGAAAGACAGAATGGAAAGGACTTTCACTCATCATCAAGATCTCATAAAGACTGAGAAAATTAATGATGTTTTGCAGAAATATCCATTTTTGAGAAACCCTGAACATGTAGGTACATGAAAATAGAAGTTTTGAGAAGTTCCATAACTTAAATATCCTTTTGTGCTACCTCATAGCTTTATGATGATTTTATGAGGGTCAGCAAGAAAAACATAGTGAACAGTGTAGATGCCTGCATAAAAAAATTAGGTGCAAGGATTGTGGAAGCAGCAGAAAACAAACCCAGTTATTTGAATATATTGTAAAAATCTAATTGGTGGATTTAACAGTTGTGGTAAACTAAATCTCCATCATATACTGTATATGATGTTTAAAATAATTTATATATAATCTATCTTTGATTTTAATTGTAGATGAGTCATTAATTCTAATGGCAATTCCTGTCCTTTTAAACGTCCTCAATCATGATTTAAAATGAAGGTTAGCAATAATTTATTTATTATTTCATGAATCTTTACAATAAGAAAAAAGGTCTGCCATACCTCCTTTAAATATTCACCAGCTATTTTAATTTCAGAAAGAAATGCACCATTTCCCACATGCAGTATAGAATATCAATAACTCTGATGGACTTAATAATTCTGTGCTTCTTATATATTGGGACAACTTGGAAATTTGCACTTTAAATGATGTAAAGGCAGCATTCTGCATAATAATTTTTGGAGCTCAACTATACAAAGCTATTAGGTCTTGTGAATTCAACAATACTTTTCCTAAAACAACAAGAATATTCACACCACAATGACATGAAAAAATGATGAAAACTTTGATATTTATATTAATCAATAAAGTTTAGTTTTGCAAATATTTTATAAGTGTGTTACAGAAAATATGTAGTTTCTTTTCATTGTTAGTGTTAATAAAGTTTATAAAGTAAGATACTTTCATTATTTAAGATACTTCTTAAATACAGGTTTAGAAATTGGATTAAATTTGAAAAACAATTAAAATTACTCCGTTACTCTATTTGCAATTTACTCCCTTTAAAAAGGGAGTATATTTACTCCTTTACAAGAGTAAAAATAGTGGCAGCGATTTTGCTCCTTTGCTTTTCTGTGTGTAGGGCCAATGACTTGCATCTGCAATTAAGTAAAGGTGTCATGGGTGAAGCCATAATAGTGTATAAAGGGGCACTATGTATAACCCTTTCCCTTTCATTTCCTGCCCCTTTGTGAGGACCAAATTAAACATCCTGCCTTTTGTCCTCCCCTCTTATGCCCATGATGCATGGTAGGTAAGAGGGCTAGTATAAATGAGGATGGAAATGGAAATGAAATCATCACTAGTTAAAATTCAATCCTGAGTCTACTTGCTTTCTTCTTGCTGCTAACAGTAGCAATCTTTAACATATAAAAACCACCTTTCACTCATCCAAAAAATTGGCCTGTCAAGGCAGACACTGCTGTTGACTAAATAAAATGCACATGGGAAGACCATTGTGATGATGGCCACCATGGATGAGCAACTCAAGCCACTCAACATAGAACATGGAAACCTCAAGTGTCATGTTACCAACATGGAGAAGGCCTTTGCTGAAATCAAAAATGCCTCCACACCACCTCACCTTGAACACATCCAGCAGTATCTGCAGAACATTAGAGACTATCAAGTCAGCTTCCAAGCAGTACAAGATAAAGTCTTCTGCCTGAAACTCTCACCTGCACAATAAGCCACACAAGAGCAAATGGAAGACTTCTTTCAAAACTGCCAGAAGCTGGAAAACAAGTTCTACACTTTGAAGATCTATCTGACATCAGAGGTTGTTGCAAGCTCAACATCATCATTGTCTGAGAGTGCACCCTGGACACCAGCAGTTCATCTGCCAAAAATACCCCTACCCACCTTTATTTGCAACATATTTGAATGGCTTGCATTCCATGACCTGTTTGAAGCTAACATCCTATCTCACCCAGAAGTCAAGCAAGTGGAACAATTCCAGTACCTGAAGGGAGCCTTATCAGGTGAAGCCCTGGGCTCATTGATAACTTGCCAGTCACAGGAGACAGCTTTGCAACAGCCTGGACTCTTCTCAAGGAATGCTATCACAGCCCAAGAAGAATCTGCAATAGGTACATGGAGCAGCTCACCAGCCATCACTGAAGAATCTGCAACAGTACTGCTAACAGATGTATCCAGTCCCTCCAGCAGCTTGGTAGAAACACAGATGACTGGGACACCCTCCTTCTGCACTCTTTAGTCATCCATCTTCAGGCACCAAAACTGGATGCCAAAACAATCTAAGATTAGAGGATTTCTTCTCCTTCATCAACTGTTGGACAGAAGTGCTCCTTAATTTGCCTGACAACTCAGCATCAGTGAAACTGAGACAACACCTTAAGCAAGTGCATGCTACCCCAGCCATGATCACCAAGTGCCCAGGGTGCTGATAAACTTCTCATCCTCTCTACTGATGCCCAGTTTACACAACAATGTCTATTGAAGAATAACAAAGGGTGGTGAGAGGCAAGAATGCATGCTTCAATTGTTTGCAGGCTGACCACACTGCCAAGGATTGTAAAAGTGGTACCTGCCACAAGTGATCAACCTCATCATACTAGCCTACACTTGGAAGCAGACCACCCTCCTTGCAACTTCACCCACCCATACCCAAGTACTGCTGGGAACAGCCCTTGTGTATCTAGAAGACTACCATGGCAACCTTCAATGTGTTTGAGCCTTGGAAGATAATGCATCCCAAGTGAACCTCATCAGTGAAAGATGTGCCAAATTGCTTGGACTTCTGGGTAAACCCTCAGAGCTACCACTTTCAGAGGTCAATGCCACAAGAGCAGGGACCCTAAAAACCACTATCCCAGTGAAGCTATTCTCCTGCTCCAATCCCAGCTGTCAGTAGGACATAGAGGCTAGTGATACAAAGGATAACAAGCAGTTAGCCAACCCCTGCAGTGAATAGGCATTAGTGATGAATTAATCATCAGAGGTGAGGGATGTGACATTTCATCATAGAAAGAAAATTTGACCTTAAAAATAAAATTAGTTGGGAAAGGGAACTTTTCAAATTCTTGGAAGTGGAGATTGAGGTAGTTGATAATTGCAATAATTGTACTTCAAGGCTTCAGACAATTTCCTCTTAATTAATTAAAGGCCCTGAACAATAAAATTGTTTGCAGACTTTGAATTTGGGAAGGGCAGGAACTTCTTTCAGATGGCAATCATTCAAATCACTGAGGGTCCTGAGGTCTGGTTGGGGCAGATTTAAAGTGAAGCCTTTTTTTCTGGCAACCTTTGATTAGTTTGTTTTCTTTTTTGTGTGTATGCATTTGGTTTAAATGTCATGTGTGAAAAATAAAAGCAGTCTGATTTTTGGACAAAAAAGGCACATAGTTTCTTCTATGTTTTCCATTTGACTCAAAGATGAACAATTTTAAGTTGAGGACCTTAAAATATTTGACAATGGCAGCACAAGACCTAATGGTTTTACAGAAAAAAATCCATTAGTTAGCCAACGTGATTTTTTTCATTTATTGTTCCTTGATTTCAGGAATAAATTACACAATATAGACATTATTTTGCCAAAAGATGCCATCCTGCCATGAAAATTACAAAATGGTTTAAAAGTGTTTTGTGTTTCAGTTTCCCAAAGATCATGAATTGTGTAAAAAAATGGACAAGAGCCATACCAAGGAAAGAATTTGTACCAACAAGCTTCAAGGGTAAGTTATTTTCCTCCAAATCTAACCTTATCATTGCTAAGAGCTAGAAAACTATAACATAGAAAGCTCAACTTCATTTATAACCTAGGTGTGAAATTCATTTTAAGTCAGAAGAGATATTGAAAGTAACAGAAGCATTTGATTACAAGGCTGGAAAAAAGATTAGTGCACCTTCAAAATATCCAGAATTACATCCAAGTGCTGTGCCATCATTGTTCCCTGGTTGCCCTAAATATATGCCCTCATCACAAGGAAGGATGAGTGGATCAGTCGCTAGGTGGCATGTGCCAGCAGGTGTTCACCATTGTGTGCTCCCGATTTTTCCTGAACATTTTTGGAAGCCTTTCTGGAAATTTTTGGAAACAACTTATCTTCTCTAGGTGACATCTGAGGCCAAGGTTTTTCGCACCATCGTCACTGCTGGGAGCTGCATGAGAGTTTGGGCTTTTAACCCTAACCTTGTGTCGTTCCTAGCACTCTCACAACGCTCTAGTGCAGTGTAGGTGTCATCTGCTCAGATGATCTCCACGCTCCACATGGAGAAAGGAAAAGTTTTCTTACATATTAAACGTATATATATATATATTCTTATGTATTTATACTCTCTTATCTATTACATGATATATTAGTATTAGTTAACATTACATAGAATAATATTAGTAGCATTATTAATTAATATTACTATTATGGTTACTATTCTTATGGAAGGTGTTTTTGTTTATTCTGTTAACTGGCAGTCCTGTAACTGCATTTTGTAAGTATAGGCTGTTTAGGGTGGACTGCCAAGTGAGTTTGGGCCTCTGCTCACTTGGTAATGATGGTGATAAGACCATTAATGAGTGTCTCCCATGGGGTAGGATGGCACCCCCCACAGGTAGCCAGCCCTCTACTGGGGTGCCCCAAGTCAGAGCTGGCCCATTAAAGGTAGGGGCTAGACTAAGGCTAGGCACATGGAATGTGGGGACCCTCTCAGGAAAAACTGAGGAGCTAGTGGATATCCTCAAAAATCGAAAGATCAGTGTTGCATTCCTTCAGGAAACCAAATGGAAGGGGAATAGATCATGGGCCCAGGGTGAAGGTTTCAAACTGATCTACACCAGTAGCATTGAAGGAAGAAATGGGGTGGGCATTGTCCTAAGAAGGGAATCACTTCAGTCAAGAGTTAGTAGCAGGATAACGTTAGTCACAGTAGTTTGGCAGGGTATAGGGCTCCACCTAATCAGTGCATATGCCCCCCAAGCAGGTCTGGGTGATGCAACAAAGGTAGGTTTTTGGAATGAGTTCAATGAGGTGGTTCAGTCTGTGAACAGCACAATTAGGCACAGCAAGGGAAATGAGTGCCTTATTATTAGGGGTGACTTTAATGCCCATATGGGCAAGGATGGTTTCAGATATGAGGAGGTACATGGGGGATTAGGGTATGGGATAATCAACCCTGAGGGGCAGAAAGTCCTGGAGACAGCAAGATTGCATGGCCTTGCATTGGCCAACACATGGTTCCAGAAGAGGGAAAAGCACCTAATTACATTCCAGTCCCCACAAGGGAGGTTCCAGATACTTTTACATGGTTAGGCGGCAGCACATGGCAGAGATCCAAGATTGTTGGGCACTATCCAGTGAGGATTTTCAGAAGGAAAGTGGCCATAAGCTGCTAATGATAGAATTCCTAATAAAGGGAGTAGTTAGAAAACATTCCTGGAAAGGTGAATCAGTCATTAGGTGATGGAAGTTGCCCACCAAGACAGATGAATTCAGGCAGGAGGCTCTCAGCCAGGTGGACTGGGATGGGTCAGCTAATGCCATGTGGGACAGGGTTGCTAGGAAAATTAGGATGTAGAGAAGCACTGTTAGGAATGGGTAGAGTAGGAGGCACCTCACAGGGTAGGCAGACATGGTGGTGGAATGAGGAAGGAGGAGGTGGAAGCTGCAATCAAATTAAAAAAAGGTAGCTTTCCACTTATGGAGGGAAACAAGGGATCAGGGGTTTAAGACAGACTGTTCTGGCAAGGAAAAACGCCAGGAGGGCCACTGCACAGGCAAAGTACCAGAAGTATGAGGCTTTTTACAAAAAGTTGGGGACAAGGGAAGGAGAGACAGCAGATTTTAGACTGGCTAAGACCAGGGATAGAACTAGTAAGGATGTTACCAGGGTGATAACAGTCAAGGATACCAATGGTAGTGTAGAGGTTTATAATCCTCCTCATGCACATGCAGTGTGCCACTTCAGCATGTGCAGTGCACAAGCATTCATCTTTTTCACTTTAACTTTAATATTAAATGTTTCAAATTTGAATTGTTCTTTTTTGTCACAACACGTTACTGATACAAAATATTCAAATTAATTATATTATTTCAAATGAACACCGATTTAATTAAATTTTAATAAATAGTTGGTTGGTTGGTTATTTATGTTTTACATTCGTTAATGTAATAAAGTTATGTTAGTGTTATTTGGATTATCTATCTTGGATTTTAAGAAGACCACACATAGTCTACAACCGATGATAATATAGAACACACGTTAGGAAGACTTAAAAGGACATTATTAATCTTTGGCTCAAATCTTAGTCATCTTTCCTATCATCGACCTTGCAACAAATTGGTGACCCGGACATGATCATCAAGAGGCTACAATGTGTGAGTGCCATCAGATGCATCCACAACAAATAATTGCTATTCAGATCAACACACCAACCAGCACCTCAATGAGAAAATAGACGAATTAACTTAGACAATTAGATCAACTGTCACATAGGATTCGGACACTCTCTCATAATAGCCACTGTTTTTCAAGGTCTAGGTCCCGCTCCACATCAAAAGCATGTCTAGCTCAGGATGTTCACAACACTGGAACAACATCCAACACCCAATGGTGGTATCACCGAACATTCGGGGCCAACGCACGGAAATGCATGTCTCCTTGTACAGAAAAACGGGGAAAAAAATAAGCCTTTCATCTTTGAAGGTGGAAGACGATTTAGGCAATGGTAATAGCTACGTTTTCTTTGTACGCGAAATCTATCATGGATTTTAATAAGACCACACATAGTCTACAACTGACAATAATATAGAACATGCATTAGGAAGTCTTAAAAGGACATTATTAATCTTTGGCTCAAATCTTAAAGTCATCTTTCCTATCATTGACCTTGCAACAGTAGGGTCCTGTTTGAACCAGCAGAGGTAATCAAAAGGTGGGAAGAATACTACCATAGCCTCTTAAATGCTTCCCATGGTGCAATGGCCACAGACAGCAACCCACTCATGCCACAGGCAGTGGACAGAGTGAGTGATGTGGAAATACTCCGAGCTCTCCAAAAGATGAAGGGTCAAAAAGCAGTAGGCCCTGATAAGATTCCTTTGGATCCACAGGAATTACATGGCTAGGTAGACTTTTCAATAAGTTAGCCAATGGAGACAGGATGTCATCTGCATGGCAAGAGTTGGATAGTTCTACTGTTTAACCCTAGAATGGTCAACACTTTTTTCTTAATCATTGGTGAACTGGAGTCATTTGTGACCCCATGCAGAAAATGGTACTGAAAGTGACTGACAACCTGAGAAATTCAACATTTGTCTAAAGATTCACATCACTTAATATGTAACTTTTATATTAGACATAATCATTAGTATTTATATAGAATATATCATTTGCATAACTGCATTTTAATGAAGAGTAATTTCAAAATATATGCACATATGCAGCTGAAGCTTGTTTTTATGTCCTTGCTTCTGCCACACAAGTGGCAACTCTTTTGTGAAGCTGGTAATGGCTTGATATTGGCTGGTTAGTCTGGTGACAAACCAAAAAGTCCCATTGCCTGTGTAGTTCAAGATTCTAGGCCCTTTACTTGACTCCAATGCAGATACCTAAGAAAGGTTCACATTCTTTGAGTTGTCTTGCCTCCTGGTTGGAACATAGAACAGTCTCTTTCAATATCATGCATTTCAAAAAACAGGCATGTTGTGATGTGACTCCTGTTGTGATGTGATGTGACTCAAACATGTTGTAATGTGAACTCCTGACTTTGGCCCAGGTCACATTTCATCATTTTCAACAATAGATTGATGATTTTCAGGTGGGAAAGAATTCCAATAATCACAATTTTTGAGAGTTGAGCAAGATCCTGAACCTCCTTGGAGTGGAAAATTGCATCAGACACACCAGTTCTCATGTGATAACTGAAGTTAAGAAATGCAAACCCAGCTAGTACTGACATGGGTGGCTGCTCGGGATAACTGGGTACCACTATTATCCAAAAATCGTCACATTAGTTTAGTGTCTGTGAAGTCTCTGCATTACAAATACACTGTGGGCAAGGCTAAGATGGCCTTGTATTGAAGGGTCCTAAAACACCAACAAACATACAGGAAACTGACAGACTGCTTGTATTGCCTTCATCATCTCTAATGTCATCCAAGCTCATCTTATCACCAGAATCTAGTACTACCTCAACGTTGTTTGGGGGTTCATCATGCTGATTCACTGGTGGAGGCACATAGTCGAGGTCATCACTGCCTTCTGCATTATCATCAATTTTGTCATCTTCCCTCTCATTGTCAACAACAATGATATCTACTTCCAATAACAAATTATAACTCCATTTTGGGGGAGAAATATTTTTACCAGAATCAGATCTCAGAACGAATTTTCACAGATATATTTATGTAACTGTGTGCTGTAATTTAGTGTGGTAGGATGCCCCCCCCCACATGTAACCCTGTCACTGTTGCTGCAGGTTCTGGGCATCTGGCTGGGGAACCCCCAGCCAAGCTGTCCCATTAAGTAAGGTGGCTAGACTAAGGTTAGGGACATGGAATGTGGGGACCCTTACAGGAAAAGCTGGGGAATTAGTAAACACCCTGAAGCAAAATACAGTTACTGAAAATGGGCCCCCCCAGTGTCACTGATGATGTGGGAAGGCTTGAAGAGTCCAAGGAGGATGCACAAAAGGGCTTACAAGACATTAAAACAGTGATGGAAAGAGGGGGTCTTAAGGTGAACATAAAGAAGACAGAGTACCTACCTTTCAATTTTAGTGGGCAGGGGGGTTAGATTCATTGCAGGGGTGAGGGGATACCAGTGGTGCAAGTTTTGGTATCTAGGATCAGTTTTCCAGAGCAATGGGGAGATAGATTCTGATGTGACTCATAGAATTAATGCAGGATGGTGAAGTGGAGACAGGCAAGTGGTGTCCTGTGTGTCCGCTGGGTCCCAATAAGTTTAAAGGTAGTCTACAGAACGGTCTTTAGGCCTGTATGTTATATGGCTCAGTGTTGGGCAGCTAGGAAGAACCATGAAAGGCAAATGCAAGTGGCTGAGATGCGAATGCTGCACTACATGTGTGGGGTGTCATGAGTCAATAGAATCCAAAACGATTACATTAGAGGTAGTCTGGGGGTGGGAGACATCGCAAAAAGATGAGATAGAATAGGTTGAGGTGGTATGGGCATGTGATGAGGAGTGAGGAGGAACTCACTAGGCTCATTATGGGACTGCAGGTAATTGGGGGCTCCAGGAGTAGAGGAAGACCAAAACGGACATGGGAGCAGGTGGTGCAAAGGGACATGGAGGCATGCAGGGTGGAGGGGGACCTGATGGCAGATAGGCAGGAGTGGAGGATTAGAACCCGCAGACCCGACCCTGCCCAAGGTGGGATAAGGGTGTAATGATGATAATGATAAGCAAGGATGAGAAAAACTGTCAGTGAAAGTAAATTAGAAAAAGAACAACTAGCATTGGAGAAAGCCATTTTTCCAAGGATGAAGGAGAAAGCAGATTTGGATAGCAAGTATTCCTTTTTCAGTCTAGAAGAACTTGCTGAAAAGCTGGACACCTTCAATATTCCTAAAATATTGTCAGTAAAAGCTCCCAACTGCTTATATTCTCAATTGTAAAATGCAAGTCAGCACTTTATCTTGCTGCTTCAGTTACCTCAAATTCTGCACTCCAGCCTTCCATATACTGTATATTGAGAACCAGAAAGTAAATTGTTTTCATCAATGTGAAAATTAACCTGATGTCATCTGTGATGTAAAGTACTAATATCAATTCTAGAAAATCAATTCTAATTATTCATTTGATATTAAAAATTCAAAACTGCTCGTTTTTCAAAATAGAAATGCTTGATGATTTCATTGAGAACAGCAATTCTCAGAAATATATACTTCATAAATTTTTAAAGACACAACTTTTGCTACTTTTTAGAAAAAAAAAAGCAATGCAGGAGATATAATGCAGATATACAGTTCTTTGGTAAATTATTGTATTCTATCTCACCTCATGCTTATTATTTTATTACATCATTAGAGCAATTGATGGTCACTAGGTGGTGCTTGACCCTGATGCTTCAGATTTTCTTGCACTCAGCAAGGCGTAACCCCCAAGGCGTAAACTCCTGAGTTTTTCCAGCCAAAGGTAGGGCCGTAGGTGTTGGGGCCGTTTTTGGTGGCAGAGAGCAAGTTCTGAGGTTTGGCAATAAGCCTAACCTCGTGATGCTCCCTGCCATTCCCAGCATGGTTCAGCATGCTTCGTCAGCACTGTCCGAAGCCACGCTGTTGTGGGGCCAACTCCCTGAGGCAAAATTTTAATTTTTAACTTAATTTAAAATTTGGTTTAATTTGAAATTTATTTTAATTTAGATTTAATTATAAGTTATTTTATTTTATTTAAGTATTGTCATTTTATTTTATTTAAGTATTGCCATTTTAAAAATTAAGTTGTAGAAGGGTCACTGCCAGGTGGGTATGAGACCTCTGCCCACTTGGAGATGTTACAACTGTTAATGAGTGTCTCCTGTGGGATAGGACGGCACCCCCCCCCACAGGTAGCCCTGTCCCTAATGCTGTGGGTTCTGGACGCCTGACTGGGGTGCCCCCAGTCACAGCTGTCAATCAAACTAAAGGGGTTAGGCTGAGGTTGGGGACCTGGAATGTGGGGACCTTCTCAGGGAGAACAGGGGAACTAGTGGATACCCTTAAGAACAGACGTATTAACATAGCTTTCATACAGGAGACCAGATGGAGGGAAAATCGATCCAGGGTACTGGGAGAGGGGTATAAACTCCTTTATACTGGCTGTGAGGAGGGGCAAAATGGGGTGGGGATTATACTGCACAATGAGTTACAGCAGGGGATTACAGTTGTGAAGCACATCATAAGTAGGTTCATGCTAGTAACAGTAGTCTGGCAGGGCTCCACATTATAAGCACTTATGCCCCCAAAAAAGGCCTGGGTAACACAATAAGAGATGAGTTTTGGAGGGTTTTTGATAGGGAGGTTCAGATAGTGAAGGGCAAGATCCACCAGAGCATGGGCACTGAACGCCTAATCATTGGGGGGATTTCAATGGCCATGTGGGAAGGATGGGTTGGGATATGAAGAGGTCCATGGGGGATGTGGGCATGGCCCACATCAAATTCTAACTTATCCACATTTTGATAAGCTGAATGATGAAGGAACACTAACAGCACACTTTATGGCTTTAAAAATCCTTCACCAAATTTATTAAAGTATGGTCTTGGTTTAACATTCAAAGCTCTGTCCCTTCCAATTTAGAAAGACAAAATGTTCATCTTGCATTTTCCTCTTGCAGAGGGTTTGTGAGATGTGGGAACAAAGCATAATATTCCACAGTGTTTACCAACACCAAACTACATTGATTTAATTTGTAAGTGGATTGAAGCTTCAAATTTTAAACACCATGGCAGGAACCTTGTTAAAAGAAACACATGAGGCATTGTCATACTATATATAGAATTTTGCAAAAAAGCCAAGTGCTGACTTAGGAATTAAATTTCAAATATATTCTCTGTGGTAAATTTCAAAATGATTCACAAGCAGATAGGAATGGAAAATACAGACAGCTGTCAGGTTCTAATTACACCATATCAATAACCCAAATATGTGAATGAGAATCAAAATTACAAATTCAGGATTGTTTGTCATTTGTAGTCGAATCACATAAAGGTGGCAAAATTCCCATTTGTTGCTTTCAAAATGAATAAGTTAAAGAAAACAATGAAAACTGTTATGAATTGAGTTATTTTCAAATAGATGTCAGTGCAGATGATATTAACTATATACATGTTTTGCTAGTCATTATGTACCTAGCAGGGTGAAGAAAATTGAAATATTTGAAACATCTGAAGTGCAGAAGTCATCCAGAATACTTAGCATTGGAGAAAAAGCTAAGTTTTGATCATTCCTTTAGCTACACATTATTGATGGACAGAGGTGAATTATTATATCCAATACCTGACATCGTTAATGCAGTTGCATGTAATTTTATTACAGAAAATAAATTAGTTTCTCCAAAATATGAAGAAAACTTCTTAAAAATAAAAAAATCAAAGAAATCTGGTTGAACATTTAACAATCAAAACTGTTACTGATATTGAAATGATAATGCCATTCACAAGTGATGAGATCCTCGCTTTAGGTGGTGTTGGTCAAGTGGAAATTTGAGTAATGTGGCACCCAATCCATATGATTTACCTAGCATGAGCATGGTGGACGTTACAGAAAACAGCTGCTCTTGAATCAGCAGATGCTTCCACAATTACATCACCCTCATTTTCAATGCATGAAGTGCCAGGTGAAGATCATACAAATCAGGGAGATAACCCACTGCCTATCACATGTGAAACTTCTTTAATTCCAATGAAGAGACAAAGGAAAAGACCTACAGACATATATATACTATGAGGCTCTGTTAGAAATTGAAAGACAGAAGCTTTAATATTTCAAGGGAAATCCAAAAGCAGAAGTCTAAAAGAGCCTGAAAATGAAGATGATTAACACCTAAGTGGTGGGCACTACCACTCAAAGCAGACAAACACGTATTTCAACAGGGCTATACAAAATGGCTGTGTAGAGCAAAGCAGGCTACCAGGTAGGTCGACCTATTCACGCGAGTTGGAAGTGGCAACTAAATCAATTTGATCGCTGCTGCCTTCTCTCACAATTCTTGGTGCATTTTTTAAATATGGCTGCCTCTGCCGATGTTTTAATTTCAGAGATTTTGAAGAGACCTATTTTGTGGGATCACAAAAAAAAGAATATCACAACCGAGAATGTGAAGACAAAGAATGGGGCAATGTTGCATTTCAAACTGGAGTCAATAGGAAGTATTTTTATTATATTTTAAGCAAATGAGAGCAACAATTTATTGATAAAAGCATAGGTTTACAGTTACTACAATCACAATGTGGGGTCATATACAGTATGGCCCCATCTTATTTTTAGCCAACTTTTTAAAAACACAATTGTTTAGTATAAATATCACAATTCTAAATAACTTTAAGGTTAGTATGATAGAGGGTCAAAACTTCCCTTTATTAAATTATAAGGATTAACATTAAAAATGCATTAAGACATGGGGTTTTCAGGGACCGAGCCAACATTACATGCTAAAGACACGTATCAATTAAATAATAACAAAGATATGATGCAAATTACCTTGCAACACATGCATAAATTCCCCACAAATGTAAAAAATTCATAGCCCTGCATTATCTTGCCATGGGACAGAAACACTAGGACTATAAAAATATTGGCAAAACTGGCCCCTAATTGTTTTTGCAGAAGAAGATGCAGCATTATTTGATCTTGTTTGGTCGGTAAATTTACTGGAATTAGTTGCATCTTCAGTTTCACCTGTTCCTAATAAATTTGGTTCAGTTAGTCCCTCAATGTCTATTATTATATTATGTAGTAATGCTATGGTTTTGACAATATTAATTGCAGTATCCACTTTTGTCTCTATGCACTTATTTAAAATTTGCCATTTTGCAGCACATACACCAAAAGCATACTCAACAACCCATCTAGCATGTGATAACCTGTAATTAAATATCCTCTTCTTTTCATCTAATGATTTTCTAGTGTACGGTTTCATTAGATAGGCTGTTAGAGGATATGCCTCATCAACAACCATTACATAAGGAACCTCTGTGCAGGAGTTTGATAAAGCTATAGGAGATGGTAACTTAAATCGACCTGATTCTAAACTGTAGTACAAGGAAGAATATTGGAAAACACCACCATCACTTTGCTTGCCAAAAGCACCTACATGAATAGCTAAGAACGTCAAATGGGCATCCACAACTGATTGGAGAACAACTGAGAAATATTGTTTGTAATTGTAGTACTGACTGCCAGTTTGCAGGGCACATAATTCTTATGTTTTCCATCTATTGCACCTATGCAATTTGGAAAATTCCATTTACTACTTAATTCCATAGCTTTTTCTTTCAGTTGATATTCTGTTGGTATAGGCATATGTAGTGGTTGCAGAACTTGCCAGATTACTTCACAAACTTCTTTCACAATTGTTGAAATGATGGATTTTGATATTCTCATTGAAAATGCTAACTGTTTGTATAACATTCAGTAGAGAGAAATCTACAACAAATAGTATTCTAAATTTAGGGTAACTTGCAATATACTATGATTTTTTTTACTGAATGTTGTTAAATAGTGTATTATAAGGCACAATTTTCTTACTTTTTTTCAGAAGACATTGCAATAGCAAAATGGAAGAGTTTGAGAGACAACTTCTAAAAAGAACTGAAGAAAAGAATGAAGCCCAACTCTGGTGAGGCTGCACCAAGTGAGATACCAAAATGGGTGCACTTTTCTGCTTTGGAATTTTTGAATGATGTGATGGATCCCAGGCCTACAAGTAGCAATATCCCTGAGATAATATCAAAAGGAGTTCCACCCAGTCCTGAGATCACACAGGATGAAATCAAATCAGAATATAGCAGTGTACCACATGTGCTAGAAATTGTAGTGGTGCCAAGGAAAAGAAAAGGAAAAGAAATAAAGACATGACTTTTCAACAGCAAATGACAGACTTGTAGGGACATGATCCCTTACACTCCTCTGCCGCCAAAGATACACACCCCTGCACATCACACCAAGTTAAAATTATTGATCATTCAGGTCCTATTGTCTTGACATCCTGTGGTCAACAATAGGACCTCTGTCAAATTGTAACTCCTTTTGTGGGGACATCCTGAGTTGTCCCTTGGCTGTGAGTCATGGGTACCCTTTGGTCACAGGGACCCAACCACAGTCAAGGACCTCAGGATATGATGTCACCAGGACATGTTTTGGGGGTTGAACATTCATTTTTATTATTCAGACAAGAGTCTCTCTTCAACCATCAAAGAGTAAACATCAAGATCACACATGCAACAGACTTTCGTTTCTACAGTCAACCATTTTCTTGAATATGGAATTAGACAGATTCTACCATTAGCCTAGAATCTGACTTTGCATCACACCTGCATCACATGTATGGTCTCAGACCCTCACTGTTCACCCATCTTACTTTGTACACAACTGGATTAAAAACCTGTTTATTATTTTTGTTACATCAAAAACGTGTCTCATCATTTTTGTGCCCAAAATCTCCGTCCTTACCTGTGATACGCGATAGACTTGGAGACGAAAGCTGGAATGACTTTCACATACTGATGGGGAAGAAGGTTGATGACCTACATTTTCTGAAATCCCTTATTCCATATCATAAACAAATACCTTCCGCCTGCAAATTAATGTTGAGGTCAAAAATTCAAATCTCACTGTAGATGAGCTTCACATTAAAGAAAATACACATGATAATTAATGAATGCCATTTGCAGAATCTTCTTTGAATAATAAAACATGTATATCATTTTCCAGAAGAATTCAAGCTGTATTAAAGGCAAAAGGTGGCCCAACATTGTATATGAAGGGGTGGTCAAAATAAATTGGCCACTCAGTGTACATGCCAACTCCTTCAACAGTTGCTAATTGCTATTGGGAGTTGTGGAATCTTCCTAACTGTGTTGGTAGTTTAGATGGAAAACACATTAGAATTAAAGCACCACCAAACAGTGGATCATCATTTGCTAGCAGTGGCAGATGCAGATGTGATATGGCATGTTTCATAAATATAGACCCACTCCTAAATTTGCTCTGTTAAGGCACACTTGAACTTTTCATGACATGTACCCTACTTTTTCGTATTCAGCACCCTAAAAAAAGCCCCACTCACTAAATTTCAGCTTTTGAACAACCTTTTTAAAAATTTGGCAGCATGTTTGATGTTTTTTGACCATTCATAAAGATAGACCCACTTGTACTTTGGTCCAGTTTGCTGTGTGGTTTTGGTGGGAAACAAGGGTATATATACTATAGCTTGCAAAAGTGACTCAGACATCTCTTCATAGTCTGCTTCGTCATGGGTCATGGATCGCTGCTCAATGCCCAAGAACAAGCCCACGTTCAAGCTCTGCATGACATCAGCCTCTCCAACAGGAAGATTTCTGAAAAAATTGGTCACTCTCCATCTGCCACTCGCCATCTCTTGAAGAATCCTGATGGATACACCAAGAACAAGTCACCTAGGAAGATATCTGGCCACTGATGAGCATCATGATCTGCACAATATCTCCAACTCCTCCATGTTCCAAGATGACCATCTGGAGGGCTGTGCATCATATTGGAACATTGTCAGGGAGGCAATGAAGTCTGCTCCTAAGCTGGCGCCTTCTCATAAGCTGAGGTGCCTGGAATTTGCCAAGAATAACATGAAGACCAACTGGGATAAGGTAGGTAACTTTTGGCTATTGCAATTTGGCTTTGTCCCCATTCTGACAACTCATAATTATCAATTCTGATCATTTTTTTGGACAAAAAAAGTACAATCTTGATAGCCTTGACAGATTTACCAGCTACTGGAGGGACCTGTGCAAGGATCAGGTGTACTTCAGCAAGCATAACTTTGAAGGAGGCAGTTTGATGGTCTGGGGTGCAATCAGCAGTGTTGGTGTGCTGCAGCTAGTCTTCATCACATGTCGCAAGGATTCAGCTGACAATCAGGAAGTGCTCAAGGATCATCTCCTGCCACCAGGCACACACTTTCATGCAGGACAATGCCACCATCCACATCAGCAAGTTGATGATATGGCTTGACACTCACAAAATTGGAACCCTGGAGTGGCCGGCTTGCAGTCCTGATCTTAATCTGATCAAAAACGTCGGGGGAATCATCATCAAGAAGATCTATGACAATAACACCCAGGATGCCTAGGAACAACTGGACCTGGGAACCATCACAAAGCTCTACAACAGCATGCCCTACCACTTGTTCCAAGTGATTTCAAAGAGTGGAAGCCCTGCTTCCTATTAGGTGTTGTATTCATGTCCATTTTTGAAATAAGCATGTTATTTGAAAAAAGTTTTCTTAGTGGGTCTATCTTTATGAAATGGTCAAAAAACATAAAAAAAGACTGCCAAAATGGTAAAAAAAATTGTTCAAAACCTGGATTTAAGTGAGCAGGGGTTTTTTTAAGGTGCTGAATATGAAAAAGTATGCTGAATATGCAAAATGTTCAAGCACATCTGAACAGAGCAAATTTAGGGGTAGGTCTATATTTATGAAATGCACTGTATTTCTATCTATTGATGTTGATGAATATGGACTAAATAGTGATGGGAGAGTATTAAAAGAAAGTTCATTTGGAAAGGCATTAATTAGAAGCACTTCAACTTCCAGAGCCTGTTCCATTTCCAGGAGAACATCTTGGATTCCCATATTATTTTGCAGCAGAAGAAAAATTTCCTCTTATGAACCACATCATGAAACCATTTGCTCACAGACAATTGACCACTTCATAAAAAAGGTAACCTCAGAGCAATATTTTGACTAGCGACTGGCAAAGCCAGGAAATTTTAGGATGTATAGTTTTTTATAAAAAAATTTTTTCAGCAACATAGTGAGTCAGATATGACCCACCTTGCCATTAGTGTTAGAAACTTTTGGGAGAATTTGAGCAATTTTTAGATATTTTAATCAAAATTTCTTTTCTTTCTATTTCTTGTGATCTCGACAGAACCAGCTTAGGTCTTTCAATGATGAAAAAAGTTAAATTTCTACCTGCTTCTGCATATTTAAAAGTTATAACATAGGGCATTTCTCAGCTAGATGCCATGGAAATTCCAATAAAAATTATTTCTTGTCATTTTCAACATTTTTCTATTATTATTCTTTATTTTAAAGCTGCTACTTTTAGCCATAAAAATGTTTTGAATTTTATTGCTTTTTAGAGAAATTATATTACTTTTTGCAATTTTTTGCATTTTGCAGAATACAGTGTATCTGAAAACGATAAGATAAGTTATCTCACAATTTTAGGAATGGAGTAAAATTCTTATAATCGTGCTGCAAGAATGTAAATGAAGTTAATTTGTATAAAAAAAATCAGGGTTATACTTTGTAATTCAAGAAATTAGGACGGAAAAAGGATGGGTCAGATATGACCCACATTGTTAAAATTTTCTACAGCAATGTGTCTTGTCCCCAGAGGGTTAAATCAATAACCCTTTGTACATTCCTGACTGATATTTCTCCTGCAATTGTCACCCAATCCTTGTCCTGAACATGTCTCTTGCTGTAGTCAGAACTTGTATAATCATATAATGATGGGTATTTTTCAATTATGCTAACAAAATTAATTTTCAATTTCAGGGTCATCTTTCATTTTTCTATGTGTTTGTTATAAAAATTAAACTAATAATAAAAAAATGTCTGCAATGGCAAGTGACAAAAGTGGAGCATGTAGCATTCAAGTGACACTGCTGTGATTTGTGTTTGTTTCTTTTGCATCAGGTCACTTCAGTGCATGCTGACTAATTCACATTAATGTGCCCTTCCTAGTGACTCATGTTACATGTCATATCATGTGTCAGGTGACAATTAAAATCATTTTGGTGGGCACTTGGCCTTAGAATTGTGAGACCTTTTTAGGGACATCCTGCATGGTCCCTTGGCAATGATTCATGGGTACCCTTTGGTCACAATGACCCAACCACAGTCAAGGACCTCAGGTCAGTCATGAATTACTCAATGATCACATCAGTCTAAATCTTGAATTAGTCAGCCAACAGTCATTCTACCATTAGTCTAAAGTTTTATGTCAGTTGGCAGGCTAGTGCCTGGTTTTGGTTTGTTTTCAGTTTCAGACCAGTGCTTTTCACCAGGTGTTCTGAAATACCCCCATATGTACATCTGAATGCCCATTAATAAATCAAGTTGGGCCTCAAACATGCCCATCATCATTTCTTTGTGCCCTAAATATAATAAGTTCAAGCCCTAAGCACTTGTAGGTGTAAACTGGGCAACCTACAAGTAGTCCTAGATGGCATATATATACATACTCCAGCTATCTTATTGTCCAAAGT
Organism: Trigoniulus corallinus; assembly: GCA_013389805.1. Lineage (NCBI taxonomy): Eukaryota > Metazoa > Arthropoda > Diplopoda > Spirobolida > Trigoniulidae > Trigoniulus > Trigoniulus corallinus. The sequence goes on from JAAFCE010001036.1 coordinate 6,061,176, forward strand.
GTCCCACGAATTTGAACTATGATTTAAAATAACCGTTTAAAGCAGCACTGGTTTAAAGTGTAGATGACTGCTAGGTGGCACATGACCCTTGGTTACATGCTATATGTGCTCTCACAATTTTTGGCCATTTTAGACCCCTTCTGCAAAGCAGGGAAGGAAAAAAATATTGCCTTTTGAAGGCAATCATCTTGTCACCAAAGACCATGGTAGGGCTGCAGGATTTGGGAGCTGTAGATGGCGTGAGGGGCTTGGTGTGAGGTTTGCTGATTAAGCCTGACCTTACATTATTTCTGCTGCTCCCATCATCCTCCAGTGTGGCACAAGTGTTGCCTGCATCGACAGACGCAATGCTGTGCTGGGGCTGGAGGACCAAATTTCTGCAGCTAAATTGCCATAACTATTATTATTATTATTGTTTTTTGTTATTTCCTTGTTGTTTTGTTTTTTTTTTTTGTTTTTTTTTTTTTTGGAATTTCCTTGTTTTATTGTTTTTTTTGTTATTGCCTTGTTTTATAGTTTTGTTGTTTGAATTTTAGGCTGTAGTTTTGGATGCCAGGATATGCTAGGTGGCAATTGTCCCTGGTGCATCTGCTTTCCTTGTGATTCTCACATTTTTGGTGATACAAATTCGTTTGCAGCTGTTTTTTTTTGGAGGAAAACCCACATTTTTCAAGGCGTAAACCCCTAAGGTTCCAGTCAATGGTAGGCACATGAGTGTTGGGGGCCTATTTTGGCAGCAGGGAACTTGCTGTGAGGTTTGGCTACTTAACCCTTTCTGTTCTATGATCTGTTTTAGAAGAAAACAGCACCAAACACCTCATTTAAGCTGTTTGAGACCATTTGGACTCAAGAGAATCATCCATTAATATTGAAGAGGTGCTTATAAGTACACTATGTCTCTATAAAGACCACTACTGACATCTTTTGGTGCCCTCAAACATGAAGGACCCCCAACTCTCTATAACAGTTTTTAATCATTTTGTTAATCCAAATAAAATATAAATATTTTAAAATAAAAATATGAAACTTGTTGAATTGTGATTCAATTTCATTATTCCTTAATTAACATCTGAAATTGACACTGATAACCTCAGAAAATGCACAATTTGACCTGACTCCAAAACAGATCATTGGTACTGAAAAGTAACTTTTTTGATTCATATTGTCCTGTTGAGAAAAGTAGAACATTTGTCTGGAGTACAGTTTGAAATGTTATCTGAAAATGTCAAGGTGTAAAAACATGTCAGCTGAGCAGATTTTGCTTCTAATGGAGGGAGATAAATCTGATGTAGAATTTGGAGATTCAGATGATGATGAAGTGGAGGATAATATTGCTCCATTCTTGACAACACAAGTTCTATCAGAATCAGTGGGTATCAACTGTACAGTGAGTGATCAGTTGGACGTTGGCCTCAACTTTGAAGTTGTGAGTGAAGATATTGATAATGACGATATTGAACCATCAAATGATATAAGATGGAGAGTGGGTGACATTGAGCCAGTGGATTTTTCATTTCATCAGCAAGAAACTTGGGACTTGCCAAAATTTGAGAATTACAAGGTGGCAGTTGACAATTGGTACAGCTCATTTAAACTTGTGAAAAAGCTGAAAGATATTGGAATATTTTCCATTGGTACTGTTCGTGCAAATCGTCTTAATGGATGCAATTTTAAATCTGATAAGATTCTTAAATCACAAGATAGGGGATCATATGGTTCCAAAGTAGAGAAACTAAGCAATAGTGTTGCAGTTAAGTGGTATGACAAAAAATGTACTCATTTTATATCACACTATGTGGGTGTTGAACCATTAGGCACTGCAAAACGTTGGTCAACATTTTTGAAATCAGAAATACAGGTGCAGCATCCAGCAATTGTAGGAGAATATAATTGCATAATGGGTGGAGTTGACACCCATGACCAATTGATTTCATACTATAGAATTGACCTCAAAAGTAAAAGGTATTATTTAAGACTGATTTTTCATTTTATTGACTCTGCTGTTGGTAATTCATGGCTTACATATAGAAATGATTGTAAAGAAAATAATGTTAAATCTATGTCTTTGGTTGGATTTTAGAGTTGAAATTGCAAATGCCTTAATCAAAAATGGAAGTCCTAAAAGAAGAGGTCGCCCTTCAAATGATGAAATAGTACCTAAATGTACTTTTACACTTTGGCCAGCTGATAGTACTCAATATGTTGAAATTGGTCATTTTCCTATGCATTCTGAAAAACGCATTCGATGTAAATTATGTATTAAATCATATTCGCGATATAGCTGTGAGAAATGTAATGTGTCTCTGTGCCTACAGCAAAATAAGAATTGCTTCAAAAACTTCCATTGCAAATAAAGTTTGAGAATCATTGTTTCATTGTTTTCATTGAACACTAGGTGGCGCTCGACACTAGTGTTTATGCTTTCTGGTGCTGGCGATCTTTTGAGCGATTTTTTTGTGAATACACATTATTTCCAGGTTAAAAACCACTTTTTTCCAAGGCGGAAACCCCAACGTTCCAGTTTAAGGTAGGGCTGTAGGCGTGATCGTTTGTTTTTAAATGGCTGGGGAACTCGTCGTGAGGTTGGGCTGTTTAAGCCTAACCTCGTGACTGTCTGCCAATCTTGGGCTGCTTCACAGCGTGTGTCGTCTGCATTGCCAGTCGACAGTGCTGCGACAGGAATAGGGGAATGGGCCCCCAGTGTCTGGCATTTGCCGATGACATGGGGAGGCTGGAGGAGTCCAAAGAGGGTGCACAAAAGGGCCTGCAATACATCAAAACGGCAATGGAGAGAGGGGGCCTTAAGGTGAACATGAAGAAGACCGAGTACTTAGCTTTCAATTTCAGTAGCCAGGGACAAGGTGGTGAGATCTACTGTGGGGGTGAGAAGATACCAGGTGTGCAGGAAGTCCGGTATTTAGGATCAGTTTTCCAGAACAATGGGGAGATAGATTTGGATGTGACACATAGGATTAAGGCAGGATGGCAGAAGTGGAGACAGGCAAGTGGGGTCTTGTGCGACCGACGGGTCCCAATTAAGCTAAAGGGCAAAGTGTATAGGACTGTCGTTAGGCCCGCTATGTTGTATGGATCAGAGTGTTGGGCAGCTAGGAAGAACCATGAAAGGCAAATGCAAGTGGCGGAGATGCGAATGTTATGCTACATGAGTGGGGTGTCAAGAGCCGACCGAATCCGAAACACGTTAGAGGTAGCTTGGGAGTGGGGGACATTGCAGAAAAGATGAGGGAGATCGGTTGAGGTGGTATGGGCATATCATGAGGAGGGGAGAGGAGCTTATTAGGGCCATTATGGGACTGAGGGTGATTGGAGGCACCAGGGGTAGAGGAAGACCTAAACGGACGTGGGCAGAGGTGGTGCAGAGGGACATGGAGGTATGCAGGGTGAATGGGGACCTGGTGGGGAATAGGTGGGAGTGGAGGATCAGAACCCGCAGACCCGACCCTGCCGCAGGTGGGAGGAGGGCGAGATGATGATGATGTTTCATTGTTTTCTTTATACAAAAAATATATGTCCTTCAGCACAAATGATCTCTTTTGGAGTCATGTCTGCCATTTTTAAATGGCATCACACATGACTTCCAGACGATCAGTCACTAGGTGGCGCATGACTGTGGTCAGACGCTGTTGCATGCTCCCGATTTTTTTGGCAATTTCTAAAGCGATTTCAGGAATATTTCTTCAAAATCAACTTACCTTCTAAGAGAAGATAAAAAAGATCCAGGGAACGGTAAGACCGAGGATTTTGGCACCAGAATCGTTGTGGGGGAGCAGCACTGAAGGTTGGGCATTAAGCCTAACCTCGTGGCTGTTCCTAGCACTCGTGTCACGCTCCAGTGTGGCGTGGGCGTCGTCTGCACAGACGACCACCATGCTCCACGTGGTGTAAGGTGCCAACTTCACTCAGAAAAAAGTTTATATATATATATTTATCTATTTCAGGTTAATTTTATTAGTTTATTTAATATTAGTATTGATAGTACTAGGCAATAGTATTAGTGTTAGTTGTACTGGCATGTTTTCTAGTATATAGAAATAATATTTAAAATATCTTTTACATGGCTGCATGGTGTGTTTAAATGGCAGCCTGCAGTGTCACAGGGGTCGGGAGCTCGGTCCCTGTGGCTGACAGCGCGTCGAGTGTCCTCCGCGGGGTAGGCTGGCATCCCCCCACGGCAAGCAGCGCCAATGTTCCTGCGGGTTCTCGATGCCTGGCTGGGGTGGCCCCAGTCAGAGCATGTACCGACAAGAGAGCTAGGCTTCGGCTGGGCACATGGAATGTGGGGACCCTTACTGGTAAAACAGGGGAGTTGGTGAATACCCTAAAGCATAGGAGGATCCAGGTAGCCTTTTTACAGGAAACCCGACGGAAGGGAAATAGATCAAGGGTCCTGGGGGAGGGTTACAAGCTTATATATTCAGCTAGCAAAGTGGGAGGAAATGGGGTTGGCATAGTATTAGATAGGGAGCTGCATACAGGAGTCACCCTGGTTAAGCGAGTAAATAGCAGGCTATTGTTAGTTACAGTGATGTGGCAAGGAGTTGTACTCCACCTTATCAGTGCCTATGCTCCTCAGGCAGGTCTGGATGAGCCCACAAAGGTGGGCTTCTGGACAGATTTTGAGGACCTGGTGCACTCACTAGAGGCTGAGGTGGGGAAGCTCCGTGGGAATGAGTGCTTAGTTATTGGCGGGGACTTTAATGGTCATGTAGGCAAGGATAACCAGGGTTACGAGGTGGTCCATGGGGGATGGGGTTATGGCACAGCTAGCTTAGATGGGCAGCGCATCCTTGACACAGCAAATGCTCTCAGACTTGCACTGACAAACACATGGTTTAGGAAGAGGGACAAGCACCTAATTACATTCCAGTCACCCCAAGGAATGTCACAGATAGATTTCTTCATGGTTAGAGGTCAGCATAGATCAGAGGTTCGTGATTGCTGGGCTCTCCCCAGTGAACATTTCCAAAAAGAAAGAGGTCATAGACTCCTCATGCTAGAAATCCAAGTGAAGGCAGCATGCAAGGCATATTCATGGAAAGCGGAGCAGGTCATCAGGTGGTGGAAGCTGCCCACCAAAACAGAGGAATTTGCAGAAGAAATGCACAGGCAGGTAGACTGGGAGTGGGAAGGGACAGCAGAAGCCATGTGGGATAGGGTTGCCAGAAAAATTAGATCTTGTGGGAAAGCCATTTTGGGGCAGGGCAGAGTAGGAGGCACAGGCCAAGGATGCAGGGAGACATGGTGGTGGAGTGAGGAAGTAGAAGAGGCCATCAAACAAAAGAAGGCTGTTTTCCACAGGTGGAGGGAGGTAAAGGACCAGGAGTCTAAGACTCAATGTCAACAGTCCAAGTCCAAGGCTAAGAGGACCATTGCCCTGGCCAAGCACCAGAAGTATGAGGCCCTCTATGAGCAGCTAGGGACAAAGGAGGGGGAGAGGGAGGTTTTCAAACTGGCTAAGGCTAGGGATAGGGCAGCTAAGGACACACCCAGGGCCATAACAGTTAAGGATAGTGAAGGTGGGGTCCTGATGTCCCCATCTGAGGTGAAGGGGAGGTGGGAAGAGTATTTCAAAAATCTCTTGAATTCTGCTGATGGAGATGGGGACTCCACCATACATCCTGCATCAGTAGGGGCAGCAGAGTGTGTAACAGAGGAGGAAGTCGCCTGGGCAATCCAGAAGATGAAAGGCCGAAAAGCGGTGGGTCCTGATGGAATCCCCATCACAGTATGGCACTGCCTAGGGGTAACAGGTACCAAGTGGCTAGGGAAACTCTTCAGCAGGATAGCTAGTGGAGATAGAATGCCATCTGAATGGTGTGAGAGTTGGATAGTGCCACTCTTCAAGGGCAAAGGGGACGTCCAAGATTGTGGTAACTATAGAGGTATAAAGCTTATGAGCCACTCCATGAAACTCTGGGAGAGAGTAATGGAATGTCGCCTCAGGGATAGAACCAGTGTCCGGGGAAATCAGTTTGGATTCATGCCAGGGAGGTCCACAATGGAGCCAATCTTCATCCTGAGACAGATGATAGAGAAGTACAGGGCTGCTAAGAAAGATCTCCACGCCATCTTTATCGACCTGGAGAAGGCCTATGACAGTGTCCCACGGCAGGTCGTTTGGGAGGTATTACGGAAAAGGGGGGTAGATGAAGGGCTTATCCAATTAGTTCAGGATATGTATGAAGGCTCCAAAGCCAGGGTAAGGACACCTTGGGGGTATACTGGGAGCTTCCCAGTGAAAGTTGGGGTGCACCAAGGTTCAGCACTTAGTCCCTACTTGTTCATACTGGGTTTGGACGAACTGCTGACGGGAATAGGCGAATGGGCCCCTCAGAGCTTAGTATTTGCTGATGACATCGGAAAAGTCAGTGACAGCAGAGAACAGACAGAGAAGGGACTAAACGACATAAGAGGGGCGATAGAAAAGGGAGGGCTAAAGATAAACATGAACAAGACAGAGTATTTAGCTTTCAGTTGGGAAGGTCAGGCAAATAACGGTGACGTCCGTTCAAGGGGTGAACTGGTGAGAAAGGTGCAAGAGGTAAGGTACTTAGGATCTACTTTCCAAAGCAATGGGGAGATAGACGCTGATGTGACCCATAGAATCAACGGAGGTTGGCAGAAGTGGAGACAGGCAAGTGGGGTCCTATGTGATAGGAGGGTCCCAATCAAGTTGAAAGGGAAGTTCTACAGGGCAGTGGTTAGGCCAGCTATGCTATACGGGTCGGAGTGTTGGGGAGTGAGAAAGAGCCACGTCAATAGAATGCAAGTTGCCGAGATGCGAATGCTGCGGTATATGAGTGGCGTGTCGAGAGCAGATAGAATTAGGAACGAGTATGTCAGAGGCAGCCTGGGGGTGGTAGACATCGCCGAAAAGATGAGGGAGAGTAGACTGAGATGGTATGGACACGTGAAGAGAAGAGCAGACGAGGACCTGGTTAGGGCTATACCTGGACTGCAGGTGGTGGGTAGTACCCGGGGCAGGGGGAGACCGAAGCTGACGTGGGAGCAGGTTGTCTGAAAGGATATGGCAGTGTGTGGAGTGGACGGCGGCCTGGTGGGTGATAGACGGGAGTGGAGGGCCAGAACCTGCAGACCCGACCCTGCCTCAGGCGGGATGAGGGTATGATGATGATGATCACATATGACTTCCAGACATATGATTTTATCTTCATGGCAAGTATTGGTGTCAAATAATATAGGATGTCCTTCAAAATTTTTAGGGTATCTAATAGTGGAGCAGATAGGGTTAAGCCTACCTCATGGCATCCCTGCAGATAATAGTGTGGTTCAGCATTGCAGTGTCTGCACTGTCTGTGACCACATGAGGCCAGTCACCAACTACCCACAACTACTTTTAATTTTAATTGTTAATTTTATTAGTTTATTTCTATAATATTATTAGTACTATCAATAATGTAGTGTAATGAGGGAATTTTGGACATGCAGGGTTAGGGTGGAGGTGGTGCAAAGGTTACCTAGGCACATGGCTGCAAGCAGGGTGGCCTACCCATATAATAAGACCAATTGGGAGTATTTTAAATCATACCAAGAATGTGAGTTAAATGATTTTTACACAATTGTTAGTACCTTGGGCAAAGAGTCCTAGCCCTCTTAGAAAGGGCACACAACAAGCTGTCCCCACTAAGAGTAAGGAATAATACTAAAATGTCATTAAAGATACCTTATGTTTTTCAAAAAGGAAAGAAAAAACATTGTTATTTAAAAAACCATTACCCGTAAAACAAAAAAATAAAAATACTGAACATGATTTGCCTTTACAGCTTCGTCAAGGACAAAACTTCAATAAGAAAAGTTTTTCTATTTCCTTTTATAATTTTTTCATTTGTTATGCCAAAAATTACATGATATATACATTAACTGGTGAGAGACCACTAGGGGTCGTTTTATGGTGGCTGACTGCTTCTGTGCATTGCAAATTTTTCTGTGCTTTCTGTCAAGAAAACATCCAAGGCAAAACATCGCTGCATCCAAAAAAATCCAGGGAAAGGTAGGGAGGAGATTGTGGGGCTGCCCACATTACCACGACATTGAGTTGTTTTGAGCATGGCGGGCTATATAGATCTAACAATGCCATTCGTTGCTCCCGTCGGAAGCAACGTCTGCTTAGGTGGAGAAGCTCTTATCCTTGCAGTCACTAACCACTTCAGTTTACAGTTTAATAACAGTTTAAATTACAGTTTTAAATTAGTTTGTTACAGTTTGTACAGTTTAAATTATAGCTGTTAGTGTTTGGATAGACAATGGTACCTTTTTAGTATTGTTTTTTAGTGATTACTTGCATTTATGTGAGGGATGCCACTGACCTATAAATTCAGGATCCCATATTTAATCCTATATTTAGTGTAAAAAAAAAACATTTTGAGTTAGTATGTAATTCTGTACCTCATATATAGTATGTCAATGGCAGCTCATATTGTCACAGGGGTTGGGACCTCGGTCCCTGTGACAGATGGCACATCGTGTGTCCTGTGGGGTAGGCCGGCATCCCCCCATGGCAAGCAGCGCCAACATTCCTGCAGGTTCCAGACGCCTGGCTGGGGTGGCCTGTCAGGGCGTGTACAGACAATATAGCAAAGCTTCGGTTGGGCACGTGGAATGTGGAGACCCTTACTGGCAAAACAGGGGAGTTAGCTAACATCGTAAAGCAAAGGAGGATCCAGGTAGCTTTCCTACAGGAAACCTGTTGGAAAGGAAACAGATCCAGGGCCCTTGGTAAGGGATATAAGCTTATTTATACAGCTAGTGAAGGGGGACAAAATGGCATAGGCATAGTATTAGATAGGGAGCTGCAGCAAGGAGTCACCCTGGTGAAGTGAATTAATAGTAGGCTAATGTTAGTTACAGTGCTTTGGCAAGGGGTAGTGTTCCACCTCATCAGCACATATGCCCCCCAAGCAGGTTTGGATGAACACACAAAGGTGGGTTTCCTGACAGATTTTGAGGACTTGGTGCACTCACTACAGGCAAGTGTAGGGCATCACCATTGGAATAAGCACTTAGTTATTGGTGGGGACTTTCATGGACATGTAGGCAAGGACAACCAGGGTTATGGGGTGGTCCATTGATGGGGATATGGAACAGTTAGCATAGAAGGGCAGCACATCCTCGACACAGCAAATGCACTTGGTCTTGCATTGGCAAATACATGGTTTAGGAAGAGGGACAAGCACCTAAACACATTCCAGTCACCACAAGGGATGTCACAGATAGATTTCTTAATGGTTAGAGAGCAGCATAGATCAGAGGCCCATGATTGCTGGGCACACCCTAGTGAAAACTGTTAAAAAAGAATGTGGACATAGGCTACTTATATAAGAGCTCTTAGTGAAAGCAGCAGGCAAGCCACACTCTTGGAAAGGAGAGATGGTTGTTGTCGTTGTTTGTTGGTGTTTAAGGTCCCGTCTACTACAAGGTCATTAGAGACCCGTCCACTGCATAGTTCTAATGCATATACTGCACAGACACTACACTAATGCGACGATTATTGGGTATTAGCAGTACCCAGCTTTCCCGAGCGACCACTCATGTCAGTACTAACTGGGCTTGCGTTGCTTAACTTCAGTGATCAGACAAGAACTGGTGTGTCCAATGCAACTCGCCGTTCCCAGGAGA
>JAAFCE010001036.1:6116705-6176092 GCA_013389805.1 Trigoniulus corallinus
TGTCGTGTGAGGTGGCTGAGGAACTGGCAAGGACATTTGCAGCTGTCTCCAGTTCCCAGCACTACATGGCAGCATTTATGCAGATTAAACAAGCTGCAGAACGCCACCCACTTAATTTTGCTGGGGGTGTGGCTAAAAGGTATAACAACCCATTTACCCCTGGGGAGCTGCGGGCAGATCTAGCAAGAGCCAGGGACACTGCCCCTGGTCCAGATAGCATCCACTATCAAATGCTATGACACCTACCAGAGGAAGGCGTTAGGTACCACCTTGAGGAATTCAACTACATTTGGCAGCAGCATGAAGTCCCTGCTGTCCTGTCCTCTGTTCACACCCCAGTATAGTCGTCCCTATTTGTGGACGACTTTTCTATCAGGTACCAGGCTGCCATGATGCACAGCATTGAGCATCAGTTGCAACTGGCACTCAATAGTGCCAACGAGTTTGCCACCTCATGGGGCTATAAGTTCTCCCCTGACAAAACAATGGTCATGCACTTCTGTTGTAAGCGAGGGCTTCACCCTGAGCCTCAGCTCACCCTGGATGGCCGCCTCCTCCCAGTTGCAGAGGTAGCCCAGTTTCTTGGTCTCTGTTTTGACAGCCATCTGACATGGGTCCTGCACTTGAAGGAGCTGAAGGCCAAGTGCCTTCACTCCCTTAATATTCTGCAGTGCCTGCAGGGTACTGGTTTTGGGGCAGATCGAACGGTGATGCTTCGGCTCTACAGATCACTCATTCGATCACGTCTCGATTATGGCTGCTGCGTCTATGGCCTGGCCGCTCCATCTACTCTCCGGATGCTGGACAGTGTTCATCATGCTGGCATCTGGTTGTCCATAGGGGCGTTCCGCACAAGTCCAGTACTCAGCCTTTATGCCAAGACTGGCGAACCGCCACTGACAGTGCAGCGGCAGTACCTGGCAGCTGCATATATTCTGCGGCTGAAAGGTCAGCCACAGTACCCTACACACCCAGCTGTTTTTTGTCACACTGTGAGACGCCATTCAACTGCCGCCCAGCGGTTCCCCCTCCTTTTGGCATGCGGTGGATGGATTGCCTCACAGGCCTGGGTGTGAATCTACCTAGGGTGCAGCTTGTACTGCCAGCCTCTGTGCCGCCCTGGACAATGCCAGAGCCAAGTTTTGACTTTGGGCTTGCAGCCTTCCCCAAAACCAGTACTGATAGGTCAGTGTGCCAACAAGAGTTTGGACGCCTCTCTCTGACCTATCAGGACCATGTTTTTATTTACGCGGATGGGTCGAAGGATGGATCCTCGGTGGGTTGGTCAGTCATTACAACTGGTCATTTCATAGGGGGCTGCCTTCCAGGCGTCACCAGTGTCTTAACTGCAGAGCTCACAGCTCTGCACAGGGCACTGGAACTCATCCAATTATTGAATGACAGACACTTTGTTATTGCGACTGACTCCCTATTCTCCCTTCATCTGTTGCACACCCTTTATGGCAGACACACCATCGTTCAGGGTGTGCATAGATTGCTGCTCGTGATTTGCAAGCAGAACAAGACAGTGTTGTTTATGTGGGTCCTGGGACATATTGGCATCATGGGCAACGAGAGGGCAGATGCTCATGCCGTCAGGTGGCCCACTTGCCAGATATACCAGACACTGCTGTCCCCTCCTCTGATGCTCTCCCGATGGTGTGGTGGGCCGTCCATGAACAATGGCGGTCCCAGTGGTTTGCGGAGACCACCAACAAACTCTGCACACTGAAGGACACTTCAGTGCACTGGGTGTCCTCGTGCCCCAGTTGTGGAGAGAGGAGGTTGTGCTTGCTCAGCTGTTAATCATCACACGTTCCTCACCCACTTCTACATTCTACGGGGTGAGGATCAACCATGGTGTGACTTCTGTTGAGAGCCTCTCACAGTGGCACACATCTTTAGTCACTGTAAGAGATACCGTGAAATGAGATGCCGTCTGGGAGTCAATCATGAGCTCTCCACCTCACTTGGGGATAACCCTCAGGGGGTGGAGAGCTCACTTGTATTTTCACCAAATCTGATTTGTTTACTGTAGTCTTGTATCGTCATGGCTTTTGCCTTTTTATCTCTGTGTTGGTTTTGGCTTTTGCTGCTTTTATTATGTCCTTATTGGCTTTTGCTACTTTTATTGTTATGTCTGTGTTGGCTTTTGCTACTTTTATTGTTATGTCTGTTTTGGCTTTTGCCTATATTTATTTTCTCAATATCTATTAGGCTATTGCCTTTTTATTCTAATTATTTTTAGGGGTTTTTTTGCCCTTATTTCTTGTCATCTTGGTAGGATGGCAATTTACACCCCCACTATGGTGACAATCTTTCTGTGCTCTAATGACCTTTGTAGCCAATGGGCCCTAAAACTCAAAGAAACAACAACATTGGTGTGTCATGTATTTATGTTCCTTTTCATTAAACGTCATGTGACGCCATTAGATTGTCCACATCAACCAGTAATTCTACCATTACCATGGTGCAATTTTTTAATGATAACGTTTATCCATGTTTGGGCATGCACAGAACAAAAAAATGTGAACAACTGATGTGAGCAACCCCACACACACACACTCACTTTGGACTGACGTCATTCCAAACTGGCACACAGAACTGAGGAATGTATCCGCTGCATAAAGAGACCTGACTGTACAGTCAAACCAGCGCAGGAAGGCACTTCAGGTTGGCTGATTTTCTTTAAAATGGGAGATATACCTTTCTGATTCAAGATGGGAAGGGAAAGTGACGGTGTGGAAAACAAGACATTGAGAGCAAATTAATAAGGGGTATCGCCTATTGTTTTAGTCATTTGACCATTTTTCATTTGTTTTAAGACAGTACTTGTCAGTGAATAGCCTGGAGGTGGGGGACATTGTAGATAAACTGATGGAGAGTAGATGGAGTTGGTATGGACATGTAATAGGAAGAGGTGAGGAGGAACTCATTAGGTCCATTAAAAGAATACAAGTGGTTGGAAGCATCCAGGGCAGGGGGAGACCACAATAGACATGGGAGGAGATTGTCTATAAGGATATGGTAGTGTGTGGAGTGGTTGGAGGCCTGGTGGGAGATAGGCTAGAGTGGAGGGCTAGGACCTGCAGACCCGACCTTGCCACAGGTGGGATGAGGGGATGATGATGATTTGTTTGTTGGAAAGTTGAAACCTGATCACATATAAATCCTAATGATAAAATGACCAGATTTTCCAGAGGGCAAAGTGGGACGGGGGCTTTTAGTGAAGGCCTCCAAATAGGGGTGGTGAGATATGCTTTCCTGAAGAGCAAAGAACAAAACTTCTAACTCGCACCCACTGTAACTTACACCTTGAAAGTGTCCATCCAGCACAGGATGCATCATCATACCTTTATCCCACCTGCAGCAGGGTCGGTTCTGTGGGTCCTAGCCCTCCACCACACACACTGCCATATCCTTACGGACAGCCTGATCCCACGTCTGCTTCAGTCTCTCCCTGCCCCGGGTGCTTCTGACCACCTGCATTCCTGAAATGTACCTGACAAGCTCCTCCTCTCCTCTTCTCATTACGTGTCCATACCACCTCAATCTATTTTCCCTCATTTTTTTGGCGATGTCCACCACTCCCAGACTCCCAGACCACTCATTCCTAATTCTGTCAACTGTCGACACCCCGCTCATGTACCGCAGCATTCACATCTCAGCTACTAATACCCAATAATCGTTGCATTAGTGTAGTGTCTGTGCAGCGTATGAATTAGAACTATGCAGTGGACGGGTCTCTAATGACATTGTAGTTGACGGAAACTTAAACACCAACAAACAAACCAAACTCATCGTGTGTGGGGGCCTTTACTGAAATCGACCAAAAGAACTACTCCCCTGGTCTCATTACGTTACCACACAACATCCTGCCTTCACTCCATCTATTCCTACTATAACGCTCCACTAATCATTTGAGGTCTATGGAAGGGTGGGGAACTTACCTGTCCAAGAAATGGCCTCATTGGTGCTTCAGAACGCTTCATCTTCAATGGTCGTTACAGCCCTGTCCCCCGCATAATTGTAATGCATGTCAGTAAAGGCACTATGCTTTTAAAACGATTTTCGTAATTAGCTGCACCTTGAGTTCCCAAGCCATCCTACCCACCTTGACTTTCCACCCATCCACCTAAGAGATGGGGAACAGAACTTGGACCACCGTCCGGGACTACCCGCCCCACGCCTTGTATCGCCCACCGGCCAGGGGCGGGGGGCGGAGTCCCGGACTTGACTTGACAACATTCAGCAGGGCTTGGGCTTGGGCCACAGTCCAGTATCGAACCTAGAACTACTGCAGGTAGGTATCCGAAGTATACACTACAAACTGCAAAATTCTGAGATGAATTTTCACACTGCTGATTGCAATAGTAACCTTCTAATTTTCATTTACCTTAAATCATGGCATTTGAGATTTTTCTAACATCTTTCAATTTAGGCTTTCATGAATAAAGCTAGCACTAAATACCGGTAAACATGATCCCTAAATTTAAACGTATGGAAGAAAGATCTGGAAGCCTTCATAAGAATACGACTTGGTGAAAATGTTTCTAATATTGATTAATATCTTTTTTCAACCTTCAAAATTACAACTAATTGCCTGAATGAAAAGCATAAGACAGGCAGTGTTAGTAAAACACTTCACTTGTTCCTGAAGTAGACGTCTGAGAAAAATTAAAGCGTTTAATACAAGTAATATTCGTGGATCCTAAACGATCCGTTATAATCCCACTGCATGCAAATGATGCTGAATCTCATAGATCTCGTCACAATAAAATTATAATAGTTTCTAATTATATCACGACAGTTGATAAGATTACCATTTCAGTACGAGAAAAATTTATAATGTTGTCTCATGATTTAGATCATCATTTTAGGTCAGTAACATACGTCAAAGAGACTCTGAGCAGTTGAATAATAAACTTGCCAACACTCACGGTCCAGTATCGAACCTAGAACTACTGGCGTAGTTCAATTTTCCAAGTACAAAAACAAATTTAAATCGACGGTCTGAGACTACCATCGTTTTTATTTCTTAACAACTTTTTTATAAAAGTGATATTTTTATGTCACTGTCATCTAATGAAAGCAATTGCAGGATTTGTTATTCTATTCCCATATTTCAAATGCCAAGAACATTAACCTTCCGTCCACAAGGTGTCGATTTCTGGCACACACTACAAGGTGGGGACTGCCATGACCCCAAAAAGACTGAAATATTCAGATTAAGGGCATTATTATGAATATTGAATTAAATACCATCCATATAAAGGTTAAGCAATGGAAATAATTTGGAAACATGCTGTAAAAATTCAATATTACCCAAGAAACCCAAGACATCATCACTATACCCTTATCCCACCTATGACAGGGACGGATCTGCAGGGTCTAGTCATCCACTCTTGCCTATCTCCCACCAGGCCCCCATCCACCCCAGACACTACCATATCCTTATGGACATCCTGCTCTCATTTCTGCCTTAGTAACCAGTGTTTCTGACCAGCCAACCATGTTGGTACTAACTTGGGTCGCATTGCTTAACCGGAAATAAAATATGCTAATTACTTAGGAGACCTGCCAACTTCCCTAGATAGGTAAAGAAATCATCACAGAACAGGTACTCAAAGGTTGGTTAAGATTGGAGAAAGTGGTACATGTGTAGACACAATTTTGTACGTCTGGGGTTTGCTGAGACCCCACCTTGTGGACAGAAGGTTAAAAAGTTTTCCTGCGTTGACATTATATCAAAGATGCGTGAAAGATAGTGTACATTAATAGCAAGCATGGACCAAATGGTGTAAGATGAAAAACAAAACTGTACTTGTTAGTTTGCATTCGTCAGAAAACAATGGTTAACAGCAAAATGAGCAATTCGACAACGCTGCAGGTTTGAAAACAAATGAATTCTAAATGTTACAATACCTGCCATCGACAAACCACATCAGCAGACATTGCCAATATACTGGTAGTACCAAAGCCTCCTAGATAACAAGGCCTTTGCAGTGTGACGTCACTGGCTTGTGACGTCACAGGCTTGTCACAGGTCCCGTCACTGGCTTGTGACGTCACACAAAGTAGTGCTAGCACACTATGTGAACGACCATATTATGTGCATTTCAAGTGTCTTTTTTAAATTGATATTCGAGTTGAATTTTGAACTGAAATCATTTTCAAATGTAAATCATATAATATTTGGATTGTGCCATGTAATTGTGTTGTACCTGGATGCCAGGGAAACTACAGAAGTGGACCTAAAGTTAATTTCTTAAGTTTTTCAAAACCCCAAAATGGGGACAAAATGGATTATAGCTAGTAACAGAAAGGCTTCCAGATTGACCAAGCATTGAATGGTAAGCAGATTTAATATTGAACCCATAGACTTATATAAATTAGATACACTATGTTTTTACTAATGTTTTACACAAAGCACATCATTCAGACTAAGAATATGGTGGTCAAGATGTTGCATATATATTTTAAGAAAAAAATAATCATAGGGGGTAGAAAAGTTAGGTATACATGTTATGTTAGGTATGTTGGATTATATATGTTAGATTAGGTTAGTTATGTTAGGCGAGCTGTGTTAGGCATATATGTTAGGTTAGGTTAGTGATGTTAGGTATACATACGCAATCATTTGCACACTTGAAGGACAAGATTACCCAACATTATTTACCCAAGTTTCAGTCGATAAGCAAAATATTTCTTGAGCTCTTTCTCCACATGTCGAAGTCATATTCTTAATCCACAGTAGCACATTATTGAATGATACTGAAAAATCATGACAAGGAAGAATACGTGTATAAATATAAGCTGTCATACCGCATAATCTTTTATGCTACGTATCGCGCTACGTAGCGAAGAATACGAAAATTGCTGTTCAAAAAAGCTACGTAGCAACTTCGTAGCATAGGGATCGAATTCTTTTAAAACTGTAGCCACACCTTTCACACCCATGCTACACCTTTTCGAGAAGGATTCTTTGCATAGTGCAATATGGCGGCCCCCACAGAAGATATTGCAATTGAATATGGTGGACTGCAATACTTATTGGCAGTACCCAAAAATGAAGCGGAACAAATAAAAAATTATATAGTTATCAATTAAAGAAGTAATTTCATTTTAAGAACATCATCATACCCTTATCCCGCCTGTGGCAGACTCGGGTCTGAGGGTCCACTGAACATACTCTGACTGGGGTCACCGCAGCCAGGCGTCTGGAACCCGTAGGAGTATTGGCAACGTTTGTCTGTGGGGATGCCAACATTAAGCTAACATAATTTAATTAAAGAAATGGAAATAGTTTAGTCATCTAAGTAGCATATATGGCAACATGGAGGTCTCCATCTTTGTAGCACTACACATGTTGTTCAAATAGCTGCTACTGGTGGTGCTCTACATGAATTTTCATGACGTCACCGTATGCACTACGTATGCGAAGCTACAAGTATTTCCGTAGTTTAAAAGATTATGCGGTTAATCTGAAGAATTCGGACTTCGTATTTTCAAGCTCCTCCTCCGTGGACTAGCCTGCATAAATTATTTGATGCCAGGATGTAATAGCACGTGGTTTTGTTTTGTAAGCGATTTTTAAACGTTGGCGGTTGTTGACAAAATACGTTATTATGACTCAGATCGATCTGATACGATGCTATGAGATTTGGTAATTACCACAGCGCCACCACAGTCGAGAACACGAATTACACATAAGGAATTCGGTGTTCTCATTAAAGTGACGCTTAGCTGAACTTGCGCCATCGTTGGGTGAAGTTCATTTACGATAGGGGGTCGAAAGCTGAGGAAATTAGGGTGACGGATGGGATTAGATGAAAGCCAATAAGAATAGTTGCTGCTTATGCTTAATTCGTATTCTCGACTGTGGTGGCGCTGTGGTCATTATCAAATCTTGTTGCATCGTATCAGATAGACGTGAATCATCATGACGTGTTTTCTCAACAACCGCCAACCTTCACTGAAGTTAAGCAGTGCAAGCCCATGTCAATACCAACATGGGTGGTTGGTAAAGAGCGTTGGGTGCTGCAAATTAACCCTTTCCTTTGTCCTTTCACCTACCTCCTCATCTCCCGTGGGCAGCCTCCTAAGGATTCGTCCTGTTATGACTGCCTGGCTTACTCTCCAAGCCAAAAACTAATCCAGGAATCCCTCCTCTGGATCTGCCCCGTCTCCACGCATAAGATAGCATCCCTATACAGGTAGTATGGAGCGTTTTAAGGAATAAAGGGGTTGATGAATGATATATTACGATAGTGCAGGATATGTATGATCTCTCGGGAATGCACCAGTAGTTCGAGGTTCGATACTGGACCGAGGTGGGTCGGCTCCTTTTGGGTGAGAGAGAGGCCATGAGTGTGCCTTCTTTCGGATGAGAAGTAAAACCGAGGTTCCGTGTGGGTATATGATGACACTTGCCCGTAAAAGAACCCTCTCTACTATGCAACAGGTAGACGAGGCAAAATGTGTAGGTGTATGAGTTAAGGGGCCAAATGAACCAAATAATCAGTAGTTGTATAAATTTATTAATATAAACAATGACATCTGTAGATTTCAAAAATGTAGATTACATAATTTTAAGATGTCTAACAATTTCAAAGTGATTTTTTGGTTTGTTTGTGTTTAAGGTCCCGTCAACTACTAGGTCATTAGAGACCCGTCCACTGCATAGTTCTAGTGCATAGTCTGCACATACACTACACTAATGCGACGATTATTGGGTATTAGCAGTACCCAGCATTCCCGAGCGACCACCCATGTCAGTACTAACTGGGCTTGCGTTGCTTAACTTCAGTGATCAGACGAGAACTGGTGTGTCCAATGCAACTCGCCGCTCCCTTCAAAGTGATGGTTCCCATTTGGGAACAATGGCGTGTAAAAGGTTAATTCTATTAGTTTTTCTGTGAACGCCATCTTCTTCTATCAAAATTCAAACAACGATGACGACTGAAGCTGTGCCATGCAGCGATTATAAATAATTTAAATAATTTGCTGCACTTTCTCAACCGTGGGCACGATACATTCACTGCAGTGTGCCCATGACCATTGCTTGTCAAGGGTAGTGTTTTGATGCAAATCATTCACCACCAAAAGATCTGGAGCGGCGAGTTGCATTGGACACACCAGTTCTCGTCTGATCACTGAAGTTAAGCAACGCAAGCCCAGTTAGTACTGACATGGGTGGTCGCTCGGGAAAGCTGGGTATTGCTAATACCCAATAATCGTCACATTAGTGTAGTGTCTGTGCAGTATATGCATTAGAACTATACAGTGGACGGGTCTCTAATGACCTCGTAGTTGACGGGACCTTAAACTCCAACAAACAACAACAACCAAAAGATCTGCTGGGACTGTGATTGTTTTGCGTTGGTGTAAGGGAGCCTTAAAGCTGCATACACACTACTCTGATGTTACGTGTTAACATACCACAACACGGGTTATTAAAAACACCCAACCCTTCCTTTCAATTGTAATGTGCCCATTGCTCTGATGAGGCATGTTAATATGTGATGTGCTGTAACGTGCATCAGATGAAGACGTGTTAAGGCATCAGATACTTCAATTGAAGGTTTTGTGGTTTGTTGAAGGTTTATGCTGCCTGCACACTACTCTGACGTGGTGTGTTAACACATTGCTCTGATGCCCACTGTAAAGCATCAGGGTCAGGTCAGGTTAGAAAAAACCTTCAATTAAAGTATCCGATGCCTTAACTCTTCTGACGAAAATCTAAAAATCTAGATCTTTGTCTTATGCATGTTACAGCACTTCACACATTAACGTGCCTCATCAGAGCAATGGGCACATTACCATTCAAAATAAGGCAAAGGTTTTGTAACAACACGTGGTGTGGCATGTTAACACATCACGTCAGAGTAGTGCGTATGCAGCTTTACTCCAATCGAAGTTGTTTTTCTGACCTGACGCTTTACAGTGGGCATCAGAGCAATGTGTACAGGGTATATATCATGTTACATACAGTACGTAGTGTGATTACACTATCTGTTCTGACATGTTAACACATCATGTCAGAGTAGTGTGTGGGCAGCTTTACATGCCTCATAACAGCAATGGACACATTACAATTAAAAGTAAAGGTAGGGGTTGTTTTAATAACACGTGTTGTGGCATGTTAACACATCATGTCAGAGTAGTGTGCAGGCAGCTTTAGTCTCCCTATCGAGTGATAAATTCCGTCCTGCACATGTGCAACTTTCCCAATAAGGACATGGGTACCTGCACAGGATGTAATTCGTCTGCTTAGTTTATTTTTTTGGTTTGTTGGTGTTTAAGGTCTCGTCAACTACAAAGTCATTAGAGACCCGTCCACTGCATAGTTCTAGTGCATAGTCTGCACAGACACTACACTAATGCGACGATTATTGGGTATTAGCAGTACCCAGCTTTCCCGAGCGACCACCCATGTCAGTACTAACTGGGCTTGCATTGCTTAACTTCAGTGATCAGACGAGAACTGGTGTGTCCAATGCAACTCGCCGCTCCCCGTCTTAGTGTAACATACGTTGTTCACTAACGGATCACTCTACTCTCACTACTGACAGACAATCGTCCAGTCCGTAAGAGTGGCATAAAATGTTTATTTCAAGTCACATACGTTTGAAAGTCGTATACGTACATTAGCATATCAAAATGAAAGAAAATCATCATCAGCATGCAGTAGGAGCAACATAATTAATACAACAACCGTATTTATCGGTGGGCCGGACTTTGCAACAGCTACCAGCTATTCCACAATTTGTAGATCCATCGCATCGTCCTGGCGCAATACATTTCTGACCATTGCAGCATTTCAATTTGTTTGCTGAATTCATGTAAAATAAATCAGCTTTCAACTACTAACACCTACGATTATTATTTCTTACTTACAATCTCTGACAACTCGATTTAAAAATCCTCCTTCAGCACTGACACCACAGTCAACAAAAAGTAGGACCGCCAAGGCGACGAAGAACCACAACTTACTCATCTGAAAACATACATTGGAGTAAATAAGAATGAAAACCAGACATCAGCTTCAGGTACTGACAAACAAAATATCAAACCTTCCAAGTGAAAAAAGGCATCTAAGGAATGACAGGTTTCATCAAGCTGCAACGCCCTTTATAGCTGTAATATCGTGACGCAAACATTTCCACGAATTAACAATAAGCAATCTTTCAAGGTCGTTGATGAAAAATAAAGGTGCTCCGGAGGTAGGAAACCAACGACTCCCTACCATTAAACAAACCACTAATGACATATCACATGATCATAAATGGTCGGTAACCTGCCATCCTCACTATTTAGTAGGCCACAATAGTCAAATGTTGAAAACAACAGATGGTTAGATGTCCAGAAAAATAACACGGATATGGAACGCAAGGTGCACGCACTGGATACAAGACAAACAACTAAAATCTGTTGACCCAGGACAACGGTTCAGTTCATCTAGGCTTTTGTCTGTAGGTGAGAGCGAAGGATGTCCTTTTAAAGTCTTTGAATGCCTACTTAGACCGGCAGGCAAAGAGTTTCTCTTCTTGTGTAAGGGATAAGGAGAGGGGAAACTTCCAGCACCCAACGTTCACAATCAACCACCCATGTTGGTACTAACGTGGGTTTGCATTGCTTAACTTCAGTGATCTTCGCGAGAACTGGTGTGTCCAACACAACTTGGCCGGCCACACCCAGTTGTGTTACAATGGGACGGACATACAGTATGGACATTCTGTTGGGCAGCATTTTTCGGCAGCCAGACCCCAGCCTAATGTTGCAGCTTTCCTTGCATTAGACGGAAAACACCCTGGTGGCCTCTGTCCCGCTTGTTGTAAAATGGAACTGGGAACCACTGACCCAGTAATCGGTCACACATTCCTCACCCACTCTCACTTATTGTGGGATGAGGAGGAAGCATTGTGTGGGCCGCTGTCGGGAGTCTATTGACACATATCTTTATTAACTGTGAGAGATATCGGAGCGGCGAGTTGCGTTGGACACACCAGTTCTCGTCTGATCACTGAAGTTAAGCAACGCAAGCCCAGTTAGTACTGACATGGGTGGTCGCTCGGGAAAGCTGGGTACTGCTAATACCCAATAATCGTCGCATTAGTGTAGTGTCTGTGCAGCATCTGCATTAGAACTATGCAGTGGACGGGTCTCTAATGACCTTGTAGTTGATGGGGCCTTAAACAACAACAACGCACACTATGCAATATTTTGACCGGCAAAGCATTAATTTACCAGCCAAAATTTGTATTTTGGTTGCATAATGCGGTGTTGGAACAGTAGGGAAGGCCAGCATCCCCCACAGACAATCCAGCCAATATTCCTGCGGGATCCAGAAGCCTGACTGGGATGGTCCAAACCAGAGTATGTTCAATGAACCCACAGACCCGACCATGCCTCAGGCGGAATAAGGGTATGATGATGATGATGTCCGTTATGGCCTTTGACTTATCTTTGTGTCAGTTTTGGCTTTTTATTTTATGACTGCTTTTTATTGGGCTTTTGCCCTTATTTATTGTCACCATGGTGAGCAATAACAACAACAAGGACGTGGTGGGTCGTTCTACGTTCTTTTGAGGGAGCGGCGAATTGCATTGGACACACCAGTTCTCGTCTGATCCCTGAAGTTAATCAGCGCAACCCCAGCTAGTACTGACATGGGTGGCCGCTTGGGAAAATTGGGTACTGCTAATACCCAAAAATCGTCGCATTAGTGTAGTGTCTGTGCAGTCTCTGCATAAGAACTATGCTGTGGACGGGGCTCTAATGACCTTTGTTGTTGAAGGGCCCTAAAACACCAACAACACACAACAATGTTCTTTTGTCCAAAAAATTATTTACTGGGTAATAGGAAGCCCATCCCTTCCTGAATAGAAAATAAACTCTTTACCCTACATAGGTTTGTATAGATACTGCCAACACACCACGTAAAAGAGCCCATTTTACAGACATAGAAGCTCGTCCTTCCCCTGCCACTGGTAGTAGGGCGATCGACTTTAATTACCAAAACAAGAACGAGCGGCTTGTTGCGTTGGACACACCAGTTCTCGTCTGATTACTTAAGTGAAGCAACGTAACCCTCAACTAGTACTGACATGGATGGTACCGCTAATACCCAAAAATCGTCGCAATAGTTTGGTGTCTGTGTAGTCTCTGCATTAGGGCTACACAGTGGACGGGGCTCTAATTGTTGTTTGTTTGTTGGAGTTTAAGGTCCCGTCAACTACGAGGTCATTAGAGACCCGTCCACTGCATAGTCCTAATGCATATACTGCACAAACACTACACTAATGCGACGATTATTGGGTATTAGCAGTACCCAGCTTTCCTGAACGACCACCCATGTCAGTACTAACTGGGCTTGCGTTGCTTAACTTCAGTGATCAGACGAGAACTGGTGTGTCTAACGCAACTCGCCGCTCCCAGGGGCTCTAATGAACTTGTAGTTGAAGGCCCTAAAGCACCGACGAAACGAAAAAAAAAACCAAAACAAACAAATTCACACCAGCAGCTAAATAATAAATGTCGTAGAAGTATTACTACCGGATACTGGCCTCGGGTTAAAGCATTAACCCTAACAATTTTTCGAAATTGCCAACAACCTATTTTTATTACTAGATTAATATCCATTCAATAACAGCTTTCCTTGTAAACACTTTATATTTAGAAATCCCATAAAATGTTGATCCCGGATTGTTTGACAAGGTTAAAATCCCAGCAGACCATCGTTGCACACTTCGTCTATTTTTCCACTTGGGTGGGAAAGAGGCACGACCACTACTGAGTTAGTGGTTCCGGGTTCAAGACTAGATCAAGATTGATTTGGCGTCTTTTTATTTGTGAGAGCGCGGGCCCTCAGTGTACCTTCCTTCGGATAGGAAATAAAACCGTGGTCTTGTGAGTGTGCACGATGTCACCTGCATATAAAAGCGCTCTTCCTACATCATTATCATCATCATCATACGGTTCATACCCTCCTCCCGCCTGTGGCAGGCTCCGGTCTGCGGGTTCTAGCCCTCCACTCCCGCCCATTTCCTACCAGGTCGCTGTCCACCACACAGACCGCCATGTACTTACGCCTGCTTTGGCCTCCCCCTGCCTCGGCAGCTACCGACCACCTGCATTCCTGGGAGACACCTAACGAGCTCCTCCTCCCCTCTTCTCATAACATGACCATACCCACCTCAGCCTATTCTCCCTTATCTTTTCGGCGATGTCCACCACCCCCAGACTATCTCTAATATATGCATTCCTGATTCTATCAGCACTTCCTACATGAAATGTAAAGCAAAGCAACTGCTAACCTTTTTCCTACTAATGGTAGGGTCGGGTACACATCTTGCTCCCCTGAATGGATTTTTCTTTTGTTGGTGTTTTAGGGCCCTTCAACTACAAGGTCATTAGAGCCCCGTCCACAGTGCAGTTCTTATGCAGAGACTGCACAGACACTACACTAATGAGACGATTTTTGGGTATTAGCAGTACCAAGTTTTCCCAAGCGACCACCCATGTCAGTACTAACTGGGGTTGCGTTGCTTGACTTCAGTGATCGGACGAGAACTGGTGTGTCCAACGCAATTCGCCGCTCCCCACAAGGTCATTAGAGCCCCGTCCACTGCGTAGTTGTTATGCAGAGACTGCACAGAAACTACATAAATGCGATGACTTTTTGGATATTAGCGGTACCCAGTTTTCCCAAATGGCCCATGTCACTACGAGGTGGGGGTTGCGTTACTTAACTTCAGCGGTCAAACGAGAACTGGTGTGTCCAACGCAATAAGCCGCTCCCTCCCTCTGAATGGACAAAAGAGTGATATAGTCTATCGGACGGTGTTTTCCCTCACCCGGCTGCCTACCAAAGCTGCAATCCCTATGCTTATTTGTTTTCGGTCTAATGTTCTTTGGGGCGCTCCACCGACGCGACACCGGGGGCGAGCTCTTGCACCTGGCAATTTTGTCTCCTCTACCCGTTGCATAGTAGAGTGAGGGTTCTTTTACGTGCAAATGCCATTGTACACCACACGGATGTCCCGATAATTGGGTGAAAAACATGTTTTTGTTTTTTTCATGATGACAAAAAACAAAGATGTCTTTTAAATCAAGCTTATTTGCAATTACGACAACAAAATGGCACGATTTTGCGTGACTGGAGGAAGGGACGCTTGGGACATGGTCTCCCAATATGTCGCGAACATAGGCCTACTACATGAAAGTAGAGTGAGGTGGACCAGGGGCTTCCAAACTGTGGTCCTTCGTATGTTGCCAAGGGTCAAAAAGGTCCTAAAATTGTACATTTGCACGTTTTTTTTTTTATTTAAATAAGGGCCCACCATCTAACCACGACATGATACGGTGGTCCACAACTTGAAAAAGTTTGAAAAACCTCTGAGCTTGACCAACAAGCGTTCCAGGCTCTCGCTAATAACCAGTGAAATTCTAACGTCATAACAAAAGGCCTAGCCCAGTGGTGGCGAACTGTGACCCGCGGGTCAAAAAGTGACCAACCGAGAAATTTTAAGTGACCCAAGTAACGGGTAGGCGAAGCTCCCTGGCGTCGGAGAAAAGTAGACCGACGATAAATAAGCATTGGGGCTGCAGCTTTGGTCGACAACCGGCTGTGCAAAAACACTGTCCAATATATCGCCCTTGTGTCCATTTAGAGGGACAAGATGGGAACTCCACCCTGCCATAGGCAGGAAACAGGTCAGGAGTTGCATCCCAATGAATTTAGTTAATTATGGTAGGATCTTGTTAGAACTAGAACTTTTTTGCCGGTCCAAACCTCACATTGTGTTCCAAAAACAATACATACGATCAATCACCTGGTATCGAGGACCTCTGAAAGTGTGTCTCAAGTTTCGTGGTCCGGTAAAGTTCCAGAACACTGCGCTAAACGACTGTGTCAACTAATCTAATCTTGGTGTCCTGTTGCATGATTTGTTTGTTGGTGTTTTAGGGCCCTTCAACTACAAGGTCATTAGAGCTCCGTCCACTGTGTAGTTCTGATGCAGGGACTGCACAGACACTACACTAATGCGACGATTTTTGGATACTAGCGGTACCCAGTTTTCCCAAGCGGCCACCCATGTCCGTACTAACTGGGGTTACATCCTGTTACACGATGGATGCCTTCATCCTGAAGGTGTCTTTCAACTTCCAGTGTAATTAGCACGTATAAAATGTGAACAGAAAGGCAATGTGGACAGAGGTGATCAGAGAAGTCCACCTGTGTGCACTTTGAAAGTTATTTGTCGACGCCAGCGAAAATGCAGGCCCATAAGGCCCGGTGCACACATCCGATTTTACTCGTGCGGCGCCGCTGCGGCATCGTAATTACGGCATGGGATATGTTAGTTGCAATGGGGGGAGTGCATATATATCTCCGACGCCGCTGCGGCTCCGCATATCGGAGTTGCGTCTGGAAGTGACCCCAGGTCCCTACCGAACCGTAATGGCGCCGCACCCGCACGATCCGATCACGTAGTACTTCTTGGCCTATTGAGTGCTGCACACATCCGTTGATATCCTAAGTGCGGGTTCCATTTTTGCGGCGTCGCTGCGGCACCCGCACGAACAAAAATCGGATGTGTGCCCAGGGGCCTTAGATATACCGGACTTTCTATCGTGGGCCGTCGTCGTCTGGGGAATAATACAACGTTATGAAAACATTCCGCAATCGTTTCACGCATTTTATCTAATGGCTGTGGGATCCCTTTGTACATGATTTTCTGTCCAGTGTGGGCCCTGCCTACACATATGTAGCATGAGGGGCGTTTTAATGAGTTCCTCGCATTAAAAAGTCCCTCATTTCCACCAGGATTTGACACTGATCTATGAAATCCAGAATCAAATTCCGTTATTAATTGATCTACAGGCCAGACGAGACGTCTAGGAAACTTAAAGAGTGTCCATTAACAGATTTTCAACATAATCAGCCACGAACCTTAGCAACAGGAAGACAGCCGTGATAATTTTATTTTGCATTTACCTACACCTGTTGCCGTCACAAGGCCTTCATCTCTGTATATGGATTTAAATGTTAATGAGAACCTTGTTGCTACAAGACCGCCCACGCACCTGCTAATAATACATTTCTGTACCTGAAACCTCAATTTCTGGCAAGGAAATACTGGGGAGCGGCGAAATGCGTTGGACACACCAGTTCTCGTCTGATCACTGAAGTTAAGCAGCGCAACCCCAGCTAGTACTGACATGGGTGGCCGCTTGGGAAAACTGGGTACCGCTAGTATCCAAAAATCGTCGCATTAGTGTAGTGTCTGTGCAGTTTCTGCATCAGAACTACACAGTGCACGGGGCTCTAATGACCTTGCAGTTAAAGGTCCCTAAAACACCAACAAACAACAACAAAGGAAATACTGTAACTAGAAACATTTCGTTCGTTCGTTTGGTTTAGGGCCTTCAACTACAAGGTCATTAGAGCCCCGTCCACTGTATAGTTCTAGTGCAGAGACTGAACAGACACTACACTAATGCGACGATTATAGGGTATTAGCAGTACCCAGTTTTTCAAAACGTCCACCCATTATAGTACTAACTGGGGTTGCGTTGCCTAACTTCAGTGATCAGAGGAGAACTGGTGCGTCCGAAGCAATAGGCAGCTCCCGGATCACACGAGAACAGATGTGTCCAACGCAATAAGCCGCTCCCAGCTCGTAACAGGTGAGCTTGAAAACCATTATGTGGATCCCCTTTCGGTGCCAAAAAATAGTAAAAAATCGAATTAGATATCTGGATATCGCTGTCTGAACCCGACTCGTCGGGGCTTTGGTGTGCAAGTTCAGTATCCAGTCCAGGTATTCCGCCCAAAAAGGAAAGCAGAACCTCAAGTGTGCCATTCCTATCTTTCGTCCAGACTGAAATTTTAAGTCACTGCCTGCTGAGTCACCATTGCCCATGAACGGACCACCTCTAAATGAGCGGCGAGTTGCGTTGGACACACCAGTTCTCGTCTGATCACTGAAGTTGAGCAACGCAAGCCCAGTTAGTACTGACATGGGTGGTCGCTCGGGAAAGCTGGGTACTGCTAATACCCAATAATCGTCGCATTAGTGTAATGTTTGTGCAGTATATGCATTAGAACTATACAGTGGACGGGTCTCTAGTGACCTCGTAGTTGATGGGACCTTAAACTCCAACAAACAAACAAACAAACACCTCTAAACAGAATAATAACACGCTTGTAAATCAGGTATATTCCCAAGTGTAGGACCCTGTCCTGGCACGATGGCAATTAATACTCTTGTGAGCTGAACCATTGTAGTTAAATAATGGCATAGGCAAACGCTAGTACCATGGCGACATACTATTCCCGGGAGGATACATGGAAGAATTGTTGGATGATATGTTTACACAGCCGGCTGTTCCCGACTAATGCCACAACATCTGTTTATTCAGTGTCCTCTTTCTGAACGGCTCAATCGCCTAGGTGGTGAAACTAGCGTGCTCGACCATTGCGTGAGTGGGTACAAGTTTGACACTGGATCGAGTGAGTTGGCTTCTTTCTGGCGAAAAAGAGAGGCCCCAAGTCAGATAGGAAGTAAAGCCATGGCTCCATGTGGTGCTTGTACGACGTCCCTTTCTACACGCGATGTGCTGGATGACAAATATCCACGAGCAGACGGCTCGCACCCTGGCGTTGATGAATCAAAATGTGCTCCAATGAACAGTGGGCTAGCGGTAAATTTGCATTAGGTCGGCAGCCGGCCGCATTAAAGTACCGTCCAACACAAGGTCCATGTGCCTCACTGGCACAGAAATGGAAACTCGACTGTGGTATAGCCAAGAAAACGGTTGGTAGTTTGATACTTGATTGTGGAACGGATTCTTTTACAAGTAGTGGTGATGTGATGGAAGGCTGCTAATATGTTGTAGAAATTAAAATAAAGATGATTTCTCGTTTCTTCATCTGAATTTCGCGTGTTCTGTAATCCGACATCTTGTATACTGCAACAGAGACGAATCATGAATGACCTTAAGATGTATGATGAATATATAACTTTAATATCCGAATGAGTAATTAAATAATCCAATAAAATGTGAAGTGATATCAACAATACTAACATGAAAACTTGAGGAAAATATAAATTGAATAGTTAAAAAGGATTTTGTAGTAGAGACTAATATTATACGTCTGATCATTGAGACGATCTTTGAGGAACTCTGTGTTGGTTTCCAAAAAATTCAAAATTTTTGAATGTGTTTTTTTTTTTGTTTTTCTAATTTATGTTTGAAATGTCATGTGTGTGTTACATCCGTATGTGTTATGCACCTGCTGAAGAGCACACAGGAGAGCGGCGAGTTGCGTTGGACACACCAGTTCTCGTCTGATCACTGAAGTTAAGCAATGCAAGCCCAGTTAGTACTGACATGGGTGGTTGCTCGGGAAAGCTGGGGGTACTGCTAATACCCAATAATCGTCGCATTAGTGTAGTGTCTGTGCAGAATATGCATCAGACCTACACAGTGGACGGGTCTCTAATGACCTCGTAGTTGACGGGACCTTAAACTCCAACAAAACAAACGACGAAACAAATGAAAAGCACATGCACTTTTATATTTAAAAATCTGTTATGTTGATATTGTTGAGGGGCGTCCCCAGAGTTTACAATATTAGTTGAAACATAAGTTTTCTTAAATGTTATAAAGAAGTAAAAATGTATGTGGAGAGAGGTGTCTCCACAGTGACATCGTTTATACCCCCACGTGGGGGTATAAACGCAAGTAAAGAAGCCATCTGCCTTTTAACAGTGAATCATGAGTCAAGCATATAACCACCGAGTCACTGAGACAGGCCACTGTGGCGATACATTCTTAAAATGAAGAAGCCTAAACGTATTTCAGATATTTCTTTAGAAATCATTGTCTGTGGTAGCTAGGTCTGCGAGTTATGGCCCTCCATTCCCATCAATCTTCCACTAGTTCATCATTCACCCCACATGATTACCATAATCATATCTCATCGTACAACTAACCAGTCATCTGCCCTGGTCACTTGGTGGCACCAAGACACTGCTGAAAGGGGAATTACAACCGAGAGGAGGGGGGGGGGGGGTGACACCAAGATTCATCGTTTGCTAAACAAACGTCAACCAAACGTATGCCTCTGCCGCATCGGGGGTGTCACCAAGCCTAAATACGCCACTGGTGCTTCCAATAACTTTCAAACCCGTAATGAAACTAACAGGGAACGGCTGGCTTATTGCGTTGGACACACCAGTTCTCGTCTCACCACTCAAGTTTGAAGTTAAGCAACGCAACCCCAGCTAGTACTAACATGGGTGGCCGCTTGAGAAAAATGGATACTGCTAATACCCAAAGATCGTCACATTAGTGTAGTCTGTGCAGTCTCTGCATTAGAACTCTGGAGTGGACGGCGCTCTAATGACCTTGTCATTGAAGGGCCCTAAAACTACCAAAAAATGAAACTAACCAGTTACCTCCCCTCTTTTTAAAAAACATGCCCGTACCACTCCCGAAGAGAGCGGCTGTATTGCTTTGGACACACCGCTTCTCGTCTGATTACTGAAGTTAAGTAATGCAACCCCAGCTAGTACTAGCATCGGTGACCGCCTGGGTACTGCTAATAGGGACGGCGCTGTATTGTGTGGGGCCCTGTGCAAAATAATGACGCGATAGTTAGAAAAAAACTGTACATTAACGATCTTTTTGTACTTTAATTTCTATCAATTGGTACTGTGACTTGTTTGGTTGGTTTGTTGGTGTTTTAGGGCCCTTCAAGTACAAGTTCATTAGAGCCCCGTCCACTGCGTAGTTCTAATGCAGAGACTGCACAGACACTACACTAATGCGATGTTTATGGGCATTAGTAGTTTTCCAGTTTTCCCAAGCAGCCACCCATGTCATTACTAGCTGGGGTTGTGTGTGCCGTTGCACACCCATCACGCCAACCCTGAATGCTAATACCCAAAATCATCGTAACATCGTAGTGTCTGCATTGGAACTAAGCAGTGGACGGGGCTTTAATTACCACTGTAATTGAAGAGCACTAAAACACCAACGAAATACCCAAAATCATCGTAACATCGTAGTGTCTGCATTGGAACTAAGCAGTGGACGGGGCTTTAATTACCACTGTAATTGAAGAGCACTAAAACACCAACGAAAGGAAAGATGAAAACCACTCCAAAACTACCCCTATTCAAATAAATAGGTTCAATACATACCTCTTGAAATATGAAGAGCAGTTGATTTTCATTCCACAGACGGTTGTTAACAGTAAATTACAATCTTGGGACTTGAAAATCCCTTCCTGAATTTTGTATTACGCTCTAGAGATTAGCCATGAAATCTCTTGTGAAAATTTAAAGACTTACCTTCCATCAGTCAGGCCGTTCACATATCCTTCGCATGTCGATTTTATTTACTCAATCGGTAACGTGAAAAAAGAATTGATATATAATCTATAAGATGACGAAATATAGAGAATTAATTTATTGATTTAGTATTATTATTATCATTATTATTTATTATTATTATTATCATCCTCTAAACCAGTGTCATATTTTCATTCTCATCCTGAACTATGTTTAAATTGATTTGATTTGCAGGCCACTTATCAAATTTGTTTTATCCACAATCCAAAATTTCCACTGCACACACCTTAAACACTTCAATTTATGTTAAAAATAAACAAACGTTATTCAATAAAAAGAGGAAACAATATGTACAATGTTATTTACAATTATCAATGAGTATATATAAAAACTTTCAATCAACAGCAACAATATTCTCTTCTGGGTTTGGTGATATTTTTAAGGTTTGAAATATTACAAATATGCACCAGTTTTAGTTTCAAATTTATACAGTTGTGCGTATCGTAATGTTCAATATTTCATCTCTTGGAGGAGGAAGAGGAGAGAAGGCTTAACCTATACACTCCACATCTCTCTTGATTTACAAGCCCAACCACTTTAACTATACATAACTCACCAGGATACACAAAAAATTAATCAAAACATACAACTCCACAAATAATAAAAGGAGACGGAAGGGAGACAACCAGTATTACCTTCTCAAAAACTTAATTTCTTTTTCCTTTATAACGATTCAACCCAATGCAAGAAACGGGACACAAAAGAAGGAAGAGGACAGAGAAACACACAGGCCCAATTCAGGAGTTCTAATATCCAAATCCTTCAAATGTATGTCCCACACAACTTCTAGACTCCAAAACAAAAATAAAATCACAACAAATTTAAATTGCAACTTAGAACAATCATTCATATACTCTATTCGGTTTTATATATAAAAATTGTGATATGAAATTAACAGTACAACACTAGTGGTAGCAGCAATAGCAGAATCACAATGTCACAGTCTCTAAGGTGTAAGCTAACTATTTAAAGTGCTTCTAAACCCTTTCTTTACTTTGAATCTCCCCTCATTACCCAGATATGTATACAGTGAAACCTGTAGAGATGACCACCTCATATGTTGGCCAACCTAACTACGTTGACCACGTTGATGGTAACCAAAATGTGTCTTATGCCGTAGGCTGATTATTTGCTATGTTGACCACCCATTCTATGCTGACCAAAACAATTTATCTCAAGATGGTCAACACAAAACAGGTTTCACTGTATATATATATATATTTTTTTTTAAATGGAACTATTATGCAACAACAATATTTGTTTTACAGTGAAATAAAACTTCATTTCCTAAATTAATTAATTAAAGGTATTTTTATATCTTTACTCATGTCACACACAAACATTTTACAACTGTCATCTTTCAACATTTTGCAGTTTAATTTTTGATATCTAAAATAATGTCTACAACCTGCAACATTTTGGCGAAATTTAAACTACTGTACTACTATAAAATTCCCGTTAAATATCCGATAACAAATTAGTGTCAATTCACTTTAAAAAAAGAAGTAACAAATATTGTTGTTCAAAAGTCCCACAGAAAGAAAACATACGGGAATGAGTATCCTGAAACGTTAAAATCCTTCCATCTTATAATCTGCTTTTGGTTAAGGTTTTAAAGTTAAGAGAATCCCTTTCTCACTAAAATGTATTTATTTTTAGTAACGACTCCCGTTAAGAATTAAAATCTAACAATAACTACTAACAAAATTTTACTACTACCTGTTTCTGATTGCTTAACTAGCAAAGTTCTGGTCTTTTAACCTAAAGTACGATGTCAAGTGTTCTAGCCAGATTATCTTGATCTACTGTATATCAAAAACTGAACAATAGCAATCCGGCCTCATCAGGAATGTAGACGTCAACATGCAACTAAATTTGAAAAATAAGAAAGATATTCATCCCACATTTTTAAACTATCTGAAACTAAAACAGCATAGTCAGTAGCATTTTGAATACTTTTATGTGCACAATGTAGTTATCATGCTCATCCTAAATACTGTACAGTATATATTTCAAATCAACACAACCTGATTGAAAAAGAAGATATGATTATTTTAAATAGGACTTTCCGAAGGCAATAAATGAAAACTCCGGAAATAAACCTCATTTATACACAAAACGTTAGCCAACCTTCAATCAGCTTTCAATATTTACACCGAAAAGTAGCAATTCTATGCTAGAAAGACGGAAAGGCAAATCATTAATGTCGAAAATCGACAACGAATTATTCACAAAAATTACATTTTCTTGTAAAAAGAAAACATGCTGATATCACCAATCCTTTTCTTTTACACATCATTCCTTATTATTGTTCAAATGACTTCCTCTCCACAGCTTTCGTAATACGGATATACTGCATAAAGCAAAGTTTACACTTCCCTAAACAATACATTACGTAAACCATAGAGAGCGAGAGAGAGAGAAGAGTGTCTAACAAACATACAGTATACACACGATGCAACAATTTCATACCTGCGTGCCAATCATTGTTTGCGAGTTGGAATAATAATAAACCTAGTAAAACTAGCATTACAAACCTCACACTCGAGGATGAAACCGCCATATTTTTGTTCTATTATTTTAAATAATAACGGTTATTCTAACCGAATGCCAATTGACCAATCACAGACCAGCAGAACCAATGCACGCGCTCTTACGTCACGTCACCACATATCAAGCATCGAGATGCTGACCAATATCACGTACAGCCTGGTACACATTAGTCAAGTAGAAAGAGCAAGTGACGTATGATATGTGACGTGTCACAAGCCACGAAGAGGCAAGTAGAAAAACACTGTTTACCAGCAAGTTCATTGTTGCGAAGCTGTCAAGATGAGCGCATTATAATCCTATAGGCATCAAATAGCATGGATGCCGACCAAAAGCTCTGAAAGTCACATGTGGCAACTTGCCACTTGATGACCTACTTGCTCTTTTTACTTGACTAATGTGTACCAGGCTGTAGGGTGCGGTGCGTTTTCTTTCGGTTCCTCCAGCAACAAACTACCAGGCTAAGCCTATTCGGGCAGCTGCTCCGCAACTACGCAAACCACTCCTAATGACTAGTGTTTGGACCTGACATCAAAAACGAAAAAACACGATTAAACTTCATCACGAAAAATTAATAAAAATAAGGAAGTCGTCTTCATTTGACTAGAACCTAGCTAGAACACCCGACGTCACGCTGCGGTGGTTAATGACAACAGCATTCGATCGAATTTCTCCACGCGTTCGAAAACAACTACGGCGCACACGCGTTCCTCTCCCGACTAACCTTTCCTCGTGACAGAACTGCATGTCTATGTCTGAAATTGAACACCAAATTCCGAACAAAAAAATTCGGCGTTTTGTAACATCCGTTTCACAATTAATATAAGTATAATATTAAAAGATAGAGAACTCGTGTTATTAACCAAATCAATCAAAAAATATTTACAAAAATGGCACTTCTTATTTCTCTTAACGGTTGTAAAACAAGAGAAGAAAAAACGTAGGCTTATTGGGGGAAGTGGGATTTTCTATACAAGATCATTGTGGTTGTTCATTTTGTTTTATGTTAGGTTGTTGTTGTTGTCAAATTTGCACCTGAGATTAAAATTGCCACGAAAAAAAAATATATATAAAAAAGATAGACGACAACGACGACGAAGTGGCAGAGAAGGAAAAAAAATTCATCATTCAGAGGAAAGATAACAAGAGTAATAATGAGAAAGTCAATCGTATGATTCGAAATAAATATTCACAAATATACAGAACTAAAAAAAGGGAGCCAAAATATCCTTAAATATACAGTATACTTATTTCAAAATTATGTTGAGAAAAATAAATAAAAATAACGATACGAGATTTGATCATAAATGTAGGCATACACCCTCGTAATCTATGTTGCGCCCATGCACATAGTGCAGCCATCTTTCGATAGGTGGCGTACATAGTGGACACGAGTGGCATATGCACCCCCTGCTTTATGACCATAATTTGGGGATATTTCTGAGTGTCGTTAATTTGGTCACTTGTTCAGTGTTTACTTCGTGAATTGAATATTATTATTATTATGGAGGGAGAACATATCAATATATCTACTAATTAATTATTTATATCATTAAGTCAGATAAATACTACATAAAATAAATTTCTGAATACTAGGTCTCCAATCAATTATTACAAAACAAAAATAAAAAAAAAAAAACGTTTTCCCACGTATCTTTTTATTTTTGGGTTTAATATTAAAAATTGGATGGGAAAAGGAAATAAGTAACTACATCTCACACGAATTTTGTTGTTGTGGTTTTTAAATCAAAACAAAAATCACTATTCGACGCCTCGAAAAATTCATTTCTAACCCTAATAGTTCTTAAATTATATTATATCTCATTTGATTTAATTACAATGTATACTTACAGTAGTAGTGAATTGATTAATAATTATGTTAAACGCTAAATATGCATTGAAATTGAGCACTTTTTAGGACTGGGACCATAGGGACAGGGAGTGTGACGTGTGCGAAAGGGGTACCAAGATCAGTCATGGGACAGGGTAACGTCAGCAGTCTTGATAAGACTTGTAAAGACAGAAAGAGAGAGAGAGAGAGAGATAAAAAGAGCAGAAGGGGCAAGAGAAAAGGGCAGCAGAGTTTGCGACACCAACGAAGGGGGTTCAAGAACCTTTTTCTTAGTATTATTTTGGACAGTGACATTCAAAACATCCACATATAGGACAACTGCATTCGGTCAGTCAGTCACATTTCTATATGAAAAAAAATTGTAAATATCCTCCATCAAAATTCTAGTTGAATAGTAAGACGACAAAAACAAATAATGACGTCATAAAGTGAAACAATATCCGACTAACGTAAATTACTTTTTCATCATCTTCAGCAGGTATTTTATAAAGTCCAGGATTTTTGGGGATTGCACGATGCACCTACAAGACACATACTACTCCGAACTATTGAATCGTTACTGTCATATACCATACAATTCCGGACTTATTGCAAAGTACTACGGTGTAGTATTGTCTGATTGCATCCATAAAGTAATCATCATCCCCTTATCCCGCCTGTGGTAAGGTAGGGTCGGGTCTGTGGGTTCTAGCCCTCCACTCCCGTCTATCTCCCACCAGCTCCCCATCCCCCACCACCACACACACACTACCATATTCTTACGAACAACCTGTTCCCACGTCTGATTTGGTCTTCCCCCTGCCCCGGATGCTTCTAACCATCTGCATTCCTGTAATGCACCTAACGAGTTCCTGCTCCCCTCATAATATTTATCATGCGGTTTTCGGGGGGGGGAGGGTAGGTCAACAGCTAATCATTTAAAACCACCTTGCCAAAAGAGATTTCTGCTGCGCTTTGAAATACCAGAGACATATGGGTATCCGATCCTGCCACTGGTGGAGAGGAGTGAAGGAAACGGTCCAGGGGAGACTGACTCATACTATCACCATCATCATATCCTGATCCGTCTCTGCTTAGGGTGCTGCATCCAATAATCTGCATCCCTGTGATGAACCTAACGAGCTCCTCTTTCACTCTTCTCACCTCAGGTTCATGCCACCTCTCAATCTATTCATTCCGGATTTTCAAGAATCAACATTTCTTCCAACCTTTCTTCCTCACCTCTTAAGGCTCTCTTCATTATAACCTTTCTACATCTGCCAGTTTGTGATCTTCTTCACTTTCTCTAAGAAGCTTTAAAATAACACTTTAACTAATAGTAACCATAAACGCTAGCAAGTGGGTGCTTGATTTTGCTTTCAGAGTATCGAGGTAGTCGGATTTAGAGCATGGGTCCTTAGATCGCATACCGTTAACACAACAATCCCACCATCATTCTCGTTCGAATTGAAAGAAGTAGTTGCCCACTGTCGTTTCATCATCGTAACAAATTAAGGAAATATTATTGGCGTGATTTACTAGACGGGGGAAAAAAAAGTCAAAAGTGCTGCACGAAACAACAAATCAATAATACAGTAATTATAAATCCCAAGAAAATATGAGCACCATTGAAAAACCATGACCTCAGAGCCACCATAAGAGGAATATATTATTTTACGCAGATCACGTATTTGAAATTAAGGAGGGGGCGTACAGGTAACTTAGATGGTTGGCGTATCAGCTATCTCCACTTCAACGAAATTCACCTGGTTACTTACTATTCAACTGAAGGAAAATAAAAATACGAAATAAAGTTATTTTTTCTCTCCTTCTTAGAAAATAAAATTTAATTGATAAACAGGTTGCTACTCTCATTTCTAAGAAACAAAAAAAATTCACAGAAAGGGGTATATAAAAAAAATGAATAAAAGGAAAAAAAAAATACTTGGCAGCAATAACAATATTTTTCTCTATTCAAAAAGGAAGAGAGAAAAAAATTTAAATTACATATAAAATTTATAGTAGCAACAATAACAATAATAATAATAATAATTTGGAGAGGTGGTGCCATCAAGTAGCTTAGAAAACTAGAGGAGAAATCATTCAGTATTTTAAAAACATACAATCACGCCTAAGGGACCAAATCCTATTAAACAAAAGAAAACAAATAATTAAATTTTAAAAAATCAATTCAAAAAAAAGAAGCACAAAAAACAAAAGAAAACTTACATCATGACAAAGGTAAATATTCACCATCGGTAGCATTATTTCCAACTAATTAAAAAAATTCAATTTAGCATCATCATTATTATGCTGCTGAATCTAATAATAATTTCCAAAAAAATAAATAACAATATTAATATAGTGGTGAAGAGGAACCAAAGTGGGAGTCGAACTCGAGGCAGAAACCAGGTTCACTGCTCAACACTACCTTACTGCGAGGTGAATTCTTTAAAATAAAATCTGCCATGAAGAATAATTATTAATAATAAACAAATTAACGTCACAAAAGATGTATGCAGCATGGGTTAGTAAATTTAAAATAAAACTAACATTTTGATTAAAATTAGTAAGGGGGGAAGGGAGGCTATTTGAAGGTTTTGGAATAAAAGTCTTATTACTATTCGTTTAGGATTTTATCACCGTCGTATCCTTACAAAAACAAATCGGCACAACAACAACGTAAGAATGTTTGTGTCGGTGGGTCCAAAAGTAAATTTCATCCAAAAGCCTTAATCCCACCCCTTCATCAGAAAGCTGATCAGAGGAGAGAAACAGAGTGTGTGTTTGTGTGTGAGCATGTGTGTATGCGCGTCTAGTGATACCTCTTTTTTTTGTCATTAAAATACAAAATCACTAAGTATTATTATTATTATTATTAGTAGTAGTAGTAGTAGTAGCGTAGTATTAGTATTAATAATAGTATTAGCAATAGTAGCATTACATCACAACCTCATTTCAGATATCATTCAGATGTCACCCTCACAATTTCAACATTATTATTATTATTATTACTGTGACTAAAATATTGTCTCATATTCAAATACAGTTATCATTGTCTCTGTCATACGCCTCTCTCTCTCTCCTGGTAAGAAATGCTAGCAACAGCTTACCGATTTCCGATTTTAAACAAAGAACAAAAATTCATAGTTGACTAATGTATTAAATTTCCATCACAAATGCAGGTAATTGTTCAGGTTTCTACTTCCTTTTCCTTTAAAACAAAAAATAAAAGGTTTTGAATAATTTTAGCATTTCATACATAGATATACATATATGCATATATAATTAGCAATTGACACTACTTACTTCAATAATGATTGTGATTTTAGTTTAGAAATAGAGAGAGATGGATAGACAACAATTTAGTATATAACTGAATTTGTTTTGAGAGACATTTTTGAATTAGGTAGTTTTTGGTTGGAGGGAGAAAGACAGATAGTGGCCACACAATAATCAAAGGGCCAGTGCTGCTGCACGGATAACATTTTGATAGTTGAAGAGTGAGGATGTAAGTAACGAATACATTTCTTTTCTTGTCTTCAGAAAATCAAAAACTAAGTAAAATATATATTAAAAAATAATTAACTAGATAACAATTAAGTTATAGCTACAGAGAAAGCGAGAGAGGAAGAGAGGAGATCAAATAGGAGGAAAGATAGTTAAATTGAAAGTCAAAATTTTACAAATATTCCTGATCGAGTACCATATCAAATACAATTTATTATTCTCAGATTCGGTTTTTAGTTACGAACGATTGATAAACGTCCCAATATAATATAAATGGTATGTTAAACCCTCCCTCATCTAAAAAAGCGACCTAAGAAAGCCAAACATTCAGAAATGTAAATATTTTTGATGGGCAATTATTTCTTTTAATATTTCATTATAAATGCTGTTTGTTTAGTAATGTATGCAACGGTAAAGAGAAAGCGAGATTTAACAAAAGATTTCTTATGTAAGTGAATACGTTCTAATAAATGATTTTCATAGCGGTTATTATAAATTTAACCACCAAATCTTTGATGCTGTATTAGTCGAAAAAGAAAATGTATTTTTAGAGTTATTGGTTGTTGTTGTATAGAAGCTGCCATTTCCCCCCTCCCATCAATGAATTTTAAATTCCATCGTCACAATTCACAAATGTAGTGATGTCGAAAAAGAAATGCAAATTAATCAAAGAGATTCATCATCATCATATTAAACAGATACGAGTCTTTTTCACAGACAATTACTATAATATATCAATACCATAAACAAAATAAAAGAGGATCAATATACAGAATCAGAAAACGCTCATTTCGAACTAATGGCGGAGCATCGTTCAAATTTACCAAGTTGTGCTTTTAGTAAGATTTCTTTAATGTTTTACCGAATCATAAGGCGATAATATCAAAATTATTTCTTACTTACAACTGTTTGATAAGACGATGGAAGGTTAAAAACAACATAAGATATTGTTATGAAGAAAAGAAAACTTCCATGTCGAAGTACAGTAGCGGAGTCAACCAAATAGAACTATACAAAAATAGAACGTGGACAGCAGCAGCACTGATGTAAGTAGTAGTAGGGAATTTTCTTGATTAAAAACGTTAGGGATTTCTGTTTTCTTTAATGAAGACGAAGAAGAAGAAGAAGCTAGATGGAAATTGAAGACATTGCAGAGATGAGGCGAAGCACAAGAATTACTTCAACTTTTATAGCCCGTTCACTGAGGCATCAACGACAAAATCCTACAAACTACTTGTTCATTTTTTTTTAAAAAAAAGGACAAAAAATAAAAATAACAAAAAAATTCTACAAGTTCGAGGCCTAGGATTTATTTGAATTGCACATGATGTGTACACCATGAGGAAGGGGAGGTGTGTGTGTGTATAGAGGACCGAGTATTCATCATCAATGTCCATGCATCCACTCTCTTTGATTCATTTTGGTTGGTCATACTCAACTTACGAGGTACATATTACAAATATTTTTTTTTAAGTTCATTGGGTTGGAAATTCCGTCGCTCTTCTCAACTTATTGTTTATATGATCTAGAGATTATTATTTTCGTGGGTGGCATTTCCATGCACGTGATACTGACAGAGGGCATGACCAAAAAAAAAAGAGAATTCCAGAAATAAATGACTGACCCTTGAAGATAATAGAATGTTGATACATTCTATAGAATATTTAGCCGCCATTGCAAACTTCACAGGACAGTAAATTAAGATAGGAAGAAATTGACCTGAAGAGAGAAAAAAAGAAGAAACCGTCAAGATTTCTATTAAATCTTAAGATAAATATTATTTCTCTTCTCGTAAACAGCAAATTATAATTTGCTTTTCTAATTCTTTAGTCAAGGATCCGTCATTCATTCAGTCTGTACGAGAACAAAATGGCTAAACATCAATCACTTGCCTCCACTTGACGACAATTTAAAATTTCTATATTGTTAAACTTAATTTTAAAGAATGGGGCTGCAGGTCTGATCTTAAAAAAAAATCAGTCAGATAAACTTATCATATCACTGTAAAAAAAGAGTATAAAATATTATTAAATTTTGATATAAAGGCAATCAGAAATAATAAAAGATACCTTTACAGTAAACAGAAGGGCATTCAAACTGTTAAATGGAGGCAGGTGAAGACGATGATGACAGATGGTCACACACCAAGTTGAACTCTGCAAAAAAAAAGTCTGACTTCCAAGAAGATGAAATAAAAATTGAAATGCCATTTGAATTATGATGAGATGTAAGAAACAAATTTTGAAGTATGGTAATCGAAAGGTGGACACACCATATCACCAAGATCGAAAAGAAGAAGGGAAAACCATTCCTTGAAAGTAGAAGTGTTATAATTAAAGAAACGTTGAATTCCAGAGTTAAGTTGCATTGTTAACACCACCATTTGGATTGTGATTGAGTTGTAGAAAAGATATTAGATTTCGAAGAATGGGTAAGTGGAAGGTTGGACACCATAGCATCAAGGCTTGAAAGGAAAAAAAATGGAGAGGAGAGAAACCATTTCTTGGGTGTAGAAGAGTTATATAGTTGAAGAAACGCTGAATTCCAGAGTTAAGTTGCATTGTTAACACCGCCAATACGTTATCGTCGTAGTAGTAGAGCAGAAGGTTGCTTTTCTTTGTTTGGAAAAAAACGTTTTTCTCCTTGCTGAGCACAAACAACAAGGATGAGACTAGAGGAAGGGCACTCACACACTGAAACACACGAGTCCCAGGCCACAAATATCAACCAACAACACAAGAAAAACAGAAGAAAAGAAGGAGACTAAAAACGAAAGCAGTAGCAGAAAAGAAAAACAATACGAAAATCATTTATGCTAACAAAATAAAGACCAGAAAAGAAAAACAAAAATTATGGTAATTGTATATCAAAAAAAAATCGTTAAATTGTTCGATGAAAGATTTTTCTTCAAATCCTAAGAGCACCTTTGAAAAAATAATCAAAATTAGATATTCACATTCCCCGATAAGATAAAAACAGGATATAAATAACAGACAAGAGTGAAAGAAACAAAAAAGAGGTCAAAGCAAGTAAGAAAATAACTTCTAAAAAAATCTCACAAAGAAAGACAGTAACAATAAATTAAGAAGAAAATGTTACATGATTTTCTTAAAAATAAAAAAAAAACAAAAAGCCCAGAAGGAAACCACCTGCATAATTTTTGTTTTTCTTAACTGAAATGTTGAAAGGATTTATCATCATGCTATTTTAAGTAAATATTGCTTTTGTTCTCATCAAAGATTTATAATTTAACTCATTAATTACAGGATTGTGATCGAAATTATTTCCTCTGGTACTTTTGTGTCATCGAAAGAAGAAAAATTTAGTCAAAAAAATGTTGGTCAAGAGCTTTAAAGGGGTAAACTAAGAAAGGAGATGGTCTGTGTTCCCCAATTATGGAGTTGCTCACTTTACAAGGAAAAGGATGAGAAGAAA
The DNA here is from genome assembly GCA_013389805.1 of Trigoniulus corallinus. Classification (NCBI taxonomy): domain Eukaryota; kingdom Metazoa; phylum Arthropoda; class Diplopoda; order Spirobolida; family Trigoniulidae; genus Trigoniulus; species Trigoniulus corallinus. The sequence goes on from JAAFCE010001036.1 coordinate 6,149,460, forward strand.
GTCATAAAGAAATAGGAGAAGTACAAGGACGAATAAAACCGGAAGAAGATTTTTGTGAAATTTGAAGATTAAGGAACTAAAAAGACGTCCTATTTTCGTCTTCTTCATCTTAGAATAAAACGACAAAGGTGTGTTGACATGAAAGTCTTTTTTTTATCAAGAAGAAAGTAAAATGAGGAGATGGAAAAAAAAGACAACAGAGGAAATAATTTTTTTGTTTCAAATTCATGAACTTCTTGAAATATAAAAGACGAGAAAAAGAAACAGACAAAAACAAAAAGAAGAAGACAAGGTGGCAATGGTATGTCCCCAAATTTCACAAGAATGGCTTTCTTAAGAAATAATAATAATAATAATATTTTAGGTATGGGAAAGAAAGGATTGAGACGAGAAAGTGTTGGACAATTACAAGGAAAAACAAATTTCTTATCAAAAATGGATAAGAAATAACGTCATCATCACCACCACCACCAACTACCATCACAAGGTGGACAAGGAGTGAAGAAGAAAGGTTTTCTTCTGAATTTCTTTTCTGTGGCTGAAGAGAAAATATATAATAAATATATACATAAACATAATTATAATAAATAAGAGAGAAAAAAAGAAGAAAAACAAGCAACAACAATAATAATAATAATAATAAAGAGCAGAAATGAAATAGAAAAACTGAATGAAACAAACGCAACTGGGAAGGCATTACGCTGCTTTTTTCTCTCTCGGGAGGGATTTTATATTTTTAAATCCGTTATTGAAGGCGCTGAGAAATCACTTATTTATTATAATTTGAAAAAAAGTATCCTTTGGAAGCCACTGTCACTGTTGCGCCACCGTACTAAGTATCACACGCACCCAGCACAACCACACTGAAAAGAGAAAAGAGAAAAAAAATAGTAAATTATATTAATATACAAAATATAAATAACAGCTATGAAATCATCATAAATACCCTTACCCCACCTGTGGCAGGATCGGGTCTGCGGGCCCACTGAACATGTTCTGACTGGGGGTACCCCACACAGTTGTTGTCTGGATTAGTTCCAGGCAGCCATAACAGGATGAACCCTTAGGAGGCTGCCCGCGGGAGATGAGGAGGTAGGCGAAAGGACGAAGAGAGGGTTTATTTGCAGCACCCAACGTTCTTTACCAACCACCCATGTTGGTATTGACATGGGCTTGCGCAGCTTAACTTCAGTGATCTCACGGGAATTGTTTGTTGTTTGAATTTAAGGTCCCGTCAACTACGAGGTAATTAGAGACCCGTCCACTGTATAGTTCTAATGCATATACTGCACAGATACTACACAAATGCGACGATTATTGGGTATTAGCAGTACCCAGCTTTCCCGAGCGACCACCCATGTCAGTACTAACTGGGCTTGCGTTGCTTAACTTCAGTGATCAGACGAGAACTGGTGTGTCCAACACGACTCGCCGCTCCCGATCTCACGGGAACTGGTTTGTCCAACGCAACTTGGCTGCACTCAAACGCAACTTGGTTGCACTGTGTGGGGATACCGGCCTATCCCACGTGTTCCAACACCACATTACAAGCAAAGCAACTCCGAACCCTTTTCCCGCCTATTGCAGGGTCGGGTACCCATCTCGTCCCTCTGAATGGACACAAGGGCGATATATTGGTCATAGTTTTCCTGCAGCCGGTTGCCGGCCAAAGCTGCAACCCCTACGTTTGTTTATCGTCGGTCTGGGGTTCGTTAGGGAATTCTACCGACGCCAGGCGGGGGGGGGGGGCGCGTTCCTACACCTGGAAATATTGCCTCATCTACCCGTTGCATAGTAGAGACGGTTCATTTACGTGCAAGTGACATCGTACACCAACACGGGACCTCGGTTTTACTTCTCATCCGAAAGAAGGTACACTCGGGGTCTCTCGGGCGCCCGAAAGAAGGCAACCCACCTCGGTCCAGTATCGATCCTAGAACTACTGACGCCGAGAGTGCTAACCACTACGCCACCGCGGCGGGTTTAGTTCCAAGACCACATTATACAACCAAAATAAACATTTTGGCAGGTAAATTAATGCTTTGCTGGTTATAATATTGCTCGGTTGAGGTGGTATGGGCATAAGGAGCGGAGGAGCTTATTAGGTCCATTGTGGCACTGCAGATAATTGGGGGCACCGGAGGTAGAGGAAGACCAAAACGGACGTGGGAACAGGTGGTGCAAAGGGACATGGAGGCGTGCGGGGTGGAGGGAGATATGGTGGGGGATACGCGGGAGTGGAGGATTAGAACCCGCAGACCCGACCCTGCCTCAGGCGGGAGATGGGTGAGATGATGATGATGTTGGTTATAATATTGCATGGCGTTTGACCTATTGCACAATAACAGTAAGCAACAGGCATATACCAGACCCCATGCGGATGAAACCAACATAAAAATATATCAGGGCAAACTTCTGCATTTTAGTGAAATTTACGTTTCGAGTTCGAATCCTGATTCTGGACGTCTTCGCCATATTTGCTTATTTCGCTACTCTATGTGTGTGGCGGCTCCACGGAGGGGAGCAAAGCAGCAATTGCTCCCCCCTCAAGGTCTCAATTGGACGCGCATTTCAACTAATGCATCATTCAACTTTGCAACTAATGAAGCATTTTTCAATTGATATCCCCATTTCTACACTGCCAGTTCAAAAGCTGATGTCCAATCTGCAGTTGGCTAAACCACTGAAGATGGGGCAATGTCGAAGGCAAGGGTGTCAAAACTGGTGGCTCGCGGGCCGCGTGCGGCCCTAACCAATCGATACCATGTAGTATACATATGTAGTCTGCTACTCAAGAGGCGTGACGATTGTTTGTTGGTGTTTTTAGGGCCCTTCAACTACAAAGTCATTAGAGTCCCGTCCACAGCATAGTTCTGATGCAGAGACTGCACAGACACTACACTAATGTGACGATTTTTGGGTATTAGCAGTACCCAGTTTTCCCAAACGGCCACCCATGTCAGTACTAACTGGGGTTGCGCTGCTTAATATCAGTGATCAGACGAGAACTGGTGTGTCCAACGCAATTCGCCGCTCCCGGGGTTGAGTCAGCTGATGACCTAATGCTGCAACTCGTTTGCTTTATTCAACGTAGGCTGCCGTGTTTGCTGACCTGTTGTATATTTCACTTTCCCTGTAGAAAGGGTTCATTTACGCGCAGTGTATTCTTTGGCCTACCTCTATCCCTCCGTAAGACCTTTATCACAATCCCTGCATGAAGACCCAAAAGACTTCCTCTTCCCCTCTTCTCTTGTTAGCATCCCACACCGTAAGACATGGTCACTTAGGAGTTCCTGCTGCCTTGGCCAGAACAGATCTCCCAACCATGTAATTAAAAAGTACACTCATTACCAGGGAAAAAGTGGAGAGGAGCCAGAGAAAATTTGCGTTTATAGACTTCATCACAAACTAGTCCAAGAGCAATAACCGAAATAGGACATTTCAACCCTCAGGAACCATCAATACTCAGTTACTACAAGATGTAAAACAAAGCTATTATCTAAAGAGTCACGTGTCTAAATGGTAATTTATGGAACTCACCAGATTTACCGACCCGACCACCAACTACGACGACGACAAACAAACACACTGCCAACATTACTTTTAGAGCCATACTTCAATGTCTAGCTTTCCTGCCTACAGTAGGGTCACGTACCTAGTTTTGTCACTCGGGATGGACTCGCAATGTTTATTGTCGGCCTAATGTTCATTGGGGTACTTCACCAACGCTAAGGAGGAGCTCCTACACCTGGGAATTTTGCCTCATCTACCAATTGCATCGGAAGGCGCACCGGAGGGGGGATGGGGGGGGGGCCCTCGTTCGAAAGAAGGCAACCCACCTCTATCAAGTATCGAACCTGGAACCACTGACGCAGTAATCGAGCACCCTACCTTTCTTTTAACTTATTAAACAAAAGTTTCAGTGCACTAGCTAGCGATTTGATTGAACGCCGGCCTATCTATTGCTGAGTTTAATTTACCGACGCCACGGAAGACAACAGTCGTAACGTGGGAATGCTGCCGAACAAAGCAACAACTCCTAACCCTTTTCCCGCCTATGGCAGGGTCGAGTACCCTCTTGTCCCTCTGAATGGACACAAGGGCGATATATTGGACAGTTTTTCCACAGCCGGTTGCCGATCAAAGTTGCAACCCCTATGCTTATTTATCGTCGAGCTACTGTTCGTTGGAGCACTCCACCGACGCCAGGGCGGGGGGCGAGCTCCTACACCTGGAAATTTGGCTCATCTATCCTGTATAGTAGAGAGGGTTCTTTGACGTGCAAATGCCATCGCACACCACACGAGACCTCGGTTTTACTTCTCATACGAAAGAAGGTGCACTCGGGACATCTCTCCCGCCAGAAAGAAGTCAACCCACCTCGGTCCAGTATCGAACCTAGAACTACTGAGGCAGTTGCCGAGCGTGTTACTCGCTGCGCTATCGAGGCGGGTGAATCCTGTCGAACGACGCGTATATTGAACGTTGTGAGGAAAGGGGTCTCATAGATGCACGTGGAAAATCTGATGGCTTCTCATGACGGACGACGTAGAGCACACTTGGAACCTCCTTCCCTCTTATCTGTTGAATGAAGCCATTTCCTGCAACCATGTTGTAGGCCACGCGAATCGAACCTGTGACCACAAATGCAGGACTGAGTGACTGCCTAACTTTTAACTCACCGTAGAGCCCGTTTTGCCCGAGGGTGGTCTTCGCCTGCAGCAGATGGGCCACTCAACGCAAAGTGCTGGGCGACCTGGAACCTGATATCATCATCAACATAATGCAGGGCGAAGGGAACGTCTGGGACACCATCTTCCAATAGAGAGCATATGGCGTGAGAAGAGTGAACTGGACCGAGAAACGTTTCAGGTTAACGCAAATTTCCCGTGAAGCCTATAGAACGGAAGAAATGGCCTAGTATGAAGCAACGTGGTAAACGGTTCCGGGATAGAGCCCAGGAACAGATAATAGTAGTCTTAGTTGATAGTCCGGCATCGAGAGTCCGTGATGACCCAAACGAATTCCTCTTCCCCTTTTCTCAGTAACATGCCCGGATGATATCTTAAAGTCTGCTCTCTTGTTAGCACGCCTAAAATCGTGCCCAGAACATCCACACTTCTGCGAAAAAGTAGTAGAGAATGAAAACAAAGGTGCTTCCAAGAACCAAAGAGGGAAAGGCGTGAAAATGTTTACGTGCGAAAGTTGCCAAATAAACCAAAATAGACTTTCAAAGAACAAAACATTTAAAAGAATTACAAAGGAAGACCCAAAACGTCCCCCTTGCAGCGGCCCCTCTCCCCTGCCAAAATTTCCCATCCGGATAGGAAGGCGCACTTGGGACTGCCCTCTCATCCAAGTAACAATCATTCATTACAACCAGGATCGAACCTGGTAGTTGTCTGTTTGTTGGTGTTTTAGGGCCCTTCAACTACAAGGTCATTAGAGCCCCGTCCACTGCATAGCTGTAATGCAGAATTTACACAGACACCACGATTTTTGGTATTAACAGTACCTAGTATCCCCAAGCGGCCACCCATGTGAGTACTAGCTGTGGTTGGGTTGCTTAACTTCAGTGATCAGACGAGAACTGGTGCGTCCAACGCAATTTACCGCTCCCCTCAACCTGGTAGCGAAATGATGCAAATTCACATTCGTGGTCTCAAGGACAATCCTGGTTAGTTGTTGTTGTTTGTTGGTGTTTCAGGGCCCTTAAACCACAAGGTCATTAGAGCCCCGTCCACAGCATAGTCCTCATGCAGAGATTGCACAGGCGCTACACCAATGCGACGATTTTTGAGTATTAGCAGTACCCAGTTTTCCCAAGTGGCCACTCAAGTCGGTACTAACTGGGGTTGCGCTGCTTAACTTCAGTGATCTGACGAGAGTCTGGTGTGTCCAACGCAATTCGCCGCTCCGAAATCCTGGTTAGTCTCAGTGACTTTGTCAGGTGAGTAAAGGGATGACAGAGGTAGTAATAGTGACATCGTACACAGAGTTTAAAAAAAGGTGCACCTGAGACTCCGCAATAAGGTCAAGATCAATGAGGACCTAAAGAGGGAGCGGCGAGTTGCGTTGGACACACCAGTTCTCGTCTGATCACTGAAGTTAAGCAACGCAAGCCCAGTTAGTACTGACATGGGTGGTCGCTCGGGGAAGCTGGGTACTGCTAATACCCAATAATCGTCGCATTGGTGTAGTGTCTGTGCAGCACATGCATTAGAACTACGCAGTGGACGGGTCTCTAATGACCTTGTAGTTGACGGGACCTTAAACACCAACAAACAAAAAAACAACAAGGACCTAAAGAATCAAACAGATTATCAACAACCCCATTCAATTGTTTTGTTTGTGTTTTAGAGCCCCGTCCACTGTGTAGTTCTGATTCAGAGACTGCACAGACACTACACTAATGCGACGATTTTTGGATACTAGCGGTACCCAGTTTTCCCAAGCGACCACCCATGTCAGTACTAACTGGGGTTGCGTTGCTTAACTTCAGTGATCAGACGAGAACTGGTGTGTCCAACGCAACTCGCCGGCTCCCAACAACCCCATTCAACCGAGAAGAAGTGCTCCTTGTGTTTCGCAGGATTTGGTTCAAGACCGACCTAGGCCAGAATCGAAACCGCACACATTCCTAATGCATTACTGGTTTACTCTGCCTTCAAAACTAAAGAAAGAAAGCCTCCTCGTCGTCTTATATGGTTTTCTTCTTCGACAACATCAACAAGAAAGGAGAAAAACGGGTAGATTTAAATTCCATCAAATTCCTATCCCAACCACTTCTGAGGAGAGAAAAACAAAAGCAGAGATAAGAAAAAAGAAGAGGAATGGAGAAGATAAGGTAACGAGAGGCGAAGAAGAAGAAGAAGGAAAAAAAGACGAAAGGGTTGAGAAAAATGCCAACATGGATTTCTTTACTTCTGCATGCAATTTAAGACTAACCAACCTGAAGACGACGGCATCGATTCATTAATCAAGTCGAAGAGGTATTTTCATTCAGGCGATAAAAGAGGAGGGGGAAAAAGGAAGAGGAAAAGACCAAGAAAGGAAATAAAAAAAGGAAAGAAATGCAACAACATGTCTAGCGACGCATCTCATTAAACCTCTGCCTTCAACTCTCTACGGTCTCAAAGTCGCATCAACCTTCACTGATTTTGCCCATAAATTTTCAGTCTCCACGACTACAGCACCCCCCCCCCCCAAATATCGCTTCACTCTCAAGTTAGGTCGTACACGAGATCCGAAGAAGAATAACATGACGTGGGAGAAATGTCTTAAAGGAAGGAGTACGATATAAAAGATCTGACTCCCTTGAGTAGTCAAAGCAAAATAAAAAAAAAGCAACTCCTAATCCTATGGCAGGGTTGGGTGCTCATCGTGTCCCTCTGAATGGACACAAGGGCGATATATTGGTCATTGTTTTTCCGCAGCCGGTTGCCGACCAAAGCTGCAATCCCCTACGCTTATTTATCGTCGATCTAATGTTCATTGTTTGGAGAATTCCACCGACGCCAGAGGGAGGGGGGGGGGCGAGCTCTTACACCTGGAAAATTTGCCTCATCTACCCGTTGCATAGTAGAGAGGGTGCTTTTACGTGCAAAGTGACATCGTACACGAACACGAGACCTCGGTTTTACTTCTCATTCGAAAGAAGGCGCACTCGCGGCCTCTCGCCCGAAAGAAGCCAACCCACCTCGGACTAGTATCGAACCTAGAACTACTGACGCAGTTGCCGAGCGTGCTAACCACTACGCCACCGAGGCGGGTCCCTTGAGTAGTCAAAGACAGGAAAAAAAATCGTCTCAACCCTGACTCCACTGCGCATTGGTCAAGAATGACCCATGTGTAACACGTCTACATTTCATATTCACCACACACTGGTTCGAATAACGACGTCAGGACACATTAATTTACAGTGCCCGGGTCTACAACTACAACAAACCCCGGCTAGGGCAGAGTCGGGTACATCTGGGCGATCTGTTGCACGATATTTTTAAGTAGTCAACTGTCATCCCAACACTGCAGCCTGTTACTAGTTAGTTGGTCCTACGCTACGCTGTTACGACGATTTAGGGCTTCAGCGGTATCAAGTGTTCCCAAGCGGTCACTCATACTACTACTAGCTGGGGTTACGTTGCTGTGATCAGAAGAGCTGGTGTGCAAATGTAATATAGCCGCTCCCCGTCACGTCGATGGAAGGAAAAGTGCCCCATAACGACACTAAAGTGCAACCCATAGGGGTTGCAGCATTAGGTTGCCAGTCAGCTGTGCGAAAACACTGTCCAACAATTCTTCTATGTCTTCCAATGAGAAGGAAATGGGTACATTACCCTGTCGTAGAAGGGAGCAGGGTTACTGACTAGTAGCAAGGGTTCCTTTACCGCAGTTGTGACACGGGACCATGATTTTACTTCCCACCCGACGTATAGGCGCTCTCTTTCGTCCGAAAGTATCGAACCTGGGTCCACTGACGCAGTAATCGAGCACGCTACATCTGCGCCACCCTGGCAGACGGCACCTCGAGGCAGACAAGTGAATTGAAGGCAAATATCAAGACGAGAGCAGGAAGAAGGCCAAAAACGGAAGGTGGCGTATTGAAAAGCTGAAGCGATAGCAAGGATACCTCGAAACCATAAGTGCAACCAACGGCACTAAGTTACATGGCTGAAGAAGGCCAACGCAGAAGAGCATCGCACCAGAGTAATGAGTGATTGCCTATTTGTAGGGGAAACTAGGGGCAGAAGGAGGTTAAAGGAGAGAGAGACGGGACAAGAGGACAAGCGACAATGTGTTGCTTATAAAAATCAACTACATTTTGGCAAGAACCCCAACGATGCCAAATTGGTAAAAAAAGCAGTTAACCCTCTACAATTAGGATACCAAGAAGAAGAAGAAGGCGGCGGAGGAGGAAGAGGAGGATGACATGTCAGTAGCAAGGGAACATATACAGAATTTGTTAGTAAGTGTCTCTGCCTCTTGAGAGAGGCAAACTGAAGATATTTTGGACAAGAATCAAAAGGAGAGTGAAGAAGAAGAGGGGGTGGAGTAAGAGAGCGAGAAAAAGGGGTGAGCAGAGGCAAATTTCGTGCGCAAAGGAGTCACCACAATGAGCTCACTCGTTTTTCCTTAAAAAAAATTCTTGCAGAGAAGAAGAAGAAGGAGGAGGAGGCGGTATCAATCTCTTCAGCATCTCTTCATCATCCAAATTCCATCCACTCGTTGTTGCAGCAAACTCAAAAGTCCCTTAGGCTCTCGCCGCGCCCAGCATCTCACTCTTTGAGGAGACTGCCTCCTACTCTCCAGAGAAAATTTCAAAGATAAGAAGAAGACGACGAAGGGAAAGAGGGGGATGGAGAGTAAGACACAACCAGCAGTCCAACACGATTCTTATTTCATTCTCGTTAGCAAAACTTCACTCCCTCCTCCTCTAGTCTTCAGCATGCCAAGACGTCAGTTGAAGCAAGACCTTTCTCTCTCTTTCATCCACGACAAAAATCCCATCTTGTTCAGCTAACGTCCCTCGATTCAACCCTTCCTCCCTCTCTTCAGCAAAGAGAGGGGGGAAAAAATCCTGTGCTCTTTATCAAAAGTCGCCAAACGTCAACTCTTATCTACATTTCAGAGACAAACCGAACCCTCGAAAAATGAACTAAGCTCGTTACTTGAGTTTGTTGTTACATTCTCAGAAACCCCCAAGAAGAAAAGGGAGTCGAAAGAAGACATAAAAGGGGGAGTAGTGGGACCACAGTCGTCGCCATCAAATATTTTGCTGTTATGTGCACACGCTACTTCACAAATATGAAATGTGGCGACGGTGGCAGCGAAAGACTGAATAACAATAGGAAATACTACAAACATTTTCCTTGCATAATTCACAGGAAACTACCCCCTGGGCCCTTTCCCCTCTAAAAAAGCAGAGGGGGGGGGGGGGGGGGGTCAAGTAGTAGCAACTCATTAAGGCCATAATACACAAGAACCTGAGGCAATAGTCAATAATCATCCCCATACAAGCATTTTGCTGCCATAACATGCTTGACGTGTTCCGACCACATACGGGGTGGTCAGTGTCACAGTCCCGAATTGGTTTTCTGCAGTCCATGGCTCATTATGATGCCCGCCCCCATGGCAGAGTCAACTCAGGAGGGCTTCATGCCCTAGGAAATCTTGCCGATCTGCACGTATATTTAACCTCACGTAGAATAAATAATATAAAAGAAAGGGTTCATTTTTATAAATTAATAAATAATAAGGTTCATTTACGAGCAGTCTGGTGAGATCTTACACATCCCAAAACGGGACAGCAGTTTTATTACCCTTCCGACGGACGTGAACAGCTCACTTGGGGCTTCCCTTTTCTCTAGTTTTGGTCGCACCTGCATCCCCGAACTAAAAAACAAGAACGTCACCTCCGAGCCACTAAGGCAGACTGTGAGTGTTGTAATGTGAGTTTTAGACACTGCCACGGTTTTACTTTACCTCTGGAGAATTTTAAGCGCCTTTTTCCTATTCCTGTCTTGAAAAAATGTTCCTACTCCAGGATTCGAACTCGATATCGCAGGTTCCTATGATCAGCAAACTCAACATGATAAAAGCACACGAGTGGAAATCCAAGCGGACAATTAAAAATGAATCAAAACACTCACGCACTCACCCACTGAGCCATCCAGGAATCTCACCCATCAAACGTCCGTCTCAATACTCACTGCATTGAGTGCATTATTGTGCAATGGATTGCAATTGGCCTTCCTCATAGGTTCCGTCGTCGCCACCAGAGGACCCTCTTCAAGTTCCATGATATCAGAGCTGGAATCGGACAGAGAGTCTTTGCGCACTTTCTGCCCTAACATACCCGGCAGGTAAGGGCAACTAGTCACGTGATTGAAGTTTTGCGATTGCATCTCCTCTTGATCCGTCTCGCGGTGATAGAAGTAATTAAAGTTGGACACGATGACCGGCACAGGCAACGCGATGGTCAACACACCAGCGATGGCACACAGGGAACCCACTATCTTGCCCCATACTCCTACCGGCCTCATGTCGCCGTAACCCACTGTCGTCATGGTGACCACCGCCCACCAGAACGCGTCCGGGATGCTCTTGAAGTAGGACTTGGCAGAATCTGCTTCGGCAAAGTACACGGCGCTGGAGAACAGGATCACGCCGATGAACAGGAAGAAGATGAGCAACCCTAGTTCTCTCATACTGGCCTTCAAGGTCCGTCCCAAGATCTGCAGACCCTTTGAGTGCCTCGACAGTTTGAAAATCCGAAACACCCGCACCAACCTGATGACCCGCAGGATGGCCAATGACATAGCTTGAGTGCTGCCCGGTCTTGGAGCATCCGCCGGCGGCGCCATAGGTAGTTCGTCAGTCATTTTCAGGCCGACCATCATCTCGGTCTGCTCTTCGGCCACCACCGTGGCCAAAGTGATGAAATAAGGAATGATAGCGATTATATCTATCACGTTCATGATGTCACGGAAGAAAGTCAGCTTATTGGGGCAGGCGAGGAAGCGCAAAAGAAGTTCCGCAGTAAACCACACGATACAACAGGATTCGATAAGGAAAAATGGGTCAGTGATGTCCGGCACTTCATCTTCTTCCACTCGGGTGTCGTTATTGGTGGTTTTAAAGATTTTATAGTGTTTGAACTCAGGTAGGGTTTCCAGGCAAAATATGACTATGGACAACAGGATCACCACAACCGAGATGATGGCTATCACACGTGCAGCTTGAGAACTCTCTGGGTATTCCATCAACAACCATATCCTCCTTTGCATTTCGTTGATAGGCAGAGGTTTCTCCTCCTCTGTTCAACGTAAAAAAAAAAACAAGAACAGTTATTAGTTCTAGGACACAGTTCCCCATAATATTTTTTCTGATATTAAGTCACTGCTTCCTTTTACCACTAACACATTAACTTGTAAGCAAGTCAATATATTGGCAGCAGATCTTTCTACCATTCCACTTCGCAGTCAAAACAAAGTGGACCCTGCTGGTTAGTGAAAGAATGGGTAGAGCTCTCTCTATAATAATATTAAATGACAGTTTCAATTTGGAGGTCCCATGGAGTTCCTACGAAGAAAAGGAAGAGGAAAATGCAAGTAGCCGAGTTTCGAAGGCTAAAGTATATGAGAGGGGTGTCTAGAGCTGATAGAATTTGGAATAAATATATTAGAGGTAGTTTGGATGGGGGACATCGCGTAAAAAATTGAGGGACAGTAGATTGAGGTACTATGGATACGTAATGAATAGAGGGGAGGAGGAGCCCATTAGGAATGCAGGTGGTTGAAAGCACCCGGAGCGGGGTGGGGGAGACTGAAACACACGCGGGAGCAAGTTGTCCTTAAGGATATGGTAGTGTGTGGGGTGGACGGGGACCTGGTGGGAGAGAGGCGGGAGTAGAGGGCTAGAACCCGCAGACGCAGATCCGCAGACTCAACCTTGCCACAGGCGGGATAAGGACATGATGATGATGAGGAAGAGGAGGACAGCAGCGATAGCAACACCACCAAGGGTTGGGAATTCAGCGAAGTCCACCTTCATTCCAGACGAATACCGTCAATTCCTCCACTTGCCTGGCTACAGGACAAGTTCTTCGGACAACAATATCACTGTCCCAAAACTAAATCATCAGTCTCAGTGACAGGTTTCAATGGGTGAACACATACGCCCTCGGCCCTAGGTGCCCACTTCCAGGGTCTCCATAAAACAAAGAATGTACTGCGGGTAGGCTCGAGTAGGCTACTAATACTACTATTATATTGTCACCTCCGTCCTCGTTTTCAGCCTATGGCAGGGTTGAATACCTAAGAATTAGCAATATTCAGTTAGGAACAAAGAAGAAACAACGGAGGGTGATGGATAGCAGAGCTATGAGGGGACTAGGAAGCCCCAGTCCGATCATTCAGGAAACTTCTCACCAATATTTAAAGTAAAACTCATCCAGAAAATCCTGACATTTTCTTCTGACTTTGCATTCCTGTGGAAGAGTGCTAATTAATATTCATGCAAATTTGCGTGGGTGGATAGATGGATATGTGTGCGTATGAATTCAATAATAATCATCTAATCAGATTATTAAATAGATCTAAATTCAATGTCAGAGAAAACAAAACAGAAATTAAAATAAATATCATCGTTTCGAGCAACGAGAGAGATTTTACCTTTAATAAATCCTTCGTCTTCCCTAAATTTATTAATTGCTGCATCGCCTAGTTCATAGAACTTAATTTCTTCACTAAAAACGTCCAGAGGGACATTTACAGGCCTCCTAAGTCGTCCACCACTTTGATAATAATATAGAATTGCATCAAAACTTGTCCTGTGTCGATCAAAGAAATATTCATTTCTTAAAGGATCGAAATAACGGATTCTTCGTGCAGGATCTCCTAATAACGTATCAGGAAACTGATTGAGCGTTCTCAGTTGAGTCTCAAACCTTAGGCCACTCACCTGCAAAGAAAGAAATTAACACTTAATAGCATTCAGATTCCAATTAATTTCATACATAATATTATAATGGAACTCAGAACCCTTTTCCCACCTATGGCATGGTCGGGTACCCATCTTGTCCCTGTGAATGAACACAAGGATGATCTATTAGACGGTGTTTTACCGCAGCCGGCTGCCGACCAAAACTGCAACCCCTATGCTGATTTATCATCCGTCTACTGTTTATTGGGGTACTCCACCGACGTCAGGGAGGTGGGCGAGCTCCTACACATGTAAATTTCGCCTCACCTACCAGTTGCATAGTAGAATGGGTTCTTTTACGCGCAAATGCCATCGTACACCACACCGAGGCCACGGTTTTATTTCTCACCCGAAAGAAGGAGCATTCGGGGCATGTCTCTTGCCCGAAAGAGGCCAACCAACCTAGGTCCAGTGTCCAACCTAGAACCACCGACGCAGTTATGAGGCACGCTACCCACTGCACCACCGAGGAGGGATAAACATAACATTATAATATCAAAAACTGATTAAGAATTTAACAGAATAATCCAGTTCTCAAATGCAGGCAAACCTCTTCGTGACACGTGTGGTCACAGTTTTGGGCACAAGCTGACATTGCCGCCAATCCACACATGGGGCCACATTTTTCACTTTAACTGATAGCAGGTGAGAAGCACTTAGTCTTGCAATCATCATTTTATCACAGAAAAACAGTCATCGACCTCGGTCGAGGGGTGACAGTTTGATACTTAGCGCCAGGCTCTCAGTTTTGAAGGCAGTTCACCGTAAGCATTAGATCCAGTCCCAATAAAAGGCGGCTTTTTAACTTTTCTTCCACTCTACTCATTCGAAAAAAAGGCGGGATCGAAACTGTGCATTCCGAGCTCAAAGGTACAAAGCACGTCACTAACGGAATTAAAGCGAAGAGATGAGGAAGAGGAACAGGGCCTGTATTATGCTGCTCCAGGTGGTAAAGTCATACAGAACCACTGTACGCAACCCCTCAACCACGAGCATCCTTTTCCTCCCATTATCCTGTCCGGTTCCGTTCCACTCCTGGGAAGCGGCTGTATTGCGCTGGACGCACCAGTTCTTGTCTGATCCCTGAAGTCAAGCAATGCAACCCCAGATAGTACAGGGATGGGTGACAGCTTGGAAACACTGGGTACTGCTAATACCCAAAATTCGTCACAACAGTGTAGGATCCGTGCAGATTCTGCATTAGAACTAGGCAGTGGACGGAATTCTAACGACCACTGCAGTTGAAGGGCCCTAAAACACCAACAAATCGATCAATCAATCCACTCCTGTGGTTCTGTGTCGATATCCCTGAGGCTCACACGCAATCAATTCTGGAAAAGGCAGTCGGAAATTATCATTCATCCACATACTCTTATCCCGCTAAAGCAAGGTCGGGTCAACAAGTTATGGCTTTATTCCATCGCAATTCACACCGATCAGTCCTTGCACTCCCTACTCCTGAATTATTTGCCTTGGCCATCCTCTATTCCCTGTTTCCGAAAAACCTTAATATCCTTGATGGACGCAGCCAAATCCTCCATATCTCTTAACATGACCATGAGAATACCTCAGTCTACTTTCTCTCATCTTTCCCATAAAATCTCGATGTCTATCCCTCTGCTGGTGGGCACAGCTGGTGTAACAATTGTCTTACAGAACTTCCCCTCGAACTAATTGGGAATCTCTCATCGTCTACAGGCAAGAAAAAGGATATGGCAAATGAGAAAAACAGAACTAAAGAAAAGCGTAAAAAAATATTTATATTAATGGGTCGGCAGAAAACCGTAAACATTAAATATACAGTTAGTTAATTGCCCTCGCTTTCACTATTTACAATGATTCCTTGCATATCTTAGCCAGCACTGACTGTCATTGCTCCGAGTTCACTGACGTCATTTACCTGAATCTCCAGAGGCGGGTGGAAAGGGTTTTTTGGTGATGCAGACATTACATCACGTTGACGTACATGACTTCATTTCACTGCAGTTGCAGTAAGTGGCAACGCGCACCATCGTCGTCGTCATCGTTGCTGTTCAGATCGAGCATTTCAAGAGCGACTACAACTAACCCTTTTCTCAAAGCATCTGCATCAACTTTCGCCCCATTCTTCCCTTTCCTTGCCAAGAAAAGCATATGCCAGGAGCCAATGTTACTGAGAATTATGTAAACTGGACTTCTGTGAAATTTTAAAATATGACTCAATATTAGAATATGCGCTAAACATTTGTAATTCAAATTAAACCTGAAGGGAAACATCACCGACCCCTAGTTCACTCTCCTAAATGAGATGACAATTGCGAGATGCTGCACCCCAGTTCACATCCCTCTTCGGTCACGTTACACCTTCCTGTTTCTTCAAGAATCCTATTTCCCGTAGTGGCCCTTCAACTACAAGGTCATTAGAGCCCCGTCCACTGCATAGTTCTAGTGCAGAGACTGCATAGGCACTACACCAATGCGCCGATTACTGAGTATTAGCAGTGACCAGTTTTTCCAAGCGGCCACCCATGTTAGCACTAGCTTGGGTTGCGTTGCTTAACTTCAGTGATCGGACGAGAACTGGTGTACCCAACGCAATAAGTTGCTCCCCGTTTACGGGGACATGGCGGGTCTTTCACAGTACATTCAACAGAGGAACAAACAAGAGGTTATCAGACTACTACTAACTACTATTAACCTTTTTCCACTTATGGCAGGGTGGGATACCCATTTTTGTCTGGGACAAATGGGCGATATGCTAGATGGCACTTTTACACAGCCGGCTGCCAAACTAAGTTTCATTTGATTCGTTGGTATTTTAGGGCCCTTCAACTACAATGTCATTAGAGCCCAGCTCACTGCGTAGTTCTAATGCAGACTGCAAAGACACTACACTAATGCGACGGTATTTCGGTATTAGTACTAACTGGGTTGTTTGTTGTGTTTTAGGGCCCTTCAACTACAACGGTCATTAGAGCTCCGTCCACAGTGTAGTTTTGATGCAGAGACTGCACAGACACTACACTAATGTGACGATTTTTGGGTCTTAGCAGTACCCAGCTTTCCCAAGCGGCCACAGGTATTCCTAGAGTATGTATCCACATCAGCAAAACTATGTTACAAGGTCACCATCAAGGTCGGAAAGAAATTTTTCAGAGATTTTTCTGTGCCTAGAAAAGCGAGATTCGTACAAACGGGATATTCCTGGTTACACGAGATCATTCACAGAATCGATATGTATCTTGTTCGCGGGGCGGAGGACCGGAGAACCGAAAGTAGAGATCATTGTAAAGGTTAAATGTTAAGCGATGTGGATACATACTCTAGGAATGCCGCGGCCACCCATGTCAGTACTAGATGGGGTTGCGTCTGTTAACTTCAGTGATCAGACGAGAACTGGTGTGTCCAACGCAATGCAGCCACTCCCGACCTAAGTTGCAACCACTACTCCTTTTTTATTCGGCCTGCTGTTCATTGGGGCAATCCGCCGAAGATGAGGGGGCGAGCTTATACCTCTGGAAAGCTTGTCTGATCTACTCGATGGATAGTAGAGAAGGCTCTTTCACGTACAAGTGACAACGTACACCATACAGTTCTAAGGTTTTACTTCCCATTCGAAGGAAGGTGCCCTCGGGGTCTCTTTGTCTCGTAAAAAAAGCCAACCCACTTCGATTATGTTATCACCACCACTTTGTCCCTTCATCAGATAAAAACCAAGAATAAAATGAAGACTGCATATCACCTCGTTGGCATAGTTTCCTCAGAATTTAAAAGTTTCTTAGAAGTCATTAAATATTTATATAATGCACAGAACGGAGAAAATCGGAGCAACAGTTGCACCATCTGAAAGTGGATTTAAATTTAATATTTTTGGCAATATCAATAGTCATAAAAGGTTGGGTACGATTTTAGTGACAGCAGATACTACAAATGTAAATTGATGTTAAAAAAAACCTTGAAAACATTCAATCACTGTCATCACAAATTTATAACCACAGCAAAGCCTCTGCAAAGATGCCAGAAGGGCAGGAGAAGGGAACCAGCCATCAATTTTACTGCCATAAACAGATCCTGAGAAAATCCGAAATTCGGTGTTCAACTAACGGTGACTAGGTGACATCGAGCACACACATTGGTAGGTCTGCTACGAAGGTAATTTACCTCATTTTCTGCTAGTACATGAATTAATGTAACAATGTCCATTGCCCCACATGAGGAGCACTTCGGGGAATGTGAACATGAAGCCCCCTTTTTCTCTCTCGCCAGAGTAAATAAGCCACCCAAAGTAAAGGACACTGACATTGAATTATATAAGCGACTTCTGGGTGCCTTATCTCTGGCAATTCTCAAACGCTTTGTTTTTATTCCCGTCTTGAAAAATAAAGTCGCCATCAGTCTACTTCAGGATTTCAACTCAATACCAGAGCCTCAGTGATCAGCAAACTATCAAACGCAAGATGAAAAGTCTACAACAGTGAGAAGTCAAGAACAAGGATTAAATATGCATCCAAGGGCTCAGTGTCAAGAATTCAGGATTCCAACATGTACCGGAGGCTACCAACTTGCATCCATGGGCTAGAGTCAAGTTCGCTACCTCTGCGTCATTGAGGAAGACTTTTATTTCGGAAAGTTCGCAGGACCAACCGAGCTGCGACCAGTAGTATATTTTCGGACGATCGGTCAATTATGCTTTATATCTCACATGGAAAGTAAAACTGGTGCCAGTGTAGATTGCCCCTTTTTAGGCCATTTCACGCTACCTCAGACTGGCTGGTAAATCGAAATTCTAGGCGACAAGCCTGACTGGATGTCTAGCAGGTGATCCAAGTCCATTAAAATGCTTTATCAACTCTGAAGTGAATTTAGTTAGTTAACGTTAGCCCCCCCTCTCTCTCTCTTGCCTTAGACTCTCTCACTAAACCTTAGGCCCCGAAAAACCTAGATCCGTCCCTGGTAGAAAGGGTTCTTTACCGTAATCCTGTGACACCCTGCGTGCTTCTCATCCGGGACGGAAGGTGCACTTTAGACTTCTCTCTCACGTAGGGTGACTTAGGTAGACTTCTCTTTCACTCATCACGAGTCAATTGTTTGTTTGTTGAGGTTTAAGGTCCCGTCAACTACAAGGTCATTAGAGACCCGTCCACTGCATAGTTCTAATGCATAGACTGCCAGACACTACACTAGTGCGACGATTATTGGGTATTAGCAGCACCCAGCTTTCCCGAACGACCACCCATGTCAGTGCTAACTGGGCTTGCGTTGCTTAACTTCAGTGATCAGACGAGAACTGGTGTGTCCAACGCAACTCACCGCTCCCATCACGAGTCAAGCACGGTACCTTTGAGCCAAGGGTACTATAGATAGGGTTGGCCATTCAGCCTCATTTAAAGTTCGCTGTTCACAGTTAGCTCCCCCCCTACGTCCCCGCGGAAGCAAGTAGTAGCTTAAGAGCACACTCTCCATATATTGCGCAGGATTTCTATAAGCATTGTTTCTCTAATTTTGAGTTAAATAAGGAAACAAATGAGAAAAATAATCGTAGGTAGATTATAAAATACATTACAATTTAATTTTCAAAAATTTCACTAGCAAATAAATAAATAGTAATTTACTTTATGGACATACTTTAGGTATACAGTAAAGTGTGAATTGGTTAAAGGTGATCGCTTTCGGATTATCTTAAATAAGGAAACAAAAACAAAAAAGTAATCATAAGTAGATTCAAAAACATATATTAGAATTTCAACCCAGCATATTTTACTAGTGAATAAAATGGTCATCCTCATCATCATCTAACCCTCCACTACCGTCTACCACCCCACACACTTGCATATCCTTATGGACAACCTGCCCCCACGTCTGTTTTGGTCTCCCCCTGCCCCGGGTGCTTCTGACCACCTGCATTCCTGCAATGGACCTAGTAAGCTCCTCCTCCCCTCTTCTCATTATGTGTCCATACCATATCAACCTATTCTCCCCTTTTTTCGGTAATGTCCACCTTCCCCCGCTACCTCCAATATACTCGTTCCTAATTCTATCAGCTCTCAACACCCTTCTCATGTACCGCAGCCACAGGTTGCTCACGGGGCAGGCAAAACTAGGTGGCTGCCTGGGGCGGCAAATTCCAAAAGAGCGGCCAATTTTAGAGGTACGTCCTTGCCATGTAGTCTATCGGTCATTTAAAATATTCAGTCCTGGGATTCCCAAACTTCTCTGATTGATGGGGCCTTTTCTAAATGTTAGCTTTCTCAAGGCTCCTTGCTACAGTGTCATAACAATGCACTGACAATGGGACAAATGCAAAGGGCGTGAGGGACGCTGGGACAATTTAAAACTGCATTAAATGTAATGAGGGAGGGCGGCGATAGATCCATATGCCTAGGGCGCCTAAAACTCACGAGCCGGGCCTGACAGTAGCATTCGCATCTTGGGTACTTGCATTCTATTGACGTGACTCTTCCTCACTGCTGAACAATCTAATCCATTTAGCACAGCTGGTCTAACCACTGCCCTGTAAAACTTCCCTTACAACATGATTGAGACCCTCCTATCACACAGGACTGCCCCTATGATTATTTGCTTATTATTTTACTTTTATTGTTCATAAAACACTTTTCTTGTTTGTCTTAAATGTGTAAATTTTAATTATTAGTATGGTCTCTTTACTGTTGATGCTGTTGTTTGTTGGTGTTTTAGGGCCCTTCAACTACAAGGTCATTAGAGCCCCGTCCACAGCATAGTCCTTATGCAGAGACTGCACAGATACTACACTAATGCGACGATTTTTGGGTATTAGCAGTACCCAGTTTTCCCAAGCGGCCACCCATGTGAGTATTAGCTGGGGTTGCGCTGCTTAACTTCAACGGTCAGACGAGAACTGGTGTGTCCAACGCAATTCGCCGCTCCCCTCTTTACTGTATATTAGGAGAGAGAGAGTGCTCCCATGATGACGTCACAGCCATACTTAAATTTGATTGGCTATCTGCAGGGTGGCCAACCTTATCTATAGTAACCGTGCCTTTGAGCCACCTACGTGGGCTTCCCATCCACGAATTTGGTGGGCCTCCTTTCTCTCGTTCCCATATGCATGACGTGCTTTGCTGCAGACTCGAATATGTAAGCGGTAAGTCAGATTCGAGGTAGGCAACATTCACACAACAGAGACGATACCACACTGGACACAGGTGGTTGGCACACGGTGTAATTCGAGATTCATTACTCGACTTCAAGAAGCACCAAATTTTGCGCTTTCTC
Source organism: Trigoniulus corallinus (assembly GCA_013389805.1). NCBI lineage: Eukaryota > Metazoa > Arthropoda > Diplopoda > Spirobolida > Trigoniulidae > Trigoniulus > Trigoniulus corallinus. The sequence continues at coordinate 6,170,175 of JAAFCE010001036.1, forward strand.
TGAAGGGAGAGAAAGAGAGGTGAGGGAAGTAACGATGTCCCACCACCAGGTCCAATCGACTGTTATGTGATTTTTACAGTGTAAGAAAATTAAATTAACTTACGTTAATAACTACTCTTTCGCAGTAGTCATGATCATGAGGGATAGGTTCAAAATTACTTGGATGGAAAGTAGTGTGCGGTGCGGTTCCTCCATCCACGTCCTCCACGGGCAACTTCGGAAGAGACCTGCCAAAATTCAAATGATACATCAGTACATACATTCACATAAAAAAACATAGGTCAATTTACAAGAATTTACCACGTTTACTTCTGACACAACATCTATACAGACATCAAAATTAGTAATCAAACACTTTAAGCAGTGCCTGATTAAGAGTAATATGGACCCCAGACCGAAAGGGTAGAACGGGTCCTAAACGTCGAAATCTTAACTTTTATATAAAAAAAGAGAATACAATATGATAACTCAAATATTGAAATAAGATTTGCAGGACCCAAGAAAAAGCAACATTAAAATAAAGTTTTGGCTTAAATAACACCAGGTCCCCAGGGGGGTATTAGACCCTAGTCTATCTAATTCTCAACTTAAATTTGGCAATGGTTTTGGAGCATTTCCTGCCCCTTTTTTCCCCTCTTCTAAAAACGAGAAAGAAACTTTCATACTGAAATGCATTTTAAATAATTAAAAAAATACTGTATACTCGAAAGCACCTCCACAGTCGAGAGAAAGTCAACTGAAGTAAACAAAAAACAGTCAATAAACCCTCCTCCATCTTCTATAGGTAGGATAGGCAACGGATCAGAGAAACAGTTTTGACCCAAGGTTCAGGTAAAACTCTTGACAAAATAAAAAACTCATATACAGTATTGAACCACTACTTTTTGTTGCGCTATACTATTTACCTTCTACCTACGCACAATTTAAGAGTCGATAAATAATTAAATGCCTATTGAACGATTTTGGTTTTACTTTAAGAAAACCTTTGAATACAATCTGACAGGCATATGTCGCGTCCACACTGAAAACCGACAGTAATTTGGTAGCACACAAAATCTCTAGGTTTATAAATGTCACTACTAATAAAAACTCAATGTGGTCAAAGTTCGATCTCTGAAAAGAAAGAAAAGTGATGAGGTTAACGGCAAAACCCTGACCAAATGAACACCATGAAAGCAACGCGTAGGTGCACATCGCCACAACAACCACAATCCAAGACCAAAAGCAAATTTTTATTCCAACATCGATCTTACGTCCTCCAAATTACTCTTGTCAGAAAACAGTAACAGGAGTTCCGCGAGTTACTTCAATTAGAGGAATCAAGAATTTCGGAATGGAAGATAACAAATAAACAATAGATAGCTAACTTCATTAGGCTAAAAATTTCGGCAATACATGCCATTTAGAAATAATTCCTTACGCCACCCAGAAAACGAAAAATCTGCGTTGGACACACCAGTTCCCGTGAGATCACTGAAGTTAAGCAGCGCAAGCCCCCGTCAATACCAACATGGGTGGTTGGTAATGAACGTTGAGTGCTACAAATTTCCCCTCTCCTCATTTCCCGCGAGCAGCCTCCTAAGGGTTCGTCCTGTTATGGCTGCTTGGCTTACTCCCCAACCCAAGAAACTACTCCAGCAATCAAATTGATGACAAAACGTTTGAAATAACAAATGAGATCTTTACTTTCACCAAAGAAAGAGGTGGTGAAGGGGAAATTGTAACAACTTACAGACCCTAATTTTGTCTAGTTCACGTGCATTTCGGGGCTCACAACGCTGCTCCAGGTGTGCCCTAACGCACCCAAAACTTAGATCATTTCCTGGTATCTACTTGGTATCAACATCCTAACGTGAACATCCCTACCCGGAACCGCCACTTTACTTTCAATCCTACGGAAGCCACTTTTGAAGCTTCCCATCCTCTCGTCCTAAAGACGTCACACGCTTTAGCCAGAATCGAGCCTGCAATCCTGCAATTACCTGCAAGTTTGATCCTGGTCAAGTTTAGCAGCACCTTTCGTGGATGAGAGGAGAACGCGTTAAGTGTACTTTCAGTCAACTGAATTGGACAGCACCTGGATCTAGAAATGCATGCATCCACAAATTTACCAGCTGTCTGCTTGTCCCCTGGCAGCGATGAAACGGTAAATACCTTCAAAGCAGGAAGATCGAGGACAAATAACGCAAATAAGCTGCATACTCTAATGATCCACAACCAATATTCGTCAGTGACCACTGGAGGTTCTTCACGATGTTCTGCAAAAGAACTCCATAATTTATTGATAAGGAACGAAACTTTCAGTACTTCAATAAAAAGGAACATGTGTGACGGGCCCATGCCTTTTTTATACTCTCTGTTCAATGGATGGCTTCTTTCAAGCTCCCCTCTGTCCGAAAGAAACCATCCTCCTCCTCTTCCAGAACTCAACCTAAGCATAATAAGTTCGAAAGTACATTTTAAACTGGATAGTGGATACCATGTCTATTTCATGAACATCTGAGAAATCGGATGACTGGTAGGGCAGAGATAGAAAGGGAATGCCATGACAGAGGTGACTCAAGTCATATGCTTTTTAATTTTAGAATCACTTGGCAATAAGGGAAAGGCAATTGTGTACATCAAAGTAAAAACATACGACTTGACTCCACTAAATTTAGCAACTAACAATACAAAAATGTTACCCGGCGCTTGAGAACATTCGAAAGACACAAGGTCATGGGGTGTTTAAGGCCATCATCCCTCTTCAGCATTGCAATCGCCACTCTGGTCGCATCCATGAATAAAACTAATTCACAGTCTCAAAATAAAAAAGTAAACCCACTTACAAAAATATGTGATGTGGAAGCAAAATCTCTCTATACAGACCATTCAAAGTCGATTGCGTGTGGGGTACAGACATTCCATATTTCCAAACAAATAAAAAGTCAAACCCAGATTTGAGAAAAAAACAACAAAACATGCACCATAACTTACTAACATTTACAACTGTGAATGCACATATAAATACCTTTTCTATTTAAAGATGAGTTACATTATGCCGACCTAAGTTCATTTTTTTCCTGCGGCATGTTTCTTTTTTTTAAATTCGTATTGAAATAATCTTCATCCCCCCCTCCTCTCTTTGCTTTCATCTAGATTTGTTGAAAGTTATTTTGATATACTACACCTAACCATGGACTTGACCTAGTAGCAAATGCATAATTCTGTATTTATCATTACATCATTGCACTATCAGAAATGTGACAAAATCGGACTTTCCGTTACGGTTATCCGAAATGGTGACATCCTACACGACTACATGTCATTGATTTTAAGTGTGTAACAAAATGAAAGTGGTTACCGACTATAATTTAGAAAAATGAGTTCTGGTGCAAAGCTTCAAATTGGGAACCAGCTCATATTACAAATGACTGGTTAAAATACACTGAAATTTTCATTTAAGAAAGCACAGCATCCCATCTCATTTGAAACATTACAAAATAGGGTTTTAAATTACTGACGTGTGCTTATTAGATCGGTTTCATGTTTTTAATGAAGTTATGTATATTACTGCACACACACATAAAGCGTGACGATACTGTCTTTGTATTAGGTAAATAACAGATTTGTCTTAACAAAATGAATACTTAAGTACCTTTGGTTGCATTGTAAACTATTATTTCACACTTGCTTTTGGACCCAATTCAAACCTTCAAGTCACATCCCTCCGCATCTTATTGGAAGCTGAAAAGATCACCGTCATCAACCATTTCACTATTATTCAGTTCCACCGTGTGTTTTCCCTTACGTTATCAAATCGATGGCGTGATAATCTTCGAACTAAATGCATACACGTGTATATTTCACAGCTAAAATTGTTACTAAAAATGTCAAGAAGATACTAGAATATTTTAAAAGAAAATTAGTCACATTTTCAACTGTTATTAGCAAAACACGAAATACGTAAACGTCTAACCTGCTAGCTGAAAGATGAAGAGAGCAATTTAAGTCTGTCCGCGCATGTTTATTGAAAAATATCCCTTATTCATCGAGATACTACAAAAACGTGACAGGAATTGAATGATATATCTACAGTAAGAGACTTTGTAATGTTAGCAGACACTAACTACGCAATAACGCATTATGATATTTTCCCCACATGAATGATAAACTCGTATCGCTTGTATTCATCATTCATTGTCACACAAATAATTCTTCTCTGACCTGGTATTGAATCATTTCTGCTGTTAGATATGGACTTCCATTAGCATAATGACGCCATTATGGCCAATCACAAGAAATCTTTCAATTAGAACTAATAAAACTGACCGACTAAAGTGTCCTCGCGTGCTCCAAGCATTATTATCATAGTACACAACAGGAGATGATTACTGCAGTATACAACTACCTAAATATAGTTTTACCTTTTAATCATGATTTCACTCATCATTTAGATTGATTTAGAATTTGAAGACAACTTACAAGGAGGAGAAGAAGGAGCTCTGTAAGTGAAACGAACAACAATGAATGCAATCTGTCAGGAATTCTTTCCTTTGAAAGACGGTTTAACGATAAACCTGCCGACATATCCAGATCGTTAAGACAGCTGAATGATATAACCACTATGTATAAAAAAAAAACATAAACCTTTCAAAAATTATCACCAAGTTTGTGAAAAAAAAGAAAGACAGAAGAGAATTCGATTATCGTGTCAACGTTCCATTTCGCGCGCATTCTAAGAACGTCAACGTTATAAACATCATCGTTTGCGCCTCCACTGATAACACTTATAAGCTTCCGTAGAAATGCACTACGAATTAGAACGAAGTATTCGATTAAGAACAATGTCGCGGACTTCATAGTTTTTCTTTTGTATCGAGATTAACAAACACTTCACGTTCTTTACGGTTTTCTGGCAGCAAACTTAAAACATAACTGTTTATCAATTACCGGCGATTACAAGTAAGTACTCATAAAACGTTTCGCTTTATATTCATTCACCATTTCGCCTTAACCAATTAGAACTCTGCATCGAAATTAAGCCTAATCTGAAGCGTAAAAATGTGAAGTACTATAGGTGGTGACCTAATCAATTTCCTTGCTAAAGTCCCTTCATCAGCTAATTGTATAGATGACAGTATTTCAACTGTCTCAGATTTTCAACTAGAAATATATCTCAAGTTATTAATTAAAAAAATGTCTCTTTCGTTCTCCCTCTTAAGTAAATTTTTATTCAGGAACAATGAAGTAGGATTACCTCGAAAACACCTAATAAACCGACGTTCAAATAAGAGACAAGTGTCTAACTCGATGGCCAGCTATATTTAAGAAGTAAATCACAGCCCCAGATTTATATAATCATAGGATGGCACAAATGAGAAGGTGGGACACACTAGCATTTTGTGAATTATTTATTGCCTAAGTTATGTCAAGGGCATTTGGTGGAAGTATAATCAGTAACAACAACAACCACATTGGGCTAGATGCCATTTTTATTAAACTCCCCTGCTATTTTTGGCGACCCTGCCATATTTACTCATACACACACACAACGGCATAATGTATTATGATTTTTCAAGGTAAATCATTAATAACCCATATAGCCAACCTGTACATAGATAATAAGCATGACTACATCATCAACGTAGGTATTGGAGAGGAGACAAGAGGGGAGGTGGAGAAAATGAGCGAGAAATGAGAAGAAACACACAACCTAAGTAAACCACTACTAGTTTAAAAACACAGTAAACGCCCACAACAGTGATTCTCAGGTTTTAATAATCTCAGTCTTGCAAGGCTTGGCCTACTTTGTGACTAATAATAGGTTGGAAGTTGAAAGACAGACAGAAAAGAGAAATTACGCACATATGCATTACAAACACGTCCATTCTTTGATGTAACTTAAAAAAAGACTCTTGCCCCACATTACCAACCTA
>JAAFCE010001036.1:6194216-6204242 GCA_013389805.1 Trigoniulus corallinus
TGAAAGAAGAGACCAGGCAATCAGGATGCTACTAACCTTTGTCCAACTGCAAGAAAACTAAGATGAAAACCACGAAGACAAACCTCTTATTGCATATTTCCTAAGAGAGCGGAAGACTGCGGTGATAAAGGTAACTACTACTATCCTTAAGACGGAAGAGAAAAACTCAAACATTTATAGATGATGATGATGACGACGACGACGACTGCAGTCTCAAACTAAGACACACCTATTAGAAGAAGCTCGACCTTAACCTTGATTTTGACAGTTAACAGCTTACACGAAGTAAATATGTCAAGATTTTATGCTTAAAAAAGAAAAAGTGCACCTCATAGCAATTAAAACTACCTGTCGAACGACCAAAATTGGATACTTATATATCATCTGCCACCTATATGAAGAATAAGATTTAAACATGAGGAATACCATACCAGAGTCGCTTGCTGCTTGCTTTCTCTCTTTCTCTCTGCAATGTTTTATGATGACGATGACGACAACAACGTTATAAAAAAAAATTATCGCTAGATTCTGTTGAATATGCAACTTAAGATTTAGGGGGGAAAATAGAAGAAATCCCATCTTAAATATGAAAAAAAAAAAACAAATGTATAGAATCAACGATACGGAATCGCATTAACCTCTCCCAGTTACACAATCTGGAAAATCTATGCGGCAATTTAATATGACGATTTGCACACATGACCTTCCATCATTCAAGATCATCATCATTACCTACATTGCCATCACCACCTTCCATATTTTCGAATTTATTTTTTTTTTTTAAAAAAATAGAATTTCTTCATTCTATTTTTTTCCTTTCAACGTTCTATTTGACTCCATTTTTAGATATAGGTAGGTACAGTATTCTATTCGCGACACCATGATACAATCTATCAGGAAAAAAAAAACATTTCAATCTTTTTTTTTTCCTCGATATACTGTATCTATTTAATAATAATAATAAATGCATTTGTATCACTATTATGCAACTAAGCAATTTGACGCACAGACAAACTCATTCAATCAAACACGACAGGAACAAAACACACACACAATGCACTCTAAAAAAAAATACACAATTCGCTCTTAATTATAATTGTCTGTTTTTTTTTTTTGAAAACCAATTCTGACCTGCTATAGGGAATGGCTGATTGCTGAGGTTGTTGATGCCGACTTAATAATCCTTGATTAACGTTATAGTTGGGCCCTCCGTTTCCAGACTCCAGGCCAACCGCTGCAATCACTTCCATTTTGAACTGCGGCTGAAGCGGCGGCGGCCTAGGTCTTTCGGCGTGTCGTGGGGGCAACACGGGGGTAAACCCCCACTTCTCCACAAACTGTAACCTCGAAATTTTGCTGGTTAAGACAACACCACTTCAACGAAAATAATACCGAGAAGAACAGTATAGTATATAAGTAGAGTATGTAGTATATGGATATCACCGATCAAGTACTGGATAAGAAGATGTGGAGAGAGAGAGAGAGAGAGGGAGGGGGGGTAAGGGAGAGTGGTGGTGGTGTTGGTGGTGGCTGAAGTAGGAATTTTTGAGAGATAAGGGACAGAGAGAGACAGACAGTGGGTTCAAGTATTTAAGAGGCCTGTGGGGGGAAAGGAAATCCTTCCTCCCCTTTCCCCCTCTCCTTCTAAAATGTATCCGAATTTAATGGCGGCGGCAACGACGACGACGTCCCGCAAACCGTCGCTTGGCTGCGCCCGGGGGCCTCCACTGAGCAACCAAGTCTGCGCAGTCGCACCAGGAAAGATGCAATAAAACCAAAAAAATAAGAAACCAACAGAACAGCTCTAAAGCGAAGAGGTTGAGGAGGACGACGACAACGACGACGTCTTAAGAAAAATTATCTTCTTATCCTCCATTCTTTTTTTTTTTGTCCGTGTGTCACACACCAACATTTCGTAGTCATCATCCTCATCATCACCTTTTCTTCTTCTTTTTCTTTTTGGTGGTGGTAGTAGTAGTAGTAGTGGAGGTGGTCGTCGTCGTTGTTGTTGTTATTATTATTATTGCTTTTGTCTTCCGCCACTTCTTGATCGACGACGAACGCCAATCGATCACGTCAGTGACGTCATCGGCCTTCGTCCCAGCGACAGCCATCTTGTCCGTTGTTGGATCAATAGCCCTTGTTTCAACATGGCCAATTCCAGAAAAGACAAGGCAGCAGCGAGACGACAACGACACATGCACTCGAAAGCTTACTGCTAGCAATGATGACGACGACGACGACCACGATGATGATGCTACTGCTGCTGCTGCTACTACTATTACAACAACAACTACTACCGTTTTCGTCGATTGGCGTTGTTACTGTCGACAGCGACGGTAGCGACGACGGCAGCGGCGGCGGTAGCTTCGTCGAAGACGGTTGAAAATTATTAACGACGCCGATCAACAACGATGGACGAGTCGACCACGGTAAATAATAACAATAATAATATCGAGCCGTGCAAGCACCACAATACCAAATATCCACCATCATTTTTTTCAAGTTGTCGTTGACAGCTACACAACTGACAAAAGAAATCTGCCGCATCGCGAACGTTTTTCCAACACAAAGAAGACGACAACAACAACAAACCGTCGAACACACCATTCGATACACTAATGGAGGATGATGATGATGAGAAAGATGATGTCGTCGTCGTCGTCGCCGCCGCCGTCGTTCGTATTGATGATGTTGATGATGTTCTTACTGAAGTAGTTGCCATAAAAATATGAAACATAAAGACAATTGGAACAACCACCGAAATTGAGAGAGTAGGAAGAGGAAACAGTTGTGAGAAAGAAGAAACCAATTCTAACACAAAACACTACTACAGAGAGCTGTGTTTCTCCAACGACGATGACACGTTCCGAATCAGTAATAGAACACTTGCATTCAATTCGGTGATGGAGCGCCATCACCTTACATAATCTGGTTTCGCGCCGCAGACACATAGACGCATGCTCCTTCGTTCCCCATCTATATAAAAAAAATTTTTTTTTCAAAGCGTACTTGTAGCGCTATCGAAGCGCTGCTACTACATACTACAGATGCTCATCCTTTCTCATTTTCCATCTCGTCTTCGTTCTCATCGCGCCATCATGACGAACGTCGCCGCCTCTGACGCCATCATCATCTTTTTCCATCCTCTTTTCTCCTTTCATCATCATCCACCTTACATTTTACCGTCTGTATGTCTCTCTAATTGGTACACCCGTGGGACCTGGCCAAAGAATATCCATCAGAAATGTATAGCACACTTTAATATGAATATGTAATCCTTTGTGACGGATACCTTGCTAGCGAGATTTTCATGCTAGACCCCCTATGCCTAGATCTCCACCAGCACCCTATAGCAACACCTTTGCCCTTCGCACCCATTCCAGCCGCTCCACCCCAGAACCTCTTCCAATGTGGGGGGGGGGTTCCCCAACCCCTCTTGCAGTGGTCCAGCGCTGGACAGGCCAGGATCACATGCCTGACATCCTCCACTCGATCCCTACATAATCCACAGCCCTCCTCTCCACCTGTGATCTTTGCCATCCCAGCTCTTGCCCGAAACAGAAGTGAGCTCTCCCACGTATTGTCATAAGTGCAGCCAAGTTGCGTTGGACACACCAGTTCTCTTGAGATCACTGCAGTTTAGCAGCGCAAGCCCACGTTAGTACCAACTTGGGTGGTTGGTAAAGAAAGTTGGGTGCTGCAAATTTCCCCTCTTCTTATTCCTCTACACCTACCTCCTCATCTCCTGTCAGCAGCCTCTTAAGGGTTCCTCCTCTTATGGCTGCTTGGCTTAATCCCCAACCCGTGAAACTAATCCAATCCACCTCCCTCTCTATGTTAATCTTGTTCCCATACACCCTCAGCGTTTTCGTTACCGTCCTCCTTCCTCCATACTCTGTCGCCACTGCCCTAACCCCCCATTCCTCAACTTTGTCCTGTACTAGTCTTTGCAATGTTGTTGCCCCCTCCCTGGGTTCCAGTGTTTTGCCTATCTTCTCCCCCCCCGTCTGTCTCCCCCAGTTCCCTGTCCACACCACACACCGTCACGTCCTTACGGACAACCTGTTCCCACGTCTGCTTCGGTCGCCCCCGCCCCGGGTGCTATTGACCGCCTTCATCCCTGGCAAGGACCTAACGAGCTCCTCCTCCCCTCTTCTCATGACGTGTCCATACCACCTCAGCCTATTCTCCCTCATTTTTTCTGCGATGTCCACCACCCCAGGCTACCTCTAATATGCCCATTCCTAATTCTATCAGCTCTCGACACGCCACACATGTGCCACAGCATTCGCATCTCGGCTACTGGCATTCTATTTACGTAGCTCTTCCTCACTGCCCAGCACTCTGATCCATATAGCATAGCTGGTCTAACCACTGTCCTGTAGAACTTCCCTTTCAACTAGATTGGGATCCTCCTATCACACAGGACTCCGCTTGCCTGTCTGCACTTCAGTCACCCCTTCCCCATTGATTCGGCGGGTTACATCAGAGTATCTCTCCATTGCTTTATTTCTGCATTACATTTTTTGGCAGAACACTTGAAGTTGTTTCACGGAACACCAGTGTTCCGCCGAACACGCTTTGAGAACCACTGTTTTACTGTACTGTTATGTGTTGTGAACAGCAATTGCTAGTTTCTTTGGTTTCTTTTTGCTCGCACATTTTCTCTTCCTAAACCTTTCTTCCCTCACCTCTATCCATATCGTTGCATCCAATTTTCAACATGCAGTTGCTGCATGATGTGTAAAAGCAGTCAGCTGACATGTTTTTGATGTAGGCGTTCGTAAGCATGTTATTAAGAGAAATGGCGTGCAAACATCCAAGCAACTCTAATTAGCGCCTCGATTTTTTTTTTAAGTTTCTGACAAGAATTCATCACCAGGAACGCGAAAGAAGCATATAACATCCTGAATAAAATTCACACAAAGTGCCTGAAATCATTTACTTATATCTATCTCAAGAGTGAGTAAGTAGAATTCATTCCAAACGTATGCTTTCTGACAAAGTTAGCTGTTGACTTCGGGTTGTAAGGAAGAAACCATATTATCATCATTATACCCTTATCCCGGCTGTGGCAGGGTCGGGTCTGCGGGTTCTTGCCCTCCACTCCCGTCTGTCTCCCACCAGGTCCCCGTCCACCCCACACTCCGCCATGTCCTTACGGACAACCTGTTCCCACGTCTGCTTCGGTCTCCCCCCCCCGGGTGCTACCGACCATCTGTATTCCTGTTGTTGTTGTTGTTGTAGTTTGTTGGTGTTTTAGGGCCCTTCACCTACAAAGGTTATTACAGCCCCGTCCATAGTATAATTCTTATGCAGAGACTGCACAGACACTACACTACTGCGACGATTTTTGGGTATTAGCAGTACCCAGGTTTCCCAAGCGGCCACCCATGCAATTCGCCGTTCCTTGCATTCCTGCCAAGGACCTAATGAGCTCCTCCTCACCTCTTCTCATGACCTGTCCATACGGGACATAGACAGGTTGCTATTGTGTTAGGGCCCTTCAACTACAAAGGTCATTAGAGCCCCGTCCACAGCATAGTTCTAATGCAGAGACTGCACAGACAATACATTAATGCAACGATTTTTTGGGCATTAGCAGTACCCAGTTTTCTCAAGCGGCCACCCATGTCAGTACTAGCTGGGGTTGCGCTGCTTAACTTCAGAGATCACACGAGAACTGGTGTGTCCAACGCAATTCGCCGCTCCCGACATAGACGGATGGGAGATAGTCGGGAGTGGAGGGCTAGAACCGGCAGACCCGACTCCGCCACGGGCAGGATAAGGGGATGATGATGATGATGAGACGAGAACTGGTGTGCCCAACACAATACAGTAACTACCAACAGTTTTGAAAGTAACCCCCTTCAAGGTCGATCATTAATACGTCACCAATGGCACTTTGCAATTTGTTGTTGTTGTTTGTTTGTTGGTGTTTAAGGTCCCGTCAACTACAACGTCATTAGAGACCCGTCCATTGCATAGTTCTAATGCATATACTGCACAGACACTACACTAATGTGACGATTATTGGGTATTAGCAGTACCCAGCTTTCCTGAGTGACCACCCATGTCAGTACTAACTGGGCTTGCGCTGCTTAACTTCAGTGATCAGACGAGAACTGGTGTGTCCAACGCAACTCGCCGCTCCCACCTGCAATTTGTTACTAAATGTGGCTGACATTTTATCAACTCGTTAGACATCATAAAGAATATTTCAGAAACAAGAAGATGAAGAGGTTGTATTAGATGCTAAGTGGATGGAGGAACAAATGTCTGAAGTAGTGGGGGAGGGGGGGAAAGAAGACGGATCCAGAAGAGTTAGGGCCTTAGATAGCTAGAAAATGGAGAGATAGGGAAGGGAGAAAGAAAGTGGAAGAAACAAAATTGGAAATGAAGTCAATTCATCCATAGGGAGTGAAGATTTTCATGTGTAAAATATTACTAGTGAAATACCTCAAGAAAAAGCAAAATATATATATTCGTGTGGATGAATTATAAGTTTGCAACCTGTTAATATTACAACTGGGAGAAATTTTCCCGATTATTTTTCTTCCTCTTCCTCCTTTCCCCACGTGGATACCACCATAAGATATATATATATATATATATATATACGTGGGGAAATTGAATTTTGCATTCGTCTCGTTTAACATTTTCACACTCTGAACCTTGTGTGTGTGCGTGGGGAAAAAAAAGCCTTAGTTTACTTGTAGATTTCAACAGCTCACCTTTTCACTTGCTCTACAGCAATGTAGTCGAAATAACTCTCAGGGGCCCATTTTATTTTTTCTCTCCCCCCCCCCCCTGTCTTACTCCATGTTTTAGGAATATGAGTTCCAACCTGAGAAGAGAAAACTGAAGGAAGAAAATCCTAAAACTACCCACCTATCATCTTAGCTTTGTTTCTAAGTTGTTTTGATCATCAATATCAGCTTAAAGCTAACACCTAACCCAATATATGAGAAATATGGGCCACACTATCCTAGATGGAAGAGCGTTAAACGAAAAATCATCATCACTATCATCAACAATTGCAGCACATTTTCGAGGAGAGAAAAAAAAAATTCAACAAGTAAAGAGAAAAATACTATATTCAGAAATACTCTAAAAGTGGGGAAAAAACCGATGATGGCGTTTGCAGCAAAGAAACAAACTGTAGCAGCAACGGAAAGATAACAACACGCTTATTTACAACCAACGCCAGCTATCGATTGTTCAGTGAAACATATTTGTGAAGTGCAATAACTAGATTAAACCAACTCCTAACCCTTTTCCCGCCTATGGCAGGATCGGGTACCCATCTTGTCCCTCTGAATGGACACAGGGCGATACATTGGTCATAGTTTTTTCTGCAGCCGGGTGCCGACCAAAGCTGCAACCCTACGCTTATTTATCGTCCGTCTAGTGTTCGTTGGGGAATGCTACGGACGCCAGGGGGGTGGGGGGCGAGCTCCTACACCTGTAAACTTTGACTCATCTACCCGTTGCGTAGTAGAGAGGGTTCTTTTACGTGCAAGTGCCATCGTACACCCACACGGGACCTCGGTTTTACTTCTCATCCGAAAGAAGGCACACTCGCGGGAGCGGCGAGTTGCGTTGGACACACCAGTTCTCGTCTGATCACTGAAGTTAAGCAACGCAAGCCCAGTTAGTACTGACATGGGTGGTCGCTCGGGAAAGCTGGGTACTGCTAATACCCAATAAACGTCGCATTAGTGTAGTGTCTGTGCAGACTATGCACTAGAACTATGCAGTGGACGGGTCTCTAATGACCTTGTAGTTGACGGGACCTTAAACACCAACAAACCAAACCAAGCACACTCGCGGCTTCTCTTTCGCCTGAAAGAAGCCAACCCACCACGGTCCGGTATCGAACCTAGAACTACTGGCGCAGTTGCCGAGCGTGCTAACCACTACGCCACCGCGGTGGTTGGTGCAATAACGAGATTGAGTTTACCGACCGGCTGCAGAAAAAAACTATGACCAGTATATCGCCCTATGTCCATTCAGAGGGACAAGATGGGTACCCGACCCTGCCAGAGGCGGGAAAAGGATTAGGAGTTTTTATCCCCATTCCTATACTGCCACTGCAACAGTTGCAGTCCAAGGGGCGGCAGAAAACCTATTTGAATTGCTAGCTAGAATTATACTAAGGGATTCTCAATATTTAAAAGTATTTGGAGCGCACATTTTTTGAAGGGATCCCCCTTGATCCGCCCCTGGCCCTAATGACCATCGATGTCGACGGGTCCTAAAACCCCAACCAACAATAACAACTGGGTACTGGTAATGTCCAAAAATCATCGCATTAGTGTAGTGTCTTTGCAGTCTCTGCATTAGAACTACGCAGTGGACGGGGCTCCAATGACCTTATAGTTGAAGGGCCCTAAAACACCAACAAAGCAAACCCACTTTAGTCCCACTGGGACATACCAGTGACCTATTAGACAATATTTTTTACGCAGCCAGCTGCCAACCTAATACTGCACCTCCCACGCCTATTTTGTCTTCTCTAGGACACTGTTTCCTCCACTGACGCCTGGATTTGTATGTTTTGTTGGTGTTTTAGGGCCCTTTAACTACAATGGTTATTAAAGCACCGTTCACTCAATAGTTCTAATGCAGAGTCTGCACACGCTGTTACAACGATTTAGATTTGAGCAGTGCCCAGTGTTCCCAAGCGGTCACACAGGACTCTATTTTAGCCAACCGGTGTTAATCTTATGTGTCAGTGGAGGAAACAGATGCCCTAGAGAAGAAAAATAGGTCAAGGAGTTGATCCTAGATACCTAACCTCTTGTACTTTTCGGTACAACCTCGCCTCCAGATAGAATGTCCCCTCTCCGAATGTGTCCTTCCCAACTTCATCTAAACCCTTTCTTTCTTAATCCCTCCCATCCATCCTTCTTTGCAGCCCTACGCTTCTCAGTCACGTGTCGTAGGATAAAGATTGGCTCCATAGTGGATTTTCCAGGCATGAACCAATTGGTTTCCCGGATACTCATTCTATCTCTCAAGTCCCACTACATTACTCTCTCCCAGAGCTTCACGGAGTGGCTCATTAGTTCAATGCTTCTGTAGTTACCACATCCTTTGGCATCACCTTTCCTTGAAGAATGGTGCTATCGAACTCTCCCACCATTCAGCCAGCATCCTATCTCCAGTAATTATCTTATTGAAGAGACTCCCAAGCTACTCTAGTCTTGTGGGTCATATTTTTTTGGATCGTTGGTGTTTTAGGGCCCTTTAACTATATTAGGTTAATGGGTTGGGAAGTAAGCCAAGCAGCCATAACAGGCTGAACCCTTAGGAGGCTGCCCGCGGGTGAGCTAGTAGGCTACTCGCTCAATGGTCATTAGAGCCCCGCCCACTGCGTAGTTCTAATGCAGACATAACACTAATGCAGGACTGCGTTCCTTAACTTCAGTGATCAGACAAGAACTGGGGTGTCCAATAAAATACAGCCAATCCCTAGTGGGCCCTAGTCAGTGCCATACATCAATGAGTCCGCCAGAAAAGGGTCTCGCTTAAAAATAATAAAAAACGTCAACACATACTGATAATCTACTTTTTTTGTCCTCTCTGCAGTTACAAAATTAATTTAGGCCCACATACGATCAAATTTGTGGGCCACACCTGCTGCAAAAATTTAAGAGGGACTATTGATGGAGACATCGAACACATCACAAGGTAGGGCACCAGCTTTACTTTCAACCCAAGGGAAGGTGCAATGGGAAATCTCTGATAGGCAATGGTTAAATCTGTGCCACCGAGGCACATCACAGGTATTGAAATTCGTCAAATTGAACCAAGATAAAGCGCACCAAAAGGGGAACACGTGGCAATGCGCGGGAAATGGAAGCACATGGCAAAATGCGGGAAATGTTTGCACGTGGCATTGTGCGGGAAATGCGGGAATTGGAAGCACGTGGCAATTTGAGGAAATGGAAGCACATGGAAAAATGCAGGAAATGCAAGCATGTGGAAATACGCAGGAAATGCAAGCACGTGGCAATA
>JAAFCE010001036.1:6211939-6230259 GCA_013389805.1 Trigoniulus corallinus
GGGGGGGGGCCACTTCAAAAAAAAAGTGCGCCCCAAATATTTTTAAATATTTAGAATCCTTTAGTATAAATCTAGATAGCAATTGCAATAGGTCCTCTCCTATCTTCAATGGTTTAGCCAACAACGGATTGGACTGCAACTGTTGGACTGGCAATATAGAACTGGGGATAGCAATGCAAAATGCCTCATCAGTTGTGCCCCATTGAAGTACTGAGGGGGGGGGCAATTGCTGCATTGCTCCAACGCTGGATCCGCCCCTGATTTCTTATAAGGCTTCGATCAATGTTTGGTAATGAACTATTCCAAGTCATCCACACACCAACGCGAAGACTACAAAAATGAACAACGCTACGAATAGGAAGGATGCAACCAGAAACGAAAGGTATAGCGGCAATTTCAAATTTCATTGAAGATGTACCTGATACGGAGTTCACAGGATCGATTCCAGTTTAAGGACATTGGTTTCGCATAAAATCCTGGGATCGATGTGATCCAAGTTATGTTGGAACCCACGTAAGCCAGCAGTGGCGAACCTACAATATTTCTGCTGGCTTATATTTCTTAATGTACCTACTAACTTGCCAGATAGGTTGTTACAGGAATACAGTAGGGTACCGTCACTTCCGGCTTGGTACAGGAAATGGAAATTCCACCAATCGATTGGTTTGGCTTTACGTAAGTTACCCACGTGCCAGCAAAATTGGTCTGCGTGTCATAAGTTCGTGACCCCTGATCTATGTCATATGTACTTCACAAAACGCAGGTCAACACGTGCGTATATCGGTACAATGCACTGGTCTAAGAACCTGCTCGTCTTCACCATCACCTGTCCGACACCAGACTTACAACCAACAGGAACGTTCTTTAGCATTTGAGGGCCCTGTACCCCCACTCCAGTTGATAACGTTAAGACTTTAAAGTTCTGTTATAATAGTGTCTTTCTGCCGCACATTTTTGCGATATATGTATGTGGCGGCTGGACCCCCGGGGGCAGTGGCGCACTTTGAATTCGTCTTGCCCCAGGCTCCACAACTGAAGTTACGCCACTTCCCGAGGGGGGGAACTGTGAGCATGCCTAAGACCGAGCCTGAGAACAAACAAATCGACAATAGCTTGCGACGAGTAATTATGTCACGCGAAAGGGCCCTTCAACTACAAGGTCATTAGAGCCCCGTCCACAGAATAGTTCTTATGCAGAGACTGTACAGACACCACACTAATGCGACGATTTTCGGGTATTAGCAGTACCCAGTTTGCCCAAGCGGCCACCCATGTCGGTTCTAGCTGGGGTTACGTTGCTTAACTTCAGCGATCAGACAAGAACTGGTGTGTCCAACGCAATTCGCCGCTCCCGAAACAACCTATGATGTAGCAACCTTCAAGCAGACGATTTTCATCATATTAAATTTCAACATCATCATACCCAGGCTTATCCCGCCTGTGGCAGGATCGGGTCTGCAGGTCTATTATAATTAATTATTAAAAGATACATAACCTAAAATACTCACAAATAAGTATATTCTGCACCATCCCCGATTTGCGACCAGATTCCAACAGCGGCCATATTCGAATGGCAGCGCACATTGGCGCCCTACCACGGCGAAACACGTAAACTTCGTAATGACCGTTTATTTTTTAAAAAATAGAACAAATAGCCACCATTAAATATTCCTTCCAGTTGACAACAAAAAGTTTGGATATCAGGGAAGAAAATAATCACATTTTCGCACACCTAAATTGCAAATTACACGGGTGACATCTTCTTTTGTCAATCACTTGTAATTTTCCAAAAAAAAAAGCCATTGGGTATTAAAAAAAAAAGAAGATAACCACAGTAACGTGACGACAATGAATTCACCTACCGAAAAAACTGACCATTTCATTCACAAATCTTATCATTTTTGGTAAGAATTATTAGATTTCATCCAATAACTTGTGTTGATTTAAGAAATTCGGACGACATTCATTCAGAAAAGATTAACTCACAAGATTTCAAAACTACTGCACATTAAAAACATTCACAAACTGACTTAGCAAAGCCAAAAAAAAAAAAAAAAGAAGAAGAAGTGCAACGCAAATATTTGGTCACTTTTTCCTTCTGTGCCGGTCAGTAGTTGGTCACATTCTCTTCGCCCTCAGTGAAATCCTAAGTTAAAACTTCCAAAAAAAGAATTCGATGTAGGAACAAAAAAATAATAACTGAAACTAGGCGTTTAATAACGAGTCAAAAAAGCAACCAGACAACAGCGATAATAAGGAAGACACAGGGAACGCAGGGAGAAAAAAAACGAATAAACGACGAGACACCTAGCGGAACAACTGAAAACTAACCAACCCTGGCTTAGGGCCAAAATGAAGTGAGCGGCCCACTCGTCGCTCTCACAAAAGAGACTCTCGATGAGGGGCGGGGTGTGGAGCGCTCCTGTACCAAGACAGGGTGGGGGGTAAGCTGCCTAGTGAAAACGCGCCAGGATCGGCTACAGAAGCAGGTGGCATTTAATAAAACGGGTAATATTTTTTTTTGCCTCATAGAAAATGAAATCTCCCCTCTTCCTCCTCTTTCTCCTCTTCCTAATGTCGGCCAAGAGGGGTGCACAGGACACTATGCAGAAAATTTACACCCAGGCTCTGTTGGTGGAGAGATGGATGCATACAAGAAGAGGGAAAGGGGGGGGGAAAGAGGTGAACGAAAAACAAGCAGTTAGTTAGTTACCTGGCAGCGAAACAAAATGACAAACGGCACGAGAGACGCCCAAGAATCACAACACAGGCTGGTGTTACCTACCTGCCCAGAGGTAGGAAAGAGGAGGAAGGAGGAATGGGGTAACATCTCTCCCACTCATCAGGCTTGAGACACTGGGGAACAATACGCCAAGTAGTTTTGGGTAGGAGCCGGGCATCCTGCTGACAGTACGGAGGACAGTGGAGAGAAGGAGGTGGATTTGGGGGAGACCCTCTACCCCCAAAATTCCACACACACACCCACACCTCTCTCTCTGTGTGTCGTCCTCCCTTTGATAATGATGGGCAGAATTGTGATTGATGATGTAAATAAACCTCAGGTGACAACACAAGGTTAGAAGGCTGTAGTGCAAAGTAGGTTAGCTGGAGCGCCTTCCAAACTCAAGAAAATAAACGAGGAGCGACTAAGAGCGGAAATAGAACGAGAACGAGGCACGTGTGGAAATAGAAACAAAAAAAGAATGCATTGACAATGAATTAGAGCGTGTGGCAACGAACATGGGCACGTGCAGAGCGAGAGGGAACGTTCATAAGCATCATCATCATACACCTTATCCCGCCAGTGCAGGGTCGGGTTTGAGGATTCACTGAACATGCTCTGACTTGGGGCACCCCGGCCAGGTGTTTGGAACCCGCAGGAATGTTGGCTTTGTTGTCTGTTGGGGGGGAGGGGATGCCGGCCTACCACACGTGTTCCAACACCGCATTATACAACCAAAATAGAAACTTTGGCAGGTAAATTAATGCTTCCTTGGGTATAATACTACACGGTGTCTGACCTATTGCACAATAACAGTAAGCAACAGGGATATTCCAGACCGCATGCGGAAGGGAACGTTCATAAACAACGATCACAAAAAAAGTAGACCACTACTGCGAATAAAAAAGAATACAGCGCGAGTGCACAACGCAATATTGATAGATTTCTAAAGGCCCCCCCCACACGATCAGTTTGGTGTGTCAGATCGGTGTGCACACACCAATCTGACACACTAAACTGACGTGTGTGCGCAAATAAAGCGCGTGTTCACACCAAAAATTTTAACTGACGGTGTGAAGAAATTTTATCACATCGGTGTGTCAATTCGGATTGACGTCAATCCGAAATGAGCGTGTGCTCACATCAATTGTTCACATTTTTTTTCTGCGCACGCCCAAACATGGATAAACGTCATTATTAAAAAATTGCACCATGGTAACGGTAGAATTACTGGTTGATGTGGACAATCAAATGACGTCACATGGCGTTTAACGAAAAGGAACATAAGTACGTGACACACCAAACTGATCGTGTTTGTGCAATTCATTCCTTCACACCAAACTGAACACATCAATGTGCACACACCGAACTGACACACCCAAAATAATCGAGTGTGGGGGCATTTAGAAGTGAGCGTGTGTGGGGTTTGCTCCCATCAGTTCTTCACATTAGAGGTTCTGCGCATGCCCAAACATGGATAAACGTCATCTGGAAAAAAATTGCACCATGGTAACAGTAGAATTATTGGTTGATGTGGACAATCAAATGACGTCACATGACGTTTAACGTGACACACCAAACTGATCGTGGGTGGGCAATTTACTCCTTCGCACCAAACTGAACACATCGATGTGAACACACCAAACTGATCGTGTGTGGCGGCCTTAATGGAAGCGATTAGCAGCGACTAGCAAAAAGCAGCTCCAAACCCCTTCCCGCCTATGCCAGGGTCGGATACTCATCTGGCACTTCCGAATGTACACAAGGCTGATCTATTGGACAGCGTTTTTCTGCAGCTGATCGCCGACCAAAGCTTTAACCCCTATGATTATTTAGCGTTCGTCTACTGTTCGTTCGGGCACTCCACCGCCGCCCGGAGTGGGGGTGGGCCGAGCTGCTACACCTGGGAAGTTTGCTTCATCTTTGACGTGCAAATGCCATCGTACACCGCACGGGACTTCGGTTTCACTTCTCATCCGAAGGAAGGCGAACTCAGGGCATCTCTCTCTTACCCGAAAGAAGCCAACCCACCTCGGTCCAGTATCGAACCTGGAACAACTGACGCGGTTATCGAGCGCCCTACCCTCACTGCGCCACCGACGCAGGATTAAGGGTAGCACTAGAGAAGACGTATTTTGTGAATTTCCTTTCCACTGTTAGCCTAAATCGGATTCTCTGTCCCGAATGGTGTTCGACAGCGCCTTCACGCGACCGAACAAGAGGCTATCTTTATCTGGAATGACAATGGCAGTATGATATAAAAATAGAAAGTTGACAAGAAAGGCAATAGAAGGGGGGGGGGAAAGGGGAGAACAACCCGATGACGCTCGTGACTGACTTTTCCTTTCGTACTATATATACGGTTCTCAGATGGGACAAATCAATCGTAATAATTGATACGGAGGGTAAAGAAAGAGTAAGAAAATGGGCTATAGAAGGGATCCACAATTCAGATCAAGGTTCGTTTGGAGATTTCCACCAACGCCAGGGGGGGGCAGCTCCTACACCTGAAAATATTGCCTGATCTATCCGTTACATATTAGAGATGGTTCTCTTACGTGCAAATGCCATCTTACACCACGCGGGAGCTCGGTTTTACTTCTCATACGAAGGAAGTCAACCCATCTCAATCCACAGCCGAATCTGGAACCACTGACGCAGTTACCGAGCACGCTACCCACTGCGCCATCGAAAAAGGATGCAAGTAATACTGTACGAGAGAGAAGTGATAAAAAAAGCATATGGGGGAGAGCGATTATTCAAAAAAAAATTATATATATTCGGAGATTTATCTTGATGACCATAATTCCCTGGCAGACACACACATACAGTGAGAGAGAAAGCGGGATAAAAGTTTATCCGCAAAGCTATCATAATCTCCAATTAAAACTGAGTGATGTCACTTTAGGCCCCCTTTTTATATATATAAATATATCCTCTACAGAAACCTGAATATATGAAGATATTGTGTGCCCTGAAAATTATATTTTTAGCTCAGAGAGATACCAGTATATAGAGTATGACGTCAACAGTAACCCACATTTGACTGACTAAAGAGACAGAGTAAGTGAGCGCCGTAGCGTGTACACATTCAAACGCCCCCTGATTTTTTTTCTCTTAAACAGTTTTTTCTCATTTCTTTCATGTCAATATGACATCTATTGAGGGGTAATCTGATGATGGTGTTGATGCAGAAAGGAGTAGAGGGGGTAAAAAAAAAGTGTGCAAAAAAGTGGTTACACAAACTGTTACTCCAAAGTCAGCCTCGTCCACTGGGGAGTTCTAATTCAGAGATTGCACAGACACTACGCTAATGCGACGATTTTTTTTTTGGGTTTTAGTAGTGCCCAGTGTTCTCAAACCGCCACCCGTGTTAGTAATAGCTGGGGGTGCGTTGCTACACTTCAGGGATCAGACGCGAACTGGTGTGTCCAACGCAATAAGCCGCTGTTGTTGTTTGTTGGTATTTTAGTGCCCTTCAACTACAAAGGTCATTAGAGCCCCGTCCACAGCATAGTTCTTATGCAGAAACGGCACAGACACTACACTAATGCGACGATTTTTGGGTATTAGCAGTATCCAGCGTTGCTTAACTTCAGTGATCAGACGCGAACTGGTGTGTCTAACGCAATACGCCGCGTCCACAGAGAGGAAGAGAGAGAGGTGGTTTCAGACGATACAGAGAGAGGAAGAGGCTGGGGTGGGACGATACAGGAGGAAACAGAGATCGGCTGGTTTGGAACGATGCAGAGCGAGAGACTGGTCTGGGTTTGTTTTGTTTGTTTGTTGGAGTTTAAGGTCCCGTCAACTACAAGGTCATTAGAGACCCGTCCACTGTATAGTTCTAATGCATATACTGCAAAAACACTACACTAATGCGACGATTATTGGGTATTAGCAGTACCCAGCTTTCCCGAGCGACCACCCATGTCAGTACTAACTAGGCTTGCGTTGCTTAACTTCAGTGATCAGACGAGAACTGGTGTGTCCAACGCAACTCGCCGCTCCCGACTGGTTTGGGGCGATGGAGAGAGACAGAGAGAGAGAGAAAGAGACAGAAAGAGAGAGAGGTTGAGGTGGGACGATACAGGGAGGAGGGGCTGGTTTGGAACGATACAGAACAAGAGAGAGGGACTGCTTTGAGACGATAGAGAGAGGGAGAGGCTGGTGTGGGATGACAGAAAGAGAGAGGCAGGTTTGGAACGATGCAGAGAGAGAGGGAGGCTGGGGTGGGTGGGACAATACAGAGAAAGGGAGAGAAGGAGGCTAGGGTGGGAGACAGAGCAACTCTTTCCACATGACACATTCTTCAACAATCTATCACCAGACATGGAAATTGAAACCTAAACGCATGGTGCAGTTCCCCTCAGTCACCCTACCTTCCTCTATTCCTTATCATCGCTTTCATCAGCGTCAACCCTTTCTTACCAAACACCTCCACCTCGGTCGCTTCTTTCTCCTACACCTACACAAAAGTGAAATTTAAATCCCCGAGTACATCAGCAAAAATTTAAAACCTGTGACGGGAAATGAGAGTATCACCAACTCAATTAATTCCGACAATTGAAGGTGAAAACATGTAAAAAAAAAACCGGAAGGAGAAGAGAAGGGAAGACAAGTGAAGGCAAAGGAGGAGGAACATGAAGGTAAGAGAAATGACAAGAGGTAAGACGTTAATGGAGGGAGGAAGTTGGAAACAGTTTCACAGTGTGCCAATTCCAAACGGGGGAATTTCAGTTATTGAGTTACTTAAATTGTGTCACTAGTGATAACATCTCCAGCATGTGAGAGACAGAGAGAGTGAGAGAGACAAGATGATTTAAATATTTCAGAGAAGAAAGAAGATAGGAATAAACCACAAAATATCAAAGGCAATTAAACCACAGTCACATAGAGGGGTACAGAAAAGGTTTGTGCCTGTCATCAAAATGATAATCAGTCAACTGGCACTAGTAGTAGCATCATCATCATCTATCCATCACTTCGTAAAATAGATTAATTACCCCTACAGTACTAAATTGAACACCTAGCCAACACTTTCTATATCCCCACTCAGACTTTTTTTTCCGATGTCATCCTTCCTTCTCTAGTTTTGATGTCGAAAAAGTGAGGATAGACAGTGAGAGAGTCAATTTAATCAGGCCCATCCCCCCTTTAACATTTCTCGTTGTCATCATCATTAAACTTACTAAAGTACACCCCTTCATCCACAATTCAAAAAACCACTAACATAAAATTATTATTACAGAGCGCATTTCCAGGATTCACAAGAAGAAAGTAACAAGAGGTTGGTCCGAAATTCTGTAATGTGGTTACCTCGAGAGCGAGTTCAAATACGACAATCATGACGTCAATGCCGTCACCGTGTCATTCCCATGTGGTTTGTTGATTTTGCATCAAATAACATTCACTTTTCGTTGGTGGTGTGTTGGTCACTGAGTTATTTAACATCGATATATCAACTACAGAAACGGTCGTCGCTGGGGAGCCTGGGAGGGGCAGGGGCCAGCATTCCAGGGGTAAAATATTTTTCAATTCTTTCCCCTAATTAATTAATCATAGTTTCACCAACCTTGGCCAGGATCGACCCTGAGTTTATCAAGAGCCAAAACACGTTACTGCCAATTAAGGCGCATTCTCATCTTACAGACAAAAACATTTTCTCTCTCCCGACATTCACACTCCCCGACTTTTTGTTGGTGTTTTAGGGCCCTCCAACTAAAAGGGCATTAGAGCCCCGTCCACAGCATAGTTCTTATGCAGAGACTGCATAGGCACTACACTAATGCGACGATTTATGGATATTAGCCGTGCCCAGTTTTCCCAAGCGGCCATCCATGTTGGTACTAGCTGGGGGTTGGGTCGCTTAACTTTAGTGATCACACGAGAACTGGTGTGTCCATCGTCATTTGCCGCTCCCCACACTAACCGAGGTCAAAAAAATCCGCCTTTGAGAACCTTCAAGTACGAGTTACTGAGACACAACTTTAACTACACTTTCACCATCATCATTCTCCATTCACCGCTTTTGTTTTCCTGCTTTTAAGGGCCCATCAAACTACAATGGTCATTAGAGCTCCGTTCACAACGTAGTTCTAATACAGAGTCTGCACGGACACTAAGCTGCCACGACGATTTTGGAAAATTAGCAGTACCCAGTGTTCCCAAGCAGTCACCCATGCCAAGGTGGCCGTTCATCCCATTCGTCGCCCACAAGTCCCAATAGGACAAATATGGGTACCCAACCCAGTCATAGGCGAGAAAAATTATTGAGGAGCGGCTTATTGCGTTGGACACACCAGTTCTTGTCTGGTCACAGAGCTTAAGCAGCGCGAACCCAGCAAGTACTGACATGAGTGGCCGCTTGGGAAAACTGGTTACCGCTATTACCCAAAAATCGTCGCATTAATGTAGTGTCTGTGCAGTCTCTGCATAAGAACTACACTTTGGACGGGGCTCTAATGACCTTGTAGTTGAAGGCCCCTAAAACACCATCGAAAGAATACGAGGGAGAAAAGGGTTAGCAGTTGTTTTGCAAACAAGTCAACTTGAAAAATCGGAAAGACCAAGCAAACATTATAAAGACTTGAACCCATTACTAAGAGCATGCACGCAGTGAATTCCACAATAAACCTACCCCTGAGAGAGGCAACCCTTAAAACAGTCGTGTTATGTGTGATTGCCTACCTACAAGGATTTTCTGTAACAAAAAGTGCAAAAAAATTTAGCCATGAATCAGTTAACGATCATTCGGTAAATGTTGTTGGCCGGTAAAAGAACTGGTAGTTCTGAACATCGAGAAGTTATTTAAAAGTAACAAAGGTAGCAATAATTTCGACCCCATTAATTAGCAAAAGTTAGGAATGAGTATATTAGAGGCAGGTTGGGGATGGTGAACATCGCTGAAAAGATGACGGAGAGTAGAGATTGAGGTGGTACGGACATGTGATGAGAGAAGGAGGAGCTCGTATGGTCCATTATAGGGATACAAGTTATTGGACGCACCAGGGATAGAGGAAGCCCAAAACAGATGTGAGAGTAGCGGGTGCATGGGGACCTAGTGGCACAAAGGCGGGTGTGAAGAGCCAGAACCCGGAAACCCCACCTTGTCACAGGTGGGATAAGGATACGGTTATGATAATGTGGTGGTGTGGAATTGTCCTCATGGAGTTGGTAACTGGCCTGAGACAGGAGCCCAACTAGAATTGAACGACAGCAATTCCTGAAAGCAGAAAGAGTTTACTGCTGTCAGCGCCGGTCCTTACGAAGTGGGAGGCCCAGTGGTGTACCGTCCCAAGGGTATCAAGCGTTGAAGCTCTGCCAATACCATATTACAAATAATATTCCACAGCAACCAAGTTGCGTTGGACACACCAGTTCTCGGGGAGATCACTGAAGTTAAGCAGCGCAAGCCCACGTTAGTACCAACATGGGTGGTTGGTAAAGAACGTTAGGTGCTACAAATTTCCCCTCTCCTACGTCCTCTAAACCTACCCTCCTCATCTCTCGCGAGCAGCCTCCTAAGGGTTCGTCATGTTATGGCTGTTTGCCTTACTCCCCAAACCCATGAAATTAATCCAGCAGTTCAAACTGCCGTTATTCAGTTGGGAGGACCCAGACGGCTGCCCGTACTGCCCGCCCCCAAGGCCGGTTGTGATTACTGACAACTAAAACTCAAATTTTCTTAGAAAGCGCTCTGCTTCTGCTTGTTGGTGTTTTAGGGCCCTTCAACTACGAAGGTCATTAGAGACTCCGTCCACAGAATAGTTCTTATGCAGACACTGCACAGAAACTACACTAATGAGACGATTGTTGGGTATTAGCAGTACTCAGTTTTCCAAAGAGCTATTAGCAGTACTCAGTTATACTGACTAAATGTTGATAGTATAGCCCTCAAAAGATCAATATAAAAGCAAGCAACTCCTAACCCTTTTCCCGCCTATGGCAGGGTCGGGTACCCATTTTTCCCTCTGAATGGACACAGGGTGATATATTAGACATAGATTTTTCTGCAGCCGATTGCCGGCCAAAGCTGCACCCCTACGCTTATTTATCGTCGGTCTAGTGTTCGTTGGGGAATGCTACCGACGCCAGGGGGGGGGGGGCGAGCTCCTACACCTGGAAATTTTGCCTCATCTACCCGTTGCATAGTAGAGAGGGTACTTTGACGTGCAAGTGCCATCGTACACCCACACGGGACCTCGGTTTTACTTCTCATCCGAAAGAAGGCACACTCGCGGCCTCTCTCTTTCTCTCGCCCGAAAGAAGCCGACCCACCACGGTCCAGTATCGAACCTAGAACTACTGGCGTAGTTGCCGAGTGAGCTAACCACTACGCCACTGCGGCGGGTTCTCAAACGATCAATATATGGTCAGTATTTTGACTCCGCCCACAATACTGACACTCAGTTCTTCACAATACTGACAATAATACTGATTGTGTGAGGGCCGCTTTAGGAAGCGACCTACCATACTAAGAATCAAACCTGCAACATTACAAGCACTGCCAGTAGTAGTAGAGCACTGTCTCAATATAGCATACTGCAGTCTTTGGGTAGGCAACATGACAGAGTTCGAGTTTCTTTGTTGATTTTCCAAAGGCAACCATATAACATTCCTTGGGTCTAACTTTGGTAGAGTAAATAAATTATCAAAATATATATATGGCAACGATTAGATAAACAATATAGAAAATGTAAAATCTGAACGGCATGAATGAATGAGTCACAGAGAGGAAAAAAAAGGCAAAGAAAAAAGTCGGGCATCTTTTGCAACCAAAAATAATAAGAATAATAATCGATTTCTTTCATACCAAAAACATGGAAGACGATGAAAAAGAAAAAGGAGATGAAACATGCTGCAAATCCTGCCTTTTTTTTCTTCTTCTTCTTCTTCTTATTTAACAAGCAAAACCAAAAAGAAGATGTACAATGGATGAACATGGCTTCTAAGTCTTATTTTCTCTTTACAATAACTGAGAAGAAGATTTCAAATGTTATTCATAAATATCTTAAAACACAACGATATAGAAAGGAAGGAGGAGGAGCAAAAAAAGTAGACAAATTTCTGCATATAACCCTATTAACGTCAAAATCCAAAACATTGAAGTCTCTCAAGTGCAGTCACGAGAACTATCCAAAGATAGTCAGTGAAGTAAAAATAACATTGATTTGTACCATTTTTTATACTCCCTCCTCGATCTTTTCCTTTTTTTATTGCCTAAATCATTGTTAATATAGTCAAGTTATTCAAAAACATACCATATAGAAATACTTCTGTTATGAATTTTCACATCACTGACAGCCAAATGCTAGCAGAATGAATTTCATTTAAGGATTTTGTGTTTGCAGATATTTAATGGTCAATTCTCAGCCAGGCTTCAACTCTTGGTTTGAAATCTTACTTCTTGTTTGTTGGTGTTTTAAGTTCCTGCATGGGAGCGGTGAGTTGCGTTGGACACACCAGTTCTCGTCTGATCACTGAAGTTAAGCAACGCAAGCCCAGTTAGTACTGACATGGGTGGTCGCTCGGGAAAGCTGGGTACTGCTAATACCCAATAATCGTCGCATTGGTGTAGTGTCTGTGCAGCATATGCATTAGAACTATACAGTGGACGGGTCTCTAGTGACCTCGTACTTGACGGGACCTTAAACACCAACAAACAAACAACAAACAAGTTCCTGCATCAGAACTACACAGTGGACGAGGCTTTAATGACCTTGTAGTTGAAGGGCCCTAAAACACCAACAAACAACAACAACAACAAAGTCAAGAAAGATTTTCAATTCGTATGTTGTTTGTTGGTGTTTTAGGGCCCCTCAACTACAAGGTCATTAGAGCCCCGTCCACTGCACAGTTCTAACGCAGAGACGGCACAAACACTACACTAATGCGACCATTTTTGGGTTCTAGGTGCACCCAGTTTTCCCATTTGGTTGTTGTTGTTTTAGGGCCCTTCAACTACATGGTCATTACAGCCCCGTCCACAGTGAAGTTCTGATGTAGGAACTGCACAGACACTACACTAATGCGACCATTTTTGGGTTCTAGGTGCACCCAGTTTTCCCAAGTGACCACCCATGTAAGTACTAGATTAGGATGCGTTGCTTAACTTCAGTGATCAGACGAGAACTGGTGTGTTCAACACAAATATGTCTGGAATGTCTGGCAATATGAGTGGCACAGACATACCATGTGATCAAATTTGACCCGGACTGGTCCATTTAAACCACCCCTAGTAAACTGAATGGGTAATTTTGTTTCTCTTGGCTAGTACAACCTTCTTTGACATTCATATGAAGTTTGAGCAGGATTAGTCAATTAGTGTGCATTTGGCAGCCATGTTGTCTGGCGATTTTTTTACAATGGAAAAAAAAATTGAACAAAGATTTTGCTTGAAATTTTGTGTTTCCAATGGAATTGCAGATGATTGAATTAAACGTTCAATCATCCTAAAATCACAGCTCATTGGCTCCCTGTGACTTTTTCCTATTTCCAAAACTCAAATATCCGCTCTGGGGAACGCACCATGAGTCGATTGAGGCCATAAAAAAATCGCCAAAGGAACTAGAGGTCATCCCGGCCAAGACCTATAAGAAGTGTATGCAAAATTGGATTAACCGTTGGCATGCTTGTATTAGCTCAAAAGGAGCCTATTTTGAAGGCAATAATAAAGATTAGTATGTAGGGACATGATCCCTTACACTCCTCTGCCCCCCAAAAACACAAACCCCTGCAAATCACACTAAAATAGAATTGTAATAAAAGTGATTGTTCTTTCAGGTCCTATCGTCATGACATCCTGTGGTCAACAATAGGACCTCTCTCTAAATTTTAAGACCTTTTGTAGGTTCATCCTGCATGGTCCCTTGGCAATGATTCATGGTGGGTACCCCTTGGTCACAAGACCCAACCATGGTCAAGGACCTCAGGATGCAAGGTCATAAAGGGCATGTTTTGGGGGTGTAAAGTTGGTCAGTCATCATTCAGATTTTCATTCTTCAACGATTCAAACAGTCGATATTCATGATTCTACAGTGAATCGTCGTCATCAAGCGAATTCTACAATCTTCAACTAGTGTAACATTGACATCACATTTGCATCTTTCTGTGTAGGGTCTGTGACCCACTACTCACCCATCATACCGTGTACACAACTGGATTAAAAACCTGTTTATTATTTTTGTTACATCAAAAACGTGTCTCATCATTTTTGTGCCCAAAATCTCCGTCCTTACCCGTGATACGCGATAAGTATTAAAATACATAAAAACGTTGCTTTTATTCAGGGCCGTAACTAGGGAATGGCAAAGAAGGCGGCCGCCACGGGCGCACCTGGGTTTGGGGCGCAAAATGTTTAAGTTTTTTGTCATTATTGAGTTACGGGCAAGAAAAAGTTAGACACTTGCCACAGGCGCTTCACACCCCCATTACGGCTCTGCTTTTATTAACCAATCCGGGTCAAATTTGATCAGATGGTATATTGTGGAGGGGTGGGTTTGTTCCACATCTCTGGCATGCGAAAGATTCGTCCCCAAACATTTCGCCCCTATTAAAATTCGTCCCTGGCAGTTTGTTCCCGACACTGTGACCGTTCCGATGGTCTGTGATCAATACTGCATTAACAATGGAAAAAACAGAGTGAATTCTGCGATTTTTATATTTGTTAATTATTCGTTAATTAAAATCCACAATACGGCAATGACAATTGTTGTTAGTGTCAGGGACCAATTTTCCTCGGGACTAATTGCGTGGAGACAAATTGCATCAAGGACGAATTTTCTTGGGGACGAAATGTATGGCGACGAATTGTAGTGGATGAACTGTCAGGGACGAATTTTCCTAAAACCATCTCCTCCTAAGTTGTTGTTTGTTTGTTGGTGTTTTAGGGCCCCGTCCACTGAATAGTTCTGACGCAGAGACTGCACAGACACTATACACTAATGCGAAGATTTTTCGACAATAGTGGTACCCAGTTTTCCCAAGCGGCCACCAATGTCAGTACTAGCTGGCGTTGCGTTGCTTAACTTCAGTGGTCAGACAAGAACAATATTGCATGGAGATCGATCTTTGCTGCGCTATACTTTTCTATCATCTGCCTGAGAATGAAAATTGGTTCCATTGTAGAACTACTTGGCATGTACCCAAACTGATTTCCCCTGACGCAAGAGTTCTATCCCGAAGGGGGCATTCCACTATTTTCTTCCAGAACTTCATAAAATGGTTCATAAGCTTTATATCTCTATAGTTGCCACAGTCTTGGACATAACCTTCGCCCTTGAATAATGGTAATACCCAAATATCATGCCATGCAGAAGGCATTCTATCTCCACCAGCAATCCTATTGATAAGTTTCCCTAGCCACCTGATTCCTGTCATCTCTAGGGTGTACCACACTTTAATGGGGACTCTCTCTGGGTCTGCAGCTTTTCGACCTTTCATCTTCTTAAGGGCCCTGACTACTTCCGCCTTCGTTACCCGGTCCACCACCCCAGAAGTAGGATAGGTGTTAAAGTCGTCCTGTGGAAATACTCTTCCCACCTCATTTTTTTTTTTACCTCAACAGGGAGAAAGAAGGCCCTACGATTTCTATCCTTCACCGTTATGCCTTGGGGTATATCTTTAGCTGCCCTATCTTTAGCCTTGGCCAGTTTAAAAACTTTATAAGTGTTGTGTTTATCAAAAGAATATGTGATTTCCTTTCTAGTACCGTGTTTCCCCGATAATAAGCCACTGTCTTATTTCAATTTTGGTGCCGAAATAAGCACTAGGGCTTATTTTCGGGGAATGTCTTATTCTTTTCTGTAATATTATCTTTTAAAGTCAAAGGGTCGGCTTTTTCGGGTGAGAGAGAAGCCCTGAGTGCGCCTTCTTTCAGATGAGAAGTATACCGAGGTTCTGCGTCGCGTATGATGACATCTGTACGTGAAAGAACCCTCTCTATTATGGAACGGGTAGAGGAAGCAAAATTTCCAGGTGTAGGATCTCGCCCCCCCTGGGTACAGTGGAATGCCCCAACGAACAGTAGAGATGATAAAAAGGATAAGGGTTGCAGCTTTGGTTGGCAACCGGGTGAGGGAAAACACTGTGAAGCCAGAACGGGCTTACCTGTAACCTAGCCCTATGCTTTTTACCAAGTAGTAAGCACAGTAATATTCATGCCCATTGCTTCACCCAGTCCCTCCTAGGAAGGCAG
The DNA here is from genome assembly GCA_013389805.1 of Trigoniulus corallinus. NCBI lineage: Eukaryota > Metazoa > Arthropoda > Diplopoda > Spirobolida > Trigoniulidae > Trigoniulus > Trigoniulus corallinus. The sequence continues at coordinate 6,227,857 of JAAFCE010001036.1, forward strand.
AACTGATTAAACGACTTGTCTGACGTCACTTACACAAAGCCGTAACAGGGATATGAAGCGCCTGTGGCAAGAGTCTAACTTTCGCTTGCCCCTAACCCAACAATGACAAAAAACTTAAAACATTTTGCACCCCAAACCCAGTTGCGTCCGTAGTGGCCGACTTCTTCGCTACGCCCTAGTTACGGCCCTGCACTTACGAATGACTATTCCCAGTGGCGGCACATTTCTTCAATCTCGAGACACAGTGGTTGAGAATCGCTGCTCTATACTCACCACTCCGTTTAAGGAAATCACCCTATCAGATGCTGGAAACAAAAACGGATGTGCTGTTTGCCTTAGGGCTCTAGTAGGGCTTATTTTCGGGGAAACACGGTATGCAATGCATAAATGGTTTTTGTGGACAAAACTCTAGAATAGCGCCATATTTGAAAATGTCTTACTGCCTACTGTTTCTATAGTTGCACCTTCACGACTTCATTTAAACCACACTGTTTAAGCGTAATTAACAGGTTACATTTGAATGATTACATTCAACAACAAGCAATTCAAAGAAGATTTATGTCTGTGGTGGAAAGTTGTTGACAATATTTGTAAAACAGAAATGGATGAGCCTATGAACAACTTATGACCCCGAGCAACGCCGGGTATACGAGCTAATGTAAATATCAAAACACAACGTTAGGTTTTATAATCATCGTGAAATATGATTGAATATATTATGTGTATTTTTACCATTTCCCTATTGTGGCAAGAACGAAAAATAATCATGAAAAATACGCAAAACCTTTGTTGTCGTCACTATGCACTTAGCATCTTAAAAATCCCTTACTAAAACAAGACAGCATTAAATCATAATAAAAATGTTACTTTTTTTATATAAAAATTCATGCTAATGAAGAGTAAAATATTCACCTCTTGAGAAATGCAGGGAAGAACAAGAAGCAAAAAGAAGAAAAAAAACAGGTGACACCTTAATAAACTTTAGAGTGCCATTACGATGCCCAGAAACAACACCAAGAACTAAAAGGGGCAACTAGGTTATTTTAAAACCCATTTCATGTCGGCAGCGTCGGCGTCGTTGTCGAAACATCGATGCAATGCGTCAAACTTGCACGTTGCAGCAAATTCCTGACTTAGCAATGCGGCTTAAATTTATACCAGTCAAAACATTTAAATAACAAATACAGTTAGGCAGATACCAAAAACAGAAAAAAAAAGGATGTAAAAGGTATTTCAAAGCACCAAATTTAACAATAATCGTTGCCATTTTGATAAGCCTACTCATTCGATAGAACGCGAATATTTCGAATTCTGCTTTCTTTTCCCATTAGTTCCCTCTCACTTGTAATTAAACAACAGCGCTCTATCTCCAAGACGAGCGAAAGGTTATTCAATTTTATCGTTTCACACGACTGCAGTTGTTGTTGTTTGTTGGTGTTTTAGGTCCCTTCAACTACAAAGGTCATTAGAGCCCCGTCCACAGCATAGTTCTTATGCAGAGACTGCACAGACACTACACTAATGCGACAATTTTTGGGTATTAGCGGTACCCAGTTTTCCCAAGCGGCCACACATGTCAGTACTAGCTGGGGTTGCGCTGCTTAACTTCAGTGATCACACGAGAACTGGTGTGTCCAACGCAAAAAGTCACTCCCATAAGACTACAATTAGTGTGTCTCGTTATCATAATCATACCCTTACCCCGCCTGTGGCAGGGTAGGATCTGCAGGTCCACTAAACATGCTCTGACTGGGGGCACCCCAGCCCGGCGTCTGGAACCCGCAGGAAACATTGGCCGAGCTGTCTGTGGAGGGATTTGAGTAAACAGTCATCTCCCCCAAAGACAACTTTGACAATATTCCTGGGTTCCTATTGTGGGTGACAATATTCCTGGCTGGGATGACCCCAGTTAGAGTATGTTCAGTGAACCCAAAGACCCGACCCTGCAACAGGCGGGATAAGGGTATGCGTACGGGTTGGGGATTAAGCCAAGCAGCCATAACAGGCCAAATCCTAGGAAGCAGCTTGCGGGTGAGGAGGTAGGTGTAAAAGATGTTGGTAATGAAGTGTAAAAGAGGTATCTGTGGGGGGGGGGGGGCTATGCCGGCCTACCCCACGAATTAAGACGATGCAGACGAATTGAAATGCCGACTGGTTAGTCAAATTTTCTGGCAGATCATCCTTTAGAAAGTTGAGTCGATGACCGTTGCAAATCCAGCACTGACTTTCATTAGAACGCCATTTTTCCTGTCGTTTCTTCTGACATCTGTTATCTAAAGCAGTTGCATCTTGGCAACACAGTTTTTCAGAAGGCTCCTTTCAAGAGTGTATCTCGCTATCTGATTGTTAATTTTATGGCCCCGTAATGTCCCCTAGGGGCCAATATGACAAATGTGAAAGGCA
>JAAFCE010001036.1:6243102-6264520 GCA_013389805.1 Trigoniulus corallinus
CACACACACACACACACACACACACGTCAGTTTGGTGTGTGAGGGCCTTTAGAGCTGAACACATTTCAATTCGTCTGCATCGTCTCAATTCGTGGGGTTGGCCGGCATCCCTCACAGACAACTTTGCCAATATTCCTGCAGGTTCCAGACGCCTGGCTGGGGTGACCCCAGTCACAGTAGTTCAGTGAACCCGCAGACGCGACCCTGCCACAGGCGGGATAAGGGTATGATGATGATGGCCAGTACCATGAAAAGTAACGCACGGTCGTTCACTACCATTCAAGAATTGAGCTCCGTTAGGCTGCTCAAATTACCCAACATTTCAATACGCTGCACCTTCGACATCACCGTAAGTTATTCTATTCGAATAAGATTTAGAACGAAAGTACTTTAGCAATTCCGTAATCTAGGTCAGTGGTTCTCAAAGCGTGTTCGGCGGAACACTGGTGTTCCGTGAAACCACTTCAAGTGTTCCGCAAAAAATTTAATGCACAAATAAAGCAATGCAGAGATACTCTGATGTGACCCGCAGAATCAATGGCGGAGGGGGTCACTGAAGTGGAGACAGGCAAGCGGAGTCCTGTGTGATAGGAGGATCCCAATCTAGTTGAAAGGCAAGTTCTACAGGACAGTGGTTAGACCAGCTATGCTATATGGATCAGAGTGCTGGGCAGTGAGGAAGAGCTACGTAAATAGAATGCCAGTAGCCGAGATACGAATGCTGTGGCACATGTGTGGAGTGTCGAGGGCTGACAGAATTAGGAATGAACATATTAGAGATAACCTGGGGTGGTGGACATCGCCGAAAAAATGAGGGAGAATAGGCTGAGGTGGTATGGACACGTCATGCGAAGACGGGAAGAGGAGCTCGTTAGGTTGATTCCAGGAATGCAGGTGGTCGGCTGCACCAGGGGCAGGGGAGACCAAAGCACATGTGGGACCAGGTTGTCCGTAAGGATGTGACAGTGTGTGGGGTGGACGGGGAACTGGGGGAGAGATAGACGGGAGTGGAGGGCTAGAACCCGGAGACAACCTTATCCTGCCACAGGCGGGATAAGGGTATGATGATGATGATGTAGTAAATACCAAGTGTAGTAGGTGTACAACCTGCTTTAAAGTTTATGTTGAATTGTAATTGTTTCGTGCTAGTAAAATGTCAGTTTAGTGTTCCCCGACTTCAAAAAGACTGAGAACCACTGATCTAGGTGAATAGAATAGAACCAGAGAGATAACCCTAAGTATAGAAAGTGAATACTGTACACAAGCTTTAACCGTTCAATTTCACGTCAAATAAGTATCATCGAAAAGGCAACATCGAGATTGAAAAAATAATACTGTAATGTACAAGAGGACTTTGAAGAGTCCTTTAAAAACAGTTTCAGCTTTGAATAAAAAATAACTATGAGATGAGAAAGAGAGAGAGAGCATTTACACTATGCGAAAGAAAGCACTAGTACTTTGAATATAAAGGTAGGTGTTTAACACTTCGGCAGACAAAAAACCAGGACTAATAATAACTCCTACAGCGTAAATTAGTTAGTAATTAGTTTCATTTATTATGAAAAAGAATTGTTATCAGACTCATGCTGGATACGTGAAAGCCGTTCATTACCAGTTACTAACCAACTATTCAGTAGTTTGATAAGCTAACGGAATTATGATATTGTTTAATGATTATTGTGCTAAAAAAAACGCAGGTTGTGGTGGTGCCAACAACCATTATGCTGGGTCCACACCGACGGCGCCACACTGTGCCCTGCAACAGGGCTCTGTTCAAAATGGAGCAGAACTGCGCAAAACAGCGCATAACAGAGCAATGTGTTTGCAGTTGAGCGGTCTGTTCCACGTTGAGTGCGTACATGTGTCTTTTGGTTATTTTAAAATCTTTTAATCAGTAACTCATATTTTTTTATTACATTGTTATTTATTTTATTATTAATGACTTTATAATAATAATAATGATCATTGAAAGAGATACGATAATAAAATCACAATTGCAGCTCGAAATGCCAGCCGCACCGTCAAAATAGCATGCGCACGAACGAGCAGATTCGTTTGATGTACCGACATCAAGCGGATCGTGTTCGCCAGTGCGCAGCTTCGCACAATGGTGCGCGGTTCGCCGTCAAAACCGGATGCTCTGCGCAGCTTCGCACAATGGTGCGCGGTTCGCCGTCACAACCGGATGCTCTGCGCAGCGCCGCACGGCGATTTCTTGTTTGGCGCTGCGCGGCGCGGTCGGTGTGGACCCAGCATTACAACAACAGCAGTATCACCATGTAAACTTCGCCTACAAGAAATCCATTTTTTATACCACAGAGCAGGGCCGGTCTTCTCTATAAAGGGGCTCGGGTGCAAAAATCCTTTTGGGGCCCCAAAATATTTTTCCAACAGTAAAAATAAAAGGATTCAGAATAAACGGACTCCTCTTAGATGCCCTCCTATCCCATTCTGAGATCCTTCCTAATTTTGGAAGGTATTACATTTTTCGGACGATGCCATGTGTCCTAATATGTCGCCATTTCATTTATGAGTTGGTCTGAAAGCTTATGTGGACATCCAAACCTTGGAACATTTTCAGTTGGACCTGTGTCATTATATGTTTTTTTATTACACTTCTGATTATTAAAGGTATTTTGGTTTTAACAACCCCAAAATAACAGCATTATTAAATTATTGACTCTTTAACCTCTAATTCTGGGTTGTCCAACCTGTGGCCCATTCAGGCTTTTCATGTGGCCCATGGTGCACCATTTCTAATTATGCATTACAGGCTACCTGCTATGTAACACCTAACGTTATCCTCACCCGTTGTGGTTTTGACAGGCTGTGGCTGGCAATCAGTTCATGGAGCAGCCAAGTGACTCACAACACCAGAAAGGTTCTACAATCCTGGTGTAGTTCGATGGCAAGGTTGTTAGGTTACGTTTAGGTTATGTTGCATTGGCAGGGTCGAATGAGGGATGTTGCCCCCACAATGACGTATTAAACTTTTAATATTAGCAATGATCTGCGTGGGCCCTGATGGGTACTGACGATGGGCCCCCCCTCAATCGTGGGGCCCGGGTGCAATGCACCCTCTGCACCCCCCACCCGGATGGCCGGCCCTGCCACAGAGAGCAAAGGTTGGTGCATGAGCATATTACTTGACCTAGTAAAACATTTGTTTGTTTGTTGGAGTTTAAGGTCCCGTCAACTACGAGGTCATTAGAGACCCGTCCACTGTATAGTTCTAATGCACATACTGCACAGACACTACACTAATGCGACGATTATTGGGTATTAGCAGTACCAAGCTTTCCCGAGCGACCACCCATGTCGGTACTAACTGGGCTTGCGTTGCTTAACTTCAGTGATCAGACGAGAACTGGTGTGTCCAACGCAACTCGCCGCTCCCACCTAGTAATACAATTAATAAACAAATAGTGAGAAAGAAAGATCACTACCTACAATTACACAATGCATAAAACGCATACTGAATTATTAAAGAGTCAATTTCATTTTCAATTCTCATTAGGAAACCATTAATGAGACTTCATCTCGTATTCCTCTATTTTCTTTGACTTCCGTTACATCAAAAAATCCCATTGGACGAAAAGAAGAAGAAAAAAAACGGGAGAGAGAAGGAGAGGTGATCAAATTTCTCATCCCTTCTTCCCTTCGACAACAAACACCTTGTTACATGCAGAAAATAAAGAGGAAAATGAAGATTTGGTTCTTCACATGAAAACGGTAACACGTGGCTCGTTGTAATCAGTAATTTATTTATCAGGACTAACAGCAACACTTTTATGCGATAGTGGAGAGAATACCGCTCGGCTTCCTTCCATGAAATCATTAAGATCAGAGATTACTCCTAACTTCTTCCGCCTATGGCAGAGTCGGGGGCATACTTGCAGTATCGGGGACTCTAGTTCTATTTGAAAGTAGGCGGAGTTTGGGAACGTGTTTTTGAAAAGAAGGCGGGGTTATTTCTATTTTACACTTTCCATTTTACCTGGTTGCTATTTTACCTAGCGATTGAGGTGAAAGATGCATGCAATGAATTATCTTTGGAAAGTACCTTTACAGTGATCTCTACTTTCGGTGTTTCGGTCCCCTGGCCTTCTCGCCTTCGGCTCGAAGGCCTCCTCCCCGCGAACAAGAAACATATCGATTCTGCGAATGATCTCGTGTAGCCAGGAATATCCCGTTTGTACGAATCTCGCTTTTCTAGGAACTCCGCCTACTTTGGAAACTTCATAGCATCTCTGATACTAAAAGTGTGTATGTAACTCCGCCTACTTTCAAATAAAACTAGAGTCCCTGATAGTGCAAGTATGCCGAGTCGGGTACCCATCTTGTCCCTCTGAATGGACACAAAGATGATATTATATTGGACAGTGCTTTTCCGCAGCCGGTTGCCGGCTAAAGCCTGGTTCCCTGGCACGCGACACCGACGAGAATAGCGCTCTAGCAGACGACAATCCACATAAACTGATGACGTAGTTACACTACCATCTGTAAAGTAAGAGCGAAATCAACGGTGAAGTGGAGTTGAGAGTTAGTTAACTGCACTTGTCGATGGAATGCGTCGCTCGAATTTGATTGGCTGTTTGAATTTTTAAATAGTTTTCTGTTTACTTTTCATTGGTTTATGTATTTTTTGGTTTTGGCGCCACCAAACGTTCATATTGAAAACTATTAATTGCTTATGCGAATTCGCTCATGCCAGGGAATCAAACCAGGTGAAATTTCTGTTAGCGCCTGTGGTTTACGTCATAATTTTACTGTCTGCTCAAGCGCTATTCTCGTCAGTGTCGCGTGCCAGGGAACTAGGCTTAAAGCTGCAATTCCTATGCATACTTATTGTCGGTTTACTGTTCGTTTGGGCACTCCACCGACGCCAATGGGGCGAGTTCCTACACCTAGGATTTGGTCGCATCCACCCGTTCCATAATGACTGGATTAGTTTCGTGGGTTGGTGAGTAAGCCAGGCAGCCATAACAGGGCGAACCCTTAGGAGGCTGCCCGCGGGAGATGAGGAGGTAGGTGAAAGGATGAAGGAGAGGGCTAATTTGCAGCACCCAACGTTCTTTACCAACCACCCTTGTTGGTATTGACGTGGGCTTGCGCTGCTTAACTTCAGTGATCTCACGGGAAATGGTGTCTCCAACGCAACTTGGGAGGGTTCATCGTGCCATCGTCCACCATACGAGACCTCGGGTTTACTTTTTATCCGAAAGACAGAGCGCACTCGGGCCTTCTCTCTTGCCAGAAAGAAGCCCACCCACCTCGAGCCACTGGCGCAGTACTAATCGGATGCGTTGGACACCAGTTCTCGTCTGATCACTAAAGTTAAGCATAACAACCCCAGCTAGTACTGGCATGGGTGGCCACTTGGGAACACTGAGTACTGCTTATACCCAAATCGCCAATAAAGTGTCGTGTATGAGCAGACTCTGCATTAGAATTACGCAGTGGACGAGGCTCTGATGACCACTGTAGTTGTAGGGCCATAAAACACCAATGAAACGAGAGGAGCGGCGAATTGCGTTGGATTGGATTAGTTTGTGGGTTGTGGTGTAAGCCAGGCAGCCGTAACAGGTCAACCCTTTAGGAGGCTGCCTGCGGGAGATGAGCAGGTAGGTGAAAGGACTAAGAAGAGGGTTAATTTGCAGCACCCAACATTCTTTACCAACCACCCAAGTTGGTATTGACGTGGGTGTGCGCTGCTTAACTTCAGTGATCTAACTTGGCCGCACTTGGACACACCAGTTCTCGTCTGATCACTAAAGTTAAGCAGCGCATCCCCAGCTAGTACTGACATGGGTGGCCGCTTGGAAAAACTGGATACTACTAATACCCAAAAAATCGTCGTGTCTTGGCAGTCTGTGTAGTGTCTGTGCAGTCTCTGCATAAGAACTATGCTGTGGACGGGGCTCTAATGACCTTTGTAGTTGAAGGGCCCTAAAACACCAACAAACAACAACAACCAATGAAAGGAAATGAAACTCAGCAAATCAAGCACGCTACCTGTTGCGCCACCGAGGCGGGTCAAAACAAAAAGATTAAAGAAAAGGTTAATTTATATTTCTTTCACCTCTTTACACAGAAAAACGATAAAACGTTACTCATCTCTATCAGGATTGAACCCAAACACGCTGCGGGGAAGGAAGTCATCAATTGAGATTAAAAAAAAAAGGTCTTGGAAATGAAGAAGAAATATCGAGTGAGAGAAAGATTGGAATAATACAAATCGATGAAATAATATAAATTTAATCTATTATTAATATATAAGCTCATTATTTTAGATAAGTAGTTTTGACCTGTAGGTTACTAAATATAGATAGAGCATCAGTCAATACATCGAGAAATTCAATCGTCAAAACAGCTACGAGTCTGGTTCAAGGCGGAGCTGATGACGTCAGCGTCACGTGACATCACCGTAGCACACCTAGGGTTTAGCAATTGAGTCTTTATTAGAGCGGCTCACTATCAACCCTCCCATGTACCAATTTGTTACACCAACGGGTGGGGCAGTCGGGCAAACAGCCATAATGGGCCACATCATGCGGAGACTGCTGGCCGGTGACGGGGAAGTAGCACTGAAGGAGGTAAGAGTGGGGAAATTAGCAGTACCCAGTGTTCCCAACCAACCACCCATGTCAGTACCAGAACATTGGTTTATGACGTAAAAGGTGTGCTACATTGTGATTGGTCATTACTTATGCCTGGTTCCGTATACCCACGCGCTAACGCTATTACTGTGTAATCAGACGACACAGCACAAAAAATGGTGACGTCACACTGCTACTTGGGGTGCCGCAGAGCAGCTATGCGTGACGGTAGTTGAGTTGACTAGTGGTCAACTCACTAAGCGGCCCGCACGTCACGCTGCGTTCTGATTGGCTGGCGGTTGAGCTGTCTGCTTGAAAAATGGCGGAGGATAATAAAAGACATGACGGCGGCGTGCGGTGACTCCAAATAAAGCGCTGCACTTAAGGAATTGCGCTGGCGCTCCTTCATAACGCACTAGCACAAAACGTCATCAAAATGTCATCAGTGGCGACGTGATTAGCGTTGAAGTGTGGTGATACGGAACTAGGCATTAGATACTGTTGACAATAGAGAGCTTGAGTGATCCGTTTTCGAACAACGCATGTTACGCAAAGCAGACGAATATCTTACTGCGCATGTGCAACATTCCAAAGTAAAATTAGAAACGTGTGTTTGAGCGTATGCTGAAGTAATCATACGTTCTACATAGGTTTAAACGAACGTTATGATAAAATGGCGGACCCATTCAAAATTACTAAAATTACTTCGAAAGGAACCAAGTTTCATGTTCCAATCAATAGAGGGCAGGATGATAAAGATAACGTGTGGTTCCAGAGCACTCAAACTGTGTTTTTCACAGAACCATACGTTCTACTGTGGTTTTTATGTTGTGTAACACACGTTGTTCTATAACGGATCACTCAAGCTCTCTAATGGTGTGCATACAATTCAATCAATGACGTCAGTGGCACCTTATTTCGTTAAGGCCCAATCACAAGGCAGGTCAAAATGACGTCCAGACCGTCATTTCTCGCTCCATCGAAAGTGGCACACAACTATTTAGTAATTATTCCAAATACCTGTTCAAACATACAATCAATAGGGAGATTTAGCAATGCGTTATCTTAAACATACGTCATGGTTAGCAGACGAAAATGGAAACGTGCAGGCGCAAACACCAGCTTGAGATGCGGAACACGTACGATTAGACGTACTATTTACCTGACCTATGGAGGACCATACGATTCAACTTAGCATTTGAAACAATGCTTTTCACGCTTCCTTTCGCAAATCACTAGGTGGTGCTCACAGCTCAATCATAAGTGGGTGAGACATCGCTGTGCAAAAACTCATTTTTAAACATTTATCGTACGTTGAGCATGTGGTGTTCTGACGCTGATGCGTGCATACGTTTTACCTAGTACTAAATCTCCCTAATGACGCAAGAGATACCAAGAAAGGATACTTATTGATTGGCTAATAGTGAACATCATAATCCCACCTGTGGCGGGGTCATGCCTGCGGGTTCTGGCCCTCCACACTCGCCTAACTCCAACCACGTCTCCATCCACCCCACCCGTCTGTTTTGGTCCTCCCCTGCCCCAGGTGCTTCCAATAACCTGCATCCTTATGAACCTAACCAGCTCCTCTCCTTTTTTGCATTACATGTCCATATTTCTTAAGTTGTTTGTTTGTTGGTGTTTTAGGGCCCTTCAATTGCAAGATCATTAGAGTCCTGTCCCCTATGTAGTTCTGATGCAGAAACTGCACAGACGCTACACTATTGCGACGATTTTTGGATACTAGCAGTACCCAGTTTTCCCAAGCGGCCACCCATGTCAGTACTAGCTGGAGTTGCGCTGCTTAACTTCAGTGATCAGACGAGAACTGGTGTGTCCAACGAAACTCGCCATTCCCCATACTTCTTATGGGTCCATAACTCCACACCATCTGATTATATGACTCCCACCCCTATCCCAGCCTACCCCGAACATACTCAATCCTACCACTGTCTGCTCTCTACGTCCCAGGGCCCATCAACTATAAGGTCGTTAGAGCCCCGTCCACTGAGTAGTTCGAATGCAGAGTCTGCACAGACACTACGCTGCTACGACGATTATGGGTATCAGCAGTACCCAATGTTCCCAAGCGATCATCCATGCCAGTACTAGCTGGAGTTGCGTTGCTTAACTTCAATGATCAGACGAAAACTTCTGTGTCCAACGCATGCTATTATCATGGCTCTTTCCCACTGCCCCCAAAAGTCAAGTTCCATATAGTATTGCCGGCATAGCCCCTGTCCTGTAGAACTTCCGATTCAACTTGATTGGGACACTCCTATCACGCAGGACTCCACCTGCTTGTCTATTTCATCCACCCTGCTACATTAATCCTATGGGTCAAATCATGCTCTGAAACGCTGATCCTAGGTACTTGGGGTACAAGGACAGTGTTGCCAGATCTAAAGACTAAAAAGTAGCATTGCTGTACACCAAAAGTAGCGGATTTGAAGCATTTGTAGCCCAAATAAAAATGAATCCTTTTCCTACTATGAACTTTTCCTGATCGAATTTTACATTTATTTGTTCTAGGTTAGGTTAATTTTATATGGCTAGGTCAGGTTAGATGGGTTAACTTCTGGGGAACTGGTGATAAAGGTACAGGAAGTGAAGTAATTAAGATCAGTGATCCAGAACAATGGGGAGATAGATTCGACAGCTGCCCATAGAATCAATGGGGGATGGTTGGAGTGGAGACAGATAAGTGGAGTTCTGTGTGATAGGAGGGTCCCAGTCAAGGAAAACAGAAGTTTTGCAGGACAATGGTTGGGATCAACGTGTTGGGCAGTGAGAAAGAGCCACCCAAACAGAATGCAAGTAGCCAAAATGAGAATGCTGCGGTACATGAGTAGGGTGTCGAGAGCTGATAGAATTAGGAATGGGTATATTAGAGGTAGCCGGGGGTGGGGGACATCACGGAAAAGATGAGGAGAGTAAGTTGAGGTGGTATGGTCCCGTAAAGAGAAGAGGATAGGAGGAGCTCGTTAGGTCCATTACAGGAATATTGGTTGTTGGAACCACCCGGGGTAGGGGAAGATCAAAGCAGACATGAGAGCAGCTTGTCCTTAAGGATATGGTAGTGTGTGGGGGGTTGATGAGGACCTAGTGGTAGAGATTGGTAGGAGTGGTGGGCAAGAACGCACAGACCCGACCCTACCACAAACAAGATAGGGGTATTATGATGATGGCTGCTTTACACCTTTATATACAGGATGTTTCCTGTAAAGTAACCAATGCTTTTTTTTAAAAAAAAATCTATGAGATATGGGATAAAATGGTTAGGAAAAAGTTATAGTTGATGGAGGGGGACATTCACTTCCGAAAACAGTTCAGACCTTTTGGCAGTAGTTTTTTTCAGGACAATGCAAAGTTACATTTTTTTCAATAGATAGGGGTAGTTTTAACTATCGCATCACATAGCTCTAAAAAAATGTGAAATTTTGATAAAGCATGTTCCTATATCTAAAATTAAAAATAAACCCTCAAAACTGCTTTAATGACTGTGCACCACTAGCCCAGGGCTCCAGAATGTTGTTTCAGGTATGGAGCTCAGCAAATTGTCGCTCTTAGCTGCTCCAACTAGCTAACTTGGAGCACAAGCCAAGGTGTCGCGATCCACATTAGTGCAATGCTAGCTAGTTGGAGCCGTTAAGAGCGACAATTTGCTGAGCTCCATACATGAGAGGGAGCGGCGAGTTGCGTTGGACACACCAGTTCTCGTCTGATCACTGAAGTTAAGCAACGCAAGCCCAGTTAGTACTGACATGGGTGGTCGCTCGGGAAAGCTGGGTAATGCTAATACCCAATAATCGTCGCATTGGTGTAGTGTCTGTGCAGCATATGCATTAGAACTATGCAGTGGACGGGTCTCTAATAACCTTGTAGTTGACGGGACCTTAAACACCAACAAACAAACAAAAATCCATACATGAGACATCATTCTGTAGCCCTGGGGCATTGGTACACAATCATTAATGCAGTTTTGAGGGTGTATTTTTAATTTTAGGTATAGGAACATGATATATCAAAATTTCACATTTTTTAAGAGCTATGTGATGCGATAGTTAAAACTACCTCTATCTATTGAAAAAAATGTAACTTTGCATTTTCCTAAAAAAAAAAAAAAACTACTGCCAAAATTTATGAACTGTTTTGGGAAGTATATTCCCCCCAATAACTATAACTTTTTCCTAACTATTTCATCCCATATCTCATAGATTTTTTAAAAAAAGGCATTGATTACTTTAAAGGAAACACCCTGCATATAACTATAACAAAGTAGCGTATTTTAAAGATTTAGAGCTCTCAGATAATTAAAGGTAGCCCAAAAAGTAGCGTGTCGCCCAATTTGAATTTTTTGTAGCAAGGACACTTAAAAAGTAGCCCAATCCGCTACTTGTAGCCCAATCTGGCAACACTGGATGCAGTACGGAACATGGAACCACTGGCCCAGTACTCCAGGCACGCTACCTATTGCACCACCGAGAGGAAGGTCATACAAATTTGCTGCATAGATAAAAATATGCATTGAGCCACACACCCCTAAGATGGAGGAGAATCGACGCTAAATAAAGTATGACGTTTCATTAGATTGATTTAGATCAAGGCGTGCACATTTCATTTCATAATATATTTAATTATGTAAACGTGAAACGCTACACATATTAAATGATCACAAGGAATATAATAAAACTGAAGAGAGGAGGAAGAAGAGGTCAGAAAATATGGCCGCCCGATCTCCTCCAATTTCAACAGCCACTGCAATAGGAGGTTGAAATGAGAAAATAAGGAGACGGAGGGAGGGGGGAAGGAAAGAAGGTAGGATGATGGGCCTCCTAAATAATACATAATAATTTGCTTAGGTGCTGCAACAACAATGAGGGTGTAGGGAGTATTCCTCTTCCTCCTCCTGCCTAACTGCTATCAAATTATTATTAATAAAACTGCATCAAGAAACAGCGCACACAAACCAGACCTATATTTCACCAGTTAACTGATTAAAACCCATTTTATATAATATCATTACCCGAGTTGTTCAGCCTATGGCAGGGTTATTAGAGACATCATCTCCCTATCACTTCCGTGAGCGGCGAAATGCGTTGGACACACCAGTTCTCGTCTGATCACTGAAGTTAACCCAGCGCAATCCCAGCTAGTACTGACAATTGGTGACCGCTTGGGAAAACCGGGTACTGCTAATACCCCAAAATCCTCACATTAGTGTAGTGTCTGTGCAGTCTCTGCATAATAACTGTGCTGTGGACGGGGCTCTAATGACCGTTGTAGTCCAACGGCCCTAAAACACCAGCGAAACGAAAAAAACCAACGCAAGGAGAGGCAAGGTCCTACAACTGGAAATTTGGGCCAATCTACACGTATATTTTACTATTGGTCTAGAAAGTGTACTGAACATTACTGATATCGTACAGACCACACCGGAACCATGATTAAAATTCTCATCCGGGACGAAAGGCGAACTTGAGTCCCCTTTCTCTTGCCCGCTAAAGAAGTAATCTACCTCACCCAATGGCAGATCCCGCAACCACCGACACGTAAGTCAAGCACTCCACCTCTACACCACGAGGATCGAACATTGAGAGGTGTAACTTGCAGAACAAAGGAAGTGGACAGTTGCTTTCATTTGACTGCCGACTGGCTACTAGGTTGCTAACAACAACAAAGTCAGAGCGGCGAATTGCGTTGGACACACCAGTTCTCGTCTGATCACTGCAGTTAAGCAGCCCAACCCCAGCTAGCATTGATATGGGTGGCCGCTTGAGAAAACTGGGTACCGCTAAGATCCAAAAATCGCCGCATTAATGTAGTGTCTGTGCAGTTTCTGCATCAGAACTACACAGTGGACGGGGCTCTAATGCCCTTGTAGTTAAAGGGCCCTAAAACACCAACAAACAACAACAACAAAGTCAGAGAAGATTTTCAATTCGTATGTTGTTCGTTGGTGTTTTAGAGCCCTTCAAATACAAGGTCATTAGAGCCCCGTCCACTACGTAGTTCTAGTGTAGACACGTCAAAGACACTACACTAATGCGAATAGGTACCGCTAATACCCATTTTCCAACCCGCGAGCAGCCTCCTAAGGGTTCGGCCTGTTATGGCTGCTTGGCTTACTCCCCAACCGATTAGCATGTTTGTTTGTTGGTGTTTAAGGTCCCGTCAACTACAAGGTCATTAGAGACCCGTCCACTGCGTAGTTCAAATGCATATGCTGCACAGACACTACACCAGTGCGACGATTATTGGGTATTAGCAGTACCCAGCTTTCCCGAGCGACCACCCATGTCAGTACTAACTGGGCTTGCGTTGCTTAACTTCAGTGATCAGACGAGAACTGGTGTGTCCAACGCAATACAGCCGTTCCCAAAATGTACTTGCTGTCAATCCTTTTTCGTTTTTTTTTTTGCATCAATGCAACCTTTCCTTTGCAGCCCGTCTATTCTACTGCCTGACATATTGACTTGCACATAAAAATATTTTCAGTAGTGCGTTAGAGGCAGGGGAGGGGGGAGGACGGCAAGGGGACAAGGAGAGAGGCAGGCAAAGAGACATATAGGAAGGAAGGAAGTATGGCAAGAAAGAAGGACACACTATTTTATTTTTGGTGCCTAACTACTAGAGCAAGTGGCAAACGTAACCACTTTTACAAATAGTTTAGATAACCAATATGACATCAAGTCTTATTTTCAAATGCTTTTAAAATTAAATAAAAAAAATCATTTAAAAATAAAATGACAAGTTGGATCATCTCCATATGAAAAACCGAAAGAGAGAAAAATGCAAGCCAAGATAGTTTTCAAAGTAAACAAGATTAGTTGTTGTTAAATGAAATTTAAAAATAAAAGACATTCAAAAACCTATGCCAAAATTGCTAGAGGAAAAAAAACATAGTTATAATTAGGTTGTCATATCGAAGTCTCAACCCTTGAGTTCGTCATGTGTAGGTTCAATCCTGACCAACACGAACAGTTCCTAGTTTGTTGTTTGTTGGTGTTTTAGGGCCCTTCAACTACAAAGGTCATTACAGCCCCGTCCACAGCATGCTTCTTATGCAGAGACTGCACAGACACTACACCAATGCGACGATTTTTGGGTATTAGCAGTACCCAGCTTTCCCAAACGGCCACCCATGTCGGTACTAGCTGGGGTTGCGCTGCTTAACTTCAGTGATCAGACGAGAACTAGTGTGTCCGCTCCCCTTGTTTCGTTCGTGTTTTAGGGCCTTTCAACTATAATTGTCATTAGAGCCCCATCCATTGCGTAGTTCTAATGCAGAGGCTGCACAGACACTACGCTGTTACGGCAATTTTTGGATATTAGTAGTATCCAGTGTTCCCAAGCGGTCACTCATGCTAGCACTAGTTGGGGTTGGGTTGCGTTGCGTAACTTCCGTGATCACAACGTAATGCAGCCGCTCCCTTTCAGATTTGAAGGTAGGGTCCCGACCTTCCATCTTTCGAGAACTAGAAATGGCGTTTGCCTTCCATCCTAAGCAAGAAGTAAATCCAACGTCCCGAATTTGGAGAGGTGATGTGTAGGCCTACTAGTCGTCACACACACACCGAGCCCGCTTTGGTAGCTCAACTGACAACGTTCTGGAATCCAGAGCCATCTTAAGGTTGTATCCAGCGTGTATCACTAAATCATATTCACCAATGACCCTTCCGTAACGCAGGGCCGACTTGATGGGTGTGCGAACTGTGCGACGACACAGGGCCTCTCTGAGGTGCAACTTTTCTAAGTACCTTTCATATAAGAGAAGGCCCCATCATTATTTTGCACAGGGCCCCCGCATCAGTATTTGGCACAGGGCCTCGCAAAATATAGCGCCGGCTCTGCATAACGACAACTGTGTGGGTGAAAAGTCTCGAAATGTTCATTGGGTTCCAAGACACAGGTCTTGAAAGAGGAGGAGAGAGAAATAAAGTGCCCCAGTGACACGTATCGAATTGGGAGTACAGTCGTGTAGAGGAACCTGCTGAGGGGTCTGAATTCCATATTCCTATATCCCCAAAGCTGAGAAATCACCGTTAAATAATCGACAACGACGGGGTTAGTTATCTATCGCCCCAATTGGGAAATAAAGTCAGTGTGCGACAAGGTGAAGTATAAGTGTGTACCCCATTTTCTTCCCATTAGACACAAGGTGTCGCTTCCTATTTTGTTTGGTTGGTGTTTTAGGGCCCTTCATCTACAAGACCATTAGAGCCCCGACCACTGCATAGTTCTAAGACTGCACAGACACTACGAGGATGAGACGATTTTGGGTATTAGCAGTACCCAGTTTTCCCAAGTGGCCATCCATGTCAACACTAGCTGGGGTTACGTTGCTTAACTTCAGTGAATAGACGAGAACTGGTGTGTCTAACGCAATAAGCCGCTCCCTTCCCTTCCCCTCACCCTAAAGTAGAAGACATTGTCGTTCAGGATCGATCCCTGAAACCATTTACTCACAAAATCACCGAGTCATCGGGATAAACGCTTTAAAAATTTATGGATTTGCAGAATGAAGTTGCATCCCTCTTCGCGAACCTTATTGATTCTAATTCCGGTAGAAATGCTACCATTACTAAAGCCCGGAGGAAGAAGGGGAAAGAAAGGGGAGGGGAAGGCTTAATGAAGGGGTAAGGGGAAAGGATAATAAAATCAATATATTATGACTAAATCCACGTGATATCCAACCCAAACAACAACTAAAACAAATGACGTTCCCAAAATCCTTTCAAGTAAGGCCAGGGTCAGATCCAGGTTTAGGCACAGGGCTGAGAGCGTTAACGCGGTGGAAGGAAGCGAGGGGACAAAGGCGCTACCAACGAATATGTCCCATAGACTCCGTGTACCTTTGAGTTGGCATTTATCCTTCCAGGGACCATCGCCATTATAAACATCCTCAAACCGAAGAAATGAACTCAATTCACCTGCACACCAGGCGGAAGTCAAATCCATCATCGTATCAGCAGGAGATGCCCAGGTTCAATTCTGACAGGAAAGCAAAGATGCAATTGAGGGCCAAACGAACGAACCTCAGTTACAGTATATGCATTCAAGGACAGTAGAAACGCCACATACGACCTTGAAATCTTCAAACCACTTCCTGTCTACAGCCAGTAAGCTCCTAACCCTTTTCCCGCCTATAACAAGGTCGGGTACCCTCCTTGTCCCTTTGAATGGACACAAGGGTGATCTATTGGACAGAGTTTTTCCACAGCTTGGTTGCCGAGCAAAGCTGCAACCCCTATGTTTATTTATCGTCCGTCTACTGTTCGTTGGGGAATTCCACTGACGCGACGCCACGGGGGCAAACTCCTACACCTGGATATTTTGCCTCACCTACCCATTGCATAACAGAGAGGGTTGTTTTACGTGCAAATGCCATCTTACACCACACGGGACCTCGGTTTTACTTCGTATCCGAAAGAAGCCACACTAGGGTCATCTCTCTCGCACGTAAGAAGCCAACCCACCTCTGCCCAGTATCGAACCTAAAACTAGTGACGCAGTTACCGAACACGCACCGAGGCATGATAAACGACTCCCTGTTTACTGCGCTGACAATCTCCCTTAAATTCAGGGTCCCGCTTCAACGAATCGGGAGCGGTGAGTTGCGTTGGACACACCAGTTCTCGTCTGATCACTGAAGTTAAGCAACGCACGCCCAGTTAGTATTGACATGGGTGGTCGCTCGGGAAAGCTGGGTATTGCTAATACCCAATAATCGTCGCATTAGTGTAGTGTCTGTGCAGTATATGCATTAGAACTACGCAGTGGACGGGTCTTTAATGACCTCGTAGTTGACGGGACCTTAAACTCCAACAAACAAACAATTCAACGAATCAGTGATAACATGCTTCACTCGTAATACCGTGGTTTCAAGTTCGATCCTGGTCGGGGTTGCGTCGTTTTTTCACGAGAGGAGAAGTCCCAAGTCTGGGATGTGGGGAAGAGGCGACCGTAAACACTCCACATTAGACCATAGTTTTATCTCTCCTTCACGACCTTCGGACTTACGTCCAGTGAAGAAGCGGTCAGATTCGAATTTTTTGCTTCGTTGATGTTTTAGGGCCCCTCAACTACAATGGTCATTAGAGCCCCGTCCACTGCATAGTTCTATTACAGATCCTTCACAGACACTACGCTGTAACGATGATTTTGGAATATTAGCAGTACCGAGCGTTCCCAAGCGGTCACCAATGCTAATACTAGAAGGGATTGCGTTGCTTAACTGCAGTTGATCAGAACTGGTGTGTCCAAGGCAATACAGCAGCTGTAGGTCAGAATCGAACTTGAATCCATTGACACACGAGTCAAGCTCACTACTTCGGAGTCACCGTAGCCGGTTTTCGACAGTGGAGAGGGCGACATCAAATCACCAAACAAATCCTCCTCAGAGAAATCAAGAAGGGCGACATACAGTACCTGGCCATATTAATGTGAACACCAGCTAATATCCAGCTGCAGAGGCGTTGCTAGGGTTGGAATCACCCGGTGTGGTACGCAATGGTGTCACCCCTCCCCTCCCTTCAAAAAGCCGCTCTACCTGCTCTGTCCCTTCTTCTGTTCTGGTGTCACCCCGCACCTCCTTAGTGAAGCTACTGTCCTGCGGCAAACTGCTGGGACCGCCATTGACCATGGACGGCCTGCCACACCATGAGAAAGGCATCAGAAGAGGGAACAGCAATGCCGGTGTCTTCTGGCAGGTGGGACACCTGACGGGCATCGGTATCGGCCCTCTGGTTGGACATAATGCCAACATGCCCCGGGACCCACATAAAGAGCACTGTCTTGCCCTGCTTATGAATCATGAGAAACAATTTGTGCACACCCTGGATGATGGCATGTCTGCCATAAAGGGTGTGTGTGTAACAACTTAATTACTAAGTATTCAAAAGTATTACAAAAATTTTGCAAATGCAGAAAATGTCTAAGTGGTCACATTAATATGGCCAGGTACTGTACCAATCGCAGCATTTAAGAGAATAATTCCCACGTCAAACCCGAACTTCCGGTCCCATTTCCGGCTGTTGCCATATTCACAGTTCAGTTACCGGTATCAGCACAGGTCGGTCACAACATTTAAAACATCATATTGTTCACAATTAGAAAGCCATCATCTCCAACAGAATTTTGATGTGGCTATCAACTAGCGAAGAAGAGGCAAAAAATTTTAATAATATCAAACAAACAACAAATTTCAAACAATCATTTATCAAAGGGGAAAAAGGTGTTCCTGTCAGCTGTTGCTTTTCGAGTAATGACGCTCAACAGAACGGACCTGTACACAACCTATACTTTATTTGCTTTAAGCAGGAAGATGGAGGGAAGAGATGGATTTTTGGGCAATTTTCTTCCCTTAACTTTTGATAAATCATAGCGCAGAACAAAAAATTTAAAAATCGCTAACATTTTTTTAAATTAATTCCAACCAACGACAAAGCCCAGATAACCCCCGCATATTTACGAGAGCACACCTGAAAACCCTTTTCTTTTTTCACAAACAGCATCACAATACCAACAACACAACAACAACAACAAAAAACCCACCAACACCTTAATACTTGGCATCTGATATCTAATATTATAATAGATAGTTGTACGAATAATAAAATGTGAGGTTATCAGACATATTACACTGAACAACACCGAAATAAAAGAAAAAAAACCCACAACAACATTATGTGAAGTCAGGGGGTGAAAAAAAAAAGACATAAGAATGACCACTAACTTCAAGCAATAACATAGAGATAAGACGGAGATAGGTGAATAAAAATACTATTATAATAAAAAAAATGAGGGATAGATATCAAATATAAAGTAGCCAATGGACGAATTTTCAGAAATCAACCTACCCTCCAGCCACAATTATCATTTGCATTGTGCTCGGCGGTGTCCATAAGCCAGTGTTTGCAAATCCGCTTGATGGCACAACAACAACAACACCTTTTCCTCCTTTTGTTTTTCAAAATGAAAAATGCCAGAGTAGGAGGATGAAGTGATAGGAAAGAGAGAGGAGGTAGGTAGGAAGGAGAGATACAGAGAGAGAGAGAGAAACAGAAAAAAAAATCCCCAAGACCTTCACTATTAGTCCAAAGGAAGCGGAAATGCACTCACAAATATTTTGGCGCCAGTCTCTGCCAGAAGAAGAAGAACAAGAAGATGCGAAGAACAGCCCATCCTTACACACACTGTATCTCAGTGCTGCACAATTGCAAATGTTACTTTATCAACTGACACTAGTAGTACGATGATAATGATGATAATAATAATAACCAGAATGATGGAGATGGTGATGATGAGAATGATGATGGTGAACAGGAGGATGTTATCGATGACTAGGAGGAAGAGGTGGAGGATGACATTAAAGGATGATTAGACAAAGAAGGAACGGGAAAGAGGGAAAGAAAAATTATTATTAACTTTCCTCCACGATTCAAAATTGTAATATGACGACGTAATTCCGTGTACAAAAAAAATAAAAATTAGAGGTCAGTAGTACGATCAAAACAGAGAGACAGAGATATTTATATTAAAAAAAAAACTATAAACACTAGGTGGTCTCAGCATCAAAATCAGGAATCAGGAGAACAACACCCAAGAAGCAGCAGCAGCAAAAGAAAGATAGTCTTGTTATCATCATCACCAGCTACACAGCAACAAAATCCACTACTAAATATTACCAGACTGCGTGTCCCGAAGCATCCTAGGAGAAACCACTAAATGAGTCTCTCACAACCTCCTGTCCCCAAAACACACCAAGTCAGCTACACAACAAGCAGCAGCAGCAGCAGCAAAATGAAAAATCAACTGCCGATAGATGGAGCTGTTACCAAAGCAAACTCAAACAGCAGCAGTGGCGACATTAAACGAATATCCGCGACTCTCCAGCCAGTTACTTAGCAACACGGAACGCCGTTGCTAGGACACGAAAGACGGATGCGCTTGCGCAGTATGATAAGCTAGCTAGCTCTATCAACTCCCAATGATGATGATGATGATGATGATGGTAATGATGAGCAACCAACAGCGAATTGGCCGACCTTCAACACTGCTAATGCGACGAGAGAAGGAAAGGGGGGAGAATTACACGGGATCAGGACAAGAGGTGAAATGGTACATCTTATTTCCAAGGTTAAAATTAAACACGACATAATTACAACCCTAAACTACTGTAGTACATACGACAGACAGGCAACCTGTGCACTATCCTCATCAACAGTCTTCCAGAATCCATACGTAACACTGCAGCGACAACCGGTGGTCGATCCATGAACATAACACCACAATTCAATATGCTAGAGGTCGCAGCACACTGACCCAGTCACGACCAACCAACAAATGGCAACTCGAAATCTTATTTCTGTCCTGGGCGCACACTGAAGCAGTAAGTAACCAACAAATAGCAACCTGCAACTTTCGTCTAGCGTGCAACGTCATTTGAATGTAATAGAGCCCTTCTGACCCAATATGGAAAAGAGCAGATTGCCGAAATGGCCGGATTAGGGAAGTCCGGCTAATGGCCTTCATCGAAAATTCTAACCCCTCTTCCCACCCTATGGCAGGGTACGTGGTAGTGGAAGCACACGGGAACCGAACTATTGGAGAGCGGTTGTATCGCGTTGGGCACACCAGTTCTCAACTGATCACTAAAGTTAAGCAACGCAACTTCAGCTAGTACTAACGTGGTTGACCGTTTGGGAACCCTGGGTACTAACAGTACCTCTGCGTAAACCCTGCATTAAAACTACGCAGTGCACGGGGCTCAAATGACCATTGTTGTTGAAGGCCCCTAAAGCACCAACAGCCAACCGATTGTTGTTTGTTTGTTGGTGTGTTAGACCCCTTCAACTACAAGGTCATTAGAGCCCTGTCCACTGTGTAGTTCTAATGCAGAGGCTGCACAGACACTACACTATTGCGACGATTCTTGGACATTAGCGGTACCTAGTTTTCCCAAGCAGCCACCCATGTCAGTACTAACTGGGGTTGCGGTGCTTAACTTCAGTGATCAGACGAGAACTTGTGTATCCAACGCAATTTGCCGCTCCGCCGCAGCCAAACGAACTATTGTTCGACGACATTGTTATGCAGCGAGTTACCGACCTTATGCCACAATTCCTCCACGGACGCAGGTGGGAGATGAGCTCCTACACCTGAGAATTTTGACAACGCACATCGATGTCCACATATTTTTCCAAAGGAAAAACTGGCTGTTATGTGAAGTGGTAACATCCCCCCAAACACACACGCCTAAAAGAGATCACAGTTTCCTTGTGAGTTCCCTTCAGCTCACTCACAGAACCTCAATAAGGTGTGATCCCACAAATCACGACTTAAGATTCAAGTAATCTACCAGGTAGGCTGCCGATAGCTGACGTGAGGTTGTGGCTTGTCGTATACAACAAAAACTATGCTGAGAGAAGTAGAGGAAATTAGACCCAAAAGTAGGCAATTTGTTTGTTATCGAAATGAATAGAAAATTAAGTTGAAGCATACTATCTTTTGATCCGTCATTTTATACCCAAGGGTTTTAAAATTCATGGGGCCACTTTAAGCGTGTCTTCGGAAAAGCATTCCTCTCATTTTTTCGTGTGTCTCACTAAAGACATGAATGCAAAAGTTAGTAGAGAGGTAGAGAGAGAAAGAGAGAAAGAGAGGTAGAGAGAGAAAGAGAGGTAGAGAGAGAGAGAGGTAGAGAGAGAAAGAGAGGTAGAGAGAGAAAGAGAGGTAGAGAGAGAAAGAGAGGTAGAGAGAGAAAGAGAGGTAGAGAGAGAAAGAGAGGTAGAGAGAGAAAGAGAGGTAGAGAGAGA
>JAAFCE010001036.1:6268587-6295289 GCA_013389805.1 Trigoniulus corallinus
CCCCCCCCCCTCAGCACTTCAAAGGGGCGCATATTTGACTGATGCATGATTCAACTTTGCAACTGTTAAGGCATTTTTGCATTGCTATCCCCTTTTCTATACTGCTAACAGTTGCAGTCCAATCTGCAGTTGGCTGAACCACTGCCGATAGGACATCTAAGATAGACATCAGGATGTCTAAGAGGCAGTAGATTTTATTCTGCCTGAATATTTAAAAATATTTCGGGGGGGGGGGGGGGCACTTTTTTGAAGTGCTCCCCCCGTTCCGCCCTGTACTGCCTTTCAATACTCATCATGTTGTAGAAACTACATTAGACGGAGATCGACAGTGCTGCCGCGACGTTTATAATGCGTAGTTGGTCCTAAAGACATTTTGTTTATCATTAGGCGGTATCACGCATATTCTTTATTAAAAATAAAGCATCTTTGCGCTGATATTTACTTGACAAAGAATAGTCAATAGCATGTTAACGTAAACAATATTCTGAAAATAACATACCTTGAAAGGTGGCGTCAATACTGCGACAATCTTTTAAAAAAATAACGTTCAAAAGAGGAGTCTGAATGAAATCAAATTCACAATTTGTTTCAAGAAACTACTAAAAATGACTTCAAGATAGAAAGCTAAGTAAAAATTTCTTCAAGTCAGTTAATGTTTCAGTCGAAAACAGTATTTTTAAACGTAGAGTTTGTAGTGACTGGTTACTGACTATACACAATATACAGTATGGTCTATTGTTTTGGTGATCGGAACGAAAGGAAATGGCAATCACACAGTCGATCGGTGATGTCTGTCGTTTGGCTATTTTACTACAATTTCAATGAATAACATACTCGAAAATAATAAAAGTAATTAAAAACCCAACGACATACCATTAAATCTCATGTCGACTAATGCAAAAGAACAACAACTGACAAAACACCTCAAAATGGCGCAAGCGTTCTATTTACAAATGCATTCTAAAAGGCCTCCTCACAGTTTACGGAACGGCAGAATGGTCTTCTACGGTATGTTGCCAAGTTGCGTTGGACACACCAGTTCTAGTGAAATCACTGAAGCTTAGCAGCGCAAGCCCAGTTGTTTGTTTATTTGTTGGTGTTTAAGGTCCCGTCAACTACGAGGTCATTAGAGACCCGTCCACTGTATAGTTCTTATGCAGAGACTGCACAGACACTACACCAATGCGACGATTATTGGGTATTAGCAGTACCCAGCTTTCCCGAGCGACCACCCATGTCAGTACTAACTGGGCTTGCGTTGCTTAACTTCAGTGATCAGACGAGAACTGGTGTGTCCAACGCAACTCGCCGCTCCCACGCGCAAGCCCAGGTTAGTACCAACATGGGTGGTTGGTAAAGAACGTTGGGTGCTGCAAATTTCCCCTCTCCTACGTCCTCTACTCCTACCTACTCATCTCCCGTGAGCAGCCTCCTAAGGGTTCGTCCTGTTATGGCTGCTTGGCTTACTTCCCAACCCACGAAACTAATCCAGAGAAATTGAACCATGAAATTAATCCATTCATCTTAAGCCTGGTTCCCTGGCACGCGACACCGACGAGAATAGCGCGCTAGCAGACGAAAATCCACATAAACTGATGACGTAGTTACACCACCATTCTGTAAAGTAAGCGCGAAATCAACGGTGAAGTGGAGTTGAGAGTTAGTTAACTCCATTTGTCAATGGAATGTGTCGCTCGAATTTGATTGGCTGTTTGAATTTTTAAATAGTCTTCTGTTTACTTTTCATTGGTTTATTTATTTTTTCGGTTTTGGTGCCACCAAACGTTCATATTGTAAACTATTAATCGCTTACATGAATTCGCTCATGCCAGGGAATCAAACCAGGCGCAATTTCTGTTAGCGCCTGTGGTTTACGTCATAATTATACTGTCTGCTCAAGCGCTATTCTCGTCGGTGTCGCGTGCCAGGGAACTAGGCTTTATGTGAACGTTCAGGAAGACAGGTAGCGGTCCCTAAACGTTACGTTTCATGAAAGCGAGAGGTACTGACCCTAAAGCAACGGTCTTCAAACTGTGTTCCGCGGAACCCCAGGGCTCCGTTAATCAAAATAAAAATTAGTTGCCCATTCGTTAGCAGCGGTAAGATATACTTTTCTAAAGCTGGGATGGGGTTCCCCCGTGCATCGACAAAGTTTGAAGACCACTGCCCTAAAGGGAGCGGCTGTATTGCGTTGGAAACGCCATTGAAAGTCTGATCACTGAAGTAAAGCAACGCAACCCTAGCTAGCACTAACATGGGTGGCCGCAAAAAAAACTGGGCACCGCTAATACCCCAAAATCGTTGCATTACCATAGTGTCTGTGCAGTCTCTGCATTAGAACTACGCAGTGGACGGGGCTCTAATGACCTTGCAGTTTAATGGCCCTACAACACCAAGGAAACTAAAACAAAAACTGACACCAAGTTTCATGGTACGCAGGTTCAAACGTGGTCACGCACGGTACTTACCCTAAAGGGAGTTGGACACACTAGTTCTCCTCTGATCACTGAAGTTAAAAGAGGCAACCCCCCAGCTAGTACTACCATGGGTGACCGCTTGACAACATGGGGTACTGCTAATACCCCAAAATCGTCGTTACAGCGTAGTGTCTGTACAGATTCTGCATTAGAACTGCGTAGTGGACGGGGCTCTAATGACCTTGTAGTCGAAGGGCCCGAAAACACCAACGAGAGGAAAACAAAAACTGACACTAAGTTTCATGGTATGCAGGTTCAAACGTGGTCACGCATGGTACTGACCCTAAAGGGAGTAGGACACAGCGGCGTCACTAGGGAGGATGCGGACCGCACCGGGTGACACCACTGGCACCATGAGAAATGGGGCGACACCAAAGCAGCAGAAGCGACTTTTTTCGGGAGAGGGGTGGTGACATCAACCCTAGCGACGCCACTGGTTGGACACACTAGTTCTCGTCTCATCACTGAAGTTAAAAGAGGCAACCCCCAGCTAGTACTAGCATGGGTGACCGCTTGGGTAACCGCTTGGCAACATGGGGCACTGCTAATACCCAAAAATTATCATAAAAGCGGAGTGTACTTACAGATTCTGCATTAGAACTCCGCAGTGGACGGGGATCTAATGACCTTGTAGTCGAAGGGCCCTAAAGCACCAAGGAAACTAAAACAAAAACTAACACTACACGTTTCATTGTTTGTTTGAGTTTAAGGTCCCGTCAACTACGAGGTCATTAGAGACCCGTCCACTGTATAGTTCTAATGCATATTCTGCACAAACACTACACTAATGCGACGATTATTGGGTATTAGCAGTACCCAGCTTTCCCGAGCGACCACCCATGTCAGTACTAACTGGGCTTGCGTTGCTTAACTTCAGTGATCAGACGAGAACTGGTGTGTCCAACGCAACTCGCCGCTCCCTACACGTTTCATGGTATATAGGTTCAAAACCTGGTCAAGGTAGACAGTATTTTTAAGAGACAACCATTCATTCTGAGGAGGACGAACAAGGAGGACACACTAACGTGCGTCTAGTTGCGACTGCTGCTTAGTTTGCCTCAAAAATCCAATTCCATATACGGGCGAATCCTGATTTTTAATTAAAGATGGGCATTTATCCAATTTCCTACTCGGTAGGGTCACAAGTCAGCAGCAGCAGCAGCAGTGCAACTCGCGGTTAACCCACCCCTCAATTAAATGCATAACATGAAATATGCAAGACAACGAAGGACGTTTTCATTATTAATATTTCATAGCGGCCCATACTTTCAGTTCCCTCCTATTCCGCCTCTCTTCATATATTTAATGAAGTAAAAGATCAACTACAAAATACAATCTCTCTCTCTCTCTCTCTCCTTCACTTTCCCTACCTCAATGTTTCGCCCATTTAAAAAATTGGGAGACAAAAGGGAGGAGAAAGGCCTACCGATGCCAACAAGGACACCAATGACGTCACTAGTGACATCAGTTTCAATAAAGCCCATCGTATCCATTAGGCACTCGGATATGAATTTAAATGTCTGACTACGTCAACATTAACATCATTAAACAAAACACCCCAAAAACATTCTTTGGAGACTACACCTAAAGGAGGGAGGGACATTTGGCGGGCTACAACGACCTTCCTCCACCTCTCTTACTGTCCCACTATATTCATTTAGCGAACAGGTTATCATATCTCCTCCCTCGGTTAATACCGATTAAAGATAACTAAATATCCGGTCCCCTGCCAACAATTATAAGCTCCCCTTAGCATTAATCTGACTTATCACAACATAACGTAGTACATTATACCTAACATAGGTTGAGGTGAAAGAGTCAGGATGAAGGACCAAAAAGGTGACAATATAGGACCAAATCTCAATCTCTACAGTACATATTGGCAGCCCCCGGCCGATGGGCTGCATCCGGCCCTCGACTTCCTTGAATCTAGCCCTGATCTATTTTAAACAGTCTCGTAGTTCAAGAGCAAGGCCATCATCATATGTCATTCATTATAACATTTTTGTAGAGCTTTAAAACAAAGCATCATATAAATTAATGAAATATAAAGCAACTCCTAACTTTTCCCGCCTATGGCAGGGTCGGGTACCCATCTTGTCCCTCTGAATGGACACAAGGGCGATATATTAGTCATAGTTTTTTTTCTGCAGCTGGTTGCCGGTCAAAGCTGCACCCTTACGCTTATTTATCGTCGGTCTAGTGTTCGTTGGGGAATTCTACCGACGCCAGGGGGGGGCGAACTGCTACACCAGGAAATTTTGCCTCATCTACCCGTTGCATACCGTGTTCCCCCGATAATAAGCCACAGTCTTATTTCAATTTTGGTGCCGAAATAAGCACTAGGGCTTATTTTCGGGGAAATAAGTCACAGGGTCGGCTTTTTCGGGTGAGAGAGAAGCCCTGAGTGCGCCTTCCTTCAGATGAGAAGTAAACCGAGGTTCTGCGTCACGTGAAAGAACCCTCTCTATTATGGAACGGGTAGAGGAAGCAAAATTTTCAGGTGTAGGACCTCGCCCCCCTGGGTACAGTGGAATGTCCCAACGAACAGTAGAGATGATAAAAAGGATAGGGGTTGCAGCTTTGGTTGGCAACCGGGTGAGGGAAAACACTGTGAAGCCAGAACCTCTAACTTGTAACCTACCCCTATGCTTTTTAGCAAGTAGTAAGCACAGTAATATTCATGCCCATTGCTTCAGCCAGTCCCTCCTAGGAAGGCAGAACTGATTAAACGACTTGTCTGATGTCACTTACGCAAAGCCGTAACAGGGGTATGAAGCGCCTGTGGCAAGTGTCTAACTTTCGCTTGCCCCTAACCCAATAATGACAAAAAAACTTAAAACATTTTGCGCCTCAAACCCAGTTGCGTCCGTAGCGGCCGCCTTCTTCGCCACGCCCTAGTTACGGCCCTGCACTTGCGAATGACTATTCCCAGTGGCGGCACATTTCTTCAATCTCGGGGCACAGTGGTTGAGAATCGCTGCTCTATACTCACCACTCCGTTTAAGGAAATCACCCTATCAGATGCTGAAAACACAAACGGATGTGCTCTTTGCCTTAGGGCTCTAGTAGGGCTTATTTTCCGGGAAGGGCTTATATTAAGCACATCTTAAAAAATCTTGGTAGGTCTTATTTTCGGGGAAACACGGTAGTAGAGAGGGTTCTTTTACGTGCAAGTGATATCATACACCAACACGGGACCTCGGTTTTACTTTTCATCCGAAGGCACACTCACGGCCTCTCTCTCTCTCTCGCCCGAATGAAGCCAATCCGAAGCTCCAGTATCGAACCTAGAACTATCGACGCAGTTGCCGAGCGTGCTAACCACTACGCCACCGCGGCGGGTCAAATTAATGAAATATGATGTAACAAATTACTTTTAATTGATTTAATATGAATTTATTTTATGTAATAATTTGGTCTGGTCCTTAACTTAACGACAAAATGATACTTTGGCCCCCCGAACTAGGAAAAGTTGCCCCT
Organism: Trigoniulus corallinus; assembly: GCA_013389805.1. NCBI lineage: Eukaryota > Metazoa > Arthropoda > Diplopoda > Spirobolida > Trigoniulidae > Trigoniulus > Trigoniulus corallinus. Next base: position 6,274,548 of record JAAFCE010001036.1, read on the forward strand.
TCATGCCTACTCATCATCACACCCTTATCCCGCCTGTGGCGGGGTCGGGTCTGCGGGTTCTAGCCCTCCACTCCCGTCTATCTCCCACCAGGACCCCGTCCACTCCGCACACCGCCATATCCCTACGGACGACCTGCTCCCACGTTAATTACGGCCTCCCCTTGCCCAGGGTGCTCCCGACCACTTGCATTCCTGGTATGGCCCAAACGAGTTCCTCATCCCCTCTTCTCATTATGTGACCATACCACCTCAGCCTATTTTTCCTCATCTTTTCAGCAATGTCCACCACCCCCAGACTACCTCTAACATGCGCATGCCTACTCTAAAGTATAAATGATTTACAGTATACACCCAATCTTGACCCGCCGTGGAGGCGTAGTGGTTAGCTCACTCGGCAACTACGCCAGTAGTTCTAGGTTCGATACTGGACCATGGTGGGTCGGCTTCTTTCGGGCGAGAGAGAAGTCGCGAGTGTGCCTTCTTTCGGATGAGAAGTAAAACCGAGGTCCCCGTGTGGGTGTACGATGGCGCTTGCACGTAAAAGAACTCTCTCTACTATGCAACGGGTAGATGACGCAAAAATTTCCAGTTGTAGGAGCTCGCCCCCTGGCGTCGGTAGCATTCCCCAACGAACACTAGACCGACGATAAATAAGCGTAGGGGTGCAGCTTTGGCCGGCAACCGGCTGCAGAAAAAACTATGTCCAATATATCACCCTGTGTCCATTCAGAGGGACAAATGGGTACCCGACCCTGCCATAGGCTGGAAAAGGGTTAGGAGTTGCTTTTACACCCAATCTGTGTGCATGCGAAGAAGGAGCAGCTGAGGAGGAGTCTCTTAAAAAAATCCGCAGCAACAGGTAAAGAAGAGAGGGGGAAGAGCACAAACGTAATAAAATTTGGAAAGATTTTTACACCCGAATAACTGCCTGTGATATCAGCGGATTCCACAATCGTTACAAGAAGTAGATTTGAAATAATGCCTTAATAAAGAGATGTGGTTAAGTCCACGCGCAGATCCCGGGTGGGGTTTTGGGGGTTGTAACCCCCCCATGCGCAAATAAACTTATTCGCATAATATATGCGAGCTGTAGTTCAGCCCCTCCCCCCCCTGACGAAAATCCTGGATCCGTCACTGGTTAATTCCCATCCTAATCTTCACGTCAGCTACAAAATGAACATACAGTACTGCATTCCATCATCCTCATCGGCATACCCTTATCTTGCCTGTGGCAGGGGCGGGTCTTCGGGTTCTAGTCCTCTACTCCCGTCTATCTCCCACTAGGTTCCCGTCCACCCCAAACACTACCATTTCCTTACGAACAACCTGCTCCCACGTCTGCTTCGGTCTCCCACTTCCCCGGGTGCTTCCAACCTCCTGCATTCCTGAAATGGACCTAACGAGGTCCTCCTCCCCTCCTCTCATTACTTCTCAATGCATCTCGAATATAATGACATTACAAAAAAAAAGTTAAAGAAATTAACAAAAAAAAAAGGTAATGTATATTTTCACCTTGTGTCTGCTATTTGAAGAGGAGACAGGCAAGTGGTTAGGCCCGCTATGCTATATGGATCAGTGCTGGGCCGTGAAGAAGAGCCCCGTCAATAGAATGCATGTAGCCGAGATGCGAATGCTGCGGTACATCAGTGGGGTGTCGAGAGCTGATAGAATTTGGAATGAGAACATTAGAGGTAGCGTAGGGGTAGGGAACATCGCAGAAAAAAATGAGGGAGAGTAAGGTTGAAGTGGTACGGACCAATAATGAGAAGAGGGGCGAAGGAGCCCGGTAGATCCATTTCAGGGTCTCTAATGACCTTGTAGTTGACGGGACCTTAAACTCCAACAAACAAACAATCCATTTCAGGAATGCAGGTGGTTGGAAGCACCCGGTCCAAAGGGAAACTGAAGCAGACCTAGGAGCAGGTTGTCCGAAAGGATATGGCAGTGCGTGGGGTGGATGGGGACCTGGTCGGCGATAGACGGGAGCGGAGGGTTAGAACCCGCAGACCCGATCTTCCCACAAGCGGGATAAGGGTATGATGATGATGATGACGTGTTTGCTATTTGAATTACCTACCTACCCATCAACTTATTTTAGGATGCCCCTCGCCTGAAAACTAAAAGGTTCAATTGTATTTCACGCAGTGCGTGTCTCAGTCACTGAGTAATAGCAGCATTATTTAAATATTTATTTAATTATAAAAAACAACAACAACTGATAAGACGATATTACGGGACACGATACCTTACCGGGATAGTAAAAAAAGATGTTTCAGCAGTTTGCACGTCACCACACACTGCAAAGCACAGACTGCACACTGACATCAGGCATGACATGACCATGAGAAAGGCTGGGCGAGGAAGGATTTTTTGTTGTTTGTTGGTGTTTAAGGTCCCGTCAACTACAAGGTCATTAGAGACCCGTCCACTGCATAGTTCTAGTGCATAGACTGCACAGACACTACACCAATGCGACGATTATTGGGGATTAGCAGTACCCAGCTTTCCCAAGCGACCACCCAAGTCAGTACTAACTGGGCTTGCGTTGCTTAACTTCAGTGATCAGACGAGAACTGGTGTGTCCAACGCAACTCGCCGCTCCCGCGAGGAAGGAGCACTGTATATATAAAAAAGCAACTTCTAACCATTTTCCTACGTAGGGCTAGGTCGGGTACCCATCTTGTCCCTGTGAATGGATGCAAGGGTGATAATAATGGACAGTGCTTTTCCGCAGCTGTTTGTCGACCAAATTAGCAACCCCTATGCTCATTTATCTTCAGTCTACTTTTCGTTGGAGAATCCCACCGACGGGACGCCAGGGCGCCAGCTCCTACACCTGGAAAATATTGCCTTCCCGTTCCATAGTAGAGAATGTGCAAATGCCATCGTACACCACATGGAACCTCGGCTTTTTAATTGTCATCCGAAAGATGGTGCAATTCGTGTCTCTCTCCTGTCGGAAAGAAGCCAACCTACGTGGTCCAGTAACGAACCTAGAACCACTGACGCAGCTACCGAGCACGCTACCCACTGCGCCACCGAGAGAAAGAGTATATTTAAATAACTCACTTGCAACTCAAAGCAACTCCTAACCCTTTTCCCGCCTATGGCAGGGTCGGGTACCCATCATGTCCCTCTGAATGGACATAGGGCGATATATTGGTCATAGTTCTTTCTGCAGCCGGTTGCCGGCCAAAGCTGCACCATACGTTTATTTATCGTCGGTCTAGTGCTCGTTGGGGAAAGACTATCGACGCCGGGGGGGGGGGGCGGGCGAGCTCCTACACCTGGAAATTTTGCCTCATCTACCCGTTGCATAGTACCCGCCGCGGTGGCGTAGTGGTTAGTACGCTCGGCAACTGCGCCAGTAGTTCTAGGTTCGATACTGGACCGTGGTGGGTCGGCTTCTTTCGGGAGAGAGAGAAGCCGCGAGTGTGCCTCCTTTCGGATGAGAAATAAAATCGAGGTCCCGTGCGGGTGTACGATGGCACTTGCACGTAAAAGAACCCTCTCTACTACGCAACGGGTAGATGAGGCCAAAATTCCAGGTGTAGGAGCTCGCCCCGTGGCGTCGGTAGCATTCCTCAACGAACACTAGACCGACGATAAATAAGCGTAAGGGTGCAGTTTTGGCCGGCAACCGGCTGCAGAAAAAAACTATGACCAATATATCGCCCTGTGTCCATTCGCAGGGGCAAACGGGTACCCGACCCTGCCATAGGCGGGATAAGGGTTAGGAGTTGCTTTTTTTTGCTACCCGTTGCATAGTAGAGAGGGTACTTTTTACGTGCAAGTGCCATCGTACACCCACACGGGACCTCGGTTTTACTTCTCATCCGAAAGGCACACTCGCGGCCTCTCTCTCTCGCCCGAAAGAAGCCGAGCCACCTCGCTCCAGTATCGAATCTAGAACTACTGACGCAGTTGCCTCACTTAATTTGTATTATTTCTTCCTGAATTTTAAATACCTATCCCACGTGCTGCCTAGTCATAGGCCAGTGTGCAGTCTGCTAAAGTTCAATATCCACTATGATTGACCCTCGACGGAAACGAGTGATGGACAAGGCTGATACCACAGCAGTTTAAAATTACACTATAGTAGTTGATATCCACCTCCAAACTCTAACTACCTAGTAAATAAATAAATTATGTAATTATCATTAAAATCGATTATGCCTCAAGCAAAGGGGCAGTGGCGACCTCTCTGTTCCCCTCTCTCGTTGTGAGCCACCCTATGGGCATTTCGGAGAACTTTTAGAGTTCAAGTATTTCTGAGTACATGGAATGATTTACAAGGTGTAATTAATTATTGAAGAGTAAAATTAGTTTTCTCGACTTCGTATGAACAAAACTGAAATTATTTTCATAGATCTCAGATTGCAATGGTATTTGTATAAAGTCGCTTAATATAATTATGTAACTGGGCCTCAACAGAAATTTAAAACACATGCCTGACCATTCTAATTAAACTTTCCTGCAGTTGATGACAAATCTCAAGGGAAATTAATATCTAAACACTAAGCCCTCACTGTCTATCATTTCAGGGTCAACCATGTTAACTTATTACATCACTACCTCGGATTTTGATTAAAAATCATACGAAAGAAATTAAATTTATAATCATCATCATTATGAAAGACAAGAAGTAAACCCACCTATGAAAAACGGAAGAAATCTACATCAGGTCCTAAATCAACCACAAACGTAAACCGACATTAGTATACTGCACTTTCAGAAGGATAGTAGATAACCTTATCTTTATAAATTTCTGATTAAACAATAAGACAAATTACCATGTTATCTGTCAGATGCCAAAATGGACATCCAACCCTGCCATAGGCGGGGAAAGGGGGGAGAGTTAGGAATGATGAATGATAATATTATGGTATCCTTCACCACTGAGTTATGCTTCTTGCATTTGTAGCTTTTTTTTCCCCACTAATAAAATAAACATTACTATAAATAAATCTAAGGTAGTAAGCAGAGCTCTGTATATGTGTAATTAATCAAGCTGCTGTCACACATTATGATACGGTGAGAGAAATGGGGTCACCACAACAACAACAACAACCACCACCAGAAAAAAAATATTATTAACGTAGTATCACAAAGTGGAAAATGTTACGCCTCCCTTCCTTTTAATAATAAAATTCCTCACAGAGAGCGAGGCAAGCATACTAAGCAGTCGAAATGACACAACTATAATTAGCCAACGATAAAAATATGAGATTCATCAGAAATTAACCCGAATTTCAATTCGCTTACATAAAGAATAGCCGCCAGTCCAGTAGAAAACAACAAAATAGAACTTCAGGTGTCGCCATTTTCATTCTAAAAACCGTTAGAAGAAGAACGAAACGACGCGGCACGAGCGTCGTAGCACGTGCTACATTCTTTTTTCAAAACAGACGCAGTTCTATTTCGTACAACAGCGACTGCAAGTACAAACACACTCAAAAAAAATGACCACATTTCGACAATATTTTCAAAAAGTGTGAATGAAAATTGTCAGTTTATATACAAGTGATATCATAACTAAATGATCTTCTACTTTTTACTCATTAGAGAATTCGGAAACAAGCGCATACACGTGCACACTAGAGTAGTTCAGTAGAGGCCTAACTATTCATCGAGTTCCTTCTCATCCGCCATTTGTAGCAATTTCCTTCTTTTGTAAGAAAAGGATTCAATTATGAAATGAATTGTTTGTTGGAAAAACTATCCTCATTAACTGGTAAGTTATTAAAATGAAATTTCCACATTAGTACTTTTGAAAATGAAAGCATAAAAATTAATGTTATCAATTTTATTTCCTTGCTAATGTAATAATTATAGCCTTAGCCCTAATGGAACCAGTATACACACATACAGCACACGTACTGTATGTATTGTACATGTGTAATAATAATGGTGGTGGAGTTTAGTGGTAGTAGTGTAGAGAAATAGTTTAGAATAAAATGTGAAACTGCCAAACCATAAAACTTTCCCCCACACACGCGCCGCAAACACAAACATGCCTCATTTGAGTTATCTGTCGTACATGCATGCACCATCGTCTTTCATATTACAACACTAATAATTTACGAGCCTCTGGTTAACGAGAGTGGACAAAACAAGAGTGGGCAATATTGGGCAACACCTCCCACTTCTCTTCATGTCAAAATACAATTCACATTGATCGTTGTGCTATTACAACACACAAAAACATGGTGCAATCTAACTCTGAAATTCAAATACATTCATTCCAGAAATTTGTTCAAAAAAAAAAATGGAAGAAGACAAGAAAAGTAAAACAAAAGAAATGTAAGAAGTTTACGTACCATCTCGTACTGCATAATCAATCGGAATAGGCACGAAACAAGTTATAGTAAAAGAAAAGAAATATATTTTAAAACAAATTACGTATCGCTAACAAAATTAATTTCTTTTTTTTTTAAATCTAAGATTAGAAATTATGATTTGCTTCAACAGCAGGACATAAAAAAGGTATTCATATAGAAAATGCTCTATATTCATTTCTTCTAACATTTTATAAGTTATCGATCGTTAATTTTCAGTAATTTTACTTTAAAGGTGTAACATAGGAAACCAATGGTTGAAAACGCAACTTAGCAGCATCCATATAAAGTTTATCATCAAAACTTCTCACCTGCGACTCTCGGCTCCAACTCCCCCGCATGAACTAGTCCATAGCATGCCAGTCATGATGATGAACAATTTGTTAAAATAATTTAACTAGTTAAAACTGAAGAACGAACACACACACACGAAAAAAAAATATACGACTTCAACATAAACTGCGTTACACGAACCAAGGTAGAGTGGGATGTCCCATCCAATAAGGATTGAAGGTGACTCGAAAGATTTCAACAATTCCCCTCTACTAGATTTTCACTCGTAAAACTCCTCTCATACCCCCACTTGATTATTATTAAAACCTAACAAGTTCCAGGTATGCTTTAAAACTGATGATTTCTAATACTCATTTCTTGGAAGCTGGACCCCAATGTCCTGCAGCTACTAATCAAGAGCACAAACTCAGAAAGCTGTTGAACCACACAAAGAAGAAATTTCGTGACGACGACGACGAAGAGGATGACAGGAACACTGCCACCACCACCACCGCCGCCACAACAACAATAATATCAAACGCATGCTTTCCCCGATTAAAAAAAAATTATTTTTTTTTTTTTTGGAATCAATACGAGAAAGCCATCACTGGACATCGAGTGAATAAAAAATGCAGCATCTCGTATGGACACGCACAGACACACACATATGAAGCAACATTATTATAATTCCAGTAATAATTCCCATTCCTATTATTTTGTGAGCAACACTGGATTCTGAATTACGTCTACGGAAGTTCGATCAATTCCATTAAAACAGGAGACCAACAAATAAGAAACATCAAAACGATAACACAAATTCAAAACTTTCAACCACGACAAGAAGGACCGCCGACCGACCGACCACCTGTCATACTGCAAGAGTTCAAAGTGGCCTTACTAGGACAGACAACACACACACGTCTTAATGAATGTAACATTAAGAAGAAAAACTTTGCTTGTTGCCACTGCCGGCCATCTAAATGTGGAGTAGCACGGGGTGGCTAACAAGAGTTGTGAGAGAGGCTGTCGTCGCATTAATCGTCCTTTCTACCTGTCCCGCAGAAGCACCGACAACAATAACAACCAACTGATATGAAAGGAAGAAAAGAGAGGGACGAACGAGACCATCAACGGCAAAAAAAAATACCGGACAACAAACCGTGTGTGTGTGAGTGTAACCCGTACGCATAGTGATAGTAGCCAAGAGGGGCAGGTGACGACGACGACGGTGGCAGCAAAATGCTCAACAATGAGTTAGGCTTGGTAACCATGACAACAGCTAGGTCCCAATCAATGGCGCAATAGTAACGTCTAAGCGGTGCAACCTCATCAAATTGGATACAATTAAGTAATATACATTCTCTCTTTCCATCACTCTTATCCACTATGTCCCACTTCTCCACCTCACAGCCCTTTTACAGTGTGGGCTCACAATACACCTGGCAGGGTCAAGTCGGGCCCCTGTTGATGACGTTACAGCCAGGACCGAATACTAGCTCTAGTAACATCTCAAATATCTATTACTAACATGTGTTCCTACGCTGCCTCTTGGACTCTTGGTCATATCTCTAGTTATCTTCCTCCCCCTTCACTCTGATGGTCACTGTGGGAGGTCTTCTTCTCCCCCCCCCCTTCTCCTTGCCATTTGACACTTGCTTTCTCACAGTCTTTCCCCCTTTACTAAAGATGTCCGTCGCATTCAGTTCGGAATTGTATCATCCTTAACATGTTGACCTTTGGCCTCGATAGAAGTCCTACCGTTACCAGTGACATTCTTTTTTTTTAATTGCAGACAGGTGAGAGTGGGAGGACAACAGACAGACAGACATGTTTGAGAGAACGAGAGGAAACAGCAAGGAAGGAATTGTGGCGGTAACCCATACCGAGTTGTGATTAAGACCAGAGCTGCCACCTATGGAGCTGTGCCATAATATTATCCAAGAATTACGTTTTTCTCTTGTGTCCCTCGCTGCAGGGTGCACGTCACGTTACTCAAGAAATAAGTACTCTACATTCAACACGACTTCGATCGCAGGATTCTGGCTTCCTCGTCACAGAGGGAGAGAAAGAGAGAGGACAATGTCACAGTAACATTAAATTGATATCAAATTGAACCATGATAACACGCAATTAATCTGCATGATGGACGAAGAGGACTGAGCAGTAGGTGATGGGATCGAGACCAGACTGCTTACAGGAGTAAGACGAGTGTCACAAGTACACCCAGACTAAGCGGAACACCCTACAACCACCTGGAATTCGTTTTTCTTTTTTATTAACCAGTGGTCAATGAAGCTGAAGAGACAAAAGATGAAAGGGGTGAATCGAGAAGCTGGTGTATGACTTAAGGAAACGTGTTTTGTGAGGGTTAAGAAAAGCGATAAGGAGAATGCGCAAAGATATCTAAAACAGGTTGTCACGTAAATTATGAATGCTCCTCCCCGTCACGGCAGTGCAAATCCTCTGCACCAACGTCGTTTTACCGCAGTCTAAATATTAATGGGAAGTTGCGGTTGCATTCTTCCGTTAACAGATGGCGCACGTTTATCGGCCGCAGCAGGACTTGTCGCTCCGCCCTCCGTTTTTTTTTTTTTTTTCGAGTTGTACTGCAACGGCACATGGCAAGCAGGCAGACAGGCAGGCGCACCAACACCACCGACCGACCGAACAGTAGATGAGACACACAAAAAAATAATACAATAAAACCTTGATAACGGCGGTGATCATTCCGCGAGATAAAACCAACACCGCATCTGAAATATCAATCTACAGAAACAATATCCTACACTACACGAATCAAAAGAGAGAAATAATGGTCGACCACGGTCTGACAACTAAAACAAAGCAACTCCTAGCCCTTTTCCTGTCTATAGCAGGATCGGGTACTCAACGTCGTCCCTCTGAATGGACACATGCAGGGGCTGTTTGTTTGTTTGTTGGTGTTTAAGGTCCCGTCAACTACAAGGTCATTAGAGACCCGTCCACTGCGTAGTTCTAATGCATAGACTGCACAGACACACCAATGCGACGATTATTGGGTATTAGCAGTACCCAGCTTTCTCAAGCGACCACCCATGTCAGTACTAACTGGGCTTGCGTTGCTTAACTTCAGTGATCAGACGAGAACTGGTGCGTCCAACGCAACTCGCCGCTCCCACATGCAGTGGCGTCGCTAGGGTTGGCGTCACCTGGTGCGGTGACACCATGGTGTCACCCCCCCCCTCTCCCGAACAAAAACCGCTTCTTCTTCTTTGGTGTCAACCCCTTTTCTCATGGTGCGAGTGGTGTCACCCGGTGCGGCCCGCACCCCCCTAGTGACGCCACTGGACACATGAGCAGCGCCTGCTCTAGCACTTATGCCGCCACGGACAAAAAGACAAATTGCAGCCCCAGACAAAAGAAAAAATTCCCGCCGAGGAAAAAAGGACAAATTGCCGCCCCTTTAAGCAGCACTGTTCTCACACTTACAGCCAAAATGCCGCCCCTAAATTTTGGCTCCCCGGAGCCGGGCCCGGACATGAGCGATCTATTGGACGGTATTCTGACGCAGCCGGCTGCCGACCAAAGCAACAACCGTTATGTTTATTTATCGTCGTCCTAACGTTCCTTGCGGGCACTCCAGCGAGCTCCTAACCCTGGAAATTTTGTCTCCTCTACCAGTTGCATAGTAGAGAGGGTTCTTTGTCGTGCAATGCTGACATCGTACACCACACGGGGCCACTGCTTTACTTTCCATTCTATTCTGTCTTGTCAGATATCAGTCAAAAAGCTTACACACACCAGTCGTTATTTCAGAAGACCTATTTATTGATGATGCTCAGGAGGAGTGGCGCGTATCGAACTCGTACTATTTACTTATCTAAACATTTATTTTCTCCTGGTGTTGTTTGATATCCATTAGCGACAGCAAGGTAGGACACGTTCCATACAGCTTTTGTTTTCTATACCGGAAGTTTCCTCCTTCCAAGTCCATCTACCGACATCAGCCTTTTTTTGTTTCGTTGGTGTTTTAGGGCTCTTCAACTACAACGTCATTCCAACCCTGTCCACTGCGTAGTTCTAATGCAGAGACACTACACTAATGCATCGATTTTTGGGTATTAGCGGTACCCACTTTTCACAAGCGGCCACCTATGTTAGTACTAGCTGGGGTTGCGTCGCTTAACTTCAGTGATCAGACGAGAAGTGGTGTGCCCAATGCAATAAGCCGCTACCCGCCATCAACCGTGGCTAGAATAGAACCGGCACACCGTGCGAGTGATGTGGTTATATCATACTGCTAAAAATAATAATACCTAGTCCCCCTACCCGTTTTTCCGCCAATGCCAAGTTGAGCACAATGTATAAAAGGGGTACACACACAAGACCGTCATCCGTATCCTATTCTCCCCTATGGCCGGGTCATGTGCGAATTTTGGCTCTTCATCCCCTCCTATTTCTCACCAGGTTCCCATGCACTCCGCACAACGTTGCTTTATTCCTCCGTTCAACCTGGTCCTGGATAAGCCTTATCCCACGCTAGAATCGCCGTGTAGAACCAATGAAATGTGTTTTCTTTCTCAGATCAAGCCATCCGCGTTGGTCAGTGTCGAACATGCGATCATAGTAATGTTAGTACGTTACTTATGCTAACGGGGTTGGGAAGTCAGCCAAGTAGCCATAACGGGCGGGACCTTGTGGAGGCTGATCGCTTTTGTTTGTTTGTTGGTGTTTAAGGTCCCATCAACTACGAGGTCATTAGAGACCCGTCCACAGCATAGTTCTTATGCAGAGACTGCACAGACACTACACTAATGTGACGATTATTGGGGATTAGCAGTACCCAGCTTTCCCAAGCGACCACCCATGTCAGTACTAACTGGGCTTGCGTTGCTTAACTTCAGTGATCGGACGAGTACTGGTGTGTCCAACGCAACTCGCCGCTCCCGGAGGCTGATCGCGAGTGAGGGAGAGGTAGTAATGGGGGATGTAGGGTGTTTGTTGGTGTTTTAGGGCCCTTCAATTACAAGGTCATTACAGCCCCGTCCACAGCATAGTTCGTATGCAAAGACTGGAGAGCCTGGGAGGGGCAGGGGCCAGCATTCCAGGGGTAAAATATTTTTCAATTCTTTCCCCTAATTAATTAATCATAGTTTCACCAACCTTGGCCAGGATCGACCCTGAGTTTATCAAGAACCAAAACACGTTACTGCCAATCAAGGCGCATTCTCATCTTACAGCCAAAAACATTTTCTCTCTCCCGACATTCACACTCCCCGATTTTTTGTTGGTGTTTTAGAGCCCTTCAACTAAAAGGGCATTAGGGCCCCGTCCACAGCATAGTTCTTATGTAGAGACTGCACAGACACTACACTAATGCGACGATTATTGGGTATTAGCAGTACCCAGTTTTCCCCAGCGGCCACCCATGTCAGTACTAACTTGGGTTGAGTTGCTTAACTTTAGTGATTTGACGAGAACTGGTGTGTCCAAATGGACAACAACTGAACCACCGAGGTAGAAACAGGCCAGAGGCACGTCTTAATTGTGAAGAACATCAACCTGAAAAATGCGTGGACTCGGTCAAGCAATGAAAACGATCGAAATTGCACCACATTCCAGACCATGAAGAGGAATAATTGCCATATCCAACTTTTGAAAAATGTCAAGTAGGTGTAGTAGTAATTTTGGACAGTAGGCCGCCTACCTATGGGGCGACACACCACATCTACTCATTATTGTGTCGTCCGTTAAGTTTGGCCATTTGTTAGATGCTACTACTATCGGCAAAGATCAAGACATGGACCAGAGAAAGGGAGTGACTGAGACGGTAATAAAATCAAACATCGGAAACAGGAATGTGAAATCATAACGACCTGCAACATCATCATCATCATCATCATCATCATCAAGTGGCATTTTTCGACGAAATATGCGCTCTGCTGCAGTTGACGTGCATCACACATTAGGCATCAGGACAGAAAACGAAAAAGGGGAAGTGGAATTGACGACATCAATACCACCATTACCATTACTACTTCTCTTTAAGAAATTATTTGTTATAAACGCATTATGGTTAGTAGTTAATCGTCAAGAAAATTTAAAAATTTTTTCGCCATGTTGTCCCGACGTGATATTAAGACTGCAAGCACCACTTCCCTCTCCATCCTTTTCAACAAAAGCAACTCCTAACCCTTTTCCCGCCTATGGCAGGGTCGGATACCCATTTGTCCCTCTGAATGGACACAGGGTGATATATTGGACATAGTTTTTTCTGCAGCCGGTTGCCGGCCAAAGCTGCACCCCTACGCTTATTTATCGTCGGTCTAGTGTTCGTTGGGGAATGCTACCGACGCCAGGGAGCGAGCTCCTACACCTGGTAACTTTGCCTCATCTACCCGTTGCGTAGTAGAGAGGGTTCTTCTTTTACGTGCAAGCGCCATCGTACACCCACACGGGACCTCGGTTTTACTTCTCATCTGAAAGAAGGTACACTCGCGGCTTCCCTCTCGCCCGAAAGAAGCCGACCCACCATGGTCCAGTATCGAACCTAGAACTACTGGCGTAGTTGCCGAGTGAGCTAACCACTACGCCACCGCTAACCACTACGCAGCCACCACGGCGGGTCTCTCCATCCTTTTCAAACCCAATAATATCTCTCGAAAAATTTCCAAGTCTAAATAGCCTCTTGGTTATATTTTGTGTTAATTAACGATCACCATTCGGTAATTTCAAAGGGAGTAGAGTAGGCAGGGCAGTTTGTCTTGTTTCGTTGGTGTTTTAGGGCCCTTCAACTACAAGGTCATTAGAGCCCCGTCCACTGTGTAGTTCTGATGCAGGGACTGCACAGACACTACACTAATGCGACGATTTTTTTGGATACTAGCGGTACCCAGTTTTCCCAAGCGGCCACCCATGTCAGTATTAACTGGGGTTGCGTTGCTTAACTTCAGTGATGAGACAAGAACTGGTGTGTCCAACGCAACTTGCCGCTCCCCTCATTAGAGCCCCGTCCACTGTAGGTTCCACCGAAGGCAGGGGGCGAGCTCCTACATCTGAAAGTTTTGCTTCCTCTACTCTTTCCATTGTTTGTTTGTTTGTGTTTAAGGTCCCGTCAACTACGAGGTCATTAGAGACCCGTCCACTGCGTAGTTCTAATGCATATGCTGCACAGACACTACACCAATGCGACGATTATTGGGTATTAGCAGTACCCAGCTTTCCCGAGTGACTACCCATGTCAGTACTAACTGGGCTTGCGTTGCTTAACTTCAGTGACCAGACGAGAACTGGTGTGTCCAACGCAACTCGCAGCTCCCTACTCTTTTCATAACAGAGGGGATTCTTTCACGTGCAGATGCCATAGTACACCACACGGGACCTCGGTTTTACTTCTCATACGAAAGAAGGCGCACTCAGGGTTTCTCTCTCGCCCGAAAAAAAAAGCCAACCCACCTCGGTCCAGAATCGAACCAAATACTACTGACGCAGTTACCGAGCAGGTTAGTTACGCAGTTGCGCCAGATAGGCGAGTTTCTGTATAAGGTTAGGTGACAACACAACTTTTTGTGCCCCGAAATGTGTCATTGTTAGTGTGCCGCCAAACTTTTAAATTATTAAAAGTGTACCGTGACGAAAAAAAGGTTGAGTGAGAGTCACTGATTTAGAGGGACAACTAAGGGTACCCGACCATGCCACAGGCTGGAAAAGGATTGGTAGCCTGATAGTTTACACCCCTGTGTAGAATTGGTATTTTTGCGAGCAGTTCGGTGACATGTTACACGCAGGCTCTTACACGGTTGGACATCCATCCGGTTTTCAGATGGGAGCCATTTTCTTTGTGTTTTAACCATTCCATCTTTCCTTGATAAACATGCCACTCATATCGTCCAGGATAGAACCTGCTTCCACAGACTCATGAAAGAGTTACCACTCAGGCGAGCTGCACACTATATGGTCATCATACAAGTGCAGGTTCACTGAACACCCCTTTCGTTCACTAATATGCTGAAATCCCACCTCACCGAAAAATTCCATCATTAGCGTGCCCAACTCGAGCTCACGATCGCAGGTTCAATTCTGGGCCACGGTAAGTGGCGTCTTTCCTAGAGAGGGGGAAAGAGGGAAGGAGAGAAACGAGGATAGCCTGGTTTCCGAAATCAATGTCGTCACCAGCACGTCATAAGAGGCCTTTCCAATGACGATAAACGTATAGTGATCGGTGATAAAATTCACACGTGTGAGCATTTTCGCCCTAGGGCATTCGGTAAGTGGTCTCCAGAAATGGACAGAACGAGGTCAACTAACCAAAAACAAATAAATGACCCGAACTAAATGTTTCCTTAGGCGGCGACTGGTACATCATGCTTGAACATTGATTGAATTGGTCAGTTGTTGGTCAGATGCACTCATTAATGTCTACATTTGCATTACTTATATACAAAAACAATGGTTTAAGGTGAAACTTAGGTTAGTAAATGGGCCAGGTTAGGATGTCACCTACGTGACCGTCAGATGTCATTTGCCGGCACCAGAGGGCGACAATACTTGTAGGCTCGGCCCGTTATAGCTGCTTGGTCGACTCCCCAACATACTAACAAAAGATGACAGAGTATTTGAGCCTTCCAACGATCGTTCCAGGTAAAAATTGACCTTGTCTAGAATCGAACCTGAAACCACGGACTTACGAGTCAAACAAACTAAAGTTGAACACACTGACGTGCATCACCAATACTGAAATGGTCAGTTCAACACACTCGCTTTCCCGAAGACCAACTCGACGTCCACGTAAGAAATAAACATTTTCCACCCCATTCCCTACTACTACTACCATTAACCCTTTTCCCGCCTATAGCAGGGTCGGGTGCCTTCGTCCCTCTGAATGGCAACATTACCGATCTGTTAGACGGTATTTTGACGCACCCGGCTGCCGACATAAGCTGCAACCCCTATTCTTAGTTTTGTCGGTCAAATGCTCGTTGGGACACTCCACGGACGCCAGGGAGCGAGATCCTACACCGCGGGAATTCTGCCTCATCTCTCCGGTGCATATAGTACGGAGGGCTTTTTGCCGTGCAGTGATTACATCGTACACATCAAACATGTTAGAGCAGGTAGTGTATCCGACTTCGGAAGAGGCACACTCAGCACCCCCCCCCTCTCTCTCTCTCGCCCAACAGAAACCAACCCACCTCTATCCAGTATCGAACCTAGAACCACTGACGCAGTAGTCGAGCACGCTACGCTCTGCGCCACCTTTTGGTTCGTTGGTGTTTTAGGGAACCCTTCAACTGCAAGATCATTACAGCCCCGTCCACTGCGTAGTTCTGATGCAGAGAGGCTGCACAGACACTACACACTAATGCGACTATTTTTTTGGGGTATTAGCAGTACCCAGTTTTCCCAAGTTGGGGGGTTACGTTGCTTAACTTCAGATCAGACGAGAACTGGTGTGTCCAACGCAATAAACCGCCCCCTCTGCGCCACCGAGGCGGGTTCCGGGAGCGGCGAGTTGCGTTGGACACACCAGTTCTCGTCTGATCACTGAAGTTAAGCAATGCAAGCCCAGTTAGTACTGACATGGGTGGTCGCTCGGGAAAGCTGGGTACTGCTTAATACCCAATAATCGTCGCATTAGTGTAGTTTCTGTGCAGACTATGCACTAGAACTATGCAGTGGACGGGTCTCTAATGACCTTGTAGTTGACGGGACCTTAAACACCAACAAAAGAGGCGGGTTCCTTTTCCCTCTCCACACCTTTCCCAATATACAAATAACTTCAACTAACCGCACACATAATCAATCACATGCTATCAGTAAAAGTAGTTAACAACGTAAATTATTACACCAAACTAGTGAATAACGTACCTTATTTTTCCACAACTTAGGGCATGAATATCACACGCGGACACACTCCACATCATGTTCGGGGGACAAATAACAAGAGGAGGTACATTTTCAACCAAATTTATTACTTTCAAGCTCAGAGAGAGATGATAACGATGATGGTGATGATGGTGGTGGCAGTGATGTTTATTTGCTGTCTCTAGGTTACTAACAACATTTTTCCTTTCCCTCCAGGTGCCTTGCATGTATTAATTCTCGGGCCGTCGAACAACATCAATCAGGTAACGGCTCTTGTTCATTTTCTTCTCCCCCTCCCCTTTCAATTGGTCCCTCCTTCTGTCCCTCTGCTTAGCCTGGGCTCGCCTACCTACTTTTTCTACCCTAATCGCAAACAAACCCCTCCACAAAGTCAAAATTCAAAGGTGAAAGACCTACCCCATATTTTAAGAGGTAGGTAGGTAGGTGCCTGGACGCGAGAGGACAATAGGTGGAAGTGAGACGAAGGTGGGAGGTGGTGGTGGTGGTTGGAAAAAAAAAAGAAGGGCGTTGCTAAATGTGTCTCTAACCCCCCCCCTTTCCTCTTCACCTCAACATATTATTGATGACCATCATCTTATCAAATCATCGTCCTCATCATCACGTATCGTCGTCATAGAGACAACGGAATTAACGGAGATGGACAGTGGACAGACTGGTTTGAATTTGGAAATTAGGTGACGCCGACCTCTCCCTCCTCTGCCCTGCCCCCCCCTTTTCCCTTCCCCTGATGCCAAGCCCATCCCCGCCATGTTTCAATTCAATAATTATAGGATAATTAAAATATCCTACCGCGAGCACAAAAACCAACAACATAGGCCTACAGATTACCCCGTGAGATAACAGATGTGGGACAGTGCTCCTCTACCCAATGGTTAGGGTCGAGAGGAGAAGGAAGGGGTTAATTTATGTCAATGTCGCCCAAGCCCCTCAATCCCAAAACTATTTCTATTTTTTCACCAGTCGCGCGGTAGGCATCGTGGGGCAGTGGCAGCATGATCGATTACTGTGTCAGTGGTTCCAGGTTCTATACTGCCTCGAAGTGGTTTTGCTTCTCTTAGGTGAGAGAGGCCACGAGGACGCCTTTCGTTGAATGAAAAGTAAAGCCGAATTCCCAGGTGTAGCAGATCGCCCCTACAGGCTCCGCACCGGTGGAGAAAATAAATACGGGATTTGCAATATTACGTCGCCAGCCGGCTGAAAAAAATCACCCGTGTGTTTTTAGATTCGATAAAAAATGAGTTCCTGATCGTGCCATAGGCTGGAAAGAAGTTTTAAATGCATATGACCACGCGCCGTATGGTCCCGAATCGAACCTGCAGCATGTCCTTGTCATTCGTCCCGACCGGCACAAGCCTCAAAACTAAATTAAACGACCTCTTTCATGGAGGAAACCTAGTCTCTAGTTACGGGCTTTATTCTTGATCTCATGGTGGGAAGGTTCCATTCTGACAACCTGTCAGAGCAGTTGCATTACGTTGGGACACACTCATTCTCGTTCGATCACCGAAGTTAAGTAACGCAAGCCCAGATAGTACTAGGATGGGTGACTTGACTTCTTGGGAACACTACATACTGCCGGTATTCTCTCTACATTAGTATCCATACTGGGCCCTAACGACCAATACGGTTGTGGGTCCTAAAAAGACAATCGCGTAACACGCCAACTGACTGGAGGTAACGTACCTACGCCAGGTGCCAGGCAAGATCCGATAAGTAGAAATTTTGTCAATTTACGCATACATTTTTCGCCCCGCCTCAGTGGAGCAATAGGCAGCGTGCTTGATTTACTACGCCAGGCGTTTCACGTTCGATACTAGATCGAGGTGAGTTGACGTCTTTCGGGTGAGAGAGTTGCTCCGAGTACGCCTTCCTCGGATGAGAAGTAAAACAGAGGTCCCGTGTGGTGTAAGATGGCATTTACACGTAAAAGAACCCTCTCTACTACGCAACGGGTAGGTGAGGCAGAATTTCCAGGTGTGGAGTGCCTCAACCAACAAGAGACCGACGATAAATAAGTATGGTGGATGTAGCTTTGGTCCGCAGCTGGAAAAACACCGTCCAATATATCACCCTTGTGTCAATGCAGAGAGACAAGATGGGTACCCGACCCTGCCAAAGGCAGGAAAAGGGTTAGTAGTTGCTTTCAAAACGTATATTTTTTGTCCCCATGTAGAAAGAAGGGGTTCCTTTACGGGCAGTGGAACGATCCTAGCAAAGGGTGGAATGTGCAACCATGGACTCCAGCAGTCAAGCGCGCTAATTAAATAGAAAAATAATGATTAGGGCCGGTAACATTTCCAGATGTCGGGAAGCACACACCTGCACCCTAGGCATCGGTTACGGTTCCCTGAACTGAAAGAGAACCAAAACTAGCGCCCTCGGCTCCAATCGTGCACTTCACTGCACGGCTTCCATGCCATCAGTGATTGCCATTGATGGTGTTGCGGTAAGTGACTCCTTGATGAACTGCCCTAACGTTTCCATAGTGATTATGGTTCACGGCGCTCTTAGGTGTAATTTACAGTGAAGAAAGGGTTAGCGTAACGCAACTTTGGTGACGTCGTATATATCTGGGTGGGATAGAACCTGCTACCACGGACTTACGGAAGTACGCTACCGCTCGGCCTTCATTGCGCAGAACAGCTCAGAACTAATTAAAGTAGCCGACTACTTCAATCCGTGCTTCCTGAAAGTCATCTCTGTTTGGGTACTGTCAGGTTGGCCTGTCAGTAACTGACTGTTAACAAAGCTCGAAAAACGGTGGAGATAGAGAGTTAACAGGCGGTCCTGAGTCCTAGGGGCAAGTACCACAATAAATAGTCACCTGATAAAAAAATAGAATGCCGTGTGTCTCGGTCTGTGTAGAACCACCCTCCTTACTATAGCCTTGTCCTGTGCCGGTAAAACTAATACAACACGAAATCGCCGGAATAAACGTACAGACGGAATCGAACCTGCAGTCACTCGATCACGAAGCGCCAATCTTTTCCAGAACAAGTTTAGCGTGACTACCAGATGGTGTGATGGAGCATGCTGACTAATCACACTGTGGGAGATCGGCCCGTCAACGAGTGGTGCCACCTTGACCGATTCTCACCCCCCCCCCCCTCGCTCACTCGACCACGACACCTCGCATTAAGCCTAACTGCAAGCTAATTCAACATCTGTTCGAAAGTTGGGGGTGACGCATTGTAGGTCATAACTGGGGATGATGCATCTTAATTTGGAAATGTCATGGTGCGTCATATGACACGACCCAGGCAGGAATATGATATGCAACGTACTGTTAACCATCACTGACACTCTACTCTTGAGCTGCCTCCTCCCAGGTTCAGGTCAAGTGCTCCGCCCTAATTATTGCACTTTTCCACTTAACACTACATGAGAGACAGGTAGGTGCATTTGATGAGAATTTTTGTCTCGTGACGCGCCACCCAACGTCTAGAAAATGGATAACTCGAAAATAGGAGAAGGCGCTGGATACATGCCAGCAACTGCAGGACAAAAAAAAACTAGTCCAGAGTGAGTTCCTGGCAAAATTTGCCAAGAGACGTCATTTTTGAGGAGAAACGTCCACACAATCCGCACCCTGGACTCACTATTGGGTGGACAACTGTTCGCTGTCCCAATCCCTACCTCCTTGGCTCTCGATACAGGTCAACGTGAGGAGGTTTTTCTCTTTTTATTTAAGGCAGTGGGGAAAACCACCATAATCACCTTCCGTTTCATGGTTAAACATGTACGTTGCGTCATCCACAGCCCGTAAACTGCTGTTGACCAACAGCTTGTCCATAACATACACTACTTCCTTGCCGACACCAGCATATGGGTACCACATGGCAACGAAATTAAGTAGCTGCTTTCGAGACGCATGAGCAGTTAAAACTACGGAAAGGAAATTACAGAGTGGAGCACTGCATATGTCAATAACGTGCTTCAATTCCGCGTTTTTCCGCATCTGTTCAGAGGGCGCTGTGGAGCCTTGAACATTCGATTAATGGACGATTAACGTTATGTGGAACGGTTATGGAACATTTCTACAATAGAGCTAGAGTGATCCGATAATCTCTGAATAATATTGCAGGCGGTAGCGTGATCGACTACTGTGTCAGTAGTTCCAAGTTCGATACTGCATCGAGGTAGGTTGACTGCTTAGGGACAAAAAAGGAGAGAAAGACAGAGGCAGAAATAGACAGAGAGACAGACAGACAGAGAGACAGACAGACAGAGAGAGACAGACAGAGAGAGACAGACAGAGAGAGAGAGA
>JAAFCE010001036.1:6295689-6311749 GCA_013389805.1 Trigoniulus corallinus
ACAGAGAGAGAGACAGACAGACAGAGAGAGAGACAGACAGACAGAGAGAGAGACAGACAGAGAGAGAGACAGACACAGAGAGAGAGACAGACAGACAGAGAGAGAGACAGACAGACAGAGAGACAGAGACAGACAGAGAGACAGAAAGAGGATCCTGAGTACACCCCTTCCGTCGGGTGGGAAGTAATGTTGGTACCCTACCGTTTGGAATGTGTACGATGTCATTTGCACGTAAAAGAACCCTCTCTATTATGCAACGGGTAGATGAGACAAAATTTCCCAAGTGTAGGAGCTCGCTCCCTGTCGTCCGTGGAGTGCCCCAACAAACAGCAGACTGACGATAAATAAGCATAGGGGTTGCAGCTTTCTTTCCAAACCAGCTGTGGAAAAACACTGCCCAATATATCACCCTTGCGTCCATTCACAGGAACAAGATGGGTACCCGACCCTGCCATAGGCGGGAAAAGTTAGGAGTTGTATAACATATGTTCCCATCGGGCCCCACAAAAAAACGTAAATCATTTGAAAGAAATTACCGCTAACAAAGTTCATTTTTCCGACGCCAAGAGGGGGAGGCGGGACAGGACCAGCAACGCCTAAAAAAAGGAGTTGTTTTATAAAGCAGTGGTGAGACTGTACACAGCACGCAATACGACAATGGTCATGCTTCCCATTGGCACTATACAGCCAAAAGCATTCTACCAAATGGACTCCACGTATCTCTCCCCCATCATCCCACACTCGATTTTTCCCCAATTACGGAAAGGGGGATCGGCTACCCCTCTGTTCCACTACTACAATCAACACACGGACCAAGCACCAACACACTGCCAAGCGAAGGTTTTAATCGACGCGACGACACCAGGAGGAGCGGCTGTACGTTCTCGTCTGATCCCAAAAGTTAAGCAACGCAACCCCAGCTAGTAGTGACATGGGTGGCCGCTTGGGAACACAGGGTACTGCTAAGACCCAAAAAAATCGTCGCAACTGCTTAGCGTTTGTGCACACTCTGCATTAGAGCTACTCAACCATTGTAGTTAGAGGGCCCTAAAACACCAACGAAACGAAACAAAGCCGGGGAGAGGCAAGAGAACGAGCGCCTACACCTCAACACTTTGAGAAACTCTATATGTGGCTATACGTGGAACGGGGCAGTTTCCGCGTGCAGAATGTTAACATCAAACAGACGTTCCTCGCGTTCCTTGCTGCCCTTCCAGAAACCAAACTATCATCGTTTCGACCCTGTAACCATACACTCAAGAGTCAATCAGACTAACAATGCGCCACAGAAACAGATGTAAAAAAAAATCATCGACCTCTTCTTCAACCAGGAGCAGGCCTGAGCAGGAGTGGCAGCGAACCTTCGTATCTTGAGCTCGAGTCATCAAACAGCAGCCAAGCTATCAAGGCGGAGAGGCTGGCAAGGCAGGATTGGAAAGTTGTGATGGGACAAGAAGACTATAGACACCACTACCACAAATGGATGAAGGAGGCTATTTTCGTTAAATGGCGTCTAAAAACCTTGGTTTTAAAGAAAAGTAAATAAGAGTGGGGAAAACGTAAACTCGTAAAACCAAAAACACTATTTTTGCTCGCTTTCCTCCTCTCTAACTCTCTCTCTACCAAACACACAAGCGCAACTAAAATAAATAATCACAAAATTCAATGTGCTCTTCCCTACCCGAATTAACCTATATCAAAGAAAGATGGTGGGACTTGCGAAGAGACGAAAACGAGTGCAAATACAATACCGGAAACAAGCATGTCTAGAACACGGTACAAAAAGAAATGTACACTTTACACATCTCCATAATACTACTTTCCCATAGTCTACACCTAAAAATAACTACACAGACAATAACAGAAAAAGAATTTTGTTTCGTTGGTGTTTTAGAACCCGCCGCAGTGGCATAGTGGTTAGCAAGCTCCGCAACTGCGTCAGGAGTTCTACGTTCGATACTGGACCGAGGTGGGTCGGCTTCTTCCGGGCGAGAAAGAGAGAGGCCGCGAGTGTGCCTTCTTTCGGATGAGAAGTAAAACCGAGGTCCCGTGTGGGTGTACGATGGCACTTGCACGTAAAAGAACCCTCTCTACTACGCAACGGGTAGACGAGGCAAAATTTCCAGGTGTAGGAGATCGCCCCCTGGGCTTGAGAAAACTGGGTACCGCTAGTATCCAAAAAATCGTCGCATTAATGTAGTGTCTGTGCAGTCCCTGCATCAGAACTACACAGTGGACGGGGCTCTAATGACCTTGTAGTTGAAGGGCCCTAAAACAGCAAAGAAACAAGACAAACTGCCCTGCCTACTCTACTCCCTTTGAAATTACCGAAAGGTAATCGTTAATTAACACCAAATATAACCAAGAGGCTATTTAGACTTGGAAATTTTTCGAGAGATATTATTGGGTTTGAAAAGGATGGAGAGACCCGCCGTGGTGGCTGCGTAGTGGTTAGCGGCGGCGTAGTGGTTAGCTCACTCGGCAACTACGCCAGTAGTTCTAGGTTCGATACTGGACCATGGTGGGTCGGCTTCTTTCGGGCGAGAGAGAAGTCGCGAGTGTGCCTTCTTTCGGATGAGAAGTAAAACCGAGGTCCCCGTGTGGGTGTACGATGGCGCTTGCACGTAAAAGAACCCTCTCTACTATGCAACGGGTAGATGAGGCAAAATTTCCAGGTGTAGGAGCTCGCCCCCTGGCGTCGGTAACATTCCCCAACGAACACTACACCGACGATAAATAAGCGTAGGGGTGCAGCTTTGGCCGGCAACCGGCTGCAGAAAAACCTATGACCAATATATCGCCCTATGGCCATTCAGAGGGACAAGATGGGTACCCGACCCTGCCATAGGTGGGAAAGGGGTAGGAGTTTGCTTTGCACTTGGTGTTTTAGGGCCCGTCAATTCGTCTGCATCGTCTCAATTCGTGGGGTAGGCCGGCATCCCCCCACAGACAACTTAGCCGATATTCCTGCGGGTTCCAGACGCCTGGCTGCGGTGACCCCAGTCAGAGCATATTCAGTGGCCCGACCCTGCCACAGGCGGAATAAGAGTATGATGATGATGGGGTTTTACAGCCCGTCAACTACAAGGTTATTACAACCCCTACGTAGTTCTAATGCAGGGACTGCACAGACACTACACTATCGCGACGAGAGTTTTGGGTATTAGCAGTACCCTCTTTTCCCAAGCAGCCACCCATGTCACTACTAGCTGGGGTTGCAGTGCTTAACTTCAGTGATCAGACGAGAACTGGTGTGTCCAACGCAATTTGCCGCTCCCATGAAGTTACGTGGGGGAGAGGAAGGGGGACGACGGAGGTGGGCACTAAATCTGGCTCTTAACTTATCAAACTGCCCATTGTCCTGTACGCGCATCGTTTAACCATTGATTCAAACCCTGACAGGGGGAGGGGAAAGGAAAAGGGGGAAAAAAAAGGCAATGGAGAAAAATGTTTGTTTACTTGGGCAATATTAATAAAATTATAGTCACAATACACAAAATAACAATTGTATATTTTGGAAAGAAAATGATGTGGGAGGAGTCATAAAAAGAAATAGAAACGTAAGTCTCTCCGGGGTGCAATGGTATGCATACGCGTTGTGAATCGGGTGACTAGAGTTCAATTCCCATCCTTGGTAACCGACAAGACAATACTCGCCTATCAATGCCTGCCTACTAGTGAGAGAAGAAAAACGGTTTTTGTGTTGCTCTCAAGAGGACATTACCCCGTTCCCAACTCCAAAGGCAGGTGGAGGGCAGGCAATAGGATGTCCCTTTTCCCTCCCGTACGCATTCCTCTAAGACGGTAACCATTGCTAATTAGAACTAACAGTCCATTTATTCACGCTGACAGCGGCGGCAAAATCAATTCCCATTGACCACTACCAACCAGTCAATCAACCTGACGACATCTTGCCCATCTCCACATATTCAACTGCGCATGTGCCAACAGGTCAACGTCAAACCATTCTAGAAACAAATTCTTTAAGACATCTCTGGGTGACGAAGGAGGGGAGGGAATACGTAACGGAACAAGACAAGAGTAGGACAGGTCAGAGGAGGAGCTAAATTAGAGAAAAACGATGTACAATCCAATAGCTGACCAACACTCAACAGACATCACTTTCAGTATTAAGTCCAAAGAATACAACGGTCACTATAGCATTGTACTTCATTCTTGAAATAACCCCACGTTCTTAAGTCCCAAGAATCGAACATCAGCGAGGGGAAGAAAGGAAAGGGTCAGTAGCGTAGCCATGATTTTCTGTAGGAGGGAAGTGGGGATATGCCAGTCGATAGGGTGAACCACGATTTTCTGAGGGGGGATATGACTCGATAAGGCGTATAGCGCTTCGCTATATTCGAGGCCCAAGGGGGGGGGGTTAACCCCCATGGCTACGCCACTGGAAAGGGTTGAGGCGGAGCAGGAATCATTTCGCCCTTGTCCACCACTGAAAAGTTTTAAAAAAATTTAAAACGAAAAAAAAAAAACATATATGTCTCACCTCACTACAGTCGATAACGCTTCTGCTACAGTGAACATGTCCGAGCGGTGTTGGTGGCATTTTAGCCATTCCGGTCATTCACAATGGACACACACCATGATGAAAAAAACACACACACACACGCACACACACTGTGATAGAGGATCGGAGGCGAGAGGTCAGTCGATGAGCAGCGTGTTACGATTAAACAAAATTAGGCCCCCCAAAAAAGAGGATACACATAAAGAGAAAGAGAGGAATGAGGAACAACTGACCCACAGCGGAATAGTTAAGAAAGACAAAAAAAAATGACCACTAAACGGTCAACAATAAATTACCACCAACAAATCAACAAAAAAGATACCAAACTGCCGGGGATGGGACACACAAGTTTCAACCTAGCCGCCAGTCCACCACAGCACAAACACCATTTATCCAATAACGACGGGACGGTCAATACGAGGAGGTCCATTGTCCACTATATGGCGACTACAACTTCCAAATTCCATTATGAAACAAAACGATCATCAATTTCTTTCCGGTCAACATTCTAGCAATCATCAAACCACTGCCAAAGCACGCATACATAGACGGGACACTTCACAAGTGGAGATACACCAAATTCCTTAAGAATCACCACCACAAGAAAACTGACCAACGACAATTAATAATTATTAATAGCATTGCAGCACCAGCATCGCAGAAGCCTCTTTCATCGGAAACCACATGACCACTATCAATAGTCAATCAAACCAACCACTAACCGGCAACTGACCACCAGTCGACAAACACCGTCCGACGAGCTTTCAACACCAACTTCCTCTGACAGCGCGGCGGCAGCGACGACGCCGCCAACAGCAACAGCATACAAAAATAACAAACGTCGAGCGATTGCGCACGCGATCGCCCGACCCGACCGACAGATGGACGACGACGTCTCAACTTTCTTAAATCTTAGTTACTATTAAGATGTTGCTCCTTACAGCAGCGAGTCACTTCATTTCCACTGCCATTAACATCTCCAAAGATCGGAGAGGAGGAACGAAGGGCAGGGAGAGAGGGAGGGTGAGAGAGAGAGAGGGAGAGTGAGGGAGAGAGAGAGAGAGAGAGAGAGAGAGAGAGAGCAGAAGGAGGGCAGAAGATCGTCGACGATAACGACGACGGTCAGGCAGCTAAGAAACGGGTCTTTACCCCTTTAACAGCAGTTAGAATGGGGGTGTGTGTGTGTTATGAGAGGTAGAGGGAAAGGGGGGAGAGAGAGAGGGATTACGAGGTGAGAAAGGAGGAAGAGGAGAGATATCGGCTAAATAGTGAGAAAGGGAGAGGAGGAAGACATTAAGGATAAAAGGGGGGAAAAAAGAGGCTTCAATGCAGCACTAGCAGGTTGAGGGAAGAAACGACAGACGTAAGGCGAAAAAAAAAAGGCATGTAAGATGTGAGACGGAACGAGGTGGAGGGAAGTGTACCCCACACACATCGAGGGTGGATCACCAGAGAGGAAGACACTCCCAAACATAAGACAGAAATCTGCTTCCTTCCCCTTCTCAGTATAGTTCGTAATCGCCGTCGTCGTCGTAGTCAAAAAAGAAACCAAGGAGGCGCACAAGTCATTTAAAAAATGGTCGGGACGAGCAACCAATCGCCGTTGCCGCTGCCAGGAAAGACAGAGGAAAGAGCCCACCCCTGTCAGTCGCACCACTCATTCAACGAAAAAAAGTTTACTGCAAATGTGCACAAAACCCCAACTAACATTTATTTATATAAAATTTCGATCGCGCGCATGCTTACGTCACACGTGACGTGCAGCAACAGCAGTGTAGCTACAGGCTGCCTACAAACACGCACGCGAGTCGGCTAACCGGCTAGCCGTGCTCCTCAAGTCCCGTCCCGTCTCCCTTCTCCACCTCAATCCCGAGACACACGCATATTACACGCAGAACCCATAATTAATGAACCTTCTTTTTAAAATACATGTATGCAGATAAGGGGTGAAGTGGGAAGAGGTCTGGTGGCCAGGGGAGTGGAGAGACCAGAACACGGAAGGCGTGGTTAAAGGGTTGGGGGGGGGGGGGGGAAGGACTGTAAGAAACTGCAGTTCCAATGAGCAAAATGCCGTGACACCTTTACAGTACATTACAAGCGGAAATCGACAGCCGCATAAGTCTCATTACGCATGCGCAATGTAAAAGGACAAAGGGAAGGAGATGAGGTAGGGGTGGGTAGGGAGAGGTGGAGGAGGAGTGAAGGTGAGAAAGGGAGCAAAAGACCGAAAACTAAAAAAAAAAAAACAAATAACAAACACTGCACTGGATATACAGTAATCAATGAAATGTTATCTAATTCATCAGCATTGACTTGTGGGGGTCTAGCACACACGTCACTAAATGACGTCACGTGATCCTGTTAATATTTTACATTCGTCCTTCCACTCCCACTACCAAAGACGTGCACCACAAAGATACCCACTTGTGAACTTGCAAAGGTTGCTAACAAAGTCATTCGAAACTAGGCCGCTATCATCATCTCACCCTCATCCCGCCTGCGGAGGGGGGGGACGGGTCTGCGGGTTCCCATCCTCCACTCCCACCTATCCCCTACCAAGTTTCCCCCCCCCCAAACCCCGCACGCCTCCATGTCCCTCTGCAACACCGGCTCCCACGTCCAGTTTGGTGTTTTCCTACTTCTGGTTCCTCCAATCAATCCTGCACTCCCATAATGGACCAAACAAGTTCCTCCTCACCACCTCAGCCGATTTTCTCCCATCTTTTCTGTGATGTCCCCCACCCCCCAGGCTACCTGTAATGTAATAGTTTCGGATTATGTCGGCTCGTGACACCCCACTCATGTATCCCAGAGCTTCTCCTTTCCATCTCCAGCGCATTCTCCTTTCATGGCCCTTTGTTTGTTGGTGTTTTAGGGCCCTTCAACTACAAGGTCATTAGAGTCCCGTCCACTGTGTAGTTCTGATGCAGAAACTGCACAGACACTACAATAATTTTTGGATACTAGTGGTACCCAGTTTTCCTAAGTGGCCACCCATGTCAGTACTAGCTGGGGATGCGCTTCTAACTTCAGTGATCAGTTAGAACTGGTGATCCAATGCAATTCGCCACTCCTCAACACTGTGAACACTGTGAACCATACAGCATAGCGGGCCTAACGACCGTTCGGTAAACTTTGCCTTTAAACTTTATTGGGACCCGGCGGTCGCGCAGGACGACTCCACTTGCCTGCTTCCACTACAGCCATCCGGCATTAACACTACGGGTCACGTCGGAGACTCTCTCCCCATTGCTCTGGAGAAACTTAGCCGCTATTCGTTCTTACATTGTACGTGCCACACGTGCACCTCACCCAACATTCTGTCTAGGATAAAGCAACTCCTAACCCTTTCCCGCCTATGGCAGGATCGAGAATCCATCTTGTCCCTCTGAATTGACACAAGGGTGATATATTGGACAGTGCTTTTCCGCAGCTGGCTGCCGACCGAAGCTGCAACCCCCTATACTTATTTATCGGAGAGACTAATTTATTTAGAGGGTGAGCTCCTGCACCAGGAAATTTTGCCTCATCTACCCGTCGCCATAGAAGAGAGGCCGCGCACAGGAAACCCATAATTATGTATTCTTGGCTTATTTTGCACATAAGCCTGTCTTCCTTATATGGAACGTTGGTTCTTTGACGCGTAAATGCCATCGTACACCACACGGGACCTCTGTTTTACTTGTCATCCGAAGGAAGGCGCACTCGGGGTATCTCTCTCGCCCGAAAAACAAACCAACCCACCTCGGTCCAGCATCGAACCTAGAACCCCTGACGCAGTTACCGAGCACGCTATCCATCAGAGCCACCGAGGCGGGATAACATTCTTTCTGGGATAATTTCAGAAAATAGAACACCAAGTCCATAATGGCAACATGAAAACTGCAGGGATCAATAATTCGACCTATAACCATTAACGGAAAATCGAGCAGCACAGTCTTGCGTACAAGTTATCCTCCTTAGGAACACGCATTACTATCATCATTACAAAACCCCTTATCCCTATGGCAGCAGTCGGTACTGACGGCAAAAGTGAGCCAGCTAGTTCTACGCAGTCCAGTCTCTGCCGTGACCAAATGCTACTACAACCCCTGCTTATTGAACTTCGACCCATCTTCACTACAGGAGGTGGGTTATCCTACCTCCACACCACAGGCGAACGGGATTCTTACATCTGCAACGAGGCAAACGCCATCATACAACCACACGGGACCTAAGTTTTATTCCTCATCCGATGGAAAGCGCACTCAGCGCTTCTCTCAAGGACCTAACGAGCTCTTCCTCCCCTCTTCTCATAACGTGTCCATACTACCTCAGCCTATTCTGCCTCAATTTTTCTGCAATGTCCACCACTCCCAGGCTACCTCTAAAGCGGGGTTTACACCGCGCGCAACATACACGCCGCAACTGTTTCGGCAAGCTTGCGGCAATCTCGCCCGTCTGGCCCTATGTGCTAAAATTGAGCGAAACATCGCGCGAAGGAAGCATGCAAAACGTACCTATGGTAACACTACACGAAGTAAGAGTGGCGAAACCCTTTGATGCGCGTCCGATTGATTGATTGTTGGTGTTTTAGGGCCCTTCAACTACAAAGGTCATTAGAGCCCCGTCCGCAGCATAGTTCTTATGCAGAAACTGCACAGACACTACACTAATGCGACGATTTTTGGGTATCAGCAGTACCCAGTTTTCCAAAGCTGTCAGTCACCCATGTCAGTACTAGCTGAGGTTACGCTGCTTAACTTCAGTGATCAGACGAAAACTGGTGTGTGCAACGCAATTCGCCGCTCCCTGCGCGTCCACAAACCAACAGTGCGGTGGCTCACCACGAGGCTGCCTCGCGTAGCAAATTTCGGGGCGAGTCCCCGTTTACACTGACGCGAGTCTTGCCTCATGAAACAGTTGCGCGAGTATGTTGCGCGCAGTGTAAACCCAGCTTAAACAACCTGCTTGTTGAATGACTCAAAAATGTTTGCTGTGCCACTGCTACGTTCTGCAAAAGTACCACCAACAATAACACCAAGGAAAGGACGGGCGAAATACTATATATAGAGGGAGGGACAACAATAAAGAAAATCAATTCTTACCAATTATTTACAGTATCATTACATGATAATACCATAACGCTACAAAAAGTACATAACGGAAAAGGAAATGAAGAGTAGCCTTTCAAACAAGGCGCAAGAGGAGAAGAAATAAACACCTCAATAGAGGGAGTGGATTGAACGTCGTCGCCGACGGCAGATTGAGAGACAGACCAGCAGGTGAGGAAACAGAGAGCCAAAAAAAAAAAAAAAACAACCATCATAAATATTAATCGCACACATGAAACATAATAGCAATTTAACTGGTAACGATTTTATAGTGTGTGTATATCTATCAAAAGCTAAAAATCTACACACGCTACTTCCTGTTAAGATTGCAACTCACGGTTTCTGGTTTTAGTTATTCAACGTACACCTCACGGAGGAGGACGACATGAAGGGATAAAAAGAATATTCAGCAAATGACATACAACTTGTAGTTTTCCTCATAGTTTCTTTTTTTTTAGATCCAAAAAATGCTGAAAATTACCAATTTTTCACCATCCCCAATCTGAAACGATGAGAAAAAGTGAAAGTTATGAAATTTAAAACTCTGGAGGAAACAGAAAATCCTAGGCTATCGTAAAATAGCCACAGGCAGGACATACTCATCACTATGCTCAGCAAAGATTTTCACATTATTGCCATATTGAATATATACGAGGAAGAGGAGAGGGGAAATTTCGATAAATATTCAAAATATTTCAACAAGAAACTTCTGCTCCTTTTTTTTTTATCATACTGTAGGACAGAGCAAAGTCGTAAAGTGAAAAAAAAAGAGAATTGACAACTTACTAGGCCTACTACTACTACTAACGTTGAAAAGATCAAAATTCTTCTCTCCCCTTCTTTCCATTGGCATCCAGCTGTCATAAATTTCTCTAACGATCGCTATGTTGGTGTAATTCAATTAATAATCCGATCATCTTCACAAGTTGAGAAGATGAATGATGAGAACAAGGGGAAGGCAGTAAAGATAGGGATTAGAAGAATAGAAGAGAAACTAAGAAACTGGCCTATTTCATTCAACATCTTAGGACATTGGAATTTAAGAGGATGAAAAATGAGACCCAACCTATCACTCTCTTCCCGGTGAATGCATGTTGAGCTCTTTACAGATTTCTCATTCAAGTGCCCATCAGTATCTGAAACAATCCATTTACGATTAACCAAAGTATATATTGTGCCGAAAACCGAGAGGGGGGTAATAAAACTTGGAAAACAAGAATTACGATTACAACAACCATCATGCACTCAAAGGAGAGGATGCCAAAAAAAAATGTCAAATTTGTACATGTGAATAAAACTCCTACAACACCTTCTCATCCGATCTTTTGGACGTACGACTTTTTCGTCCGTTGGTGCTTTCGGGCCCTTCAAGTTGATTTGTTGGTGTTTTAGGGCCCTTTAACTACAAAAGTCATTAGAGCCCCGTTCACTGTGTAGTTCTGATGCAGAGACTGCACAGACACTACACTAATGCGACGATTCTTGGGTATTAGCAGTACCCAGTTTTCCCAAGCGCATACCCATGTCAGTATATACAGTACTAGCTGGGGTTGCGCTGCTTAACTTCAGTGATCAGATGAGAACTGGTGTGTCCAACGCAATTCGCCGCCCCCTTGTACACTTGGCGTGTCTTGGCCCTTTTCAAGCGTAGTGTAAGACTTGTCGTCATACATGTGACGACAAAATCACGTAGGGGCAGCAGCGGTTGCTCCACCCTACGCTTACGCCGAAAAACCATTCCTAGTGTACACGACAAATTATTAGTATAAGGGCACACTTGTTGCAGTTGATTATCATTTGCAATTATATATTAGAAAATAAAACAACCCTTTGTACTTTAAAAATCGCTTTTATTATTTTATTATGCTATATTGTAGAGCGGTAGATTTATAGTCAAAGTTGCTAGAATGCAAACCGCGAATGCGCAACTATCCGGCGTAAACGCTTCAAAATCAAAGTTTTGATTTCGGAAACGCGCATATATTTACGCTCGAATAATGCGACGATTTTTGGGTATAGCGTTACCCAGTTTTGCCAAGTGGCCACCCATGTCAGTAAAAATTGGGGTTGCATTGCTTAACTTCAGTGATCTGGTGTGTCCGACTCATAAGAGTTTTCTGGCTGCGTTTCTATCCGACATAGGCCTACGCTTCACAATGCAAATGAATTGTCAACTGCACAAACTCCGAAACTGCATGCGTCTGCACAGTTCACGATTCGTCTGCATTGCGTAGCGTACGTCTAATAGAAACACAGCCAAGAAAACTCTCTAAGGCAAGGCGCAAAATGAGGCGCGGGGTGACGCAGGATGTAGCAGCCCTGCGAAATTCTGCCAGCAGGCAATAACCGCAGATTGAATAGCAGTTTTTCACCATGCTTGCATCAAATAACAAGAGAACTTCTCTGCTTCGAACCGCATTTCGTTATTGTCACGCCAACTTCATGCAGGAAACTGCGACATTGGCACTGCGCTCCGCAGGGTCACGTGGCGCAGGCACTGAGTCACGTCAACCTACGACTTAACATGCGCAACTACATACTATCATGTGAGCCGCAGAAATTTATGGTGAGTCACCCTGCGTCACCTACGGAGACTGCGTCTCATTTTGCGCTGGGCTTTATAAGCCGCTCCCTTACGTACGTCTTCTGTCCCGTTTAAGAAAGGGGGTTGGGTTGTATTGTGGATACAATTACACCACTGCACATCAAAGAACCTCTATCTACTCGGAATACGAAATGTGCCGAGTGGCAAAATTCCTCGACGTTGATTATAACTTTCAGAAGTTACAAATTATACTGACCAAGCGGCCCCGTCAATTGAATTATTAATACAACTATGTCATATTTGGTAGGGTTTTGAAACACCGTCGCACAAGAGATTGCACTAGCTACCCACATCATCTGTCTGCGTATGCGCTCATTCTACCAATCGCGCACGTGACGCGCGTTCTAACAGACAGGTCGCCATTGATATATTCCGTTTCAATGGACTGCTTTTCTCACGCACCAAAATGGCGCATTCGAACACAAAAGTTCTACGAATACAACTTATAATAACTAGAAGGTCTCAAGAACTGTAACTAAAAATCTGAGCCACATGGAATTATAAATTCAACACCGTCTTAAAAGCTACATTAAAAATATTAATTTAATTCGTTAGCAAAATCATAATTTTGCCGTCTGTTCTCAAGAGTTTCTAGCACGTCAAGTAATTTGAGAGTGCAGCATTTTCAACTATGGCGGTCTGCGTAATACTGTATTGTACTTTATGAAATGAGAGCTGCGTGCTTGACACTCAGCTGATGATTTATTAAGTCAACAACCCAAATGGGAGAGAGGAAAAAAGATATGAACGGCATAAAGCACCTCACTAGCAAAAGTGAGAAAGATCTTTTTTACATGTAGTATGCGTTTATACAAACTACAGAGCAATTATCAACAGAGACTTTTGTTTCATTTGAGAAAACTCATCCATAATAAATATCTCTCAGTTATATAACAAGAAACAGAAGAAAAAATGCAAGTAGAAAGAGGGATGAAGAGAGGTGAAAGCGGGGAAACGCGTTTTATTCCATAATTAACTTTAATGAACGACCTCTGCAAACTTTATGTAATATGTACTCTGGCATACTTATCTTTTCGCATAAAAACGAGAATGGAGTAACTTGGAAACGATGATGATTGTGGCGGTGGTGTGGCAGCTACGACAACTGACTCACTTCGTTAAATATGTTCAAAACGTTGAGGATGCCAACTGGGCAGGGAGGGTTGTGAGAGACAAAAAAAATAGATGAGTAGTTTCGTTCTAAAATCTAACAATTTCGTTAACACGCTGCTCACAGAAAGTGAGACAGAAGAAGAAAAAAAAACACAGAATAAAAATACATAAATAACTGATGTTTTTTCATGAGCTTAACTTTTCTACGCCTTCAATGGCGCACTTATCGAACGAAAGAGAAAATAAAGACTGCGTTCTTTTATTTAAAAAAATAACAACCACTGCAAGGTGACGTCATTCAACTAAACGTCCAATCACAAACCTTGAAATGTGTTTTCTACATTTACCACTAGATGGCCACACCATAACACATTAATTCGTTCGTTTTTTTTAAATCAGACAAGTGTAAAAAAAAAAATGGCTGTCTATTAAAAAACGTTTTCTTTAACCAGAAAAAAAATTGCCCAAAATCCCGACCGAACTATTAACATTCTTTCGTCTAATTTTGGATTTCGTAGAGGTAAGATTATATATATATATATACAGTATATGTTGAATTTATTTCCAAGAGCTACATGGCGAAATAATTCATCATTCGTCTCCTCAGTTCTCTCTCCTTCACCACTTTAGAAATGACAAAATGTCAGACTAACTACTAATCGGTTTGAAATCAGAGGGCAGGGGTAGAAATACAAATTTTTGTCTCCAATAAAAACAACCAACTTGCTTTCATGGATAACTTAGTTGCATAGTAATTGGTAGTACGTAATGTAGTAGAGAGCAACATAGTTGAATGAAGACAAATACTACAACAACAACAACAACAACAAAAAAGCAGATAGTGTTGAAGACGGAGAAAAAAAATAGCGTAGGAACTTTTCCAAAACTAAGATACCGCACGTATCCTTCAAAACCACAATTATTTTAAGGAACGGACCACCACTCACACTATCTCCTTTTAAAGACCTCGACAAATATTTCGCTAAAAGGTTAAAGTTGATTGATGAAACAACTATTTAAACG
The DNA here is from genome assembly GCA_013389805.1 of Trigoniulus corallinus. Taxonomy (NCBI): domain Eukaryota; kingdom Metazoa; phylum Arthropoda; class Diplopoda; order Spirobolida; family Trigoniulidae; genus Trigoniulus; species Trigoniulus corallinus. Next base: position 6,310,049 of record JAAFCE010001036.1, read on the forward strand.
AAACTATAGACACCCCCAAAAAAACTTTTTCATTAAACGTTTACGGCAGCAGCCAAACCCGCCGCGGTGGCGTAATGGCTGGCATACTCGGCAACTGCGTCACTAGTTCTAGGTTCGATACTGCATCTAGATAGGTCGGCTTCTTTTGGTGGAGAGAGAGAGGCCGCGAGTGTACCTTCTTTCGGATGAGAAGCTAAACCGAAGTCGCGTGTGGGTGTACGATGGCACACTTGCACGTAAAAGAACCCTCTCTACTATGCAACTGGTAGATGAGGCAAAATTTCCAGGTGCAGGAGCTCGCCCCCCCCCCCCCCCCCGGTCGGTAGCATTCCCCAACGAACACTAGACCGACGATAAACAAGCGTAGGGGTTCAGCTTTGGCCGGCACCCGGCTGCAGAAAAAACTATGACCAATATACCGCCCTATGTCCATTCAGAAGGACAAGATGGGTACCCGACCCTGCCATAGACGGGAAAATGGTTAGGAGTTGCTTTTGTTTACAGCAGCTATCTATGCGCACATCACTTATGAGCTTATGACTGACTGCAGGTTCAATTCCAACCGAAAATAAAGCAGACAGTAAGTTATAATGGACAGAAAAGGAGGAAAACCCTTTCAAGTTAGGGACCCTACGGTAGAAAAACTATGGCATGGAACAACGGACTATTGAAATAGGGCAGTCGAGAGCCTATGGTAGAGTTTGATGTTCGTTGGCGTTTTAGGGCCCTTCAACTACAATGGCCATTAGAGCCCCGTCCACTGAGTAGTTCCAATGCAGAGACTGCACAGACACTGCACCAATGCGACGATTATTGCATATTAGCAGTACCCAGTTTTCCCAAGCGGCCACCCGCGTCAGTACAAGCTGGGGTTGCGTTGCTTAACTTCAGTGATCAGACGAGAACTGGTGTGTCCAACGCAATAAGCTATTCCTTTATATGGAAGGGGCGACAATGGTAAACCCTAAGGACGAGTGATGAGAGTCTATAAGGGGGCAACAGGAAATCTGTGGAAGTCAACGGGAGTCGAAGGGCGACAATAGAGAGTTTTAGGCCTCTTTCACATGCAGCGTTAGCTACCGCGCGATTTTGTAACGCGCGTTGGGGAAGACACAGAGGTGAATAGCTGCTTTTACATGGAAACGCGCGATTTTGGCTAACGCGCTTAGCAACGCACGATTCGAGAGTTCAGCGATTTTCTAGCGTTAGCGTGCGCCTTGAAATACAAGGAACCCAATTGACCTTTTCATATCACCGCGCGTTTTCACTGTAGGTTTTCATTTTTTGAAAGGGGGAATAGCGTTAGGCCTCCTTCACATGCAGCGATTAACGTTGCGTTTAGCGCTGCGTTACAACCTTTCACATGAAAGCGATTTTGAGGTGACCCGCCTACGTGGTGGCTTCTCTGTAACGCTATTCCAAAAGCAACTCCTAACCCTTTTCCCGCCTATGGCAGGGTCGGGTACCCATTTGTCCCTCTGAATGGACACAGGGTGATATATTGGACATAGTTTTTTCTGCAGCCGGTTGCCGGCCTAAGCTAAGCTGCACCCCTACGCTTATTTATCGTCGGTCTAGTGTTCGTTGGGGAATGCTACCGACGCCAGGGGGCGAGCTCCTACACCTGGAAATTTTGCCTCATCTACCCGTTGCGTAGTAGAGAGGGTTCTTTTACGTGCAAGTGCCATCGTACACCCACAC
>JAAFCE010001036.1:6312149-6353543 GCA_013389805.1 Trigoniulus corallinus
AGGCCTCTTTCACATGCAGCGTTAGCTACCGCGCGATTTTGTAACGCGCGTTGGGGAAGACACAGAGGTGAATAGCTGCTTTTACATGGAAACGCGCGATTTTGGCTAACGCGCTTAGCAACGCACGATTCGAGAGTTCAGCGATTTTCTAGCGTTAGCGTGCGCCTTGAAATACAAGGAACCCAATTGACCTTTTCATATCACCGCGCGTTTTCACTGTAGGTTTTCATTTTTTGAAAGGGGGAATAGCGTTAGGCCTCCTTCACATGCAGCGATTAACGTTGCGTTTAGCGCTGCGTTACAACCTTTCACATGAAAGCGATTTTGAGGTGACCCGCCTACGTGGTGGCTTCTCTGTAACGCTATTCCAAAAGCAACTCCTAACCCTTTTCCCGCCTATGGCAGGGTCGGGTACCCATTTGTCCCTCTGAATGGACACAGGGTGATATATTGGACATAGTTTTTTCTGCAGCCGGTTGCCGGCCTAAGCTAAGCTGCACCCCTACGCTTATTTATCGTCGGTCTAGTGTTCGTTGGGGAATGCTACCGACGCCAGGGGGCGAGCTCCTACACCTGGAAATTTTGCCTCATCTACCCGTTGCGTAGTAGAGAGGGTTCTTTTACGTGCAAGTGCCATCGTACACCCACACGGGACCTCGGTTTTACTTATCATCCGAAAGAAGGCACACTCGCGGCTTCTCTCTCGCCCGAAAGAAGCCGACCCACCACGATCCAGTATCGAACCTAGAACTACTGGCGTAGTTGCCGAGTGAGCTAACCACTACGCCACCGCGGCGGGTCTAAGTAACGCTATTCCCTCTTTCAAAAAATGAAAACCTACAGTGAAAACGCGCGGTGATATGAAAAGGTCAATTGGGTTCCTTGTATTTCAAGGCGCACGCTAACGCTAGAAAATCGCTGAACTCTCGAATCGTGCGTGGCTACGCGCGTTATCCAAAATCGCGCGTTTCCATGTAAAAGCAGCTATTCACCTCTGTGTCTTCCCCAACGCGCGTTACAAAATCGCGCGGTAGCTAACGCTGCATGTGAAAGAGGCCTAACTCTCTAATGGCGACCTCTAAGGGAGGGTGCGAAGCCTGAAAGGCGGAAGGCAGTGGGGAGTTTATGGAAGGGGCGAGAATGAAGAACCTTAGAGGTGCTAAAGATATGTAAGCCTTGTAAAACCGGGAAGGCCGAAGTGTGACACCTATGGTCAGAAAGCTGTAGGGATATTTTGAGAAAGGAGTTTATGGGGTGATTGATTTATTGGTGTTGTAGGACCCTTCAACTACAGTTGTCATTACAGCCTCGTCCACTGCGTAGTTCTCATGCAGAGTCTGCACAAACGCGATTTGGGTATTAGCAGTACTCCTGCGATTTCAAATGGTCACCCATGCTAGTATCAGCTGGCGTGGTGTTGCTTAACTTCAGTGATCAGACGAGAACTGGTGCCTAAAGCAATAAAGCTACTCGGGAGGGGGGCTTATGAGAAAGGAGTGCGGGGAACCTTTGAGAAGGGACAGAAGAGCCTATGGAGGAGGGTTGACAAGAGGGAAAGTGGAGAACCCAATGTAGTCAGGGGTCAGTCCGGAGATTATGGAGGGGGAGGGCAGTCGAGAAAGTTACGGTAAGGAAGGAGGTTGAAAGTCTAAAACAGATGACGTAGTGGTTACGTCAGAAGGAAGAAGCACAGAACCTCAAAGGGGTATTTTGAGTGCTAGTAGAAGACGATGGCACCATGATAACAGGACGTTAACCAAGTCCATAAACCAGAGTGATAAGAAGGCACGCATGCGTGAAGTCGGAAGGCATTACTAGTTAAGAATTTCGATGCAGCATTTCGATTGTCGTTATTGCCGTCGAGGGACAACTAAAACAATACAATCTAAAAATTGACGTCATCGAGTTTCAAATTCCCAAGCAGAGCTTCAAAGCGACGGCTGGAACCTCACGTTCTCCTAACGTCTTTACAGATCTAGTGAATATCATTCAGGAGATCTTGACCTCTACTATCTTTGCAACGTGGAGCGCAGTAGAGATTATCAAAATACACATGTTATTGAGATCCGACCCACTCCCGGGTGGTTTAACACCCAAATTTTTTTTTTTTTTTTTGGTCTTTTAGGGCCCTTCAACAACAGCGCCATTAGAACCCCGTCCACTGTGTAGTTCTAATGCAGTGACTGCACAGACACAACGCTAATGCGCCGATTTTGGGGTATTAGCAGTACCCTGTGTTCCCAAGCGGCCCGGTGTTCCTTCATCTATGACGCCAAAGAGCGAGCTCCTGCACCTAGAAATTTTGCCTTACCTACCCTTTGCATAGGAGAGAGGGTTCTATAGCGTAGAAATCGCATCATACACCACACAGAACCTCGGTTTTACTTCTCATCCGAAGGTACATTTGGGGCTTCTCTTTATCCCGCCCAAAAGAAACCAACCCATCTAAATCCAGTATCGACTGCAGCAGTTGAAGTAGCTTCGTGATGTCACCACTTTTTGGGCTGCGTCGTCTGATTCGACGCTAATAGCGTTAGCGCATGGTTGTACGGAACCAGGCATTACTACAGACGTTCGGCTCCCTGGCAGCGCAATACTCTTAATATAGGACGACAGAACGGCAAAAAAAAAGGTGTTGGCACCAATCGGAAAAGAAGTTCTAAATGTCTTGGGTGAGCTACTGGTTTCAAACATTTTTCCTTCTAAGCTCTACCGACAAATGTCCTTCGGGTCACAGGATCGAGCCTAGAATAAGTCGATTATGTCTCTCTCCCTCCCAGAGTTCTTAAAGGTTTGGTTTAGTTGATTATTTACTAATTCCTGCAATTTTCTCTCTTCTCGGTGGTGCATGGGCAGTTTGCTGGACTTGTATGTTAGTGATTCCGGGTTCAACCCTGGCCAAGACGGGTGTTCCCATCGGTTGAATGGAAAATAATACCTTCGCTACATGTGGTGTGTGCGATTTCAAAACTGCAAGTAAACGAACCTTTTTAACATGGAACGTGCAGAAAGGGTTCATTTTTACGTGGAATGACGCGGACACGGCGCAAACCTGGACCATCAAGGCCGGTTTTACTTCCTTATTCGAAGGGAGAAGGCGTAATAGGGGTTCCCACCTGTCTCCGTCCGCGGTAAAGAAGCCCCACTTGGGTCCAGGACCGAACTTGCATCTATGTACTAACGAGTCAAACACGTTACTTGTAAGCCGCATAAAAACCGCGATGGAGTGTGGATGCGGGATGTTACTTTGCCAATCTATTGACTTTGAACACTCAGCAAGTAGAGAAGGAGGAAGTAGAGAAGCAGCAGGAAGAGAAGAAGGAGGAAGATCAGTTCGCCTGGCTGGTCATTTCTTGCGCCAGCAAATAGCCTTCACAAATCTGAAAGTGTGACGTCGTTAAATGACCCACTAAACCAAAAGAAAAAAAAAGCGTGTCAACTCACAGACTTAATCAATGGGCAAGTAAACGTTGCCATCTCCTACTAACTACATGGTCGTTGCATGAATGCTCTCAATTAAACTTCAAGGCTGGAACATTCAATATTTCAAGATGCACTTATGATGCCACTCACTCCACGTCTGAAATGGACAAAGTTAGTTAGTTATCCTGAGAAACAATAGGACCACCCTTGAAATTCCCCATTCGCTATAATGTCCCATAAATCAACAACTGGCGGAAGATTCTGTAACGGAGGTTGCTTACTAAGGGCTTTAAATGTCTTCTTACATTTTTTTTCGGAGGAAAAAAAAACAACATGAAACACTCGCAATGAAAGAAAAGATAACGACCTGTCAAAATACTATTTGTACAAGAATTCAACGACACAGCAGGGTAGACAACTACATATTACCGTCCACTTCCTTCCTAATGATGCCCTTAAGAATCCGGAAGTGAAATACTGAGGAAAGTAGAGATTAAGATAGATTCAGAAGTACAGCAGATCCCTCAACATTTACCAACAAATATACAATGTGTTATTGAGCCTATTTATTGAAAATGACGGACGCTTCATCTTCACAACAAAAAACTTCTTTTTTTTTCACTAACTCTATCCCTACACAAACACACTACCTTAGTGTGACATGTTGGCAGGTCGCCCGCTCCACACCCGTCCTAAAACCAAAACCGGTTTACGCAAACAACGTATCAGAGATATATTTACTCGAAATTTCAATGGACGTGCTAAGATCGATGGTGCACCGGCCGCTCTCATTTCTTTGAACAGATTCCGGTAAATCAATGATTAGAATGCCCTCGCTGGACTCTTTTTGAGTTCATCATCGTTGCCTGCATCGATTCTGACCAGGGATAAATTTTACTTCTTTTTTTAGGGTGAGTGAGACCCGCACGGTGCCACAATCGGAGACTAGCCTCTCTTTACGTCTAGCCTGAAGAAAGACAACCAGAATCGAAATTGCAACATGGACTCGGCACCTCTTTCCCCATGTTCAGTTGTAACAAGGGCGGATCCAGAGGCTGGCTCAGGGGGGGGATTATGATTCTGAAGCAAATTGCAAGTTTCAGTCAGTCCGAATTCCCCGTGGATCCGCCACTGAGTTGTAATGGGACCCAGTCAGTCCACGTCCAAATCGACAGCGAGGAGATGGATTGACTACTGCACCCACTAATCTTGTCCGACTATCATTAAAAAAAATAATTCGAAGAATTAATTGTTTATTTTAATCTCACCTTGATGTGACAGCCTTCAAGGAGTTGCTTATGAAATGCTTACAGCAGCCAGTCGTCCTGGACGGTACCGTTAGGTGCAAGGAGGCCTGACTTGACCGAAACGAAATGGTGTGGATCGAAATAATGCAGTAAAACGTAAAAGTCTAATTAAACTGCCACAAACGGTAGTCAATTCTGAAGATACACAACACAAACTGATAAAACAAATGTGAGGTACAGCATATTATCGAACTAATTAACGCGTGTTTAAATAATATTAATTTTATCTACCCTCGCGGTCTCGTGTGTCCATGCTTGTTACGGTCAACATTAAATTAGACGATTTTCTACCGTGTGAACTACTGCATACGGCTTACCCGCAACAATTATTTTCATCTGCATTTCAATTCTTTTTCCATCTTTTTTTTTTCCACGTATATTTTATAATACTCGTGATCTAACGGATGAGGTTCATAGAGTTAGAGGTCCTGATATGATCAATTTTCTCCTGTCCTACGGCCGTCATTTTCACGCTCATGAAACACCACCAGTTTCATTATACGTACAACAAATTTTAAATTCTACGCCAGTATTTACCACTAATCGGCTCAATTCACGTGTTAAAAACCAATTATTATTCACAACTGCCACTACACCAGCATCCTAGAAGTTCAAAAATACGTTATCCGAACATTCGTTATTTATTATAGACTCAGCATCTGTTCTATAAAACGGTGTAAATGAAAGTCAATCAAAATCTTCAGCTAAATAAAAAAAACACGGTAGAAACATCAAATATTAAGCCACTAGGATGGATCAAAAATGTGTATTCAATTATATGTTAGGTATAAGATCCACTAAAGTGTGAAATTAGTTTTCTTTAATGAAAAAAAAAAAAAACAAAATTTTATTCGCCTACACACAGTACCTTGATTATAAGGATAAGACTCGATTTGATTTGCGAGTGTGGTTTGGTGCACTAGACAAAGCTTCAATGACACTCCGATGGTTAAACATTCCTTATCTAGAGGCATCCATTTGTGCAGTTTGTTCGACTACTTAAAAACGAAATCAGAGACGACGGGGTCTTAATCGAATCTGCAATTTCGCACTTAAAAGACAACTTACATTATTATTGAGTTACGAAGGCTGTTGTCGCTACTAACCAACTACGTACGATATTATGAATTCATCTTCTCAAGTCATTTGATTGCGGCATTCGGTTATGCTTCATTAACCTTTATCGTTCAGAGACAGAAGAAGATTATTTTCCCAATGGATCTAGGACAGAAATAGTAGTACACTGTCCTTCAAAAATATATGAAATACCTCCTCTGACATCTTCAGATGTGGAGGTGGTAGTTTCTATCGGCCTTGACGTCAAGTTCGCACTCACCATTCAAAAAGTGCACTTTTAACTACTGCATGCGTATAAATGGCAATCGCACTCTAACTTTCTAGATACAGTTTTATACAAATTCTTACGTTTACTAGGAACGGATGGTAAGTAATGTCGATGATGATTACGACACAATAAGTTTATATCAATGGTTAGAACTACAAGTAATGGAATAAAGAAGCTGTCGCCATCACCTAAGCATCAAAATACGTCTACCGTAATATCGATACTTTATTTGTAATTTAAGCCGCTACTCTCCACACATAACGATTTGTACTTTGACATTTATATTCGCCGTCGTCTTATTTATTATAGCCGACTTATAACCCAGCTAAATTAACCATTTTAATCTTAGTTTGAATGTTAATGAACGGGAATTTGAAGGGAAGTCAAATAGAACACGATGAAAAAAAAAGAAAACCGTTATAGAATTAGAATGTATAACGAGGTAGTGTTCGAAACATGATCACGTGATTGTGATGCACCAATGGGAACGGTTGCAGCTGCCTTATGACAGTCAAACGTTTGCAGCACACTGATGGGAGTGTTCGTAAATTACGAAGCAATAATTTGAAAGGCGAGGGTGTTAAAAGGTAAATAACGACATGCTTCAGATTTGCACTCGAAAGACGTGGGACAGCTCACGTCTGTTTCGGGCAAGAGCTGGGTCACTAGCGACAAAACAGAGGACGCCAAAGATCACAGTTGGAGAGGAGGGGTGTGGATTATGTGGGGATCAAGTGGAGGATGTCAGACATGTGATACTGGCATGTTCGGCACTAGATCCCTGCAGGATGGGTTGGGGAACTCTCACACTGGAAGAGGTTCTGTTTGTTGTTTGTTGGTGTTTTAGGGCTCTTCAACTACAAGGTCATTAGAGCCCTGCCGACAGCATAGTTCTTATGCAGAGTCTGCACAGACCCTACACTAATGCAATGATTTTTAGGGTATTAGCGGTACCCAGTTTTCCCAAGCGGTCACCCATGTCAGTACTAGCTGGGGTTGAGCTGCTTAACTTCAGTGATCAGACGAGAACTGGTGTGTCCAACGCAATTCGCCGCTTCCGAAGAGGTTCTGGGGGTAGTGGGTGTTGGGGTGGAGGGCCTGAAATGAGTGCGAAAGGCAAACGTGTTGCTAGGGTGATGGTGGAGATCTAGGCATATGGGTCCTAGCATGAATGATCTCACTAGCAAGGTATCCGACACAAAGGATTACATATTCATTTTGACTGGTTGGTTTGTTAGTGTTTTAGGGCCCTTCAACTAGAAGGTTATTACAGCCCCGTCCAATGCGTAGTTCTAATACAGAGACTACACAGACACTACACTAATGCGACGATTTTTGGGTATTAGCAGTACCCAGTTTTCCCAAGCAGCCACCCATCTCAGTACTAACTGGGGTTGCGTTGGTTAACTTCAGAGGTCAGACGAGAACTGGTGTGTCCAACGCAATAAGCCGCTCCCTACATATTCATATTCATGCTAGTGCTGAACAGAAATAAAAGGGAGTTAGTCACAACTCAAAACGGGAGGGCTGAATCCCCTAAAAATTTACAGGTTGCTTTTTTTAAACGATCATCCTCTATAGATAAGACTCGGATGTGACCCATGAGGGTGGGGGGGGGGGGTAGTTGAAGTGGAAACAGGCAAGCGGAGTACTGTGTGATAAGAGGGTCCCAATCAAGTTGAAAGGGAAGTTTTACAGGACAGTGGTTAACCCAGCTATGCTATATGGATCAGAGTGTTCGGCAGTGAGATGTGGATGCTGCGGTATATAGGTGGGGTGTCGAGAGCTGACAGAAATAGGAACGAGTATATTACGAATAGTTTGGGGCGGGGGACATCGTGAAAAAAAATGAGGGAGAGTAAATTGAGGTGGTATGGCCACACATTGTGCCCCTTGGATGTTTCGCCCCTGGGAGGCGCCCCATGGCCGGCTTTTTAATTTTTTTTTTATTTAGAAAAGCAGCATTGTTCATTCGGACCATTTTCTGAGTCTTCATTATCATCACACCCTTATCCAGCCTGTGGCGGGGTGGGGTCTGCGAGTTCTAGCTCTCCCCTCCCGCCTATCTTCCACCCCTTATGGACAACCTGTTCCCACAGTCCATAAACTTTCTATTGTTGATATCCTCCACAATATGTAGAATTCTTGTCGAAATTGCCGCATATTTCTTATAAGCAAACATAAACTAAAATTCCATTGCCCTTCCAGGGGCGAAACATCCAAGGGGCGAGGCGTCCGGGGAGCGAATGTTCCACATCTCATGAGAAGAGGGGAGGAGGAGCTCGTTAGGTCCATTACAGGAATGCAGGTGGTTGGAAGCACATGGGTGTAGAGGGAAACCAAAACAGAGGTGGGAACAGGTTGTTCGTTAGGATATGGTGGACGGGGACCTGGTGGGAGACAGACAGGAATGGAGGGCTAGAACTCGCAGACCCGAACCCTGCCAAAGGCGGGATAAGGGTATGATGATGATGCTCCCTCTATAGATAAGAGTATCTCAGTTAAAAACAGCAGCAGCCCGCCTCTAAAGCTGAGTTTACACTGCGCGAAACATACTCGCCACAACTGTTTCCACAGGTTTGCGGCAATCTCGCCCGTCTCGCCCTCCCTGTTTACATTGAGCGAAATATTGCGCGAAACAAGCATGCAAAACGTATCTAGAGTACCAGTACACGAAGTAGGAGTGGCGAAACCCTTTGATGCGTGTCCAAAAACCGACAGTTCGGTGGCTCCCCACGAGGCTGCCGGGAGCGGCGAGTTGCGTTGGACACACCAGTTCTCGTCTGATCACTGAAGTTAAGCAACGCAAGCCCAGTTAGTACTGACATGGGTGGTCGCTCGGGAAAGCTGGGTACTGCTAATACCCAGTAATCGTCGCATTAGTGTAGTGTCTGTGCAGTCTATGCATTAGAACTATGCAGTGGACGGGTCTCTAATGACCTTGTAGTTGACGGGACCTTAAACTCCAACAAACAACAACAACAACGAGGCTGCCTCGCGCAGCAAATTTCGGGGCGAGTCCCCGTTTACACTGCGCGAGTCCTTTTTAATTAAACAGTTGCGCGAGTATGTTGCGCGCAGTGTAAACCCAGCTTAAGACTGACAAAGATTGAAATTGCCAAAAAGAAAGTTTACAAGGCAAAAAAATTCAATTTTACAACACTGTTACCATTTAAGAATTGAAACCTTTCGAGGGAATTTCAAAAAATTTATCATCATGGTAATGAGCGGATGAAGGTTGAAAGAAGAGTTGAACATCATTTTTTGTCTATCTTTGTTTCAGCAAATAGTTGTACATGTCGAAATCGTGTTTCTTAAGTTAGAAAATGTCCTCATTTTCTAACATTTCTTTATCGAATGACTAGCCTGTGCTCCTCTTTCAGCATCAATCACAAATTAGTTTCGCAATCAATTACGACGACATATATTGCAAACACCACACAAACATATCTACACTGAGATAAGGGCAGAAACTAAATATAGAAACAGAAAATTCAGAAATCAGAGCATGAAATCTCTAAATTGAAACCAAGGTTAAAAACCACATCACTGACCATGGAATCAATCCTTCAACATGTGTTCACACCTGAAAATATAAGAGTCGAACGCTTCATAGTCCCCCTTCTCCCAAGTCACAGTTAACATCGAACCATGCTATCATTAAAACACCATCATCATCATCATACCCTTATCCCGCCTGTGGCAGAGTCGGGTCTGTGGGACCAATGAACATGCTCTGACTGGCGGCACCGCAACCGGGCATCTGGAGCCCACAGGAAATATTGGCTGAATTCTGTGGGGTGGGGACGCCGACCTACCCCACTGTTCCAACACCGCATTACACAACCAAAATAGAAATTAAAACACCACCATGACTCCCAAACCCATTTTCTACCCATGACAGGGTGAGACATCCACCTGTCCCGAGAGAAAACAAGGAGCGGCTTATTGCGTTGGACACACCATTTCTCGTCTGGTCATTGCAGTTAAGCAACGCAATCCCAGCTAGTGCTAGCATGAGTCACCGCTTGGGAACACCGGGTATTGCCAATAACCAACAATCGCCGAAACAGTGTAGTGTCTGCGCAGACTCTGTATTAGAACTACGCAGGGAACGGGATTCTAATGACCTTTGTAGTTGAGCCCTAAAACACCAACAAACGAAAACCGAGAAGACATATATAACAGCCGAAATATTGAACGATGTGTTTACGTTGCTTGATGGGGAAGGGTCAAAGCTGCAATCTGAGAATTTTGTTGAATTACACACATACTGTACTCCCAGCGTAGGAAGGATTCTTTCTTCGAGCGGGACAAGGGATATGGAAGTCACACTTGGGGGTCTTCTCTCTCGTCTTATACCCCGAAAGAGATCAGTAATCTACCAAATGTTACTAATATTGGGTGAATATTAGTCACTAGTTTGTCAGGTACGGATTCCCATCTGGAATGGAGACCACGTTTCAAGGTTAACTGAAAAAAAAATACTCCCGCCTTGACCACACACTATCACATCCTTACGGACAAGTGCTCCCATGTCTGTTTTGGTCTCCCTCTTGCCCCGGGCGCTTCCAACTACCTGCATTCCTGAAACGGACCTAACGAGCTCTTCCTCCCCTCTTCTCATTACGTGTCCATACCACCTCAACCGGGAGCGGCGAATTGCGTTGGACACATCAGTTCTCGTCCGATCACTGAAGTTAAGAAGCGCAACCCCAGCTAGTACTGACGTGTGTGGTCGCTTGGGAAAAATGGGTGCTGCTAACAGCCAAAAATCGTCGCATTAGTGTCTGTGCAGCGTATGCATTAGAACTATACAGTGGACGGGTCTCTAATGACCTTGTAGTTGACGGGACCTTAAACACCAACAAAACAAAAAAAATTGAAGGGCCCTAAAACTCCAACAAACAACAACAACCACCTCAACCTGTGCAGCTTATTTATTGAAGCGCAATTAATAGGGAAATTTGGTAATGCGTTTTTTTTAAACGTACGTAACGGTTAGCAGACGAAAATGGAAACGCGCAGGCGCAAACACCAGCTTGAGATACGGAGCACGTACGATTTGCCTGATCTATGGAGGACCGTACGATTCAACGTAGCATTTGAAACAATGCTTTTCACGCTTCCTTTCGCAAATCACTAGGTGGCGCTCACAGCTCAATCATAAGTGGGTGCGACATCGTTGTGCAAAAACTCATTTTTAAGGCCGCCACACACGATCAGTTTGGTGTGTCAATTCGGTGTGCACACACCAAACTGACGTGTGTGTGCAAAAAAAGTTTTCCTCACCCCAAAAATTTTAACTGACGATGTGGTGTGATGAAATTTTATCACATCAGTGTGTCAGTTCGGATTGACGTCAGTCCGAAGTGAGCGTGTGTGTGGTTGCTCACATCAGTTGTTCACTTTTTTTGTGCTGTGCATGCCCAAACATGGATAAACGTCATCTTAAAACAAATTGTACCATGTAACGGTAGAATTACTGGTTGATGTGGACAATCAAATGATGTCACATGACGTTTCACGAAAAGGAACAAGTATGTGACACACCAAACTGATCGTGTGTGGCAGGCTTTAAACATTTGTCGTACGTTGATCACTTGGTGTTCTGACACTTGAGAGATTGAGTGATCCGTTATAGAACAACGTGTGTTACACAACATAAAAACACAGTAGAACGTATGGTTGTGTGAAAAACACAGTTTGAGTGATCTGGAACCGCACGCTATCTTTAACGTCCTGCCCTCTATTGGTTGGAACGTGAAACTTGGTTCCTTTCGAAGTCATTTTAGATATTTTGAATGGGTCCGCCATTTTATCGTAACGTTCGTTTAAACCTACATAGAACGTATGATTACTTCAGCATACGCTTAAGCACACGTTTCTAACTTTACTTTGGAATGTTGCACATGCGCAGTAAGATATTCGTCTGCTTTGCGTAACATGCGTTGTTCGAAAACGGATCACTCAAGCTCTCTAATGATGCGTGCGTACGTTTTACCTAGTGCTAAATCTCCCTATTGACCGTTAACGAGCGACTCTCGTTGCACCGACCAATCAGAATCAAACATTTCGGTCACATGGTATAAACGCGTCACTCACGCGCATTTATTCCACTCACGTGCTGAAAAAAAAAAGATTCTTGGCACATGCTACAGAATCACAATTCTAAGAAAATAAACGTTCTATAGCATACATGAACAAAAATGGCTGACTCTCCGAAAAAAACAACAGTAAACCCTCGAAGGAAAGAAACAAAAAAAAAAAAAGAGAGAGAGACTCATAACAGTAATAATCAATTGTAACTGTAGTTCATTTTAGTTGTTATTGCCCATTCAACACATCCAAAAGAAAAAGAAAACTGCAAGTTGACACCGACGCGACGTTTGCTTAATAGTGATTCGACATGAACGATAAATAACAAAAATGACAGCGAAGATGGCGCAGGCGCGTCATCATCATTCTTCATCCACGAGAATGAGACGACACGTCATGACCAATGACACATGATTTCATTTCGGCGTGATTTATTTAACTTCGGCCTCTTCCCGATACATGGATAATTGTCAAAACTAGAAGAAAAGAAATAAATACGTAAAAACCTCCTTCCTTTTCATGTTGGTTGTAATTTAATGAGTTTTGCCTCGCTGACGACAACTTATAGCTGAACTTGGGGCAGTAAACTGATAAAGCGTTCCGGTCTTTCGACTTCTCAAACGCAGGTTCTCCCCCTGGGCCCCAGCTACTGCATTTTTCACAATGTTGTTTCATGAAAAGTTCTGTACGTGTAACACCATTTGGATTCGATCTCTTCACCCACTAAAGTCATCGAGTCAACTAAAAAAAAAGGGGCGATAACGCAGGAAAGGACGCAAGAGGAAGGTCAGACACCGTTTTATGCATCTATCACATTCGTGAGTGAAAGGTACAACGCGAGAAAAAATATAATAGTAACTCCTAAAATAGTATTATTACTACAAACATAAATGAAAATGTAGTCGTTAACAGGTCATTTACATAAACATACTAAAAAGATCATTTTACTACCCCTACTAGTGCCATAAAAAAAAACATGAACGGCTTGTTGAAAACGCGCCATTAAAAGAAAAGGGAAAATTCATAAAATAACATGACACTTCCTCAATGGCTTCTTTCAACTCCCAGACAATTGATATCGTGTTTTGGATCATTTAAGGGGAGCGGCGAGTTGCGTTGGACACACCAGTTCTCGTCTGATCACTGAAGTTAAGCAACGCAAGCCCAGTTAGTACTGACATGGGTAGTCGCTCGGGAAAGCTGGGTACTGCTAATACCCACTAATCGTCGCATTAGTGTAGTGTCTGTGCAGTCCCTGCATCAGAACTACACGGTGGACGGGTCTCTAATGACCTCGTAGTTGACGGGACCTTAAACTCCAACAAACAACAACAAATGGATCATTTAATGTCTGGGAGATTTCCCACAAGGCTATTTGACTGATGAACCCATGGTTCCAGGACAAGAGAGGTTAGTCCTAATTTGCACCTTTAATAGAGTGGAAAGCAATGAAGTCGAGGCAACTGAACTTTCGAGTCGAGTTCGTTTGTTGGTGTTTTAGGGCCCTTCAACTTCAAGGTCATTACAGCCCTGTCCACTGTGTAGTTCTGATGCAGAGACTCCACAGACACTACACTAATGCGGCGATTTTTGGATACTAGCGGTACCCAGTTTTCCCAAGCGGCCACCCATGTCAGTACTAACTGGGGTTGCGTTGCTTAACTTCAGTGATCAGACGAGAACTGGTGTGTCCAACGCAATTTGCCGCTCCAAAACTTTCGAGTCGAGCTTACCGGCGAGTGCTTGGGGCTCCTGGGATCGTTATGTAGAGATGATTGCCTACATATTCAGTCAGGATTTGAACCCTGGTCATTTGAAACCAAACCACTCAGTCTTTAAGCCTGGGCCACTTAGAGTAAGTAAAACCGACAAGGGCTTAGCAAGCCTTCATATTTCTTTCCTTATCCGACATACCCGTCCCTCTTCTCCCTCATATACTTACCCCCAACCCACAGAGGTCTACATTCTGAAAACAAGGATCGAACCTGCACATACAGTACAACAGATAGGTTGTCCAAATACGTATAATTTAGCTATTAAAGGTCAGCTTCGGCTGAAGTTCGACTACACGGAGGTTCGGCCCTGGCCGACTCATGTGGCTTCTTTCGTCTTTCTTCGGCTCCGCCTTCCATCCAATTAGAAGTAAAACCATGACCCCGGGTGGAGTGTATGATGTCACCACGGCACCTTGAAAGAACCACTTACATAGGATGTGTAGATAGCCAAAATTCCCACCTGTAGGAGCTCGCTTTTAAATCGCCGTATGTCGCCCCCCCCCCCTAATTCCATAAGACAAATCTGTGGCCTACCCCGAAATAAACGAGAGCGTGATTAGCAATGATTACTCGGGGAATCAAACCGGGATCCAACAGCATCAAAACGATACTGTATACCAGTGGTTCTCAATCTTTTTGAAGTCCGGGAACACTAAACTGACATTTTACTAGCACGGAACACTTACAATTCAACATAAACTTTAAAGCAGGTTGTACAACTTCTACACTTGGTATTTATTACATCATCATCATACCCTTATCCCGCCTGTGGCAGGGTCGGGACTGCGGGTTCTAGCCCTCCACTCTCGTCTATCTCTCCCCCAGTTCCCCGTCCATCCTACACACTGCCACATCCTTACGGACAACCTGTTCCCACATCTGCTTTGGTCTTCCCCTGCTCCTGGTGCTACCGACCACCTGCATTCCTGGAATTAACCTAACGAGCTCCTCTTCCCGTCTGAGCATGACGTGTCCATACCACCTCAGCCTATACTCCCTCACTTTTTCGGCGATGTCCACCACCCCAGGTTACCTCTAATATGCGCATTCCTAATTCTGTCAGCTCTCGACACGCCACACATGTGCCACAGCATTCGCATTTCGGCTACTCGCATTCTATTTACGTAGCTCTTCCTCACTGCCCAGGACTCTGATCCATATGGCATAGCTGGTCTAACCACTGTCCTGTAGAACTTCCCTTTCAACTAGATTGGGATCCTCCTATCACACAGGACTCCGCTTGCCTGTCTCCACTTCAGTGACCCCTCCCCCATTTATTCTGCGGGTCACATCAGAGTATCTCTCCATTGCTTTATTTGTGCATTAAATTTTTTGCGGAACACTTGAAGTGGTTTCACGGAACACCAGTGTTCCGCCGAACACGCTTTGAGAACCACTGCTGTATACTATGCCTATTTAATTACTAGACTTTTCTTGTACTGGTAGTCGTCGACTTACGACCACAATTGGTTCCGACAGACCGGTCGTAACACGATTTGGTCGCAAGTTGAGTAGGCTATATGTATAGTACTGTACTGTGAAATCCTCATCATCACACCCTTCTCCAGCTCGTGGCTGGGTCGGGTCCGCGGGTTCCAATCCTCCACCCCAGCCTATCTCCAACCAGGCCCCCATCCACACCGCACACAAGCATGTCCTTTCGTACCACCTGTTCCCACGTCCGCTTTGGTCTTCCCCTCCAACTGGTGCTCCCGACTATCTGCAGTCCCACGATGGTCCTAATTAGTTCCTCCTCCCCCTTCTCATCACATGCTCATACCACCTCAACCTACTCTCCCTCATCCACCCCCAGACTACCTCTAAAATGGTCATTTCGGACCCTATGAGCTCGCGACACCCCACTCATGAAGTGCAGCATTCGCATCTCAGCCACTTGCATTCTCCTTTCATGGTCCTTCCTCACGGCCCAACACTCTGAGCTATATTGTCGTCTTTTAGGTCTTGTGCCTCCTCTTTGGACTCGGCAAGCTTTCCCACATCATCTGCAAACATCAAGCACTGAGGGGCCCATTCCCCTACTCCTGCCAGCAGCTCATCCATGACTAGAGTGAATAAGTATTGGCCAAGTGCTGTCCCTTGATGCACACCCACCTGCACCTTGAAGCTTCTAGTACTGTACTGTGAAATGCTTATATAAATCTTTCATTATTATTGTATATTTTATGGTGGGGTGGACGGGGGTCTTCAGGAAGCTGTCCAACATCCGCGATGGGTCAGATTTTTCGTTGTTGTCCTTGGGCCTTCCAATACCCGCCTCGGTGGTGCAATAGGTAGCACGCTCGGTAACTGCGTCAGTAATCCTACATTCGATACTGGACCGAGGTGGGTTGGATTCTTTCGGACGAGAGGAGCCCCGAATGCGCCTTCTTTCGGATGAGAAGAAAAACCGAGGTCCCGTGTGATGTAAGATGGCATTGGCAAGTAAAAGAACTCTCTGTACTATGCAACAAGCAGATGAGGCAAAATTTGCGGGTTAGGAACTCGCTCTCCTGGCATCGGTGGAATGCCCCCACGAACAGTGAACCGACGATAAATAATCACAGGAGTTGCTTTTCTTGTTCTAGGGCCCTTCAACTACAACTGTCATTACAGCCCCTTCCGTTGCGTAGTTTTAATGCCGTGTCTGCACAGACACTTCCATGTAACGTCGATTTTTGGTATTACCAGTACACAGTGTTCTCAAGCGGTTACCCATGCCAGTACTTGCCGGAGTTGGGTTGCTTAACTTCAGTCTGGGCATCGAACCGTTATTTTTTTTGTTCCGGTTTCGGTTACGGCTCATGTCACGGCTCACGTCGAAGCCCCGACTTCAGTGATCAGATGAGAACTGGTATGTCCAAAGCAATACAGCCGCTCGCACAATGAGGCAGACGGAAATCTGCATATGAACCTGATGGGTCCGAGATCGAACCTACATCTCATGAGCGAGCACGTGTGAAACTTGTAAGTACATGCAATCAACTGAATAAAAGGAGCGGGCGGATTTGCCATGTCCCTACAATGGGAAGGAAGCGGAACAGAGAATGAAAATCCGGAAATACATTTCTCATATTTATCCACATAAAAACGTGTAGATGGAAGTAATTCGTCACAATTATTTAAGCCTTTATGCTCTAGCGGAAATTTTGTAAATAACACATTTGTACGGGACAATATATAACTTTCATAATTTGTAAAAAAAATATATATATATATAAATTTTTGAATTGCATGGCATAAGAAAATACAATAAAAGGCATTGTTATTTCAACGCTTTTCATTTTGATTGTCTTTCTTAGTTGTTCCTGAAACTGTCTTTGAAAATTGTGTGTCCAACATCTCATTACAAAGCATGAATTTTTTGAAAAGAAAACTGACGATGATGACTGTCAGAAGGCATAAAAAATTTTAAATTTACTACATGTTATCCTAGTTTTGCATAATTTTGTCGACTTATGTAAGCATATAATACCGTCTAAAAGGATAATATCAGTATTGTGTTATTCCGCCAAATGACAGTTTTAAAAAAAAAGAAAGGATTCCATTAAGTCGAATGGCTAGAGCGCCGTAACTACGAAATCAGCAGGGTATGTATAATTTTATTTGGCTACATATGGAAATATTTAACTGAATTTCTTAAAATTAATCTAATTAGAAAACATTTTCACACACTTAACTTCAGACATCATTGTTGTAACAAAAAAATGATTTCAAACTTGTACAGAGCGAGGGGAGAGAGATGGTGTTTTAGGGCCCTTCAACTACAATGGTCATTAGAACCCCGTCCACTGCACCAACACAAAGGTGTTAAGGTCCTTTCGGGTATTCGCAGTACCCAGGGTTCCCAAGCGGTCACTGATGCCACTACTAGCTGGGGTTATATTGCTTGACTGCAGTGATCAGGAAGAGAATTGAGGAATGAAGTCCAAAGTTATATAGCGGCGTGAGAGAGGGATTTTGTATCGTTGGTGTTTTAGGGCCCTTCAACTAAAAGGTCATTAGAACACCCGCCCCCCCCCGTCCACTCCATAGTTCTGGTGCAGGGGCTGCACAGACCCTATACTATTGCGACGATTGTTGGGTATTAGCGAGACCCAGTTTTCCCAAGCAGCCACCCATGTCAGTACTAGCTGAGGTTGCGTTGCTTAACTTCAGTGATCAAACGAGAACTGGCATGCCCAAGGCAATAAGCCGCTTCCGAGAGAGAGAAAGAGAGAGAGTACACCCCAATGAACAGTAAACCGACGATAAATAAGCATAGGGGGTGCAGCTGTGGAAACATACCGTCCAAAAGATCACCTCGGTGTCGATTCAGAGGAACAAGATGGGTACCCTACCCTGCCCTGGGCGGGGAAAAGATAAGGAGCTGCTTTTGTAGTTGTATTAGAGGCTGTTTCAGGGTGAGGGTACATCGCAGATAAGATGAGAGAATAGAATATAGCAGGGCATCGAACCGTTATTTCTTTTTCGTTGGGGTTTCGGTTACGGTTCACATCAAATAACTAGGGAAATTGAGCGAATCGTCCTCCCAGACGATACACTCGATAGCAGACGAAAAACCTAAGTGCGCATGCTCACCAAATATCGTTTCGTTTGGTAGCTATAGTTGGGTACGATAAATTGGCCATTTATCGTCCTGGTTAGTGTACCCGACGATATTTGGCGAGCATGCGCACTTAGGTTTTTCGTCTGTTATCGAGTGTATCATCTAGGCCAGTGTTTTTAAACCAGGGTTCTGCGGAACATAAGGGTTCCCTGAGGTCTGCCCAAGGGTTCCGCCAATGACAATATAAAATATAAAAATAACAATGAAAACAAGAAAGGAGAACGACCTTTGTCTGCCGAAGATGAACTTCGGGTGTCTCTCTCAAACATTAGGCCATGAGTTCAACTCCTTATGCTAAAACACATACCTGTATCAATTAATGTTTTTTCTGTCACTGTATGGGGTTCCGCAAAATATCTAAATGTTCCAAAGGGTTCTGTGAGGATTCCGTTACAATAAAAAGGTTGAAAAACACTGGTGTAGGCTCTTGGAGGATTATAATTATAATTTGCTTAATTTGCCATAAACCATCTGCTCAAACTGTGTTTTTGATTGCAACCATCCCATGCAAAATCGTCTCTTCCTTATCGTTTCGTCCTCTCAGGACGATTTGCTCAATCTCCCGAATATATTGGTTCTGTTATGGTTTTTGTTCCAGTAAAAATAACGGTTTTTTCGGTTTACGGTTTCACTCCGAATATTAATTTAAAAAAAAATAATATGTATTAAACATAATTTAAAAATACAGTACATTATACTTAAAATATCCATCATCATCTCACCCCTATCCCGCCTAAGGCAGGGGTTGGTCTGCGGGTTCTAATCCTCCACTCCTGTCTATCTCCTACCAAGTCCCCCTCCACCCCGCATGCCTCCATGTCCCTTTGCACCACCTGCTACCACTGCCATTTTGGTCTTTCTCTACCCCTGGTGCCCCCAATCACTCGCAGTCCCGTAATGGACATAATAAGTTTATCGCGTATCACGTCCAGGTCACCAATATCGCATTCACGGGTAAGGATGATGTTGGATGCCACAAAATAATGACACGTTTTTGGTAAAAAAAAAATAATCGGGTTTTTATTCCAGTTGTGGTATGATTTGAGATTGGTTGATTGATCCTCTGATGATTTCAAATGTCTCCAGATTGCAGAAAAAGGATTGACTGTTTTTAAGACTGAGAAATGAATGTGTGACTGTTTGGTCGTTGAAGAGTGACCGTCTGAATAACAAAAATGAATGGTTAAACCCCCAAAACATGTCCTGGTGACATCACATCCTGAGGTCCTTGACTGTGGTTGGGTCCCTGTGACCAAAGGGTACCCATGACTCATAGCCAAGAGACAACTCAGGATGTCCCTACAAAAGGTCTTACAATTTTAATTCAGGTCCTATTGTTGACCACAGGATGTCAGGACAATAGGACCTGAAAGAACAATGATTTTGTACATTTTGTATATTTAGTGTGCATTGCAGGGGTGTATGTTTTGGGGGGCAGAGGAGTGTAACGGATCATGTCCCTACAAGTTCTTCCTCTCCCCTCCTCATCACATGCCCATACCACTTCAACCAATTCTCCCTCATCTTTTAAGTGATGTCTCCCACTCCTAAGCTACTGCTAACTTAATCGTTTCGGATTTGGTCAGATCGTGACACCCCACTCATGTACCACAGCATTCGCATCTTGGCTACTTCCATTCTATTGACGTGGTTCTCCTTCACTGCCCAACATTTTGATCCCCATAACACAGCTGGCTGAACCACTGCCCTGTACAACTTCCCTATCACACAGGCAGTAGCATAGTCGGGATTTTCTGAAGGGGGGGGGGGGAATAGACTGTCGATAGGGTGTATAGCGCTTCGCTATATTCGAGGCCCCTGAACACAGGACTCTTCTTGGGAAATGACACGCTGTACATCCACCTTTTTTGTATATACAGCATGTACAGTGTGTTTCTGATGGTTAGAATGATTTTGGACCCTATGTTCGTGCCCGTATGGACGCCCGGATGCCCGTATGGCGCCCGGACCCCATGTTCGAACCGATAAGAGCGATATTTTTTTCGGTACAGTTCCGGTTTTCATTCCGACCAAAATAACGGTTTTACCGGTATTAGGTTTTCGGTTTCGTTCCGGTTCGATGCCCTGGAATATAGATAGCGGCGGTATGCTTATGCATTGAGAAGAGGGGAGGGGACCGTTCGGTCCGTAATGGGAATGCAGGTTGAGAGAAGTGACCGGGAAAGGAGAAGGCTGAAGTAGACGTGGGAGGACGTCCCACGTAAGAACGTGACTGCGTGTGGAGTGGGCAGGGACATTGTGGGAGATAGGCGGGAGTGGAGGGCTAGAGCCTAGAATCCGCAGACCCGACCAGGCCCTGCTTCACGAGGAATGACGATGATTCGCGTATTGGAAATCGGAATCTGCTGACGTCAGTAACTCAATGTCAGCACTTTGCGAGCGGTCGCCATGTCCGCTATGTATCATGCTAGCTATTATAATTAGAAAGCTAGATAGCAATATTCGGTGAACGGCACCGCTCCGACTCAACAGTGAGGGTAGGTCATAATGGCCGTGACGGTAGCTATTAAAATGACATCAACTTTCATCTTATATTATAGGCAATTTACATGAATGTCAACACTTTGCTGAATTAAAAATTAATAATTTGTTCACTGAATGTTGCTCTGCACAACTATAATGAATATGTCATTCAGATCGATTAAAATAATAAATGAATGCAAACGTATCAACATTTCGTAACTGCAAATGAATAAATCTGAAATAGAAAAGAAGGAAGAACAGACCTTGAGTCACTCCACAGTTGGCCTCAAACCAACATGGATCCATTTCCGCAAAGTACTAATTTGTCTCAAAATTAGCAAAGCCATAAACCTATTATTTCATTCCCAAAAGTATGATTGCGATAATTTGGCACACAAATTACGGAGTATGCTGATTATGACGGCAACAGTTACTTCATTTAGTTGAGATAAGAAAAAGAAAAACCGACACACAAAAAAGCACCTACTTACAGAACATCTACAGATTCCGAAAGAAAGAAAAACCGAAAATATAATAATAATTCGTTGGCACAAAAATTGTTGACAACATACTGTAGAAAAATATGAACAGTATACAGCATTACAGCATATAAAATGTCGGCTGTCGGTGACGCGTCCAGACACCAAAAAAAGACAAATTCGTTTCAAAGAAAGTTTGTCAAACTTAAAAAAAAACGTTAACAAAGACGAAAAGGCAAATAACCAACCATGCGTTTTAAAACCAGACGAAAAATATAATAATTAAGCGTTCATATTTCAGATAAACATTAAACTAATTCAACAACAAAAACGCATTTCGAATTTCGTCTTCCATTAGTGTTCTATTCGTGACGTCACGACTTTCTGTGGACTCCGTCATGAAAGTCGACGTCACTAGCCATAAACCACAATGGTGACGTAAGCATCCACCGCCCAAGGACAAAGAAATTGTGACGTAGGCATTCGAGTGCAAAGTACAGGTTGACGATCGCCAGTCAGAACAACATCATCATCATCATCACACCCTTATTCCGGCTGTGGCAGGTTTTAGCCCTCCACTCCCTCCTGTCTACCACCATTTCCCCGTCCACCTCACATACACCCATATCCGTACGGACAACTTGTTCCCACGTCTGCTTCGGTCTCCCCCCTGCCCCGGGTTCTTCCAACCACCTGCATTCCTGAAATGAAGGGAGCGGCAAATTGCGTTGGACACACCAGTTCTCGTCTGATCACTGAAGTTAAGCAAAGCAGCCCCAGTTAGTACTGACATGGGTGGCCGCTTGGGAAAACTGGGTACCGCTAGTATCCAAAAATCGTCGCCTGAGGCAAGGCGCAAAATGAGACGCAGGGAGTAGCAGCCCTGCGAAATTCTGCTAGCAGGCAATCACCGTACATTGAATCGCAGTTTTTCACCACCATACTTGCATCAAATAACAACAGAACTTCTCTGCTTCGGAACGCATTTTGTTATTGTCACGCCAACGGCATTGGCACTGCGCTCCGCAGGGTCACGTCACCCTGCGACTTAACATGCGCAACTACATAATATCATGTGAGCTACAGAAATTTATAGTGAATCACCCTGCGTCACCTGCGGAGACTGCGTCTCATTTTGCGTTGGGCCTTAAGTGTAGTATCTGTGCAGTCCCTGCATCAGAACTACACAGTGGACGGCTCTCTAATGACGTTGTAGTTGAAGGGCCCTGAAACATCAACAAACAAACAATCATTGCTCATTATTACAGAACCTAGCCAATATTCCTGCGGCTTCCAGACTCCTGGTTTGGGGTGCTCCCAGTCAGAGCATGTTCAGTGGACCTGCAGACCCGACCCTGTCACAGGCGGGATAAGGGAATGATGATGATGAGCCGAGCAAACATCTCGTCATTACAATGCACGTGCGTAGAAAAAGTGAAACAGCCTAGCTTTGAATGAATGTTGAAGGTATTACCATAACGCATGCGTGGTACCACATGACCAGACACAAAGCAACTCCAAACCTTTTTCCCGCCTATGGTAGGGTCAGTTACCCATCTTGTCCCTCTGAATGGACACCATGGTGATATATTGGACAGTGTTTTTCCGCAGCTGGCACAGTTACTACACCACTGTGACGATTTTTGGGTTTAGCGGTACCGAGTTTTCCCAAACGTCCACCCACGTCAGTACTAGCTGGAGTTGAGTTGTTTAACTTCAGTGATCAAACGACAACTGGTATGTCCAACGCAATTTGTCGCAATCTCTCTCGCCCGACATAAGTCAACCCACCTCGGTCCAGTATCGAACGTAGAACCACTGATGCAGTTACCGAGCACGCTACTCACTAGGCCACCGAGGGGATATCACGTGACCACACACCTGGTAATTTATACGGCTGTTCAAAGTTGTTTTTGACCACATTTGTCTCGAAACATACTTTTTATGTCGTTATGCATGTCCAATTTTGCATGGGAATAAATATATGAGAGGGACGGATTGGCTTCTTTCGGAGGAGAGAGGTCCCGAGTGCACCTTCCTTCGGATGAGAAGTAAAACCGAAGTCACGTGCGATGTACGCTGTCATTTGCCCAAAATGAACTCTCTCTACTATTCAACGGGCAGATGAAGCAAAATTCTCAGGTGTAGGAGCTCGGTGAGGTGCCAACAGTAGAAAGACGATCAATACTGATCAAGCTGCAATCCCTATGCTGTTGATTCAATAGCATAGGGATTGCAGGTTTGGTCGGCAGCCGGCTCCTCAAATACACCGTCTGATGGATCGCCCATTTGTCTATTCAGAGGGACTTCTATGTCCATTCCCGGCCCTGCCATAGGTTGAATAAGGGTTAATGGTTGCTTTAGTAAGTGGGAAGCTTGAGGGGTCCAAGGAGGATGCACAAAAGGGCCTACACGACATTAACACAGCAATGGAGAGGGGGGGGGGTCTTAAAGTAAACATGAAGAAGACGGAGTACCTAGCTTTCCATTTTAGTGGCCAGGGGCAAGGAGATGAGATCCGCTGTGGCAGTGAGGGTATACCAGTGGTGCAAGAGTTTCGTTATTTAGGATCAGTTTTCCAGAGCAATGGGGAGATAGATTCAGACGTGACCCATAGGATTAATGCCGGATGGCTGAAGTGGAGGCAGGCAAGTGGTGTCCTGTGCGACTGCCGGGTCCCCATAAAGTTAAAAGGTAAAGTTTACAGAACAGAACCATGAAAGGAGAATGCAGGTGGCCGAGATGCGAATGCTGCGTTACATGACAGGGGTGTCCCGAGCTGACAGAGTCCGTAATGATTACGTTAGAGGTAGCCTGGGGGTGGGGGACATTGTGGAAAAGATGAGGGAGAGGCGGTTGAGGTGGTATGGGCATGCGATGAGGAGAGGGGAGGAGGAGCTCATTAGGTCCATTATGGGTATGCATGTGATTGGGGGCTCCAGGGGTAGGGGAAGACCAAAACGGACGTGGGAGCAGGTGGTGCAGAGGGACATGGTGACATGCGGGGTGGCGAGGGACCTGGTGGAGGATAGGCGGGAGTGGAGGTTAAGAACCCGCAGACCCGACCCTGCCACTGGCGGGAGGAGGGTTCGATGATAATGATGGTTGCTTTAGTAAGTGGAAGATGTGACCGAAGTCTTAAAGTTCGCGAACAGTTCGGCAACATCCTAACATTCGCGCAAACTCTACATGATGGTTTATTAAGCATGGAACGCATGTACTCTTGCTGTCTGGTGGTGACGTCAGAAGAACACACCTGCAACCAATGAACACTAAATACATACATATATCCAGTGGCGTAATTCGTAGGGGCAACGGGGTCAAACTGCCCCGGGCGTCGGAGAAAGCGCCACACTGGGGGCGCCTTGTCTGCTTTGCTGAAAATCAGCCGCCGTGACAATGTCTGCGTGACGACTTTTCGGCACAGAAAAAAGTACCTACATACTGTAAGTGTACCATGTCTGCACAGGACAAGCAACAGGGGTGGGGGGGGCGCTCCGAATGCCACTTGCCTCAGGCGTCACAACTGAAGTTACGCCACTGTAGTGGTCTTCAAACTTTGTCGAGTCACGGAACCCTTAGAACTATAAGAAGTTTTGGGGGAACCCCATCCCAGCTTTAGAAAAGTACATCTTGCCGCTGTTAACGAATTGGCTACGAATTTTTATTTTGAATCACGGAACCTACAGAGGTGCACTGTGGAACCCTGGGGTTCCGCGGAACACAGCTTGAAGACCGCTGCGCCACTGTATACATCGATTAAGCTACGATAAGGTCCCGAGTCAATATTGGTGAAATGTCATGTATATGCGTCATTAGTATTCTTAACTCTGGATCAGGGGTGTCGAAATGGCGGCCCGTGGGCCGTATGCGACCCGCACAATTGATACCATATAGTGTATACATATAGTTGGACACACCAGTTCCCGTAAGATCACTGAAGTTAAGCAGAGCAAGCCCACGTCAATACCAACATGGGTGGTTGGTAAAGAACGTTGGGTGCTGCAAATTAACCCTCTCCTTAATCCGTTAACCTACCTCCTCATCTCCCGCGGGCAGCCTCCTAAGGGTCCGTCCTGTTATGGCTGCCAGGCTTGCTCCCCAACCCACGAAACTAACTCCCCAATCCACTCAGAGACGTGACTATAGGGGGATAGTAGTAGCCCCCTGTCGCAGTTGCAAGGAGCGTCATGGATACTGTATGGCCCTTATGGCAACGCATATATTAACAAGGTGGTCCTCGGGGTTCCCCCCCCAGTTTGACATGCCTACTCTGGGTGATGACGCCACACTTTACAAGTTGCAGGATGGTAACGTGCATGCGCAGTAGTATTCCTAATGAGTGACGATGACGTCAGCAAAAGAGTTCAGCAACACGGGCTAAATAAATAAACCCAAATACGTATTGGAGTAACACACTAACACGCATGTGCTCTTGTGTCTGCTGATGACGTCATAGTTCAGAGAGGCAAGAGGGAGGAGTAAAGTCACCGCACATGCGCAGTGTTGCGTGTTGACGTCAGAATCGATTAAATGTCTTGAAAATGTTGACAATGGCAACAATAGACTCCAAATTTTGTATAAACCGCGAATAAATTATGATCAAAATTTGAGAAAACACTACTGAATTAAACATTCTCTCCTCCTTTTCCTGTTGATAAAAAAAAAGCACTGCAACAGCCAGCCATTTCTCTCGAGAAACTAATCCTATCAATAATAATAATAACACTCGTGAAATATTATCTCAGACACCTGTCATGGGAAAAGTCAGAGGTTGGCGCAGTTGCAAACTCCCTATACAGGGTGCGTTTAGCCACCAAACCCACTCTTATTTCACCAACAGAGAAACGTGAAGAGCAGTTAAATATGTAGCCCAGTCAGCAGTGTCCACATCAGTATATTAACTTATCCAATCTACGGAAGCGCAATGCGGCGGAGTCCGAATTAGGTAGTAAAAAGACGCAGTAATACACCGCATTTTAATTAAGGTGATAGTTGACGCACCTTTAGCTCCTTTTCCTTAAGGCACTCTCCGAAATTTATAATATGCAAATAGTCATCTATAACCCTTTGGAGCAATTGATATAGGTGACGATAACCCCCCCCCCCCCCGACTCAGTGACGCAGGAGGTAGCGCCAGCGCCTGCTCTAGCACTTATGGCGCCCCGGACAAAAGGACAAATTGCCGCCCCTTGAAGCAGCGCTCTGTTCGTGTGCTCTGTTCTCACATTCTCCTTTCATGGTTCTTTGTTTGCTGGTGTTTTAGGGCCCTTCAACTACAAGGTCATTAGAGTCCCGTCCACTATGTAGTTCTGATGCAGAAACTGCACAGCCACTACACTAATTTTTGAATACTAGCGGTACCCAGTTTTCCTAAGTGGCCACCCATGTCAGTACTAGCTGGGGATGCGCTGCTTAACTTCAGTGATCAGACGAGAACTGGCGTGTCCAACGCAATTCGCCGCTCCCAGGGTTCGTCCTGTTATGAATACCGTATCTTTACGGACAACCTGCTCCCACGTCTGCTTTGGTCTCCCCCTGCTCCGGGTGCTGCCCCAACGAGCTCCTCCTCTTCTCATTACACCTCAATTTCATCAAATAAATCATCATCAAAATTTCTCATTTTTTGCTACATATCAATCTTAGAAGTAGATCAATTCACTGTTTTCCCTTCTCAGTCCCCGATTACCTTCTGGCCCTTGAAACATTGATTTTTAAGAGTGAAATGAATGCAAATCGATTTCACATTTAAACAGACAATGGCATCATCATAAAACCACCCTAAAGTAATAAATTCGCTTCCCCCCATTCAAATTACGAGATAAATATTTTCCCCTTATCAAATTTAATTTAGTAGGGCACAAAAGAAATTTATATTTGAATATTGCATATCTCAAGTTAATAATCTTCAAGTTTCAGGTCTGAATTAGATCAGAGATATGTGTCATAGATTCGAGGCTACATTAAATTTCTAATCAACATAATTAAAGTTGTGGTAATTCATGATTCACATATATTACGGAAGTGTGAATCCTGAGAAATTTTTGAAACCTTAAGCCTGGTTCCCTGGCACGCGACACCGACGAGAATAGCGCGCTAGCAGACGAAAATCCACATAAACTGATGACGTAGTTACACTACCATTCTGTAAAGTAAGCACGAAATCAATGGTGAAGTGGAGTTGAGAGTTAGTTAACTGCATTTGTCAATGGAATGTGTCGCTTGAATTTGATTGGCTGTTTGAATTTTTAAATAGTCTTCTGTTTACTGTTCATTGGTTTATTTATTTTTTTCGGTTTTGGCGCCACCAAACGTTCATATTCAAAACTATTGATCGCTTACATGAATTCGCTCATGCCAGGGAATCAAACCAGGAGCAATTTCTGTTAGCGCCTGTGGTTTACGTCATAATTATACTGTCTGCTTAAGCGCTATTCTCGTCGGTGTCGCGTGCCAGGGAACTAGGCTTTACATGAATATATTTTCCGTCTTGAACGGGCTCAGGGAGTCAAGCTCGGTGTTCAGTGGTTAGGATGCTTGACATAGTGTGTCCAGTGTTGCAGTATCAAGTTTGGCTGCCTCTCCTCTAGAGAATTTCGTCGTTCTCCTACGGTCCTTCAATTACAAACCTCACTAGGGCCCCCTCCATTGCGTAGTTCTAATGCAGGATCTGCACAGGGAGCAGCGAATTGCGTTGGACACACCAGTTCTCCACTGATCACTGAAGTAAAGTAGACAAACCCCAGTTAGTACTGACATGGGTATCCGCTTGGGAAAACTGCGTACTGCTAATACCCAAAAATCGTCGCATTGGTGTAGTGCCTCTGCATAACAACTATGCTGTGGACGGGGCTCTAATGACACACTACACTATTCCGACGATTTTTTTTGGGTATTGGCAGTACCCAGTGTTCCCAAGCGGTCAACCATGCCAGTACTAGCTGGGGGTACGTTGCTTAACTTCAGTGATCAGACGAGAACTGGTGTGTCCAACGCAATACAGCCGCTCTCTGATC
This sequence comes from Trigoniulus corallinus, assembly GCA_013389805.1. Lineage (NCBI taxonomy): Eukaryota > Metazoa > Arthropoda > Diplopoda > Spirobolida > Trigoniulidae > Trigoniulus > Trigoniulus corallinus. The sequence continues at coordinate 6,340,684 of JAAFCE010001036.1, forward strand.
GACAGAAACGAAAGCCTCAAGTGCGTCTTCCATCCCGGATGGGAAGTAAACCTATAACGTTAGGTGGTATATCGGCAGGAGCCGGCTGGATTGCGTCGGGCACACCAGTTCTCTTTAGATCCCAGTTAGTACTGACGTGGTTGACCGATTGGGAACACTGGGTCTCGCTAATACCCAAACATCGTCGTAACAGCGTAGTGTCTGTGCACACTCTGCATTAGTACTATGCAGTGGCCTCCTCTAATGACCTTCGTGGTTGAAGAACCCTAAAACACCAAAAAAACAGGGATTAAAATATGCGTGTAATTCGGCAAATTTCCGGGTATAGGCATGCCCGCCTCCACATACATATATTGCAAAATTCGCATTTTTTATAACAGAATTTTAGGGGGCCTCAAAATGCCAAAGACTGTGTTTGTCCGCTGGTGTCAATAGAGAAAAAGCTCCCCAACGAAGACAACTGCGTCGACGTTAAATAAGTAATGGCTTGCAGCATTAGGTCGGTAGTCGGCTGCGTTAAAATACTGTCCAATAGTTCGTCTGTGTGCACCTGGTTCTAACGGGGCAAAGAGTACTCCGACCCTGCCAGAGGTAGTAAACGGACTTGAAATGATGATGGCAGCGCTCTGTCTGTGCAGCGGCGCTATCTTAAGGCGTAGACTTTTCCGAACGGGATGGGAGAGACAGACAGACACACTTGATACTTTTCATCCTTCGTATCCCACTACCGGTAAATATAACCACCAATATAACTTCATGTAAAATTGTAAGCCGCAAACTTCAAAATATAACCCACCGCCTCTAACAAATGAAAACTATCGAAATTGGCTGATTGGTCTAGGGTAAGGAAGAGACCCGTCTCGGTGGCACAGGAGGTAGCGTGCTCGATTAATGCCAGTGGTTCCAGGTTCGATGCTGGATCGAGGTGGGTTGGCTTCTTTCGGACAACAGAGAGCTCCCGAGCGCGCCCGTCGCGTCGGATGGAAAGTAAAACCGAGGTCCTGTGTTGGTGCACGATGTCATTTACACGTAGAAAGAACCCTCTCTACTATGCAACGGGTAGATGAGACAACATTCCCAGGTGTAGGAGCATAACCCCGAGGCGTCAGGAGAGTGCCCCAACGAATAGTAGGCCGATGATAAATAGCTCAATGGGTTGCAGATTTGGCCGGCAGCAGGCACCTTAAAAATACCGTCCAACAGATCGCAAATGTGCCCATCCAGAGAGAGAGACGGAAACGGCAAATTGCGTTGGACACACCAGTTCTCGTCTCATCACTGAAGTAAAGCAATGAAATCCAATCTAGTACTGACATGGGTGGCCTCTTGGGAAAACTGAGCACTGCTAATACCCAATAATAATCGTCGCATTAGGCCCAGCGCAAAATGAGACGCAGGTAACGCAGGGTGACTTACTATAAATTTCTGTGGCTCACATCATAGTACTGTATGTAGTTGCGCATGTTAAGTCGCAGGGTGACGTGACTCAGTGCCTGCGCCACGTGACCCTGTGGAGCGCAGGGCCAATGCCGCAGTTTCCTGCGTGAAGTTGGCGTGACAATAACAAAAAGCGGTGCGAAGCAGAGTTCTCTTGTTATCTGATGCAAGTATGGTGAAAAACTGCGATTCAATGTGCGGTGATTGCCTGCTAGCAGAATTTCGCAGGGCTGCTACACCCTGCGTCTCATTTTGCGCCTTGCCTTAAAGTGTGGTGTCTGTGGAGCCTCTGCATTAGAACTACGCAGTGGACGGGGCTCTAATAACCTTGTAGTTGAAGTGCTCTAAAATACCAACAAACAACAACAACCAGAGAGAGAGACACAAAATGGGAACCCGTCCTTGTCATAGGCGTGGAAAGGGCTAGTAGTTCTTTTGTATCGGATAAGGCAAAGAACCACTTGATTTTAAAGAGAAATACCCCTTTCCGTACTCGTTTTCCTTTCTGCAGTATCTTACTCTCTCGCGGCGTTATATATCTCACTATCAACTTGATAAATTGCTACTAAAAAACAGACGGTGCATAAGCAACAAAATTTATGGCAATAAAATAATATTACACAACACAAATCCTCCCTTTCCAAAAAAAAAGAGAAAGACGCAATAACCCCAGTCTATTTGAAGTCCATTAGTCAGATCGCATTTTTCGAACACCTTCAACATTCTTAAAAAACACGAATTCCATTTTTTTCTTGTCTCGTCATAGTGACATATCGATATCGCATAACTATCGATTGGAATGTCGGGGGCCAAAAAAAAAAACAACCAAAAAACCGTATCACTGATTACGGATAGGAAATCACAGCGCGCTTGCGCATTATTCCACGGGGTGCCGATAATCACGTGACCTACAACGTCTGACGTAGTTTCTTCTATTAGCAATGGCTGATGGGAAAATAGAAGTTAATAATGGCGTCGACAGGACAAAGAAGAAGGAAAAAAAACCACCTTAATCATTGATAAAATAAGTTAAGACAGCGAAAAAGAAAGCAAGAATTTCAGAAATAAATAAATAAAAAGAAACTACAAGAGAAACAACCAAAATCTTAAATTAAAATGTCATGTTTCAATTATACCGTATCGTTCAATTCCATCTTCCTTCTATTATTCAATTACAAGCCATGGTACGAAATGCCAGTCTCGTTATCTCCCATTATAACTAATTCACTTTTCATCGACTCAAAAAAAACGTAAAAACACAACAATAACGTAATTTGAAATTAACACAAAATGCATCTATCGGAAGTTAGGGCAGAAGAAATAAAAAAAACAAGACACCAGATGCCATACTGACGAAGTGCCATGCATCCTCCCTAAACTGATTCGAAAATTAGTGTTGCAGTAAGGAGTAAAGAAAAATGCGTGACCACGACAAACCAAATTCCCTATCGAGAGAAGTGTATTAAATATTTCACACAACAATCCAACAGTATATCCATCTCAAAACAGATGAGAAAAAGAGAGAGAGAGAGCCAGAGCCATCAAATGGCGCCGATTCATGAATAAATTAAGACACCTCTCAACCAGTAAATAATAAAACTGGAGCGGAAATCTTCAAATATTTAAAAGTATTCGTCGGGTTGTTAATAAAACTAGACAGTTGACCATCACGGTCACTCAAAATCCTGAGAAACTCACATTATAAGAAGTGGTTTTATATTCCGGCACGCACCATCTTCACCATCATTCCTAAAAGCAACTCCTAACCCTTTTCCCGCCTATGGCAGGGTCGGGTACCCATTTGTCCGTCTGAATGGACACAGGGCGATATACGAGTATTGGTCATAGTTTTTCTGCAGCCGGTAGCCGGCCAAAGCTGCACCCCTACGCTTATTTATCATCGGTCTAGTGTTCGTTGGGGAATGCTACCGACGCCAGGGGGGGCGAGATCCTACACCTGGAAATTTTGCATCATCTACCCGTTGCGTAGTAGTGAGGGATCTTTTACGTGCAAGTGCCATCGTACACCCACACGGGACCTCGGTTTTACTTCTCATCCGAAAGAAGGCACCCTCGCGGCTTCTCTCTCACCCGAAGTCAGCCGACCCACCACGGACCAGTATCGAACCTAGAACTACTGGCGCAGTTGCCTAGCGTGCTAACCACTGTGCCACCGCGGCGGGCTCTTCATCATCCCTCCTAACCCTTTCAATTCTAGGGCATGGATTAGAGTTTCCATTTACCCTGAACATTTACGTTTCACAGGTGTTGTAGGGCCTTCAACTATAATGGTCATTGGGAGCTGCGAATTACGTTCGACCGATCACTGAAGTTAAGCAGCGCAACCCCAGCTAGTATTGACATGGGTGGCCGCTTGGAAAAACTGGGTACCGCTAATATCCAAAAAATCGTCGCATTAGTGGAGTGTCTGTGCAGTCCCCGCATAAGAACTATGCTATGGACGGGGCTCTAATGACCTTGTAGTTGAAGGGCGCTACAACACCAACAATACAGTGGTCATTAGAGCCCCGAACAGTGCGTAGTTCTAATGCAGAGTCTGCTGTACAGACACTACGCTGTTACGACGATTATTTTGGGTGTTAGTAGTAGTACCCAGTGTTCCCAAGCTGGCACCCATGCTAGTACTAGTTGGGGTTGCCTTGCTTAACTTCAGTGCTCCTCATGCAAAAGGAACACAATGGTGAATTGGCAAACGACATTTTTTTGCAAACAGCAGCCAACCTAACAGCCCTACTTAATTTACGTCTTTCTCAGGACAGTGTCACAATATATAGTATCATGGTAAACGGAAGCCGCATTATACTTAGGCCTTCAGTGACTCCCCTCCTCCCCCAGCGGCATCATCCGACATTAAAAATGATAGGGCGAGAAGAAGACACGTTCCTGCACTACATATCGTTTTCGTGTAATAGCGGCTTTAATTCTGATTTGAGCCCGAACTCCACATCTCAGGTAGGCCCCATATACAACTGTGAATACTGCCCTGTTGAGTGGATCGTGTGATGGCTACTACCACAAACAACCCCCGATCTACATCCTCATCATCTTCTTTTGTTGGTGTTTTAGGGCCCTTCAACAGCAAAGGTCATTAGAGCCCCATCTACTGCATAGTTCTAATGCAGAGACTGCACAGACACTACACTAATGCGACGAGCAGTACCCAGTTTTCCCAAGCGGCCACCCATGTTAGTACTAGCTGGGATTGCGTTGCTTAACCTCAGTGATCAGACGAGAACTGGTGTGCCCCACGCAATAAGCCGCTCCGTGCATTCTGGTCGTCATCATCATCACTAACCCTTTACCCACCTACGTCACACTTTGAACCCCATTTTTGTCCCACTAGAATACACAAACGAACTTTTGGACGGTAGCTTTAAGCAGCCGGCTGCCAACTTAATGCTGCAATTCCAATGCTTAGTTATCGTAGTTATTATTGGGGCACGTTTTCTTCCATGGACGCCAGGGGCGAGTTCTACAAGCGTATATTTTATTCCATGTAGTAAGCGCCCGGGTAAGCGCACCTCTCAGAAATAGGACATGGTCTGCTCCTTCTGGTGTCGGAAATGTTAGTCAGACCCTGAAAGGCCAATGCTATTACCCAGGTGAAAAAAATACACCTTATTATGCGTCAAATATCTGCTTCCGCGAGATAGGGAGGGAAAGACAAAAAGTCCTCGATGAGTTAAGAAGTTAACTTGGCATCCGTTTCGTGTATAGATGGAACTAAGTTCGATGACCACTGCGGGTCAGTGTTGTTACCACTAACTGTCTTTCTGCTGATTCTGTTTAACACGCACAACTTCTGTGCCAAAAAATTAAAGTGATCGAGAGTAGAACTTTCCATACGACCCAGACTAGAGGACAGGGGTGTCGCTAGGGTTGGTTCCACCCAGTGCGGTGGCACCATGGTGTCACCCTCTCTCTCGAAAAAAAGCCGCTTCTTCTGCTTTGGTGTCATCCCATTTCTCATGGTGCGAGTGGTGTCACCCGGTGCGGCCCGCACCCCCTAGTGACACCACTCCTAGAGGACACTTGCCTCATAAAAAGATTAAAATCCACAAGTTCGCCTCTCTGCCTCTCCAGGCCGGTAAAGGTGACTGTCTCTTCCTCTCTTCATCCGGATGATTGAGAACCTGAAGTCCATCTTCCGCCAGACAGGATGTAGACTATTTAGTTTACCTGGTTATTTAAAGTACCCCTGTTTATTACCGGCACCAGGGAGGTTAAAAGCTCAACCCAACTCCTACTAATTTGGCCTTGCATGCAATAGGAACATAGAACACATCACGCACGGTACCACAATGTTGCTTCCCAATCGGCAGAAGACGCATTCAGAGGCGAGCCTTTCTTTACCTTTCGTCTGAAGAAAGAAATCCAGGATCGCGACTGCAACAGGGACGCAAACATCAAGCACACCACAAATGACCTACCGAATCGGGAAATAATTACGTCATATTCATGCTACCGTATCCTCTGTGGTGGCGCAGTGTGTAGCGTGGTTGGTAACTGCGTCAGTAGTTCTAGGCGAGAGAGATGTTGGCATCTTTCGAGCGAGTGGAAGAAGGGGGGGGGGGCGAGTGCTCCTTCCTTCGGATGAGAAGAAAAAAATGAGGTTCCGTGTGGTGTACGATGCCATTTGCACATCAAAGAACCCTCTCTACTATGCAACGGGTAGATGAGGCAACATTTCCAGGTGTAGGAGCTCGCCTCCTAACGTCGTTGGAATTTCCCAAGGAGCAGTAGACTAACGATAAATAAGCATAAGGGTTGCACTTTTGTTCGGCAACCGGCTGCGGGAAAACACTGTCCGAAATATATCACCTTTGTGTCCATTCAGAGGGTCAAATGGGTGCCCGCCCCTACCATAGGCGGGAAATGGGCTAGGAGTTGCTTACAGTTGTTATTGGTACTATCGTACCTATGGGACGTTCCATGTTACCTCTAACCTCTCGCAAACCCCGAACATTTCCTGAATAAAGAAGGAGCAGCGTCTGAAGAAGGGAGCGGCTTATTGCGTTGGACACTGAAGTTAAGCAACGCAACCCCAGCTAGTACTAACATGGGTGGCCACTTAGGAAACAGGGTACTACTAATACCCCAAAATTGTTGCATTAGTGCAGTGGTCTTCAAACTTTATCGACTCACGGATGTTGTTGTTTGTTGTTTATTGGTGTTTTAGGGCCCTTCAACTACAAAGGTCATTAGAGCCCCGTCCACAGCATAGTTCTTATGCAGAGACTGCACAAACACTACACTAATGCGACGATTTTTGGGTATTAGCAGTACCCAGTTTTCCCAAGCGGCCACCCATGTTAGTACTAGCTGGGGTTGCGCTGCTTAACTTCAGTGATCAGACGAGAACTGGTGTGTCCAACGCAATAAGACGCTCCCTCGACTCACGGAACCCTTAGCACTATAAGATGTTTTGGGGGAACCCCTTCCTAGCTTTAGAAAAGTATATCTTGCCGCTGCTAACGAATCAGCTACGAATTTTTATTTTGACTCGCGGAACCTCAAGAGGTGTACTGCGGAACCCTGGGGTTCCGTGGAACACAGTTTGAAGACCACTGCATTAGTGTATTGTCTGTACAGTCGCTGCATTAGAACAATGCAGTGGACGGGGCTGTATTGACCTTGTAGTTGAAGGACCCTAAAACACCAACAAAACAAAAAAAAACAGCATCTGAAAAACAATAAACTCAAACTTTCGGGGTGTCGTTGTTATTTGTTGGAATTTTAGAGCCCTTCAACTACAAGGTCATTAGAGCCCCGTCCACAGTGTAGTTCTGATGCAGAAACTGCACAGACACTACACCAATGGGACGATTTTTGGATACTAGCGGTACCCAGTTTTCTCAAGCGGCCACCTATGTCAGTACTAGCTGGGGTTGCGTTGCTGAACTTCAGTGATCAGACGAGAACTGGTGTGTCCAACGCAATTTGCCGCCCCCTTTCGGGGTATCAATGGCTGTTAATCAGATCGCTACAAACGTCAACTATGACAACAATTTCGCGCGCAGTAGCAACATAATTAAGCACAAATAACGAAAAAAATTATCGAGAATCATTTTACCCCTTTAAATAATTAAAATTCAATATCAGTGAGTGTAGTAACGTCAAACTTAATTATGTCTAAACTGAAGGTGATCTAAAATTGGGCATTTCGCAAAGAAAGTCATTAAGTAGCATACCAGATGACCAATTAAATAACAATATTACCAGTACTTACAAAACAACAGGAAATACAACAGCGCCAATTATGCTAACGTCCTATTAACCCTCTCACCGACACTAAACGGGAAGGAAATTTCGCAACAACGAAAGTCACCAATAAAAAAAAAAAACATAAGCAAATCAGGGAATTAATGAGTGACCCTTCTCCCAACGGCATATTGGAAATTTAGAAACCTGAATAAAAATTATGCTTTTTTTTTATCAATTTAAAAATTGCTAACAGCGCATTATGGTTGAGACGCTCGCTGCTGCATTAATAAACGACTTATAAATTAAAAAATAACCAAAGGATTAAAAAAAATAAAGATAGTAACTCACTTATTTCTTGCCGCACTCCGGTCTCGATCTCGAACCATGGACATCAGCCGGGTCCATGGATTATTAGGTTGATTTAAACCGGGTAACCCACGTAACATTTTGAAGCTGAAGTAAAAACTGTATTTATATCCGTCACCGTAGTAGTAGTAGTAGTAATTATAAAAACAGCAGTAACCCTTCTCCCGAAAATAGGGTGTGAAAAAAAACACAATATACACCGCAGAAATGAATTAACAAATAACCGGGCCAAACTGTTGAATCAAAAAAAAAAATTATGCACAGAAACAAAGAGCACGAGTGGCCCGCTTCTCATTCATATTCTTCGGACGGACTCAACTCGGAAAACAAAAAAAGACAGCAAAAGACCGGAAGTCGAACAAACAGATGCACGAGGACAAGAAAATAGAAGTGGGCAGAGGGATGATATCACATCAAAAACTTTAGGAAAAATTTAAAAAATAAATTCATTTTTTCTCCTCTCACAACAACAACAAAAAATAAATAACAATTATAAAATCAAATAGCCACAAATAACTCGAAAATTAAATGACCACCACCAACAACGGGACTTGAACCAACACACGATGAAACGGGCGACAGCAAAATACGTGTTACTAGCTTATTAACACGAAATTATTATTATTAATTGCAATAACAATAATATAATCAATTTCCAACACAATAATTTATTGTGTGTCTCGCATAGCTCCTGAAATATGTGGTGTGCCGCCGTCGCCGCCATCACACCACTTTAAAATGCAATTATTTTCATTTAACCCTTCTTCACCTTCAGAAGAGGGAATATAAAAAAAAAAGCCCCGGGGTTTCTTTTTGACCAAAATTTAAATATATCATCAAAGAACCACTTCTCTTTCCGCCAAAAACATGGGTGATCAAAAACAACGCCACCACCACCACCACGACAACATCTTCTTATTACCGGACGATGCACAAACACTGCGAATAATAAAAAGCACCAAAAAACCGTCCCGGGACAATCAGCATTATTATTATTATTACTGAATACTTCTCCACCTGTAGCAAAATAGTTAAGAAACGAATAAGCACACAGATGAGGGGAGAGAGAGAGAGATAGAGAGAGGGCTGCCGACTAAACCGCACACCACCACGACGAAAAGACGAGACACGAAACACGGTGGACGAGCGATTTTCTTCAAGTAAAAATAATTAAACTAGAACGGCTCGAAGAAAGGGTTAAAGATAAACCAGGTAAAAGCCAGACGACGAACAGGAAGAAGGGAGACGGGACGAGAACTTCGGAGGGGCGTTGAGGACGAATGACTAAATAAAGTGACGACTAAGAAAACAAAACTAAAAAAAATAAATATCAAGATCACATCTTTCACCTTTCACACCAAGATTAAAAGCTCACCGACAAATTTCCTGTCCGAGTTATTATGGTCAGTTCCGACCCATCCGTCCACCATGGAAGAAAAAGGAGAAGAAGAAGAAGCAGGAGCACTTCTTTCAAAATAGTAATCATAGCATCATCCTCCACCAACATGCCGCGAACAGCATCAAACCGACATTCAATCCGACTATCAGACTCATCTTCAACACACCGTCAGCACTCTAGAGACTAAATAAAATGTGAAGACGTAGAGAAGATGGAGGGGGGGGGGGGGTTAAAGGCCAAAGAGGTAGGACAAACCTTATCCAACCAAAAATAAGAGGACAGTTTCAGCGTCAGCTAAATGGCCACATCAAAATATCTGAAGGACAAAAAAAAATATAATTCAACAACCAAAATTATAATAACACAGGACGATACCTAGACGAACAGACAGGGCAAATATTGCTTTGCTGTGCTCCGTCCCATCCAAAAAAAATAAGTGGCAACTTGAGGAAGAGCCTGTACGAAACCAGGTATCGTTTCGGGTAACTCCAATAGGCAACACCAACAGCCACCGAGCACGAACGAAACCGGTTGCAAAAGCACACATACACATAGCATCATCAAAGAACCGATAGGCGAGGACACGACGCATGCGCAACCTACCCATAGGTATCAACCTCACAGTACACGTCATCAGTCAAAACTCCGCCCCCTCTTCATTGTTCTGCTCTGACGTCCTCACATCACCACAGCGCTTGCGCAGTCGTCGTGCGCGCGACGCACGCGACTTTTTCGAACACGCATAGAACAAACCACACCATTTACAACAATGGCGGTGACGACTTACTTCTTAACTACGAAGGTAAAAAAGCACTCCTTTCACTCTAAATCTTTAAAGAGAGGGAAAAAGAAGAAGACGTATTCAGTAACAATTTCTTCGAGAGTGAGAAATGTGCCACGTTGACGTGGCGAGAAAAGGAGAGCGAACGAGAACCATCAGCAGTAGCAGCAGAAGCAGTTTAGAAAAACGGCAACCAACGCGGTAATATTTTAACTACGACGGTGGATTATTCACGATAGTTGCAATACAAACTAAAAACTAACGAGTGGCAGAAGACGAAGAAGATGAGATCAGATGAGAAGAAACACTACTACAAGGCCTGAGAAAAAGAAGGAGAAGGAGGACGACACAGACTTGCCTACTACCGCCAAAACTGCACCTCTTCATCAACTTTCTGCTTGCTGGCATGCCACACACCAGCTCCAAGAAAAAAATATATATATATATCTAAAAAAAAAATTTTTTCTCCTACTTTTTTTAGTATGACCCGTTCCGTTCAAATTCTCATCATCCTTACTCTCCTAACCCCTCCCCTTCTTCCTACGACTTACTGCTGAGGTAAGTTTATTATTCTAAGTATGGATCCTGGCTCTCGAAAAGAAATGTTGCTGCAGTATTGGTGGTGAACGTCGTCGCACTTCACGCCTCATTAAAACGCTCGTGTCGACCTATCTGAAACTCACAGTCGATACGATACACCACACAACGAACCGAATAAGTGAGTGAATGTCTGTCTGCTGCCACTGCTGGCACTCGATCGAAATTTCTGTCAAGATTAACACACACACGCTACTTCAAACACTCACAGCTTATACTGAAGATGATGATGCTACTGCTGTTGCTGTTGCTGCTCTCTTCAATACAAGACAAAACCGGACATAGGTTTGAGTGAAGGAAGGGTTAGTGTGTCACTATGTCGCGTTTTTAACTCTTCTGTCTCTTTTCTACTTTCAGAATCCTTTCTTCTACTTATCGTCATAGTCGTCACTCCTAGCATTTGACTTCACTGTGGAAAGGAGGAAAGAGAGGGATGTTACACTGTAAAAAATAGTATACTATTCAATAGTCGATACGAACCCATACCCTATAGAGCAATCAAGACACTGCACATCGTGCAACACTCTGCATGTGTTTCTTCTCTTCTTGTTTCCACTTCAATCCAAAGTACAATCTAATACAGTGAAACCTCTCTAATTGGTACATCTGTGGGACCTAGCCAAAGTGTACCCATAAGAGGGGTATGGGTATATAAATTAATCAAAACAATATATTGTTTTATATTGTGTTTTTTTTTAACTGTGAAAAAAAAAAATGCATTTTAGACTATAATAAAAGCAACTCCTAACCCTTTTCCCGCCTATGGCAGGGTCGGGTACCAATTTTCCCCTCTGAATGGACACAGGGTGATACAGTGAAACCTCTCTATGGGTACACCCCTCTAAAGGGTACACCTCTTATATCGGTACAAATTCTTCAGATACCGATTTTTCATCTATAGGCTATTACTACCCCTCTTATGGGTACACCCCTCTGATAGGTACAATTTGGCTGGGTCCCCCAGGTGTACCAATTAGAGAGGTTTCACTGTATATTGGTCATAGTTTTTCTGCAGCCGGTTGCCGGCCAAAGCTGCACCCCTACGCTTATTTATCGTCGGTCTAGTGTTCGTTGGGGAATGCTACCGACGCAAGGGGGCGAGCTCCTACACCTAGAAATTTTTGCCTCATCTACCCGTTGCATAGTAGAGAGGGTTCTTTTACGTGCAAGTGCCATCGTACACCCACACGGGACCTCGGTTTTACTTCTCATCCGAAAGAAGGCACACTCGCAGCTTCTCTCTCGCCTGAAAGAAGCCGACCCACCACGGTCCAGTATCAAACCTAGAACTACTGGCGTAATTGCTGAGCGTGCTAACTACTATGCCACCGCGGCGGGTACAACATTGTATAATATAATATTTCACAAAATTATTGAAGTACACAAATTTAATTTTTAGAAACAAATCAATCAAGGGACGTTTGTCTACAATCAAGGTACCGTCTTATTTGCTGCCTATGGCAGGGTCGGGTACCCATCGTGCCCGTCTGAATAGATGCAAGGGTGATCTTTTGGACTTCCACAGCCAGATGCAGACTAAAGCTGCAACCCCTGTGCATATTTATTGTAAGTCTGCTGTTCTTTGAGGTATTCCACCGATGTCAGGTGGCAAGCTCCTACACCTGGAAATGTTGCCTCACCTATCCGTTGCATAGTAGAAAGTTCTTTTATGTATAAATGCCATTGAACGCCACATGGGACTATGGTTTTACTTCTAATCCAAAGGAAGGCGCACTCGGGGCATCTCTCTTGCAGAAAAGAAGGCAACCCGCCTCAGTCCGGTATCGAACCTAGAACCACTGCTGCAGTTACCAAGCACCCTGCCCACTGCGTCACTGAAGCAGGATGTACACATTACAGAGGGGGTTTTCTGAAAATGGTGACAGGTATTAGATGTACCAATGGAGGGGTGTACCCATTATAGAGGTGTACCGTTAAGAGGGGTAGTAATAGCATTAACCCTATGGGCGAAAAATCGGTGCCTGAAAAATCTGTACCGATATGAGGGGTGTACCCATAGAGAGGTTTCACTGTACTGTATATCATTACAAGATT
>JAAFCE010001036.1:6383932-6424998 GCA_013389805.1 Trigoniulus corallinus
ATCGTCGCATTAGTGTAGTGTCTGTGCAGTCTCTCCATAACAACTATGCTGTGGACGGGGCTCTAATGACCTTGTCGGTGTAGGGCCCTAAAACACAAACAAACAAAACAACATCACACGCTACCCGTGAGTCACCATGGAGGACTTTCCCCACTTCTGAAGCCTGTAAAATAAAACCCTGTACCAACAAGTGCAGACAAGTTGCGTTGGACACACCAGTTCCCGTGAGATCGCTGAAGTTAAGCAGCGCAAGCCGACGTCAATACCAACAGAGGTTTTTGGTAAGGAACGTTGGGTGCTGCAAACTAACCCTCCTCTTTGTCCTTTCACCTACCTCCTCATCTCCCGCAGGCAGCTTCCTAAGGGTCCGTCCTGTTATGGCTGCCTGGGTTACTCTCCAACCCACCCCACGAAACAACATGTGAACTTGTGCACCAGGGTTTCAGCCCGTTACCACCATGCCACCCACCTAGTTTCTGGTAATGAGAGCTGAGAGAGTGCATACAGAAGGGGGCAATTCCTGCCGATGGGGTAATAGTAAAGACAAACCTTTAAAAAAATGAGAGCGGGGGGGGGGAAGATCCTGGCACAAATTCTGCATGACGCATTGTCCCGGGGAGGGGATAACATCAATTAGTTGGAGGAGACGAGACAGAAGTGTTTCAACATTTTAGCCCTTGACTGACTTATTCAGGTGCGACACCTCAATACCTAAGGAACAAGCACAAATTTTCGGGTCAACAACAAAGTAGGGGAGCAAAATCGCATCCAAGTGAAACTAACGAACAATTTCACAACAAGCCACGTGCCTGGGACGAAAGCGAGGAAACAACCGGAAATGCTGTATCAAGTATCCAGGTCAAGTACAAAACGAGTCAATAATTCCCTTATCCCATATACTAATCATACACCAGGCAAGTGCACCGACAAAACAGTTAATGGGGTGATGGCGCTACATGCAACAGACGGACGAATAGAGACGAGTCTTCTAGCTGCAGCGCTTTGAAGAAAACTCGTTCCCAATTTTATATCCTGCAAATAAAATGACTGCCACAACGTACTGTCATCATCAAATAAAACAATAAATGAGTCTGCAGACATGACAACAACAATCAAACCATTAAATTCCGACATATCTTGGCAATAATTCCGAGTCATCAGCATCAAATACTGAAAATAAAATACCATTTCACATCAATAAACTCTGGAGTAAACCACCAACACGCCATAAGCAGTAGGTATTTAACCAATTACTAAGACAAAAAATATTTTAATAATTCCGTCCAGAAGGAGAGCAGGGCAGGGCAACAGCCTTGGAAGATGGGAGAGAGAGAAAAAGCCCGCCTGAGTCAATCCCCAAAATAAAATTCACCCACCTTCAGTTCAGGCCAGCTTCAGTTGGGCCCTATCGTTGCACCTGTACCATGTACCGCATATCGTAGTGTCCGAAAAGTAAGAACTATGATATCCCCTTAACCCAACTGAAATTCTCTACTACACCCAAATAAATTTTCAAATCAAACACACCTCAATATTTGACTACACCCACACACAGGTACTCTTCAACTCTTTACGCATTCGACACTTAAAATCTGCAGTGAGGACAGTATCTGACCCTGCCCAACCCTGCTCTCCTAAGACTCCGTCTCTCTCTTCGCATCTCAGTATGTGTCCCATTCCAAGATCAGCGACATAAAAATTGTGCCAAAAAAGAAAGAACCAACCTCACGTCCCCGCCCACACCATCCTAACCAGCACTACCCTTTCTTTACTAAACGGAACCAAACAAAGGATACATATACACACATGCACACCAACCAAACGCCTCAAAAAAAAAAGCCTGCGTTTTTCAATATTTAAAGAAATTGGTTCAATTACTCACGTCTTTGATTCGCCGATGTAATCGGACTGGTCGCGGCATCGAAACCGAGTGGCCCACCGATCCCAGCTTAACACCGATTCATTCCAAGAGAAGACCACCTTAAGAAGATCCATTTCAAGGATCCGAAAAAAACAGCTGAAGAACAGGAAGAAGTAGTAGTACTAGTAGTAGTAGCGCAGGAAGAAGAAGAAGAAAAGGATGACAAGAAGTAGCAGAAGAAGAAGTGGCGATATAAAAGTGTTAAGGGCCACCAGATAATAGGCATTCGGGGGAGCCCGAAGAAAAAAAAAACCAGAAAGGAGTGAAGTGAGGGGTGGATGATGATGACGGTCCGTCCTTATCTCAGTCAAATTTTGCCCATCTTTCAAACATCAAGAGTTCAGTAAAATGTGCACCAAACACACAACGCATAACAAAAATTCAAGTTCAATAGCTGTGATGATGAAAATAACACGTCTTTACAGTTAATAAAATTATTTTTAAATCATGTATATATTTATAATAAAAAATATTTTTTAAAATGGCACTCTCGTGGGAGGAAAGAGGAGAGGGAAGAAGAGGGGAGAGGTAAAGGAAAAAAAATCAGGAGCGCATCAGCAGGACGAGGTACCACACATGGCTAGACCGGAAATTAAGACGGTTTTAAACATCCTAAAAGTAATCTCACTTATGAAATTTCTAAAATAGCAAAAAATAAAAATATTATATTTTATCCCATAAACGTGTTTAAAAAAAACAAAACAACAACAACACCAACACCCCCTCTTGAGGTGCTAAACCACTACAGACTGCTATAGGTGATTTCCTCTCCAACACACCTGGTGGTAACCGCATTCTTGCGCCAATCAAGATCTACCCACCCCTCCTACTACGTACACCCCTCGTCACCAACATCACACAAACACACAAAACGTTATTGGCAGCAAAGTGTGACACTTCATCAACATTCAAAATAAAATTGATAGGATGGTACAGTCCGAAATATGAAGACCTTGGCCAAAACTGAAAGAGGGAAGAAGAGGACGGAGGACCAGCAGGAGGAGGAGGAGAACGAGGAAGACGATATGGACACGCTGTCGTCGTAGTCATCGATTACATTTTTAAACTACATCGATACATTAATAAGCAATCCACGCTACAGAGAGAGAAAGAGTGAGATAAACCGAACAGATTTGTTGCCAAAATAAATCGGGGGAGTCGATCATATCGCGACCATGTCCGTCATAATCTCAGTGATGTGATTCAACCTACCAGAAAATTCTCTTCCGTTAAAAGGGATCCCCTGAAATCCATGATGCGCTGACGAAGTCAACAACAGGGTATTAAACTCAACCAGGCACCAAATAATAGGTCCTCCTCCTCCCCCTCCTCTCTCTCTCATATATCTGAAAAAAAAAATTAAATATTAAATCAATTCTGTTACCATTATTATCACCCTGAATAAAAGATGATTTGTATGTAGATACCATTAACGAGTCCCATTACTTAACAGGAAGGAAAGAGGGGGGAGAAAGAGGATAGAGAGGAGGGAAAAGCTAATTAGGTGTCTGACTAACATCATACGGTAACTGGATTACCCCCAACCCTAGCACATCAATAAATGAATCATACCCCAGTCATCAATTAACGCCTTATAAATGACCACATCGACCATTTTACAACTGACCAACCCGTCGTCTGCTAATCCAAGCCTAGATTTCTTTTTTAAAAAAAAACATTGACGATATAATTATCCTCATTCTGTATAGCTGAAATAATTTTTAAAATATATTTTAATTTATATGAAATTTTAATCTATTTATTATTAGCAAAAAAAAATAGCGAATCAGAAACAGTTAGGGAATTTTGCACCTCTTATCAAAGGATCTCTACACTTTGTCAGCTGACAGCATTAACAACAAACGCTGAATCGGTTGCCGTGGCAACCCACTGCCAGACATCCTAGACGCTAAACAACAAATCCTCTCTTTACCTTTTCTTCATTGAAATCTTTCAATTCAAGAGATCAAATCCGAAAGCGGTCGCGTTCATTTATTTCATCGCTCAAATTCGGAGAAGGGGGAAGGATACTACCTCTTTTAACCCGCCGCCGTGGCGTAGTGGCTAGCACGCTCGACAACTGCGTCAGTAGTTCTAGGTTCGATACTGGACCGAGGTGGGTCGGCTTCTTTCTGGCGAGAGAGAGAGAGGCCGCGAGTGTGCCTTCTTTCGGATGAGAAGTAAAACCGAGGTCCCCCGTGTGGGTGTACGATGGCACTTGCACGTAAAACAACTCTCTCTACTATGCAACGGGTAGATGACGCAAAAATTTCCAGGTGTAGGAGCTCGCCCCCTGGCGTCGGTAGCATTCCCCAACGAACACTAGACCGACGATAAAAAAGCGTAGGGATGCAGCTTTGGCCGGCAACCGGCTGCAGAAAAAACTATGACCAATAATATCGCCCGTGTGTCCATTCAGAGGGACAAGATGGGTACCCGACCCTGCCACAGGCGGGGAATAGGGTTATGAGTTGTTGTTTTTTTTTTATCTGTACGCTTGGTGGTAGGCCGGCATCTCCCTACAGACAGCTTAGCCAATATTTCCTGCGGGTTCCAGCGCCTGGCTGGGATACCCCCAGTCATAGCATGTTCAGTGGGCCCGCAGACCCGGCGGGATGAGGGTGTGATGATGAAGCTTGATGCTTGATCAGCTGTTAGTGTCCTTGGCCCTTTCACTGTTTAGTACTGAGGTCGAGAGGTAGGGGGGGGTTACCATCTCGGTTGAGGTAGGGAATAAGAGAATCTATGACCAATATATCGCCCTATGTCCATTCAGAGGGACAAAATGGGTACCCGACCCTACCACAGGCGGGAAAATGGTTAGGAGTTGATTGCTTTGCTTTATATACCTCTTTTACCTAATGATATTTAGTAAACAATACTTCTAATCATTTTGACGGTGGTGAGAAACATTATTTACTGCATTTTTTATTTTGGATATGAGCCTAACATGAATGTGGAGAAATTGAGGGGAAGGGGAAAGGGAATCGACCCACTAACCATCAAGAGAGACCTATCAAAAAATTTACATCTTCGTTAGGCGGAGTTCAACAATGACAAATATTATTTAGGTCTCTCCTTTCACCTCTGTTTCGTTTACACACACACACAGTCCTATTAAATATTTAGCTTTAGGAGTGCCACATCAAGACTAAATGAATGGCGGTGGCGAAGGTGGTCCTGATATTTAGCCGTCACTAACAATGCTACAATAATAAATACCATAACTATACACGAGAGAAAGAGGGGGGGGCGAAAGGAGGTGAGGGAGAGAGAGGGAAAATTTCGTGGGGGGGGGGGGCTACACCACCGTACAAATCGACAGAAATCCCAAACACAGCGCCATCTAGGTCACAACCAACAAAACAACAACGCGGCACCGTCATCATTTCAACATTTCGCACCTCATTTCTCGCCTTTGGCAGGGTTAAGCAATCATATGTAGCGCCGGATTTAGATTTTGTGAGGCCCTACACTATTTGAATTTTGAGGCCCTTTTCAAGACCTTTTCAAGCTCTTATGTTTTGAAGCCAGCTAAATGTTGAGGCCCTAGGCCAGTGGTGGCGAACCTGTGACCCACAGTGCAATATTAAGTGACCCCACCGCGATCATATCTACACAACCGGCTGCAGAAAAAACTATGTCCAATATATCACCCTTTGTCCATTCAGAGAGACAAATGGGTACCCGACCCTGCCATAGGCGGGAAAAGAGTTAGGAGTTGCTTACCGCGATCATATCTCTACTGTAGTTTATCGTCATGGGGGACAATCGCGGAAAATTGAGGGGGAGTAGGTTGAGGTGGTATGGACACGTAATAACAAGAGGGGAGGAGGAGCTCGTTAGGTGTACTCAGGGCCAACGGCGTCACTTGGGTTGGGGTCACCCGGTGCGGTGAAACCATGGCGTCGCCCCCCCCCTCTCCTGAAAAAAAGCAGCTTCTTCTGCTTTGGTGTCACCCCATTTCTCATGGAGCGAGTGGTGGCACCCGGTGCGGCCCACACCCCCCGCACCCCCTAGTGACGCCACTGCCCAGGGCAGGGGGAAACCGAAGCAGACGTGGGGGCAGGTTGTCTGAAAGGATATGGTAGTGTGTGAGGTGGACGGGGAGCTGGTGGGAGGTAGTGCATAAAATTAAATACCGGTAGTGCACCTGACCCGCGGACAACTTTTTGTTTTTTTTTTCTTTCGTGTTATTGTAACCCGTCTTCAACAAAGGTTCGCCACCACTGCCCTAGGCTTTAGCCTAATGGTAAATCCGGCACTGTTCATATGTCCAGTTGTTTATTGGTGTTTTAGGGTCCTTCAACTACAAGGTCATTAGAGCCCCGTCCACATCATAGTTCTTATGCAGAGACTGCACAGACACTACACTAATGCGACGATTTTTGGGTATTAGCAGTACCCAGTTTTCCCAAGCGGCCACCTATGTCAGTACTAGCTGGGGTTGCGTTGCTTAACTTCTGGGATCGGACGAGAACCGGTGTGTCCAACGTAATAAAGCACTCCTTCATATGTCCACTTGGTGCCCATGTGCTTCAACGCAATGCTTTTGGATGGTATTTTTTACGCAGCCGGCTACCTACCTATCTAATATCGCGACCCAGCTTTGGTTGCTTTAAAAGGACAGATATAACTGCTACTTAACCTTCTTCCCGCCTATGGCAGGGTCGGGTACCCATTTTTCCCCATTTGAAAACAAACGGGCAATCCGTCGGACGCAGCGGATTGTCAAACTGATGCTGCATTTCATTACTCATGTTTAGAAATCGACAGCCTGCTGTTCTTTGGGGTACTCCACCGACTCCAGGGAGAGAGCTCCTCATCATCATCTCACCCTTCTCCCCCCCGAGGCAGGGTCGGGTCTGCGGGTTCTAATCCTCCACTCCCGCCTATCCCCCACCAAGTCTTCCTCCACCCCACACGCCTCCATGTCCCTTTGCACCACCTGTTCCCACGTCCGTTTTGGTCGCCCTCTACCCCTACGGCCCCCAATTACCTGCAGTCCCACAATGGACCTAATAAGTTCCTCCTCTCCCCTCCTCATCACATGCCCATACCAGTCGGATCGTGTCGGATACCTGTCGGATCGTGACACCCCACACAAGTAGCGTAGCATTCGCATCTCTGCCACTTGCATTTGCCTTTCATGGTTCTTCCTAACTGCCCAACACTCTGAGCCATTCAGCATAGCGGGCCTAACGACAGTTCTGTAAACCTTGCCCTTCAACTTTATTGGGACACTGCGGTCACAAGGGCGAGAGCTCCTATGCCTTAAAATTGTGGCGAATTATACGTATATTTTACTCCATTAAAACAAGGGCACAGGATTTAGCGTGCTCCGTTTACTACTCGGTTTACTTCCTGGTTCGATACTGGAAAGAGGTGGATGAGCTTCATTCGGGGGAGGCAGAGAGGCCCGGAGTGCACCTTCCTTCAGATAATAAGTAAAACGGAAGTCCCGTGTGGTGCGCGATGACATTTATAAGTAAAACAGCCCTCTCTATTATGCAACCGGCAGCGAAGAAACTGCTAAGGGTAGGGTACCCATCTTGTCCACGTGAATGAACACATCATCATCATAATCATCATACCCTTATCCCGCCTGCGGCAGGGTCGGGTCTGCGGGTTCTAGCCATCCACTCCCGCCTATCACCCTTCAGGTCCCCGTCCACCCCACACACTACCATATCCTTACGGACGACCTGTTCTCACGACTGCTTCGGTCTCCCCCTGCCTCGGATGCTTCCGACCACCTGCATTCCTGAAATGGACCTACCGAGCTCCTCTTCCCCTCATCTCATTGCGTGTCCATGCAGAGCCTCCTAGAGAAGCCTCCTCTGTTTAGGAGGTCTTGGTCTATGCTACCTCAACCTACTATCCCTCATTTTTTCGATAATGTTCACCACCCCTAGACTACCTCTAATATAGTCGTTCCTAATTCTATTGGCGCTCGACACCCCACTCATGTTCCGCAGCCTCCGCATCTCGGCAACTTGTATTCTACTGACGTGGCTATTCATCACTGCCCAACACTCTGATCCATATAGCATAGCGGGCCTAACCACTGCCCGGCATAACTTCCCTTTCAACTTGATTGGGACCCTTTCAACGACTCCGCTTGCCTGTCTCCACTTCAACCATCCCCTATTGAGTCTATGGATCACATCAGCGTCTATCTCCCCATTGCTTTGACACGTTGATCCTAAGTACTTTAATTCTTGCGCCTTTTTCACCGGTTCGCCCCTAGAAAGTACGTCACCGTTATTTTCCTGTCCTTCCCAACTGAAAGCCAAATACTCTGTCACATTCTTCATGCTTATCTTTCGCCCTCCCTTTTCTTCGGCCGGTCGTCGGTGAATGCCATGCATTGAGGGGCCCGTTCTCCTACTTCAGTCAGCAGCTTGTCCATAACCAGAATGAAAAGGTATAGACTTAGTGCTGAAACTTGGTGCACCTACACAGACATGGGTGGTTGGTTGGGAAAACTGGGTGTCGCTAATTTCACCACTCCTACCTCCCCCACTCCCCCTTGTTTGTTTGTTTGTTGGTGTTTTAGGGCCCTTCAACTACAAGGTCATTAGAGCCCCGTCCACAGCATAGTTCTTATGCAGAGACTGCACAGACACTACACTAATGCGACGATTTTTGGGTATTAGCAGTACCCAGTTTTCCCGAGCGACGACCCATGTCAGTACTAACTGGGCTTGCGTTGCTTAACTTCAGTGGTCAGACAAGAACTGGTGTATCCAACGCAACTCGCCGCTCCCCCACTCCCACTCTCCCGCAGCCTACACAGGGTCCGGCCCGTTATGGCTGCTTGGTCGACTTCCTCATCCATCGGCGTAACAAACTGCACAAATCGGGCTTATGAAAGAATGAGATTGGAAGTGTAGAAGTCACATCCCCGATCCGGAAAAAGATGGCACATTTTGCTCAGTCTGGCTCGCCAGAAAAAGAAACAAACGCCTACCTAACCCAGGATTGAACTTCCCATCATTGACATGAAGCACGTTACAACTGAACCACCGAGAAGGGGCTGGGTGAAACTGCGAAATAAAGAACACATGAGGCACTTTGACTCTGATTCTGGCTTCGACCCAACCGAATTATATATTTTTGTACCTCGACACACACTTCCTGAGGATGCAAAATAAAAAAACAAAATCAATATACGTCACTTCAGAAACAACAACATCAAAAAAATGCAAAAATAATAATTCCGCATTCACGCCACAGGCTTACGCGGTTAGACAGAGCTGATAAAATCTAATCGCATAAACACCCACTTAGTCTGAATTTAAGAGCCCAAAACCTCAAATCTCTACTCGAAATATGATGGGAGAGTGGATTAGGGGAGATGATGAGGGTCAACCACAGCAGCACGTCTGGTTAATTCATACATAACAAGGCATTACGCAACAATAATTATTAACTACATTTAGAAACAAACGTCTACATTATTTCAAGCACACAACGTCCTTTCCTTGTCCTTTCCCCTTGCCCCTCGTCCTACACAACGATTGGGAGCGGGGAATTGCGTTAGACACACCAGTTCTCGTCTGATCACTGAAGTTAAGCAGCGCAACCCCAGCTAGTACTGACATGGGTGGCCGCTTGGGAAAACTGGGTACTGCTAATACCCAAAAATCGTCGCATTAGTGTAGTGTCTGTGCAGTCTCTGCACCAGAACTATGCTGTGGACGGGGCCCTAATGACCTTTGTAGTTGAAGGGCCCTAAAACACCAACAAACAACAACAACTACACAAAGATTGAACCCATCACCATCACATGCTATAACGTCGGGAAGTGAGGGAAGGCAGAGGGACAGAGAGAGCAGAGGGCGGGAGAGCAGAAGTTACAAAAGTTTCAGGGACACCTTTGACGCCACCAACAATATTACACGGGTTGTCCGTCACTTTATTCTTTCTGCAGCGGGGCAGAAGATGAAGTGAGGTGAGACCTCCCGTTTCGTTGATGGGTACACTCCTCTCTCCACACACACAGAGAGAGGGAACTACGATTTTATCCGATATCACGGCCTGGGAAAATCTTAGCACCGTGTAGTCTGCTTCGTTTTGGTATACTTAACACTGCCTTCTCTGCTCAAGCTGCACCCTTCCTAAGGACCATTCGGCAATGGAATGTTCTTCGTGAGGACAACGTGGAGAGCTTCCTGAAAGGAGGTGCCATTATAGCAGGCAGGAAATAGATGGCAGAGTAGATGCCATGCTTTAAGTTCTTTAGGGTTTCAACGATTTAAAACTTAGGAATGAGAGCAAACCAATCTCTGCATTAGAACTATACAGTGGGTGGGGCTCTAATGACCTTGTAGGTGAAGAGTCCTAAAACACCAACAAAACAAAAGAAAACCACTCCGGTCCAGTATCGAACCTAGAACAACTGATGCAGGATACCGAGCCCGCTAAGCACTGCGCCACCGAGGCAGGATCTAAAATTACTAAAATCGTCCACGCCACACAATATAAAATTATCGTCCTAAGCAGCACTAACACTTTTTCCCACCCGTAGCAGGGTATGGTCAGTTCTCGTCTGATTACTGAAGTTAAGCAATGCAACCCCAGCTAGTGTTAACATGGGTGGCCGCTTGGGAAAACTAGGTACTGCTAACCCATAATCGTCGCATTAGTGTAGTATCTGTGCAGTCTCTGCACTAGAACTATGCAGCGGACAAGGCTCTAATGATCTTGTAGTTGAAGGGCCCTAAAACACCAACGAAACAAAAGCAGGGTAAGGTATCCATTCGTCCCACCGCAACTGGGAACACACAGGTTATTTATCGAATGGTATTTTGTGCAACTGGCTGCAGACCGCTGCAACCCCTTAAATGATATGGCGTCTGCCAATTTTCGTCGAGGGGACAATCTCGCTCACCGACGTGTAGTCAGGAGGTCAGTTCCTACACCTGAAACTTTGTCCATGCTGGTGACATCGTACACCATACGGGGTCCCTGCTCTACATCATATGTGACTGCAGAACATCTCTCTCCCTGAAAGAAATCATCCATCTCGGTCAGGATCGAACTTGCAAACACAAGCATTCAAGGTCAAGCACGCCCCTTTTCCCGCCTATAGTAGGATCCGGTATCAATTTTTGCTCCATTTGAACCACACATGGGAGATCTGTTGGGCGGGTCAGGTACACAGCCGGCTGTCAACCTACTACTGCAACCTCTACACTTATTTATCGTCGGTCTACTACTGTTCGTCGCGAGCACTCCACCGACCCCAGGGGACGAGTCTTTACACCTGAAAATTTGCCGAACTACACTCATACTTTACTCCATTTCGTAGTCGCAGCGTCACACCACCACGGCTTTACTTCCCATCCGACGGAAGGTTGGGAGCGGTGAATTCCGTTGGACACACCAGTTCTCGTCTGATCACTGAAGTTAAGCAGCGCAACCCCAGCTAGTACTGACATGGGTGGGGCCGCTTGGGAAAACTGGGTACTGCTAACACCCAAAAATCGTCGCATGAGTATAGTATCTTTGCAGTATCTGCATCATAACTATGCTGTGGACGGGGCTCTAATGACCTTTGTAGTTGAAGGGCCCTAAAACACCAACGAACAACAACGACGGAAGGTGCACTGGGAGCCTCTCGCATTCCAAAGAAGCCAAACCACCTCGATCCAGTATCGAACCTGAAACCTCTGACACAGTAGCCGAACATTCTGTCTTTGTGCCACCAAGGCGGAACACAAAATACCAGGCGCATCAGGAAACAAATTTCTGGGTGTAGGTAGCTCAGTTGCTAAAGTACGTTGAAAGCACTTTGAACTTTAAGTCGCTGGATGACGAGGTGGTTTCTTCTCGCCCGTCTGTGATAAGGAGGACACGTAAATGCGACTTCCGTCAGGTAAGCCCTCAGTGGGTGGGTGTGTGATGTTACCTGGTCGTCCATTAAACACTCATAAGGATATGAAGGCAAACGAATGAAAAAAATATGAACATTAACAAAATGTGATTATAGGAACGTGGAATAAGAAGAGACGTCCGCCCTTCCATCCCTGCCAACACCAGTCCACACCTTCCTTTCCCTAGGTCCGGGGGAAAATTATTAAACTTAATGAATTCATAACGAGGTCTGTAAATAGTGTGTGTTTATTATGAGTGACTATTGCACTAGGTATCATCATCATGGCGAATAACAAGAAATAATGATGAAAATCGACCCAAGGCTCGTCGCCAACAACCATGGCACTATCAGAATGGGATAGGGGAAATACAGAAATAGAGAGAGAGAGAGACCTAAAGAGAGGGACGGCACAAATCAGGACGAGACAGTAGCATAGGGGAAGAGGGAAAAGAGGAGAAGAAAGTCCATTGAAGAATGCAAATGGATAAAAGAGCAAAGCCTTAATGAGGCCCAATAAAAGGATATATTTATATATAAAACACCTCTCAAACAGGAAAAAAAACGGTCGGGGGCAGGGGGGGCCGCAGGGAAACAACAAACATAACTTTTACGTCATCATCCCTTTTTATCAACATACCTTTTTTTAATATGGAAATTATGCCAAGTGATACATCGATGAAATAAAGACGTGTGGGCGTGTGTATGTGTGTTTGAGGGTAGACCTGGAAATGGTATTTGGAAGTACGTCTATATACGTGAATGGGGCAGGCAAACAAACAAACCTTTACTTTCAGTCCCTCTCGATGAATTCTTGAGCAATACCACACCCTAAATGCGGACAACGACTATGACGAGGAACCTAACAATCATAAATTGGAAAATCAAAAACCCCCCAACAAAAAAAAAAACAGTGTGCCAGCAGCAAACAGCACATTTGTCAGGGGCCGAGAGAAGAATACCGAGGACGGCAGTCTGAGAATTGGCGCAAGTGCTACAAGCCACAACAAACTGACTTTAAATTGGCAACAGTCAATCAACCCAACCAACTTAACGAGACCACCAAAAAAAAAACCACCATCACCATTACAATAGCCATCATCACACCACAAACAAACCTCTCCAACCAAAATAGGTGGCAGCACCTAAAGTCCATCCAGCAAACAAACGTCAAGGCCAGCGCCAAGGCGGAATCTCTGAAATCATTTGAAAAAGGATTGAGAGCACAGAGGGAGCGAGAGACACAGAGAGTTAGAGGCAAGACACACGCGCCAAAACAAACAGATTCTTGCAGCAAGTCCAAAACTACGAGGGAAAGACAGTAAATCACAGGACAAATTTTTTTTTCTAGCAAAAACAAAATGACCCACACCACGGTGCGAACTCTTGACAACTGCAGGGGGTAAGTAGAAATTCAATCATCATCATTATCATTCACTAGCTCGCCTGCTTCCTTCACTAAGTCACTCGGGCCGATGGCCCACAACAGTTAGCAACTCAAGCAAAGGTAGCGAATTACTAGTTAGTACAAATTAGAATAATTAGTAAGTACAATTTAAAGTAATTTGTCACACTTACGAGTCCGGTTTTTTACGTCTTCGATGTCGAACGGCCAAGCTTGGATCAGCGCCCTCTACGCGGTAGCGGGGAGGTGCCCGACTCATAGTGAGGGGTTGATAGGCAGGGGTGGTATCACCACAGGGAGCTTCTTGCCAACAGGACATGCTCCCCTGCAACCCTCACGTTTGTCGAAACTGGACAACGACGAGACCAATAATAACAACAACGACGAAAACTGCCTAGTAGTAGTAGTGGACACCACAGTCTGGTGGCGGAACAACAATAACGATGTCGACGATGACAGCAACACCAACAAATTTTTCCTCGAATCACAACAAAAATGATGATCAGGACGATGGTGGTGGTGATGATAATGGTAGTAGTGATGTCCGTCCCGACGACGATGGCACAAAATGACCGGTGATGACACTGATGTGGCAGGCAACGACAACAATTCGACGACAACCACGACGACCACAACAGTTGCACTGCCGATAACAACCGGCGGCCCATGACCTACGACAATACAAACATCATCAAGATCAGTGTTGGGACAGCAATAATTCACTCAACTCTTCTTGACGTGTAGACGACAGACAATAATAACCACTGCTGAGAAAGGGGTAACAGGACCAAGAGGAGAAAAAAAAAGAGCCAAAACAACCAAAAGTACCAGATAAACTCTCATCTGTCCACACTTTAGGCGCTATTTTCTGTTGTTTTCACTACTACTACTACTGTCTTTCATCGTCCCTCAACACTTTGATGACAAGTTAGGTATTAACAGGTACAACCGATGGCCCACTTAGACCTAAAACTATATCAATATAATTTCATATTATCAAGAATCACCACTAAGCACTGAATCATGAAGAAATCTGAAATACGAAAACCTACGTCACAAGTTGGAATTCAATTAATAAGCAATCAAAACTCGACAAGAAGCAGGAATGCCAGACTCTGGTTTGTTGTGATGTTTTTTTGTCAGGAGGGAAAGGGGGACAAAATGAATTCGTTCAACGCACGAAATCACGTCTACTATCTATTACTTATACAAGATATAACAAGGTTTTCCGTTATGCATTAATTCTCGTTTTTTTTACCTGCTGGTGCACAAAATTTTTCCAAGTATGAGAACCACAGCAGAAAAAAAAATAAACTGAACGATGTAGAGTCCAAAAAATTCCGTTGCTTGTCTGATTATAATTAGTTTACCGTGGCACGCCCACCTGCCTCTTTACTACCTTGAAATAAAACCCCTTTCTCCTCCACACCTCCTCTCGTCACTTTTTGTATACAATTTTACGTCACTGAAGCTAAATATAAGATTAATAACACACATACGTCCAGGTCGATTCAGTTCCTCCAAACATTTCTAGTTAACATTCAATCTCTACAATACCACTGTCATAATAATCATCATCATCATCATCATAAACATCACCACCACCAGTAGGAGCAGCGGCAGAGGAAGAAGGGCACAGACCCACCACCACTCTCACTCACAAACAAACAAAAATCACATCAAGATTTCTTTCTACATTTCAATTCAGGAAATAAAAAAAAATCAATCAAAAATCGGCTGGAACCCTTTCAATTTAAAAGGTTAGACATATCGTCAGTTTAGTTACAATTCCGTTCAATGATATCATCATCTTGCAATCGTATCAAAAGTTCGGCAAAGACAGCAAGCAGTCCTGCCACAGACCAACTACAGTCATCAAAAATGTCCCAAAGTCGAACCACGCACATATACACACACTGGCACTGTGACATGGACAGCGATGGTCAACGTCTACAGTTTAACTCAGCATTACTCTGGTCTAGTCCCGGTTTTGTCCTGTTTGTCATAGGTAATGGACAGCGGTAAACTGACTTGTACATGGCAATTCTATTTTTTTCCTACTGTCACCCTCTCTCTGTCTCTTTTTCCTCTGAAACACCCGTGAGACTTTTTGTTTATTATTATTATCATCATCATCATCCAATGCCCAAAATAGTTGGTGTAGTATGGCGGCGGAAAGAGGAGGGGAAGGGCGAGAGCGAAAGGTGGAAAGTTCTTCCAAGGCACAAATATCCCATTCTGTACTTCAGTTCCCACTGAGACAATTAACATATTAGATACTAAATGTAACCCTGGCGTACTCAAGGTAGCACCCATTAACGTACTGGTGACACAAGGGCGTCACCAACATGCAATGGCATTTAATTTTACTTCAGATTTTCATTTGGTTTCACTAAAAAAATAAAATCCGCCACGACGATTCACATTTGGAATAATAATACGTGAACATAAAATTATAATGGGACGACAATGAAGACGCGATGATTGCTAATCTTATTAGGACGGAGTCAGTGAGAGACAGACCCTTGCTCAACAAGCATAAGGACACCCTAATAATTTGCATTTTTTTTTGTTGCAAGGGCTAACATTAACATCCTACTGACAACTAAATAATTTTTTAAACAGCGTTTCTGACTTTGGTGCATTATACTAATTAACAGTACTACTTTAAATGCTTTGTCAACCACCAGAGTCCTCTTTCAGTTTACCAGAGTGGACACGTGCGAGCAGAAGCTGCAGTAGACGAATGTTAAACTTTACATCAAATAAAAGTTTAATATTAAGCAATATTGTCATTATAAGCTTAATTAGTCTTAACTATGACGTCCTTATCTGACAAATTAACTATTGCGTGAAAACTTTGTGGCACAAAGGCAAACATGACTGTCGACGTCGTTATAATATTAAAAAGACATTAGTTTAAATAAAATATGAAACTTGCCATCAAGTACAAAATCTTTCTGGTGCCTAGTGTCAGGGCAAAATAAATGCAATATTAATGTGAAACAAGTCAAGTGCAACCTGTAAGTCCTAACACAGAAATATTATTCAGCATAACAATAAACGTTGAACGAGAAAATCATCACTACTACATCAGACCAACATCATGTACAAACTACTGAGGGTAAGTTTGTTAAGATGATGTCCGGCAACCTGAATATACAGTAGATGCAGTTAGTAGTATTCACTGACCACTCAACCACAAAGCTGGGCAACAGCAGCAGCACATGATAAGAATGGAAACTATGGATCTAAATTACGAGGAAAGGCAGTGCACATATGGTGGAAGAAAGAAGGTAAGTGTAAATATTAGGAAGGCAAGACTTTTTTCCGAAAATAAAAAAACATGAACACCAGTATCGACCTCTCTGTGCATAAAAGGAGAAAAGGGTCACGGTCACTTACCCGCAGCAAGGACCAATTTTAGCAGGTAGTTATCCGTAGTATATTTGCTATATTGAAGATAATTCCGGTAAAACTAATCACGACAGAGAAATATCATTGCCTCTTACAATTACAAAAAGCCCGCCTCTGTTTGTAGTGATTGCGTTGGTGATGAGAGCAAACTTTTTTTTTCAAGCTTCAAGAGAAAAACGGGAGGCGTGGCAGCCATTTGGCAAATTTACCGTTTTAGCTAATTGGCAAATATCAAAAGTTGGTTTCAAAGACTAGAAAGTTTGTGGCTAAGCAATCTATAAGGTTAAAAAAAAACCAGTGCGGTCATGCATGGGTCCTACTATAATGGTTACTTCTGGAAGACTTTTCTTCCACAAATTAAAGGAAAAAACAAGGATGTACTTCCAGTATAATATTATTATTACTATTACATATATATGCTCGCGTTCAACGCTCTTTGCAATAAAACATTAATAACTATAATCAGTGTCATACATTCCTGAATAAATTAATTTCAATAATGAGAAATCTGGACTCCAAATGCATGAGACGTGATGTATGAAATTGGCCTGAGTTTGGCGGACAGGGGCCCTGGGAATAGAAATTACGGAAAGAGAAAAATAGTGGTAAGCAGATCTAACTACAGTACCGGAATTTATGAAATACTGCATTTCTGTCGTATGACAATTCCCATGTTGGTGTTTAATATGCACTCTGCAACCAGATATTTGGGATGGTGAAAACGTAAAGTTTTATAGAGGTCTCGTCTCATTTGGATTTAAAAAAAAAATAAAAAGCCCGTAGGCAGAAAAACCCTAATGCTGTCAGTAAAATGCCAACGTATAGAATACATAATTAACGAAATGCATAGAAATGGACAGATGCGCATTACAGAACTTTGTAAATGTGGTTATCATTTCCAAAAAAAACCACTACAAAATTCACCTGGCCATTCATGAGGAAATATGTTACTCCACAAATGACAAGTGAAGTACCATAATTTACGTGAATATGGAATCAAGTGCCATGATGTTAATTTCATAGATTGAAAAAAATATATGGTAGCAACTTCACTCATGAAATAAAACCATATAATCTAACATTACTGTTGAGAGATTTAGTGTAGGAGGTCAAATGTCAGATATAACTCAACTAAAGAATGAAATAATTAGTCACTAAAGAAAAAAAAAAGAGGATTATCATTTCATATCTGAAATTTGACAATTCAACAATCACGAATGACACGATACATGGTAACCATCCTTGATCAATTTACACTCAAGTTGCTACTTGTCACTAGGGTCAATATACCAATACTTAATCCAAAAATGGAAGCTAGTTATAATGTCAAGGAGAAACCAGTGAATAAATAAGAGAAGGCAGTTAAATGACAGGAGTCGGTAACTGGGCTTGGAATAACTCCAAGATAAAGACAATATACAAATAATTTTAAATATTGTACCTACAGCTATTATACCTGAATATTTAATTTGATTTTCAACCGCCATCCTAAGTGGTTGGTTACTGCACAGGTACTAAGTAGAATCAACAATAATTAGATTCGAACAAGACGGATCAAAAGAAAATACCACAACAAAAACGTCTCCCTCTCATATTCCGGAAGTATGGTCCACAGGAGCCGGAAGGTGCATGTCGCGTGATTTTAATAAAAACTACCATCGATTTTTCATCTGAAGGGGCTTTTAAAAATTCATAACGTCCATTTGCCGCACTGAAATATATATGTTTTAAAATATAAACAAATGATATTTCTAGGTCATTGCTTCTAAAAGTCTACCAAAATGTACTGTTAGTAATGCACCCAACGTAAATATAAGTAGACCTCATAAAAGATGATGCTTAATTCTTCACATTCACTTTCAATTTTAGTCAAATGATTAAATATATCATCGTTTTCCTCATAAAAAAAAAAACATAGAACTCGTGCAGCATTTGACAGTTTAGCAACTAATTCATTTGATTTAACCTTGTACTTAACCCTTCACTCATTATACTGACTGCTAAAATAATCCGAGAGACAAACGAATAATATATTATCAATGAAACGAATTTGATCGCAATGGCAAATAGTTAAGCATATATTCTTGCCTGTTATCATAATATATTGGTCTTAAATTTCTTAAACTGCTACATCTTTTTTCTGACCTTCGCACAATGTAACGATTTCCAAATATAAAAATATCTATGATCCACGTGTACGA
Organism: Trigoniulus corallinus; assembly: GCA_013389805.1. Lineage (NCBI taxonomy): Eukaryota > Metazoa > Arthropoda > Diplopoda > Spirobolida > Trigoniulidae > Trigoniulus > Trigoniulus corallinus. The sequence goes on from JAAFCE010001036.1 coordinate 6,402,757, forward strand.
CAATGATAAACTTCAGGTTAGCTGTCTAAAACAAGACAAGGGCATACGAGTATGAATTGGTCAAATAAAAAAAAATGTCAAAAAAAATAATCACGCAATCCTATGTAACATTAAATGAATTTCAAATTTACATACTCAGAGTTGGAGTACTCATCATCATCATCATCATCTTCTTCAATTCTATATGCATGGCTACCATCACCATTAACCTTATGCTCGAATGATCAGTGCAAATATAATTTTGTTAGATGCTGTGGACAAACCACACGCAACCTGGAATAAATTTGCGTGTCACAGACAACTCGGCTTCATATTCGTAATAACTTATTACAATTCAGAACTGGTCTCTTCTATTTTACCTACAAATATCTCCACCAAAGTTAGTCATATCATTGATAATCGTTTTTTCTTCAGGACACATTAAGTGAATTTATATGATAGGTCCAGTTGATGCTTATCGTGGGGTCGGCCGGCAACCCCCCACAGACAAGATAGCCAACATTCCTGCGGGTTCCAGACGCCTGGTTGGAGTGACCCCAGTCAAAGCATGTTCAGTGGACCCGCAGACCCGACCCTTGCCACAGGCTGAATAAGGGTATGATGATGATGTCCAGCTGATGCTCAAAAGTACAGTAAATCGCCTCTCACCTAGGGTTTATTATCCCTCCCCCCTACAGAAGAAGCCCACTTGTTAAGATGTAAAGAAAATGATGTTATTACAAGAAAAAAGTATTTCTGATAACAATATACGTATACTTATTTCAATGTGGTTGAAATTAATTCTACTGTACCATTCATGTAATGTTTACGAGCTGCGCCCCTTCTAGGATTACATGTACTTTGGCTGTCTGAATGATGCAATAAGATTAATGAAATCAGGAACAGGTGGTAACAGTGACGAATATGACATTAAGTATCAAGCTATTAAATTAAAAACTTACTATGAGCTTACAAAACTTATGATTTAATTCATTATTTTAATGTGCAACAAATGTAGGAATGTAACGATGCTCCATTTTAGATATCAGGTGCCGCTGACTTTCTTTTTTTTAAAAGTTAGTAACACCATTGCCATCATTAATAGCTATCAAACTTTTTAAAAAAAACGAATAGCTCCATTTCGAACTTACCTTGAATTATAATCACATCCATTTTTTTTATCTAATAAAAATAGACGATTAAAAGTTTTTGGTATTTACGAACACCTAAATAGCATTCCAAAACACGGCTACGGACAGCCGTCTTCTCGAATCAAGCGCCTTGTTCGATTGCACCGCCCTCTAGGTCATCTTTGATATCGAAATGGTATCATTATGCCTACTTTCAATTAATGAGTTGATATTTACTGTAGCCCTTAAGAACTAGATGTTTATATCTCCTAAATATAAGTGGTAATGCATCACATCCTTCAAAAACCAAATCTCGTAATTGAAACTCCATAATTGAGATATGTAAATATTAACACGTCGACTACTTGTTGAAAGACGTATTCGTTAGGTCGACATTCTTGACTCCATTTGTTTGTTTTCTTTTTTCAGTTATTCAACAGCTATTCACCATTTCACATGAATTTCAGTAGGATGTCATATGAATCTCTGTACGCCGATAGAAAAATACACACGTGTATTGATAATAGCCACAACGGGAATAAAAAAAAACTAAATTGCAATACTACAGTACTGCAGAAATGACCCGCAAAGAGCGTCAGCTCACCTATTTAATAATTGTTATTAATGGATGTAAATAGAGTAACGGATTGGCTTATGTAGTTTGCAGGGTATTAGTTACAGGGTTGTTGAATCAACCTGTCGTTTTGCATGAAAAACCGTAGAAAGGTTTTTATATAGTAGAGTTTTTCCATGGCTAAAATGAGTTTTGATAATATCTTGTGTTAGCTTTTGTCGTTGTCTTGGGAACGGGCAGTGCATACAATACTCATTTTCCAAGTATTGGCTGTAAAATTTGAAGCTTTATTCATTTAGAAATAAATAATCATCTAGTAAAAAATAGTCATTTTCATTCAAAATTTTACAACGAGATACTACCTACACAAGGCTCTTTACATATTAGCAATACCAAGCACTTTTAATGTGCATAATTTATTTAATACGTGATTATGTCATATTATTATCGATATACTTGCTTGAACTTTTCCGACATACTACATTGACGTAATTTCAATATCGTTGAATATTAGGCTAAGGTAACTATGTTAATTGAACGAAAATATTTCATGACGTCAGCAACTACATATGAATATATTATAGCCCTACAACAGTATGCCATATTATAGCAGCAGTAGCAAAGTCATTTTTCCAGAAGTCCAAGGGATTTAATTAAGCCTACTTTTCCAGATGGTACAGAATAGCCATTTAACTTTCCAAAACAGCAATCCATTATCGGTTTTCCTATCATTGCATAGGTCCACCCAAAACATGTGATATTCACCGTTTATATAGGGACCTACTGAAATACGTGACATACGACTAACTAAAATAACGTACCAATGAGTACACTTTTCCCAGCGGAAACCATTTCACTTAGCCTTTGAATTTGCATATGGCTAATAATGCAACTTAGATTAATGGAATATAAAGTACATCCACATCTATTTTAAGGGATATTATACCAACGTGTTACAATTTATTAAATACATGTGTTTATTAAATGATATCATACTTCAATCCAAATTTTTTTCAAAAAATTGCAATCTACATCTACTTGGAATTGGAAAAAAAATATGTGACGAGCTAACTTGCGAAATGTTATTAAGCAGTCAATGTAAACATAGTTTTAATTTAGCCATCAACATGTCATCATATTAATTGAGAAGTGGACAGCTGGGACTTAGGAAGTTTCCAGGGTGTACGTAATCATTTTGGACATCCCTAAAACATAAATTTCCTTTGATTAAGTATACACATACAACATTTAATTTCACTGTATACTTACGCGCATTCAGTTAGATATTCTATAAATTCATTTATAGTTGTTTGATCAACATTTCCTTTCATTTCAGTGATTGTCTTAAAAGCTTGAGCTACAACGGGACATTTTACTCGAGCTGGATATCCTTCTGGTTCTGTCGTGACCACTTCACAAAACAGTCGAAGAGCATCTATAATTCTCTTTATATAATAAATGCAAGTTAGTGAACTTAACCTGGCAGATATTAAAGTAACATTTAAATACTGTATTTACCGATGTTGCAACACAGCATACAGTCGCTAAAAACGTATACCAAATTATTCTATTGGAAAAATTTCCCAAATGGATGATTTCGGTAAATTTCTTCGGATCCAAACACAAACCATCCCAGTTATTTTTAATCTGAATAGCTGACACATATTCTTTACCTTCTAACTGAAAATAAATATTATTGAAGGTGTGTTTATAAACATTAGCAGAACATGATGCTGACATACCCGTAGCTTGTGTTAGGTCACTGCAAAAGTGTTGTCATAGTGCATACTGTATAAGCATTAGCTAGAAAAAGTAATTCCTAACCCTTTTCCTGCCCATGGCAGGGTCGGGTACCCATTTTGTTCCTCTGTATGGACGCACGGGTGGTCTATCTAATGAACTGAGTTTTTCCGCAGCCGGCTGCCAACTTATGCTAAAACCTCTCGTTGTAGCACGAGCTCCTACACCTGTAAACTGCATAGAAGAGAGAGGGTTCTTTTAGGTGCAAATGGCCATCTTACAACACAGGACCTCAATTTTACTTCTCATCCGAAGGAAGGAGACTCGAGGCTTCTCTCTCTAGAAAGAAACCAACCCACCCAGTGCCGGATTTAGATATTGAGAAGCCCTAGGCTATTTCAATTTTGAGGCCCTTTTTAAGCCCTTTTGAACCCCCTTTCTTAAGTTTTGAAGCCCGCTAAATGTTGAGGCTCTCGGCTTCAGCCTAATTAGCCTAATGGTAAATCCGGCACTGAACCCACCTCGATCCAGTATCCAACATGGAGCCATTGTCGCAGTCAATCGAGCACGCCACCGAAACGAGTCTAAGGATGAGCTAATTAAGTTATAATATTATTACCAGTGTTTGTACTTTTTTCTAGGCGAGTAGGAAGCAAGCTCCTACACCACATCTACCTATAAGTACTGAATAAGCACCTATTGGCTGTTATTACGTTCTCAAAATTAAAGTAACACATTTTTCAGAAAGAAATGCGTCAAAAACATCTTTAATTAGTTTAGCGGAAGTCGCTTATTTGATTATTTTCTCTAATCATACTGTATTACCACATGTGTACGATGAAACGATGTTTAATTTTTCTTGTGAAAAATTTCCTTTCATTTCCATAAATACTAAAAGCTAATTCCGCTTTTCATGTTTAATGTACAATTAATTGATGTGTTAATCTTCAGAGTTCTGGTCTGCAATATTCATTAAACAGGTCATGTTTACTGCGCAATTTTATTTCACTTCGAATGGTGGCAAACAATCGTCCAGACCGTTTATTTGGATCCCAAAAATGGCCAGTCTAGCGGGCGCATAATCAACACTCTCCGGGATGTATTTTGCTGATCTGCGTATATTACCTTGCATACACACACCACAGGACCATGGATATACTTGGGACCTCCCACAGGAGCGGCTTATTGCGCTGGACAGCCCCAGCTAGTACTTACACGGGTGGCCGCGTGGGAAAACCAGGTACCGCTAATACCCAAAAATCGTCGCATTAGTGTAGTGTCTATGCAGTCTCTGTATTAGAATTACACAGTGGACAGGGCTCTAATGACATTGTAGTTGAAGGGACCTAAGACACCAACGAAACAAACAAACGGGACATCTCTCTCTCGCCAAAAAAAGCCACCCACCTCGACAAGGATCGAATCTGTCAAGAGATCAGGGGATACACGTCTATATGGAGGTTTTAAAGTACTGTTGCTACGTTATCCCCGCTGCAAGAAGTCAAAACTGTTATGCAGTGTTCATACCTGTCTGTGTAGTACTCTTAATAGCCCTAAGGTAATCCAAGTGTCTTTGTCAGTCGATATAAATTCAATTCTTTCTTTTACAGGAGGGGCAGTACCGTTAGCCAAAGCACGAAAATAACTGAAAGATAAAAACTATATTTTGGAAATATTATAGGAATGGTAATGGTATCAGACGTGATAATGACTTACGCTGCTGCCCACTGCAAAATGTCCTTTGGTTGGGTACGAATAGCAGATTTGGTGAACTGTTTTAAAATATCTGGTAAATCTGTGGGAATTAGTATTTTTGTATTTCCGTAGATGGTGTCCATCTTCAAGGATGATCTTGCTAACAGAAATTTACAAAAAATATTAATAATGGATTATCTTAATTTAGAAATTGACCATATCAGATCTCTTGTACAAATATTATCGCAGTTTACAACGAGTTGAACTCGGGTGACCTTACCTCAGGTAGACGATAAACTGAAAGAGACAAAGTAATTTATAAATCTCTTATTTATCTCAAGATCTGTCATCTTAAAAAAAAGTTTTGAAATTAATTTCTCGTATTCATTCCCTTAAGATGCACTGAAAACAGGAAGGCATTTACTAAGGAAATCAAGAGTCAAGGATAAAATTTTTCAGGATATTACTTTGTAGTTGCAGGAATTAGTGATCGAAAACAATATTCACGTTTCAACACCTGTTGACTTCAGTAACTTTTTGAATACAATAAAATTGCTAAAACTTGCTAAGCAAGCATTATGTTTCTGAAAGCAATGACATCATTATCATCATAATACCCTTATCCTGCCTGTGGCAGGGTCGGGTCTGACTGGAGTCACGCTAGCCAGGTGTGTGGAACCCTCTGGAATATTGGCAAAGTTGTTTGTGGGGGGATGCCGGTCTACCACACGAATTGAAATGTCGACTGTTTGTGAAATAAATAAATATACGTTGGATAAAAATAGTTATACGTTGGATTGAGTTATTTACGTATTCGCTGGGCGGAAGCTTTCTCTGTAAATTACATAAAATTATTCGTATTCAATATAAGGACGAAACTGCTTTGCAGACAAACCTACAAAGAAATATTCCATTTAACTGTAGTCTAAATACAAGTTCGAGATAGTCGGCGAAACCAACCTTCTTGGCGAATAGAATAAGGTAACAAGGTAAATGTCATCTAAGACAAATGAATGATGTCAAATAATAAGTAATTGAATAGCACATTGTACCATTTTGATTTTCTTCTTGATAATCTGAAAAGCTAATGAGTTGTGCTTAGCTACCACCGAAGGAAATTTTTGTGATCAATCCTTGTTCTTTCATCTCTCAATTTAGTGACTGTGTACCTTATGGTCATGACGACTGAGTCCTCCACCGCCTTTACATACCTTGGCATTTGCTTACTTGGCCACCGCCTTGGGTCATGACCTGGCTTCAATGAGAATTATGAGGATTACAATAAATAAATCACGTGCACCGTTGTTTTTGAGACATCCTGTAATTTCCTGCATTGTTCAATATAACAATTGTGAATATCGTTTTTCTTTCTCATTATCATCACATACTGTATAAATATCATATTATTTACTTACCTTCGAACAAAAATTGATGTGATTTAATTTCTTTTGGAAATACGGCAGTCGAAAAATGAGAAATTAAACTGTCGAACTGTTACGAATTTTGAAAGTTGATGTTGGTTGTCATGGCAATGGAATGCATTACGTCATCCTTGGGATACGCAGTGACGCAAGCAGACGCTAAATTCAAAAAGTTCGTCTGCCGTTGTTTTCAATTTTGGTAAGTAATTTATTATAAAAAAAGAAGTAATAATAACAGAGGTAAGCGCATATAAGGTAGCTAATTACGTCATATCTAAATCTTATAATAATTGGACTAACATTTTACACACAAATGTTTTTAATTTTCGTTAAAACTCATGACTAATTATCTTAACAATAGGGCATACTAGGGCAGTTCTCACGTTATTTTTATATTCGTTAACGTCGCAACATTACTAAATAAATATACAAATCAATAGTAAACCGCAAGAAAAAAGAAAGCTAAAAGTGGGTACTGAGAATTCATTTCAGTGTACCGAAAGAAACGGTGCCGATTTACTTTCAGAAAACTTTAAACTGGCCAATAACCGATCAATAACAATACAGCAGTATCTAGCACTTCTTGGGCCTCGGAATGGTCATCCAGCATCATTTTGATTTATAACATACTCAGGCGCGGATCCAAGGGGGGGTTTTTGGGGTTGTAACCCCCCCCCCCCTAAATTTTGGGTCGACATTGACACTGACAAATGAAAATTGCGTTTCCAATCGCTGCCTATGGCTCAATCCCCCCCCCCCCTGCAACCCCCCCTGACGAAAATCCTGGATCCGCCCCTGCATACTGTACACTATATTAAAATTTGAGAATTGTGTCATAAAGATCTGAAAAGTGCTGTTGAGTTTATTGACTATTTATGTATTACATTAAAATGTGACATTAACTAATCATTGAAATTTTTCAATATCTAAAATAGTGTGTATGAAGAATGACTGCAGTAATGATGAGAGGGCAAAAAGCCAAAACAGCGTCTGTATGTATTATCTTTACTATTCATAGATGTTAGCTTTAAACTTGCTTAAACATTTCGAATTTCTGCGCTATTATCATTCTTATTATTATCAATAGTGGTCCAGTACATTTCCGAAAGAGCAGAGTACTGAACAGCAATCGGTGTTGTTTGTCAAAAAATTGCTGGCTGTATCGGTCTCAAACATTATGTATTTAAGGGCCATTTTCCCTGAATCAGCATTTGCAGACAGAGCTATAGAAGGTTATCCTCGTTTCACATATTAAAAGAAATTGACTATACAGTATACTGGTAATTTCTAACCAATTAATTTCAGACTTGCACGTAAAAATTTTACGTGAAGACAACTCATGTCCTGGAGCTTCTGATGTAGTTCAGTGGGTTAGAGGATGTTACGAAGCTTTTGAGAGAAAATATGTAAGTTATTTACAGTAAATCGACTCTTATTCCCATGTGTAGGTTCAATTACATTATTGTATGTCGATACGAGCTGATTGAAAGGGTTCTGGTATTCCGACGGCAAGCTACAATACCCAACCGTTATCAACTTTTACAGTATTTAAGACTCCTGGGTTTCCTTATCTGCCAGTTTCTTCATCCCTTTTTCCCTTTATATCTTCCCAATTTCAAGCCTTCCCCTGTCGTTTCCGTTAATTTCTATTAGGGCAAACTTTTGAAAACGTCATAGTATATTTCATTGTTAAAGTTAGTATTCATTTATGTTAAACTACATTTTTTTCATGTTTTATTCTAGCTTCGACAGGTCATAATGGGTGTAAGTACATTACTACAATCGTTGTAAAATTAAGCTTCCATCGGTTAAAATCAACGAATAATTAGTAATTCTATTTAAACTTTTCGTTAGATTTACAAGGATCCAAATAATGACGAGGTTTGTATTTTACTAAATAACGACAGCTAATTAGTTGGTGCAGCGCCGGTTCGAGCTAATGAGACCCCAACACGTTTTCATTGGGAACTCTTCGTACAGTTTGAGTGATTACTCAAAATGTCTCTTTATTTTAATGGGATCAGGGTTAGTAAGTTGCTCGACCGGTATACGACCAACTATGGTGGTACATTATATAGTGAATTATCCATACACAATTATATTTTTTATTATGATTCAGTTTTGACTTAGTTCACCATTAATTCTAATCATTTTTCAGACTTTAATTGAATCTTACACATTTCGCTTCACTTATAACAAATCACCAACTATGAATGTATACCGGTTTGTGAAATACACATGGGATAAAACATTTTATGACTCTTGTTCGCAAGAATCCTTAAGAGTTCATAAACCAAACTACTCTTCTTGTCAGAAATAACGAGCACATTGCAATTGCTGAAGCTGCATCCGAGACTAAAAAGGCCACCCTTGCTCTTCTGCGTACCTTAATTATTCTAATGCAGACTCTTCGTCCATTACCAAATGACGTTATGTTAACTATGAAATTACTATATTATGATGAAGGCAAGACTTTTTTTACACAAAAGTATATCCAAGTGTTTTGGTAAAATGTGGGAAAACTTAATTTTTAGTTACACCTCCGGATTATGAACCTCCTGGCTTTCAACGTGCCAAGTCCGATACTTTTCAATATGATACAGAAACGTTGAATGTAAACGTCGGTGATGTTCGGACGGTGAGTAAACTTACAAAATAGAACTGGTTAAAAAATTTACTGTTTTACAATTGGAAGCCAGTGTCAGTCCTTCACAGGAGCGGATTTGAATATTCAATGAGTCTTGGACCAAGAAATATTTTCAGAGTTCTTGAGCCTTCACATGCTGGATAAAATTACGCTAACAATCCATCTGTTAAGCTCATAATCTCCATGTTTAAGGACAGATTCTGGCAAAAACAGTTCCCGTTTTAAAAATGACTTTTCTCTCATTTTTGAATATTTTACTCACATTATGACAATGCCCGTGGTCCTTTCTCTATAATCCCTAACCAGACTTTTCATGCGTGAGTAATTAAGTTTCATCAAGTTGCCATATTGTTTAATACCATCATTTTAAAGTAATTTTTTTAATTCTTAATGTATTTTCGACAACGATGTTCATCATTTTATGGCATAAAGATTGAAATTACGTATTAAAACTGACGCCGAGCAATTTAAAATGGGCGGCCTTCCAGCTTTGGAATCTTGTGAAAGCCCTTCTGGAGTACGTCATATTGAATTACAATAGTTAGGTAGCAATTGTTATTTTCTTATTGTTAATCCTTTTCTGTTATGTCCTAAAGGTTTCTCAAGATCAAGTTAAAATAATTGATGAAATAGTTCCAGAAACCCAAAGTAGGGACATGCCACATGCACCACCCGGAAAGTTTCAAGAACTTCCAAAAGAATCGATTATCAAACCAGGTTATATATAAAAAATAATAATTATACATATATTTATTAAGAATAGTAGTTAACATGGTGCATTTTGCCAAAGCCTAAATCATATATTATATTTATTTGAAAGTAATTAATTTAGAAGATGACGAAAATGCAACACAAGAATATGTAGCTGGCAACAACGTAAGTAGAACACGAATTGAGTTTACCTTTAATGATCTTTAAAGACACAATGTGTGGATTCTTTCTGCGCGTTTGTCAAGAATGACGTATTTTCTTGTTTTCAAGTTATATGGCAGTCTTTGTATTCACTCAATCGCAAAGCTATTAATCCTATCAAATCTATCATATCATCGAATTTAAATTACCGTCTTTTTCGGCGTGTAACACGGAGTATATAATTTTTAGACATGTTTGTCGTATAATATGCATTATTCGACAAATAAACGTTAGTTGGTAGCTTGTAACGTTTGGATAATCGGACAGTGGAAATCTTTTCCATATGATATTGAATGTTTATTCTAATTCTAATTCACTACACTGCAAGCAGTGTTTTCCTTTGGCCAATATGGCAGTGGAGAGACTAACTCTCAACCCTACATATGATATAATAATACTCCTAAAACCCTAAGCTATAATTCATGTGCCTCCCCCACCACAATACTAGCAATGGTGGGCTTTCCTTTGAGGAAGCCCTCCACTTTATCCTCTCCAAGGCCATTCCATTGTCGAATGACCCTTGGCATAAAGACCAGTAGTATGAGTCTGTCTGTGCCCTAATCTCTTTCAATTTATATGGATGATCCTTTCTCCCCTTATACTCAGCTACGGACACACTTCCAGCCAGAGGTCCATTGCATCCCAGCAGCATCAGTCTGATAAAAAGGCTAATGCTGTGAGATATACGCTGCTGGCTTGGTGTGTCCCACCCTAGTTCTCTAATCATGTCAGACACGCTCTCCTGCCAGAAAACCTATGGAGTACAATTCTTGCTGCCCTCCTTTGGATCCTTTCAACCTCCCAAGATAAGTCCCGCCTGAAGGGAAACCAAATTGGACTACCATACTCCAAAATTGGGTGTATAATTGAAATATACGTTGTTTCTATTACCTCCTAATAAAATAATAATAAAATGATAATAAATAATGAGTAGTTTAAATTAAGGTTTCATATAACTCTCTGCATATAAAATTTTTTAACCCGTTTTCCCTAATTTTCAATTCGCAGTTTTAACTATTTTAACTACAGTAGAACTCCAATTTTCCGAACTCCTATCATCCGAATCGCTATCAGAATTTCAGAAAAAAAAGTATGAGGAAACGTACTGCGATTTTCAAAACAATGCGCGACTTGGCTGCCTGAAAACGGATCCTGACAGTCAAACAGCTTACTTCGACCGAGATGTTCAGCAAGCAATGACTTCCATTTACAGTATGGTACACGTACAGGTCCCATTTTCTCCCATTTAGACCCTTTTTTCGGAAAAAATCCAATTATCCGAATTTTTGATTATCCGAGTGGGGTCCTGTCCCAATTGATTCGGATAATTGGAGTTCTACTGTATAAGCAATTTCGCTATTTTAGTGTGCAGGGTGCGTATTATACGCCAGGAAATATGGTGACTGACTTAAAACGTAAGCTTTATAAAATGTTTCTTTTAAATCTAGAAGGCGAGGAGAAAAAAAGATCGTCAAAAGAAGAAGAGTTCGCAGAACATGAAATCAACTTCTACCAGTACTGTGGCAAATGCTCAATCTGAAACGGTGATGACGTCTATCGTTCATAAAATGCTTGAAATGAGTTCAGACATCTTACCCTCAACTAATTTCTTCAAGCTCATTGTTTGGGTGAAGAAACAAAATAGAAAGCACCAACCGAAGTCTGATTTAATCTCCATTACTCTGATTTAATCGTCATGCCCTTATCTTGCCTGTGGCAGGGTCGGGTCTGCGGGTTCTGGCCATCCACTCTGCACCATTCCTAGTTTCCATTACTGGGAATGGCGAACATAAGACTTTTATGTCTATTGAGTTAGATTAGTAGAACAAATTCAACTCTGGGACAAAGAAGATATGTGTCAGTTTAGAAGAGTCTATTTAGTGCATTTCATGTTGTCAAATTTGCAGTTCCGTCTATGGATAAAGACCTTAAGTTTACTAAAGGATCTATTGTTGAACCTACACCTATGAACATTTGCAGGGCAAATTTTACTAAGAACTTCAGTTCTAGATTCAATTGTATAAACGATGTCAGGTTATCGAGAAATCTGCAATTGATGAATGTGTCATGGCAGTAGGCAAGAATCAAAAATCGATTTCCAGAAGGCGTTTCTAGTTATTATTATCATCCCTATTACAAACTCATTTCAAGCATCATCATACCCCTATCCCGCCTGTGGCGGGGTCGGGTCTATCTCTCGCTAGGTCCCTGTCCACCCCTCACTCTACCATGTCCTTACGGACAACCTTACGGTTGTCCTTACAGTTCCCGCGTCTGCTTCAGTCTCCCCCTGCCCCGGGTGCTACCGACCACCTGCATTCCTGGGATGCATCTAACGAGCTCCTCTTCCCCCCTTCTCACAGGGGCGGATCCAGGTGGGAGCATTGCAGCAATTGCCCCCCCCCCTCTCAGTGCCTCAATGGGGCGCAACTTTGCAACTGATGAGGCATTTTTCCATTTCCTATTTCCATTTCTATACTGTTAGTCCAATCTGCAGTTGGCTAAACCACTGAAGATAGGACATTGTCTAAGGGGCAGCCTATTGTAATTGCTAGCTAGATTTATACTAAGGTATTCTGAATATTTACAAATATTTGGGGCACACGCTTTTGAGGTGCTCTCCCTGTTCCGCCTCTGTCTTCTCATGACGTGTCCATACCACCTCAGCCTATTCTTCCTCATTTTTTCGGCGATGTCCACCACTCCCAGGCTACCTCTAATGTACGCATTCCTAATTCTATCAGCTCTCGACACGAAACTCATTTCAAGCATATATATATATATATATCAGTGCTCCGCAACCTTTTTACACCTATGGCACACCAAAGTCGTTCCTAGAATTCCATGGCACATCAAAAGCTAAAATATATAGCAATGGCATAGCTAGGGTGGGGTCGCGTCCCACTCCGAGCGCCAGCTATTTAGGGGGGACCAAACTATGGCAGTTTCCTTTTGTTGTTCCTTGAGGAGGTGCAAAAAATATTTCAGCTTTGAAGCATCAAATTTTTCACCGCCCTGGACAGCATGAACTCCAATTTATTTTTCAGCTTTAGGGCTTCAAATTTTTCACTACCCAGAGCAACATGATCTCCAGCTATGCCACTGATTTTTAGATATTAATTTAATAAACAATTTTTACAATAAATTCGAGAAGGCTAAAACGCGAATATTGCATTGCAAGTATTCTCGTTATTGTGTTTGATCTATCGAATCTATTGGAATATTATTTAGTTAGAAAATTATCTTATTTGACTGTGGCACACCTGTATTGGCTCAAGGCACACCGGTTGCGGAGCACTGATATATATTTTTAAACTTAAGAAGACATTTTTGTATATTAATAATATTTTATAATTACTGGTCTATATAATAGATGGATACCCTATCGCAGAAAACCACCCAAATGAATTTGTCGCCAAGCAAGAAAGAAAAACCAGTAAGCATTCGACGGTTTTGGGAAGAAAATGGTCGGAAAACGAACACATATTTGTCATTTCGCTTTCATTCAATATTTTCACAGAACTATGAAGCTACAAAAGATACCGTTACTAGACGCTTAACACGAAGTACTAAACGAACTGCAAGTAGTCTGCAACATGACGTAAGTTTTGTAAATTAATTAAATAATCAATGTAAAATAGTAAAAATTTCACTATCTTGGTAGAATTTAAAATTTTATGTCGAAGACACTCAAGAATTAAGTTCCCAGGAACCTGAACCAAAACTTAAACGTATCAAAGCAAGTTCAACTCGAAAGAAAATTTTGGTTTAAAAGCCTTGAGACTCTGGTATTTCGTTAAATTGAAGCATTTAACAGTTAAGTATTTTACATATCTTGTTAACTATTTCACATTTCCCTATTGTCTATTTTAATTGTTGTTGTAATGTTTAATCCAATAAAATGTTACTAATTTTCTTTCATTCTTTGATCATCTCAAGTGAACAAGATAGACCTATACTCAATTAAAAAGTAATTATTAATTTATTTTGATTTTATAAACAAATTACAAGCTCGTTTACATTTGTTACACAGTGGCTACCAGTGTTTTTCAACCAGGGTTCCGTGAGGTCCGCCCAAGGGTTCCGCCAATGGCAAGGTAAAATATAAAAACAACAATGAAAACACAAGAAACGAGAACGACTTTCGTCGGCGGAAGATGAACTTCGGGTGTTTCTCTCAAACATTAGGCCACAAATTCAACTTCTTATGCTAACAGGCACCTGTATCAATTAGTTGTACCAAGGTCTAAATGTTCCAAAGGGTTCCGCGAGAAGTCTAAATGCTCCAAAGGGTTCCGTACCAATAAAAAAAAAGGTTGAAAAACACTGGGCTACACTATGGAATAATCTCTTGAATAAGTAGATCGAAATCTTTGCAATTCTTTCTTAATAGCTTTAATTAAGTATTGAGTTTCAGGATCTCTCTCAATGCGGATACGACTAATAATGTCTATTTCACTATCACCATTTATTGGAGTCATATATTGAAAACCAACCTTATTCTGGTTCATCGTCGTTAGTCCATGGATCGGAGTTAACTGTGGCGAATTAGCAGATTTAATACCATGCGATGAAATTAGATTCGCAACATAATTTTCATGTCCTGTTGGTGTCTGTGCTGCTTCTGTTAGTGGAGACACTGGTACTGACGGTGCTTCAATTTCAACCTGCGGCATATATTTACTTCCTGGATTATTCCTGCTCCGCTTAGTGCCGAGTTGCATGTCTCTTATTGAATATCCATTCTCCTAAAAATTTCATATATTATATGTTTTTTCGTCTTCAAATTAGCTCAATAATTTTCTACTTCACCCAAGGTCATGGTTCAAGTTCGATCCTGGATGAGGAAGGTGATTTTCATCTGCCAAGTGAATGGAGTTGTCAGTGCCGGATTTACCATTAGGCTAATTAGGTTGAAGCCTAGGGCCTCAACATTTAGCGGGCTTCAAAATTTAAGAAAAGGGCCTCAAAATTGAAATAGCCTAGGGCCTCTCAATATCTAAATCCGACACTGGGAGTTGGTGCGATGTGTTGTAATTATGAGGTCAGTTATTGAATATCTTGAATCGGCATAGTTTCAGGAATTATAATTCAACTACCATTTAGCAAGCTACTCGGGTCGGGTACTCCTCTTGTCCCTTTGAATGGCTACAACGGTGATCTATTGGACGGCGTTTTTCCGTAGCCAGCTGCAACCCCTATGCTACTTTTCGTTGGGGTACTACACCGACACTAGGGGCCGAGCTCCTACACCGAGGAATTTTGCCTCGTCTACCCGTTACATAGTGGAGAGGGTTCTACGTACAAATGACATCGTACAACAGGGGCGTCAAAAATGGTGGCCCGCATAATTGATAGTGCAGCCAAGTTGCGTTGGGCACACCAGTTCTCGTGAGATCATTGAAGTTACGCAACGCAAGCCCACGTTAGTACCAACATGGGTGGTTAGTAAAGAACGTTGGGTGCTGCAAATTTCCCCTCTCCTACATCCTCTACACCTACTTCATCTCCCACGAGCAGCCTCCTAAGGGTTCGGCCTGTTATGGTTGTTTCGCTTACTCCCCAACCCTTCAGTGTAACATAACATGTAGTATACATATGCGACTTTCCACTCAAAGACGAAACAAGTGGGGACAGTAGCCCCAGGCGAGGTTGGAAGAGGATGCTATTGGCGCTGTATGACCCTCATGCCGACGCATATGTTAGCAATTTGGCCCTCGGGATACCTCAGTTTAACACGGCTGTTGTACACGACATAGGACCTGGGTTTCATTTTTCATCCGAAAGAAGCAGCACTCGGAGCTTCTTTCACGCCCGAAAGAAGTTAACTCGCCTCGATCCAGTATCAAACCTGGAACCACTGGTGCAGTAAATCGAGCATTCTACCTATTGCGTCACCGAGGCGGGTCGTCAATTCAACTATAGGCGTGTTTTGGCGATTGACCAAGTCACTTTTGGTCACATTGTTTCAGAAACAATGCGTTTTGGCGGTGCACACGCTGGTTTGGTCCATTGCTTTGGTCAACTTTGGTCAGACCAAAGGATGACCAACATGACCAAAATAAAAGCGTGGTCTGTGCGTTTGGTCAAAGACAAATATAAATGGCGCATGCTCCAACCAGTTGTAGCAGATGATGGAAGGTACCAATAATTAGTTAAAATTATACAAATCTGTTTTTTGTACAGTAGAACTCCAATTTTCCGAACTCCTGTCATCCGAATCGCCAATTATCCGAATCGCTTTCAGAATTTCAGAAAAAAAAATTATGAGGAAACGTACTGCGATTTTCAAAACAATGCGCGACTTGGCTGCCCGAAAACGGATCCTGACAGTGAAACAGTTTACTTTGACCGAGATGTTCAGCTAGCAATGACTTCCATTTACAGTATGGTACACGTACACGTCCATTTTCTCCCATTTAGACCCTTTTTTCGGAAAAAATCCAATTATCCGAATTTTTGATTATCCGAATGGGGTCCGGTCCCAATTGATTCGGATAATTGGAGTTCTACTGTATTAATTTTGTAATTTTTTTAGTTTAGGAAATTCATTTTTTTAAGTTTATCAAATTTATTTTTTTTTAAAGTTTGGTGAATTCGTTTTTTAGTTCATGAATTAGTTTAGTTTAGTGGGTTTTGTTTTCATTTTAATGAATGCGTAATTTTTAGTTTAGTGGATTCATTTTTTTTATTTTAGGGAATTGTTTTTTTTATTGTAGTGGATTTGGTTTTAAGTTAAGGGAATTCATTTTCTTCAGTTTTATGAATTCATTGTCAAGGGTCTCAAAATGTCTGACCAAAGCGTTTTGGCGATCCCCTTTGGTCAGTTCTTTCGGTCAGACCAAACATGAGATTGTGGTCAAACCACAATTGACCAGGTCAATCGCCAAAACGCGCCTATATATAATTTAGATAAAAAGCAAATGGTTTTTCTTACAATTTTCGTCCTCGTGGTATTTGTAGACAAGAATTTTTTGTTAGCATTTGAAGAATCTGATTGAAATTCCGCTGACTTATTTTCGTATGCAGACCGATCATCAGAATTATTCGAATTAGACTGAAATGTCACTCGTTTCCTAAGAAAATAATGCCGTAATATCGAACTTTTTTTAAAAATAAAATTCGACTTGCAGTAACAAAATATAAAAGAAATAAATGGAGAGAGATATACCGCATTTTAGCGCAGTTATCGCAACCCCGTCCACTGCGTAGTTCTACGGCGTAGCAGAGACTGCAAAGACACTACGCTGATGTGACGAGTTTTGGGTATTAGCGGTACCCAGTTTTCACAAGCGGCCACCTATGTTAGCACTAGCCAGTGGCGGATCCAGGATTTTCGTGGGGGGGGGGGGGATTGAGCTAATACAGGGTGGGTTGAACTAAAGCTCGCATATATTATGCGAATAAGTTTATATGTGCATAGGGGGGTTGCAATCCCAAAAACCCCACCCTGGATCCGCGCGTGGCACTAGCTTTGATTGCGTTGTTTAACTTCAGCGATCAGTCGAGAACCGGTGTGTTCAACGCAATAAAACCGCTCCCAAACTTCTTTTTACAGGAAGCTGCATTGAAGATACAAAACCTCTGCCATGAAAGAGTCCAGCAAGCAACTCCTAACCCTTTTCCCGTCTACAGGAGTGTCGGGGACCCATCTTGTCTCTATGAATGGACACAAGGGCGACATATTGCAGGGCAGTGTTTTTCACACAGACGGTTGCCGACCAAAGCTGCAACCCCTATGCTTATTTGTCGTCGGTCTACTGTTCGTTGGGGCACACCACCAACGCCAGGGGGTCGAACTCCTACACCTGGAAATTTTGCCTTATCTACCCTGCCACGAAAGAGTCCATACAAGAAATATTGTGGTTTCTTCCGCTCTTGCCATTACTCCGCAGTGTAATTGTTGTTGTTAGTTGGGCTTTTAGGGCCCTTCAACTACAAGGCCATTAGAGCCCCGTTCACAGACACTACACTAATACGACGATGTTTTGGTATTAGCAGTACCCAGTTTTCCCAAGCGGCCACCCATGTTAGTATTAGCTGGGGTTGCGCTGCTTAACTTCAGTGATCAGACTCCGCAGTGTAAGATTTGCGTTTAATTCTGAGCATGATGCCAAGATTAGATGTAATAGAACCAAAGGCCTTTTATATAGCCATAAACGAGGAACTAAGGCAGTGGTACTCAAACTATTTATAGCATTTCTTAACGGTCCCGTAGGGGGCGCGGACCCAAGTTTGGAACCACTGGACTAAGGGGATTCCCTGGTTTATGACCCCTTCCACGAACTCGTCCAATTGTGACACATGCGCGATATAAGCGAGTCAATGTCAGAATTTTATTGCAGAAAAGTCCAATTTCTGCGCATTATATTCGGGTGAGCGTCCTATGCGCTAAAATACGGTACTCATTGAATTGGGACAACTTAATTACCTTTCTGGTGAAATTTTGGTTACCGCAATATTTTCGTTTAGAACTCTGGTAGAATTGTCTGAAGAGTCATTTTCACACTGTGATCTCGATCTGCGAAATCTGTAACATAAATTCAACTAGTATTGAAATTATGAAAGATAAGTATAAGAATGAAACTCTTTCAAAAGTAATGACCTTGGTGACATTTTTCTATTTTTCCAGAATGAAAATGCTTCATCCAGTATTTCTTGCATTTTATTCTTGTAATTTGTCATTTGAAGATCAGCATCAAGAAATTCCATATCAACAGTTGCTTCAGGATAACTTACCTATATTACAACAATAATATATTAATATTTATCAAAAGTTGCCACTTTTCTAACTGAAAGAAGAACATAAAGAAATATCGACTTGCCGATCGCTCCAAAGCCAATGACCGACGAAAAAGTTCTTCCGTCTGTGTAGCTGCTGCTTGGACGTTCACTCTTTGATCAGCTTCTTCAGTGACTTTTACTAGAGAAGTTCCACTTTCAAAGTATAATAATAACGACCATTATATTAGCTCGAAAAGTTAAGGATATATGCATGATGGTACCACAGCCAAGGTAAGGACACCTTGGGGAAATATTGGGGGCACACGGGACCTCGGTTTTACTTCTCATCTGAAGGAAGGCCCACTTGGGGCATCTCTATCGCCCAGAAAGAAGCCAACTCACCTCGGCCCAGTATCGAATCTAGAACCACTGCCTCACTTACCGAAAACGCTACCCACTGCTGTTGTTGTTGTTTTTTGTTGGTGTTTTAGGGGCCTTCCAACTACAAGGTCATTTGAGTCCCGTCCACAGTGTAGTTCTTATGCAGAGACGGCACAGACACTACACAAATGCGACGATTTTTGGGTATTAGCAGTATCCAGTTTTCCCCAGCCGCCACCCATGTCAGTACTAGCTGGGTGGTTTGTTTGTTTGTTGGTGTTTAAGGTCCCGTCAACTACGAGGTCATTAGAGACCCGTCCACTGCGTAGTTCTAATGCATTGACTGCACCGACACTACACCAATGCGACGATTATTGGGTATTAGCAGTACCCAGCTTTCCCGAGCGACCACCCATGTCAGTACTAACTGGGCTTGCGTTGCTTAACTTCAGTGATCAGACGAGAACTGGTGTGTCCAACGCAACTCGCCGCTCCCAAGCTGGGTGGTGTTGCTTAACTTCAGTGATAAGGGGATGGTGGACATCGCCGAAAAAAATGAGGGAGAATAGGTTAAGGTGGTATGGACACCTAATGAGAAGAGGGGAGGAGGGGCTCGTTAGGTTCATTACAGGAATGCAGGTGGTCGGAAGCACCCGGGGTAGGGGAAACTGAAGCTGACGTAGGAACAGGTTCTAATCCTCCACTCCCACCTATTCCCCACCAAATCCCCCTTCCAGCCCGCACGCCTCCATGTCCCTTTGCACCACCTACTCCCACGTCCGCTTTGGTCTTCCTTGAAATGGACCAATAATTTTATAACTCACCTTGTTGTCGCCACTGGGTTTGGTGACTCGTCCTTTTGAATGCCAATATCTATTGTCTTCCTGATTTCATATTCCTGATTAAATTTTACAACTTCAGATATATGACGAACTGGTGGCTTCAAGTGGTCAAATATTCCTCCTTTCATGGGAACCTCTTCCAAATCGCCATCTAAAGTTATTAAAAAACATCTTTTAATTAGTGTCACCAGCAATTTTAGTAAAACACACAAAGAAGACCTTAGTGGTAGTCACTGTACCCTCACTGTTAATTCGATGAACATCTAATGAAACCCTTTTTTGTCTAATTCCAGATTTTCTTTTCGAGATTTCCGGTGGGGATTCTTCTACTAATTTCTCAATGGATGATGTTGATGATCCATGAACAGGGGACACGTTAGTATACTCCACATCTCTGTATTGAAAGATCGACCCACAGATGATATCTTACTTCTGTAAATTTACAGGTCTATTACAAATGATAAGCAAAGAAAAGGAATACCCTGGAAGACTAGGTAACGGTCTCGGACGGTGCGACTTCCGTCGGTGTCTTTTTGGAATTGGTGGCACAGGTGATGAAGACTGTTTCTTGGATGATGATGGCTGCTGAGGTTTGTGACTTGGTTGCCAAATATTGGTCGTTTCAGACTTATCATCGTGCCCAGAGCCAACAGCAAATACACTGGAAGACACGTCTTCTTCAAAGGCCTTTTTTAAATACATGTTTTTGCAACAACTCTTTTAGCACAGATTTATAGCAGAGATGGTCCAAAAAGGATTTCAGACCTGACGGCGATTTCTTTGCCCAAATTCTGGAGAATCATTTTGATTGGAACTCTTCTTTTGACACAGAAATTTATAAATTAAAATTGCCACAAGAATTAATAAAAGTAGTGCTATAATGGATCCAAGAACTGCTGGCAATATAACGGACTTCTGCTCTTCAGTTTGTAATTCTGGTGTTGATTCTGACAAGTAAGCTGTAAGAGTATTATAAAATACCGTATACTGACTATCCTGAGACTAGTCAGTCGCACTTTAAGAAAGCAGATAACTTGAAAATGATCTTACGTTCAGCTTTGACAACCACAACATGTTTGAAGATAAGAGCTGCTTCTTGATCTTCCAAATATTCCATGGCATTCAATGCAGTTTTGACAGGAATTAAATGCCCGTTGCGATGAAGGAAGTACACCATTTCCATTTGTTTGGAATCGGATTTTTCCGTGGCGTTAATTATCTAAATGAAATAATAACACAAAATTCTTTGTTTGTAAATTTTAGACGATAAAGTTACTGATGTTTCTTGGACAGTCAACTGCATCACACCAACTTGGACCATAATTTTCTCTTGAAGCTTCCGTCTTTGTTGTCGTTTTTGGCGCCATCCATACCCCAGTAGTGTAAGATGTTGCCGAGTAAACGCTTCTTCAAATGCTATTTGGAGACCTTTGAGCATTTCCTCTGTAATATTATGTTTTACTTCTTCCGGTCTGAATTCGACAACTACAATCGAAATGCGAAGAGCTTTATCAAAGTTAAACTGAACAATGAAAACAACTTAGCAACATCTAATGGAAACTAGGTCCTATCACCTGTCCTTAACCAATAAGCTGCTGGCACCGACTCTGGTCTTAAGGTGATCCAAGTCAGGGGATGTTGTGAAGAAATGTTGTTTGTATGATGCACAAAACTGGAAACCTCTGAAGAGACAGTGGTTGAGCTCGTGTGAACTCCAGCATATGGACAAGAGTCAGTGGCTGGTTTCACAGTTGATGTTGAGTAGAGTGTTACGATAGCTGGGGTGGTCATGTCTGAAGAAATAGTAGACGGAGTGGTAACAGTGGTTGGAGCAGTCGTAACACTCATGGTTGACGATTGTGTGGAGATGGACGGCTTAGTTAGAGTTTGAGTTGTCTGCATGATTGCACCAAGTGTAGATATGGTCTGAGTGGTGGTAGGTGGTATAGATGTGGTCTGAATTGTCTTAGTTTGAGTGGAAGTAGCTTCAGTGGTCATAATAGGCCTGGTGGTGGACACAGTGGTCGTGGCGAGCGTAGTGGTCTCAGTGGTTGTAATAGGCGTGGTGGTGGTCTCAGTGGTTGTAATAGGCGTGGTGGTGGTGGTCTCAGTGGTTGTAATAGGCGTGGTGGTGGTCTCAGTGGTTATAGTTGGCGTGGTGGTGGTCTCAGTGGTTATAGTTGGCGTGGTGGTGGTC
>JAAFCE010001036.1:6425398-6442587 GCA_013389805.1 Trigoniulus corallinus
GGTGGTCGTCGTGGGAGACGTGGTGGTGGTGGTCGTCGTGGGAGACGCGGTGGTGGTGGTCGTGGGAGACGTGGTGGTGGTCGTAGGAGCATTTCGGACAGTTGGAAGAATGGTTAATGTGGTCAGGTAAGGAGCTATCGTGGTTGTGCTTTGATTAGTGTCTCTCGTGGTCGACGTTATCACAGGTGTAATTGGCTTCTCCGTGGTGATGATATTCGGAACAGTTTGCGTTGTCGAGTGTTTGGTGACTGTAGATATCCAACGGGTTGTTATCCTGTCAAATGGGGTCGGCAAAGATGTGGATCTAGTTATTATTGTTGGTGCTCGCGATGATGAAGTTGGCATTAAGGAGGTACTTGTGACGCTTGGTGTGGCCCAAGTTGTTGCCTTTCTTGTCTGAACAGGTGGCATTGTGTGTTGTGTCGGTCTACTGGTCAGCAATGGGTATGTAACTGAACTGATCGATGGCTTTGTAAAACTCTCTGGTGATGGCGAATTTGATGAAATTGCATTTGATATCAATGAAATAGTCGCACTTTCAATTGTATCCAATTCACTTGATGCATCTCTTGGCGATAAAGTTGTAGATGTTAATGGGTTCGGTGGTGGTGTAAAATTACCGTCGGATAGTCCATTTGTCGTTGATGCTAAATGCACTAGTCTTATTTTAACTTTTTTTCCAGAATTCCACGCTTCTTCGATTCCTTGAGGAGCATCCACTGTGATGACCGCTCCATTTGGAGAGGGTGGAATATTAAAACCTACTGTCGAGTTAGATTTTGGCAATATGAAAGTAATGGTTCCAGAGTAAGATGGTGGATTCCCTGGAGTCACTGTGATAAGTATGGCAGATTCTCCAGCTTTCTGTTGATCCAAAGAGGGAAGATGAAGCAAAATTGCAAGATCTTGAGGAATTGAAGCGAAATAGACAGTTATCAGGGTCTCATTTGAAGGCGTGATCTCAATGGTAATGGGAGGATTAGAACCCAGTGTACTACTCAACGGATGCACGAGCACTGGCATGTCTTTGGCAGCAGCGACATCTGGTGATGACAATTCACTATTGCCGGAAGGAAGACTCCGGACTTGTTTGGTGAAGATGCTGGCATTCCAAAAATGGCGGTTTGAATTCTTTTCCAAATGTCTATTATTTGAATTATTCGACCTCTGCTTTCGAGAATTGTTTTCATTTTTCTCAGACCTGATATTTTTAAATGAAGACAGGTTCGAAGAAGAAGAAGGTATTTCATTGTCTACAAGAATGACGTCGTCTTTTCTCCCATGAAATTCAACAGGAATATGAATGTGAGTAACTTTGAGAGAGTTATGGGTAATTACAGGTTGCAAATTTCTTTGATGAAAATAATCACGTTTACTAACTTCAGATAAAAACAAAAGGGAACGTATAAAATAATTACCAACAAAACACAATTTATAATACAATTAATCATTTATGCCACCCTTTTTTTGTGTGACGATGTTAACCCTTCAGCACACACGTCGTCGGGTCCATGTGACACAAGATGTATTTTTCACTTTATTAATTAAGTATGTACAGTATAAATGTCACTAGAGATTTGTGATTTCTTGTAAATTAGTTATCTGACTTCTATTTACTTTAGTGTTGTTTGGATGGTCAACATTAGTGAGAATATATTTTACATAACGTGACCCAACGTCATTCGTTTTAAGGTTACCCGTTTTAATACTACTGATTTTACATCAAACAGCTGCAAATCTCTTAAAATAGAAAAGGTAATCTTTAAATTTAACTATAATTTCATTCAAAAGTTTAATATTATTAATATACATGTAATACTTTATAAATAAATAAAAATTTAACCTAAACTGAACTTGAAACACAATGAGTCAAATGGACCCAACATGTGTGGGTCAATTTGACCCATTGTCTTTCAAGGGGACTATTTCATTTTCACTTTTAGCCACATGTGTGATGAAGGATTAATATAAAATATTGACAGTACGTACCATTAGCAGTTACTCTTATGGTGGTGAATTCCAAAATAAATATTGTAAAGTAGACTCTCCAGATGTTTTCTTTTGTAACAATATGAATTACGCGTGACAAAAATAATAATAATATCCATACATGGTCATATATTTTCATTCTATCATAATATTCAATTATTCGAGTTAAAAATCAACCCAATCACAGTAATGCTTTATTTTACTGAGTTACACCATTCACACTATTTACTCTGTGCGATTTCCTGGCCATGTTTGAAGTTACGATACCTTTTTAAGCTTCGCCCAATTCATACTTGAAATTTCTTGCAAATTGGTACTAATAGTCGATCAAATAATTTGTTCTATCCATAGATTAGAAGAAATGTGGTCGTGCATTTGAATACACTTTAAGCGTGAGAGAGAGAGAGAAAGCGAGAGATGATTAAACCGCGAGATTCGTATATAAAACAGATGACCAACTTTCTGAATTAAGTTCATGTTTTTGATTCCGATCTGAATGACGTTGCTAAGCAACTATTGATGTTTATAGTTGGTGGTTGTATGTGAGCGCCAGGTTGAAATTAGACATCGTTTCGCATTAATCACATTATTTAAAAAGACACATAGAAACTAGGGAATCATTTCTCTGATATAAACAACTGTGTAGAATTTTTAGTTGTTTTCCTCGGAAATTCAACACTGAATTTATGTGCAACAACGCGAACAAAATTTCGACACCTTTTAGCTACGGGATGTCCATAAAGGACGTCACGCTGTAGGGGGGGAGGTCATGACTAGTGGACGTCACATTTCTTTTATTATAGATTTTAACCTTCAGTGTAGTGTTTTGTAAAATATTGGGTTGAGATATATTTATTTCGTTTTGTTTCAGGTTGACGTTCAGAAAATAAAACTGTTTACTGTATCAGTGGCGTAGCTAAGGGCGGGGGGGGGGGCAGGGAGGGTACATATGTCCCCGGGCGCCAAGGTACAGGGGCGCCAAAATGATGCTTACGTTACAGTATAATACAGTAAGTGAACAAGAGCAATAAATCGGTCATAAATGGACGTCTGCCTCAGCCACAATGCCGCACGGCTGCAGCAGACTTCCATATCCATTGTAATAGAAAAATGAGATTAAAGGAGGAAAGGGGCCTGGGGCGCCAATTTCATAGTTCGTTCCCGGGCGCAAAATATCCTAGCTACGCCACTGTATTGTACTCATTAATATGAAGTGCTTGATGGAGGAGGGGGGGGGGTGATACATAATGTGACGTCCTACTTTCAGGGCCGGCGCTATATTTTGCGAAGTCCTGTGCCAAATACTAATGCGGGGCCTTCTCTTATATATGAAAGGTACAGTAAAGTACTTAAAAAAAATCGCACCTCCGAGAGGGCCCCGCGCGCTCTTTGAATGCGTGGGGTACTGTGCCGAGAGCGGCGAATTAGACACACCAGTTCTCGTCTGATCACTGAAGTTAACCAACGCAACTCCAGCTAGTACTGACATGGGTGCCCGCTTGGGAAAACTGGGTACCGCTAGTATTCAAAAATCGTCGCATTAGTGTAGTGTCTGTGCAGTCTGTGCATCAGAACTACACTGTGGACGGGGCTCTAATGACCTTGTAGTTGAAGGGTCCTAACACATCAACGAACGAACGGCTCTGTGCCGTCGCACAGTTCGCACACCCTTCACGCCGGCCCTGCTTACTTTAGGTGGGGGATCACCCATGTGGGACACGATGGGGTAAAATTTTGGCGAAAATACCGTGACGTCCTTTACGGATACCTCCTACGGATTAGTTTATAAATTCATTTCGACATAATCACTTAAAATGATGTTTTGTGTGGTTCTAGTGACGAAAACAGAGAAAGAGAGGGAAACAAGAAAAAAAAAAAACACAGGATGACGTCAGCGGAAGGTAAGGGGGAAAAAACTTTAGTTAGACACCCTGTATAAAAGCAACAATGACGCGGTTGGAATGGAAGGAGAGGCACCTTCCAAACTTCCCTTGAAAGCGGTGGCTAGTGAACTCGTTCAACATGCCTCGATTGTTGTCGACGTCAAACACGGAACGGCCCTCGCGTTCTCTTTCTCGTTCTTTTCCTTGCTTGCATCGTATGACTTGTGGGTGTAGCTCGACTGCGAGTTATAATTGGCTGCCTTGCCATGTACGTCCTCGAGGATTTGAAATAAACCAGCCTAGCACGTGTTTTTTTCTGTAAAATATGTACGAGCATCTTTCAAGATTGTATAGCAGATGCTACTTTTTTGAAAACAGGGGAGCAACGTGAGAAAAAAAAAATAGAGAAGCCGTAAAAGCCAAATAGAATAAGAGAAGAACGCTAGTGGAATATGGCATTCGGTGTTCTATTGCGTAGGTTTAATGGATTTCAGAAGGTAGCGTACCTCTGTTTATTAATATCATGTTTATAATAAGTAATAGATGATAGTCAATTTAATGACAATGATGATACTTTAGTAAATATATTTCGAATTAATAATCGTTATATTTACTTTATTAATCGATGGTTTGAATGATGATGATGATGAAGAATAGAATATTCCTTCGCCATAGAACGTGTTTGTCCTCCATTTTATATACACACAAAAAATAGCAAACGAGCGAAGCCGGTTTTTCTATTCTTACGAATAATGCTGAATGAATATTTGCAGAAAGGTACTTGTATTTCTTCCTTCCTTGAGGTTTTATATATGGCTTACGTATTTATAAAAAAAATATAAATAACGCAACTGTGTACACCATGCAAGTAACACTTTCTGGTTACTGCATTGTTTTGGCATACAGTAGTTAAAAAAGAAAATGATTTTTTTCCCGATTTTCGGCAATTTTGTCTAATGCTTTTATAAGACGACCAAGTTAACCTTGCTCGTTTGTTTGCTTATTTCGAAAAAAAAAGAAATAAAAACATGTCATTTCACCACACCACTTTGGCGTCACTCTTCGTACCGGGTTGTAATCCTGTCATGCCAACGTTTCTTATCATTCCTTCTTTGTGTCACCCGAGATATGCGAATTCAGTTATTATGACGTCATATTTGATAATTGTATTTTTCTGGTCTGTTGTCATATAGATTCATCCATCTCTCTTCCGCTCAATTAAAGATTTTCAGCAATTCGACCGTTTTGTCAAATTTTTTCCTAACTAAAGAACGGGGCCTTGAAACGTTCCGTTCACTTTTTTATTTACCTTAAACCAAGTGGATCGTAAATTTTGATGACTATATAACGTGAGGCAATAAACAAGTATTATCTCTTGATCTAACAACATTATAAATTTATCATCATCAGTGAGAACAGGTAGAGTAGTAATAAAATTGTCGTCGTCCAGATGAGGCTAGAAAGGAAAAGCTACTCTTGTTGCGAAGGATCTCCATCCTTCCCTCTTTTCTTTTTTTTTTAAAAGGTTCAATAGTGAAAAATTTATTCCATGTTTCATCTTGAGATTTTACACGGCCGTGTCGTCTGATTGTTGTTGCTTCACGTTTATCAGTTGTTTTTTTGTTCCTGCATCAGAATTGTTTTCGACAATCCTTTCCTTTATATAATTTCCTTTCTGACATATGCTGATGCATCGCTTTCTGTCGAAATAAATTAGGCCATATTACGTGAATATTTCGAAACTTGAGTTCTCTCGAATGAAGTATTGTTGAGCAGCTACGTTGGCATGTTGGAAATACCAATTCAAGTTTGCAGGGAAGTAAAGCAAGAAAGTCACGGTTGCTGCACTGCAGTGGCAGAAAGTTAATTCAGGACCACTCATTCAACTACTGCTTGTGTAAGCATAGTAGTTGGAAAGTTAGTTGATAATACAGTGCTTTTCTAGTAATGTATCTTAAGTCATTCCTTTCCTTATTTTTCAGTGCTCTGCGGAGATGTTGACCAATTCCATGTTAGCCCTCTCTAGTATTGAATAACTTTACTATTTAATTGTTTTCAGTGAATTTTATGAATAGTTTGGGAAATACTTGCGTTTGGGTTTAATGGCCTTCCTTTTAACGTTTCTGTAGGAGTTTAATGGCCTTAATTTAAACTGTCCGATCGAAGATACTCAAATACTGTATAGTCACGTGTATCATGATGACCGGCACACGATCGATTAGGCATTTTTTTTATTACAAATTGAAATATATAGTTACTTACTGACCGTTTTACTCGTTCTCATGTGACATTTGACCAAGAAAGTGACAACAGAGAGCGAGAGAGAGATCTCATCTACTAAGAATAAAAGAGAAGTTACTAAAAGTTTCGACTTGCTGTCCTTGCCGATGAAATCAAATGTCGTATTAATGAGATAAAGGTCTGTTAACAAATGGCACTCATTAAAATTAACTAAAGAAATGAGTGGCGGACTGCACTTGCGACATAATATTTTAATTTTGTGCAAGTCTCATCTCTCTTCGGATATCCGCAGACAGCATTAAGTCTCTTCCTCTCTCTCGTTTTTCTTTCAAGTAAGCAATATGCTGCGAGTACGAAAAAAAAAATAAATCCCCTCTGGCATCACCAGGTTCAAGGTTTTTCTTTTAGCTTTTTTCTTCTACTAAAATATCAAAGACATGACTTCGCTACTCTACCTACCTGCCAATGTTGTTATCCTTTTATTATTTACACCATATAACCTTGATTAAAGCAGATAATACTAAAGAATGTGTTTACGTAGTGCATTAGACTTAATTCGTATAACGTGCAACTACGTACGTATTTGCCTGTGGTAATTCTCAACTATGAATGAATTCAAATTCTCATTTTTATAACACTCGACTTAAAATGTGTTACGACAACGTGTATCCTACTTATACTTACTGTTAATATCCTGCTGCTTGGCGTCTTTTGCAGGTTGTTGGTTCCCCAGGTACTTGTTTTGGACATCAGTACAGATTCGTTTCATCCACTTTCAAGGTGAGTAGTGACCACATGATTTGCATTCAACATTCTTTCAAATTTCCGTCTTCCAATTGAGAAAATAGTATGACGTCAGTTCTGTGCTTGCCCTACACAATGATACTTGACGATTGACGTTGTGTGCCGCTTCGAAAGATGATTGCCATGCAGATGAGCCCGAGTTCAAACCCCCTGCCTCCCCAACTGTTGGGACATATATCAAAGACAGCGAATATATTTCTATGGTACGCCCAATTTTGGAGTATGGTAGTCCAATTTGGTTCCCCTTCAGGCAGGACTTATCTTGGGAGGTTGAAATGATCCAAAGGAGGGCAGCAAGAATAGTACTTAATAGGTTTTCTCACACAGAGAGTGTATCTGCCATGATTAAGGAACTAGGGTGGGATACATTAAGCCAGAGGCGTATATCTCACAGCATTAGCCTTTTTATAAGACTGCTGCTGCTAGGATGTAATGGACCATTGGCCGGAAGTGTGTCCCCAGCTGAGTATAAAGGCAGAAAGGATCATCCATATAAATTGAAAGAGGTTAGGGCACAGACAGACTCATACTACTGGTCATTTTTGCCAAGAGTCATTCGACAATGGAATAGCCTTGGTGAGGATAGGGTGGAGGGCTTCATCCAAGGAAATTCAACAATAGCTGGTATTGTATTAGGGGAGGCTCCTGAATTATAGCTTAGGGTTTTAGGAGTATTTTGTTATCATAAGTAGGATTGAGAGTTAGTCTCTCCACTGCCATATTGGCCAAAAAGGCTGCTTGCAGTGTATAATATTAGAATTAGAATATAGGTGGTAATGATGATGCCATCCTTGGGCTCTTTGAGGAACTGATGTCTTGTGTCCCTGGTAAAGCAAAAACAGAAAGGCGAGAGGCGGGGAAACGAAGTTCAGCCTCCCACACCCTGGTATCAGTAAATTAGCACTAGAAATAGATACAGTAGGTGTAGAGTAAATAACCGATGGACCAAAACGGAAGAACGCTTTCTATACAAAAAAGAAGCTATCGTAGCTTCATCCCAAGTAGCTAAATATAAGCTTGATCTATTCTTATCGTCAATTGATGTTAGCCGATTAATGTTTGCTCGTTTTCAAGATTGCTCTTTTTGTTGTGATTGTGTTATGCAGTTTGATGATCTCAAATTGGAGTTATGTCCCAAAGAGAAGCTGAGCAAGAAGCCCGAGGATGCCAGTAAAATAGCATTTGGTAAATGTTTCACGGATCACATGTTTGAAGTGGAATGGGACATCGAAGAAGGTTGGGGACAACCAAAGATTGTCCCGCTGCACCACCTTCCTATTCATCCGGCTGCTAAAGTACTCCATTATGCGAGTGAGGTAGTAATTGGATACACCTGCGCGGTGTCTAAAACGCATAACTTGTGTGTTGGACTGGGGCGAGTTATTTACAAGTTTGGCTTATGGAATTTGTTTTTGTCAATAGTTATTCGAAGGCTTGAAAGCTTACAGAAACGATAATGGGAAAATTGCGTTGTTTCGACCCGACATGAACATTAAACGTATGTTGACATCTGCGCAGCGAGCAGCTTTACCTGTAAGTTGGTCAAGTGGTCATATCATCGACCGGTTCACATTTTGTTTTTACCTTCCCTTCAGTGGTTCCCATTATAATTATTATTACTGTATTATGTTTACAGCAATTTGATGGGAATGAATTCCTCAAGTGTATGAAAAAGTTATTGCAAATAGAAAGGGACTGGGTGCCTTCAACAGCGGCCAGCTCTCTGTACCTCCGACCAACCATGATTGGACATGAGGTACTGTATTTAAAAAATTTTTGTTTTGCTACGCACACACCCTCAACCACTTGTGACTGTCCGTTAAGATCTGGAGAAGAATTGTGATGAAAGGTTGCCGTAAGACGTACGAATGACTTGTTTTCTTTGTGAATTTTTCTTTGTAGCCGTCGCTAGGTGTGGCTGCAAGTAAGAAGGCCATTTTATTTATTATTATGGGACCTGTCGGACCCTATTTCGCCACTGGACTGAAACCCGTATCGCTTCTGGCCGATCCTAAACACGTTCGATCGTGGCCCGGCGGTTGTGGCGATAAAAAGATGGGATCGTACGTGAGACATTTAGTACTATTTGGGGTTACACGTGGGGCTGCACGGATAAAGTTGGGAACGGCGAATTGTGTTGGGCACACCAGTTCTCGTCTGATCACTGCAGTTAAGCAACACAACCCCAGCTAGTACTGACATGGGTGGCCGCTTGGAAAAACTGAGCACTGCTAATACCCAAAAATCGTCTCATTTGCGTAGTGTCTGTGCAGTCTCTGTATAAGAACTACATGGTGGACGGGGCTCTAATGACCTTGTAGTTGAAGGGCCCTAAAACACCAAGAAACAAACAAACGGATAAAATTAAAATTTTCTGTGGGGTGGGAGGTGGGACTAGTGTATAACCCTTTTATGTACTTTTTCTCATTAAGATCTATTCCAATTATAGACTATTTTTATAATACATCTTGCAAAAAATAGGGTAGACCGGCATCCCCCACACAGACAACAAAGCCAATATTCCTGCGGGTTCCGGGTGGGGTGCCCCCAGTCATAGCATGTTCAGTGGACCCGCAGACCAGACCCGATCCTGCCACAGGCGGGATAAGGGTATGATGATAAGGATGAAGGTCATCTCAGTGATTAGTATTTTATTTGTTTTTTTTTTCTTACAGAAACTATGCGCCTACTGTTTTTATCCAGAAACAGGCCGAGGCACAAAACTTTCAACAGGTTCTGTGGTTGTTTGGTAACGATCACCAATTGACGGAAGTGGGAACTATGAATATTTTCGTGTATTTAATAAATGAACACGGAGGTAATAAGTTAGTAATTGATAAGCTAAATTTAATACAAGACTAAATGTTGTTATCTCTCGAAATGAGTGGTGACGATTGGAAATCATTCGTTCATAACGTGAACAGAGGGTAAAAGTTATTATATTTCTCTAATGATCTTGTTCACCGTGACTCGTCTTATCAATTTTAATGATAGCTCGCTTTACGCGAAATTTAAAACAGCAACACTAAAAAAAAAAAAATGTTGATGGCCATCTCGAGATTGACCTAATTTTCACTTTTAGTTTGGAAACGTCATATTTCTCTCATTTTTTAAACCCACTGACTGATATATTTCCTTATCCGTAAGGATATGGTATTGTGTGGGGTGGACGGGGACCTGGTGGGAGATAGGCGGGAGTGAAGGGCTAGAACCTGCAGACCCGACCCTGCCGCAGGCGGAATTAGGGTAGGATGATGACCAGTGGCGTACCGTGGGTGTTCTGCGCCCGGGGACAAAGACCGAAATCTGCGCTCTCTGGCACCCGCTAAGCACATTTTTGTTGTACATTTTTTGCGCCCCCTGTCTTCTGCGCCCGGGGACATCTGTCCCCCCTTGCTCCCCTAGTTACGCCACTGATGATGACTGATATATTTCCCTGTCATTAATTTCAGAAAAGGAATTGATCACTCCTCCACTCAATGGACTCATACTTCCAGGTATCATCAGGCTGAGTTTACTGGAATTGGCTCGCTCCTGGGTAAGTTGCACTTTCTAAAAGTACGCAGTAGTCAAGTGAACAGACAGACGCCCAAGGGTGGAGGTGGGGCAGGAATAGCATGTTTGGACCTGTTCGGTCTTGGGTGACGTGGATAGTTTCTTTCGGACGAGAGAGAGAGAGCGGCTTATTGCGTTGGACACACCAGTTCTCGTCTGATCACTGAAGTTCAGCAACGGAACTCCCGGCTAGTATTACGTTGGGTGGCCGCTTGGGAAAACTGGGTACCGTTAATACCCAAAAATCGTCCCATTAGCCTAGTGTCTATGAAGTCTCTGTGTTAGAACTATGCAGTGGAGGGGGCTTTAAAACAAACTTTAAAACTAAAACAAACAAAAGACAACAACAAAAATTCGGACGAGACAGACAGAGTGGAGTATTGCGTTGGACACATCAGTTCTCGTCTAGTTACTGAAGTTTAGCAACGCAACCCCCAACTAGTACTGGAATGGGTGAGGAGAATGTAGTTGAAGGGCCCTAAAACACCGTGACGTTTTTTTTTTTTAGGGTGCTGGCTTGATCATTTTTGTTTCTTCCGGATTCATGCTGGCAATGTACGATTTACGGTTTGGGCCTAGGGTCCCCGTTAGGGCTTAATCATCTCATTTCTGCCTAAGCGTTTCTGAGCCTTAAATGTTTATATACCTCGGTACTTGCCTAGATGTGTTATCAAATTAAAGCCGTCTGCTGCATAAAATATTGTTGGGATTTCGGTGTTTGAGGCCCATTCTATTCTTTCCGCCTGGGGTCCATAAAATCTTTAATACGGTTTGGCGTCGGATTCACGACGCGGAGTAGACGACACCTTTCTCGTCGTGTAGGAAGGAGTTCGAGCCTCTCCTTTTCCATTTCTTTCCTATAAATAAGTGCGTATGTATGTAATTCGTTCTTTGGTTTCTTTCAGAATGAATTCAAGGTCACAGAGCGAACGATTACGATGAGTGAGGTGATAAAGGCGCAGAATGAAAAAAGGGTAAATATTTCGGTGACGGTGGGCAATTGATAAGTGCCGTCCTCCCTTCCCCACTTGGTGGACAATGAAATTAAGGACTTGCTGAAGAGTGTTATTTTGGGATAAATCAAATCTATTATCTCAGTGGAGTAACACCCGAGTTCCTCTTAAATTGTAGCCCGTGGGCTAAGGTAGTAGTTAACTGTTTAAAAAGAAATGTCCTTTCCGAAAGAAGGGGGAGGGGACCCCCCCACTTCAGAGGTAATCCACTCTGCACCTGTAACTATAATTGACATTGGTTCTTTTTTTTTGTTGCAGCTCATTGAAATCTTTGGCGCCGGAACAGCTTGCGTGGTTTGTCCAGTAAAGTCCATTCATTATTTGGGTAAAGATTACGATGTCCAACCTGAGAATCTGAATTCATCTCTAACGGTTCGCTTCCTAGAGGCTCTCACCGATATTCAGGTAAGAAGACGATAGGGCGAGACAGAAGGACGTGGGGAGGGGGGACATCTGTGGTGCGTGAAAACAACTTTGTCAAAAAATTCTTGTCCTCTTGAACAGAGGCGTCGCTAGGCCTGGCGTCACCTCCTCCTTCCCCCGAACAAAAAAACTTCCTGGTATACCTGCCCATACCGTATGTGTTCATAAAACCCATTAGAGAGCTTGAGTGATCCGTTGGTGTCCAACGTATGTTACGCAAAGTAGGCGAATTACGTCCTGCGCACGAGCAAGATTCCTAATAAGGACATGTGCACTTCCGCAGTACGTAATTCTTCTGCTTTGCGTAACATACGTTGGACACCAACGGATCACTCAAGGTCTCTATAAAAACGGACTTAAGCGACCGCTGTCTGGGCTGTTTGGTTTCCACCTCCTGTTTTGGTCAGTGGTATAACTTGTAGGAGCAATGGGGTCAAATTGCCCCGTGCACCGAACAAAACGCCACCTTCTGAAAATCAGCCGTCTGCTCAGGAAAAGTAACAGGGAGGGGGGGGGGCGCTTTGAATGCCTTTTGCGCCGGGCGCCACAACTAAAGTTACGCCACTGGCTTTGGTGTCACTAGGGCCCGCTCTAAAGGGGGGGGGGGGGCAACCCGCGGGCATTTGACGGGCGCAATGATTTGTGGCGCCAATACACTAGCACCAGTGCAATTTGATGGTATCCACATGCAAGTAAACTGGTGCCAGTAATCACTGCATGTGGAAACTCGCCTTTAGGGTGAGAACAGAGCGCGCGAACACAGCGCTGCTTCAAGGGGCGGCAATTTGTCTTTTTGTCCAGGGCAGCATAAGTGCTAGAGCAGGCGCTGGTGTTACCCGTTGAGGCCCGCACCCTCTAGTGACGCCAGTGCCCCAGAATGTTTTTTTGCACTACCACCACTATCTTTCTCATCCTTCCCTTCACTAATTTGTGAGGGGCGGTTATTTAATGGTCACTTTTGTGTCTTCTACATTTGCAGTACGGTCGACGACCTCATCCTTGGGCATTCGATATAGACGCTTAGGGCGTACGACAGTGCGCCTGTGTGTAGTTTGCTCATTGATCAACATTGTAGATAACAGAGTGCCCTAGGGAAGATGTGGAGGCGCTGCTATTTGGTGTAGACGTCATTGTCATGACAACTTAGGAACTTTAAGAAAGTGGCTGTTGTAGGAGTTTGTGAACCCGCGAGGTGGCGTCGCTGTCGTCAACGTCGTAAGCTGGAGCGTCGTTATGAGAGGTTCTGTCGACGTGTATGTACAATTTATATTTGGGATTTCGTGCTGGTGCCAATTGTTGGAACGTTTGAAGCGACCATTTCCGGTAGTTAGTAGCAGTAGTTTTGGGAATTAATTCGTCTGCCCCTCGTTTTTCGCATTATCAACCCCTTTATTGCTACGGTGGCAAAACTACAAGGGACAATTAATTATTCGGCTGGAGTTGGGGGATTCGGCCCCCTCTTCCTCCATCTACACACGCAATGAATCCAAATAAGACTGACTCACATGTACTACGTCATTTTGGACCTCATAAGGATGCCAATTCATCACGTTGTTTTTTTTCCCTTTTGGTAAAATAATACCGGCCATTGTTGTATAAATATCAAGTTGTTGGCAATGCAAGGTTTCACATTCACTTCCTAACCTATTCTTGTACCTCCCCCGTTTATCGAAATTGACTAAATAATAATGTTTAAAATGAAATAGGAGAGGCATTTTGGCTCTTTGCGCTATTCAAAGTTGATATGGCGGCCCGTGACTAGGTAGTAAAACGGCCGCTAACCCGTTTTTCTTTCAAATCAGAAGATAACTGCAATAATAATAATAATAATAACCACACTGCATCTTCTGGCAGAGCAAGCAAAAAAATAAGTGTTAACGTATTAAGAAACTGCATAATATTTAATTAATAGTATTCTTGTTATTAGATGCAGAAATATTTTACTTTTGAGTAGGGTAGGTGGGGGTAAAAGTATGCATGGGGTAAAAGACGGCCGAGAAAGGGCTTTGCAAAGTCACGACTTCACTCTGTTAATAAGTGTCCAATGGAATTGGCTCTTTTCAGTGGAGTTAGTCAAGATCCCAACGTAGAAACTTCATGCAGAATCTTGGGACTACTGATGAATGATTCCTCTAAATATTTAA
The DNA here is from genome assembly GCA_013389805.1 of Trigoniulus corallinus. Lineage (NCBI taxonomy): Eukaryota > Metazoa > Arthropoda > Diplopoda > Spirobolida > Trigoniulidae > Trigoniulus > Trigoniulus corallinus. The sequence goes on from JAAFCE010001036.1 coordinate 6,439,451, forward strand.
AAACTACAAAATTGCAAACTTTTACCCCTACCTACCCTGTATTTAAAACGGCTCTTCCTTAAGACGTTTTAGTATTTTGTAAAGTAACTTATGAATTATTAGCTCATTTTGTTTCCCCCCCAATTCGTAGTTTAGTAATAATACCCTTCCGTCCACAAGGTGGGGTCTCGGCAGACCCCAGACCTAGAAAATTGTGTCTACACATGTATAACTTTCTCCAATCTTAACTAACCTTTGAGTACCTGTTCTCCCATGTTTTCCTTACCTATCTAGGGAAGTTGGCAGGTCTCCTAAGTCATCATCATCATCATCATCATCACACCCTTGTCCCGCCCATGGCGGGGTCGGGTTTGCGGGTTCTAATCCTCCACTCCCGTCTATCCCCAACCAGGCTTTCATCCACCCCACATGCCATCATGTCCCTCTGTACCACCTGCTCCCACGTCCGCTTGGGTCTCCCCTACTCCTAATGCCACCCACCACCTGTTGCCTCATAATATACCGCATGAGCTCCTCCTCCCCCTTTCGCATCACTGGCAGGTCTCCTAAGTAATTAGATTGCTTAACCAGAAATATTAATGCTAATCATTTTGGCAGGTCTCCCAAGTACTGTAATTAGCATATTTTATTTCTGGTTAAGCAATGCAACCCCTGGTCAGAAACACTCAGTACTACAGCAGACGTGGGAGCAGGATGTCCATCAGGATATGGTAGTGTCTGGGGACCTGGTGGAAGATAGGCAGGAGTGAAGGATTAGAACCTGCAGACCCGACCCTGTCATAGGTGGGATAAGGGTATGGTGATGATGATGTCTTGGATATTATAGAATTTTTTTAACATGTTTCCAAATTATTTTCATTGCTTAACCTTTATATGGATGGTATTTAATTCAATATCCGTAATAATGCCTTTAATCTGAATATTTCATCCTTGAAATTCAAAAGGTCTTTTTGGGGTCATAACAGACCCCCCCCACCTTGCAGTGTTGCCAGAAATCGTCACCTTGTGGACGGAAGGGAAGGATAATAATAAATTTGTGTGCATGTTCAGTAGTGATATGATCACCTAACCCTCTTTTTTTTTTTGTGTGTGGAATTGATTGTAACGAATTTGGTCAAATGCGATGACTGTGATTGGGATGTGGATTTGGTCAACTCCCCTGCTTTACACGCTTAATTCCGACATATACGTACTGTATTAAAACCAATCGAAATTTTGATTTTCTGTGCTATTAGTTAAATAAACCATTTCAAAACAGGGTTGTTGTGCTACTTTCTAGGCTCATAGTCATACGAGGCACAGGTTGGGGAGGGGTCAAAAACACATTATTTCGCTGATGGATTGACCACAGGGGCGATGGGAACCGGCAAGTGCAACCGTCTAATTCCGAAAGGAAAACTATCTCATGTCTAGGGGAGCGGCTGTATTGCGTTGGACACACCAGTTCTCGATTGATAACTGAGACTAAGCAACGCAACCCTAACTAGTACTAGCAAAGGTGACCGCTTGGTAACACGGGGTACTGCCAATGCGCCCATAAATCGTCGTTAACAGTATAGTCTGTGCAGACTCTGCATTAGAACAACGCGAAGAGAGGGTTTATTTGCAGCACCCAACGTTCTTTACCAACCACCCATGTTGGTATTGACGTGGGCTTGCTCTGCTTAACTTCAGTGATCTCACGGCGCAAGAACGTTGGGTGCTGCAAATAAACGCTCTCTTCGTCCATTCACCTACCTCCTCATCTCCCGTGGGCAGCCTCCTAAGGGTTCATCCTGTTATGGCTGCCTGGCTTACTCCCCAACCCATGGAACTAATCCAGTGGACGGGGTTCTAATAACCTTTGTAGTTAAAGGGCCCTAAACCACCCAAGAAACAAAAAACCTTGTGTCTACGGCAGGGCCAATTGTCAATCGTCCTGTTTGTGTCTTCGGAAACACCAGGACGAACTGTTAGACTGTAATTTTTACGTGGTTCATTTCAAACTTAATCCCTGAGAATTTTAATAATCTTTTACTCCATGTAGAAAGGGTTCTTTCCCATGCGGCGTGGTATAAATCATGCACACCTCCCAGCAGTGGGCTGGCCCAGTGTTGCCAGATTGGGCTACAAGTAGCGAATTGGGCTACTTTTTAAGTGTCCTTGCTACAAAAAATTCGAATTGGGCGACACGCTACTTTTTGGGCTACCTTTAATTGTCTGAGAGCTATAAATCTTTAAAATACGCTACTTTGTTATAGTTACATATAAAGGTGCAATCATCATAATAATACCCCTATCCTGTCTGTGGTAGGATCGGGTCTATGCGCTCTTGCCCGCCACTCCCACCAATCTACCACCAGGTCCTCATCCGCCTCTCATGTCTGCTTTGATCCCCACTGCCCCGGGTGGTTCCAACAACCAATATTCCTGTAATGGACCTAACGAGCTCCTCCTCCCCTCTTCTCATTACGTGTCCATACCACCTCAACTTCCTCTCCTCATCTTTTCCGTGATGTCCCCCACCCCTGGCTAGCTATAATATACCCATTCCTAATTCTATCAGCTCTCGACACCCTACTCATGTACCACAGCATTCTCATTTTGGCTACTTGCATTCTGTTTACGTGGCTCTTTCTCACTGCCCAACACTTTGATCCATATAACATAGCCACTGCCCTGCAAAACTTCTCTTTTACTTGATTGGGACCCTCCTATCACAACAGAACTCCAACCATCCCTAATTGATTCTGTGGGTAACTGTCGAATCTATCTCCCCATTGCTCTGGATCACTGATCCTAATTACTTCACTTCCTGCACCTTTGTCACCAGTTCCCCAGGAAGCTAACCCAACTAACCAGACCTAACCATATAAAATTAACCTAACCTAGAACAAAGAATTTCATCAGGAAAAGTTCATAGTAGGAAAATGATTCATTTTTATTTGGGCTACAAATGCTTCAAATCCGTTACTTTTGGTGTACAGCAATGCTACTTTTTAGTCTTCAGATCTGGCAACACTGGACTGGCCACTAAATATTTATGTGGAAATATTCTTATCTCTAGCCGTCTGATGTTGAACAGAACAATTACAACGATGCGAGACTCTTTCCAGACTCTCCGGCCTCTTTCTCGCTCGAACAAGAGCTGGAATCGA
>JAAFCE010001036.1:6442687-6466168 GCA_013389805.1 Trigoniulus corallinus
ATCACCAGTCACAGCCTGACCAGGTAAGGAACACTCCTTCCACTTTTACTGTTGAAATCATTGCATTTCTAAGCAATTGGTGCCACTGCCATCAACACTACCACCTCTGTAAGTCAGCTCTCCAGCCGCGTAAAATATTTGCAAAAAAATGCTGGCAGGTATCACGTTAAATTCGCAAGCATTTGGTAATGTTTCGACCACTGTGTGCAAACATAGACGAGTATTTGCTGTTTAAAAACGTTCCACGAGCGGTAGATGGAAGAGACATCACAGTTGCACCAGTTGCCAGTAACATTCGCACCTTGTCAGTGTGATGCGTAATCAAATGCTCACAAACCAATAATAGTTCGTGGTGAACGTTTGCTCCATTGCGAATCCAACCAAAAACCGCATAATAAATATTTCTTACACATGTTTAGGTGTATCCCAGAAATGCAGGTGGTCGGTAGCACCCGGGGTAGGGGGAGATCTAAACAGACGTAGGAACAGGTTGTCCGTAAGAACATGGCAGTGTGCGGGGTCTTAGGCGGCTCATGGGGCAGGCAAACCTAAGCGGCTAATTTCAGAGGTACTTTCTTTGCCATGCAGTCTATCGGTCATTTGAAATGTTCATTGTTTTTGTTGCTGTTTGTTTGTGTTTAAGGTCCCGTCAACTACGAGGTCATTAGAGACCCGTCCACTGTATAGTTCTAATGCATAGACTGCACAGACACTACACTAATGCGACGATTATTGGGTATTAGCAGTACCCAGCTTTCCCGAGCGACCACCCATGTCAGTACTAACTGGGCTTGCTTAACTTCAGTGATCAGACGAGAACTGGTGTGTCCAACGCAACTCACCGCTCCCTTGAACTGTTCATAGTCCTGGGGTTCCCAAACTTCTCTGATTGGTGCAGCCTTTTCCAAATGTTGGCTTTCTCGAGGCGCCTCCTTGTTGCCGTCAAAATAATGCATTGGCAATGAGACAAATGCCAAGGGCGTGAGGGACGCTCGGACAATTTAGAACTGCATTAAATTTATTGGGGGGCGGCGGCGATGGACCTACTTGCCTAGAGCATCTGAAACTCAGGAGCCGGGCCTGTATGGGGTGGACAAGGAACTGGTGGGAGATAGACGGGATTGGAGAGCTAGAACCCCGCAGACCCGACCCCGCCATAGGCGGGAGTATTCATTGACATGACCCAAAAACAACTGAAACACGAACAAACGTTTTTTTGGGCACGCATGACGCCTCCATGAAAAGCGCTTTCAAACCTCCTGCACACCTGGAACAAAACAACTTCCCGTGAATTTGTCTTTACCAGCCATAATCTTAGCGTGCTAAACGTTTGCACCGGTTTGATCCTGGATGAGACGTGTAATATGTATGTGGATGTGGCGGCCTCCTTTCAACTTTCCCTGCCTATGGAAGCATCAGGTTCCCAATTTTTTGCCTCATTGGGACTCATGAGCAATCTGTTGGGGGTAATTTCACGCAGCCGACTGCCAACTTAACGCTGCAGCCATCTGGTTATTTATCGTCAGTCTCATTGCCTTCGTCGGGACAATTTTTCTTTTACCGACGCCAATTTCGTCCGAAATGGGAAAGAAGTTCCGATAGGTTGGGAACCACCCCAAGTGTCAGGTATTTGTCTTACAGGAAAATGTCCGGCGCCGATAAGTAACAAGCTCAGTGACCACAATGCCGTTCTTGGACCTATCCGAACTAATGGCCTGGAGATAACCCCGACAATCTTCAGAATATATAGGAACCTTAGTCTACGGGCTGGTGCACCTGGTCCAATTGTTTTGTTTGTTTGTTGGTGTTTAAGGTCCCGTCAACTACAAGGTCATTAGAGACCCGTCCACTGCGTAGTTCTAATGCATACACTGCACAGACACTACACTAATGCGACGATTATTGGGTATTAGCAGTACCCCAGCTTTCCCGAGCGACCACCCATGTCAGTACTAACTGGGCTTGCGTTGCTTAACTTCAGTGATCAGACGAGAACTGGTTTGTCCAACGCAACTCGCCGCTCCCACCTGGTCCAAGGCCCATTTGAGTATACTACGAAAGAAGCACATGCGTGTTTTCGAGTATCGTAAGTCTAATTTATTTCTAGAGAGAATAATGGACACGTATTTGGGAGACCAGAGACCCAACTCTACTTCTCAATGGAATTCGAACAATACCAGGAACATAAGTCCAGGGCACATCTCAGTAGCCACCGTAGGAAATTGGCCTTCGTATTACGACGTTACCAACGGAAATGAGATTGCAGACACTTACTTGGACGACTCGATGACAGCGCCTCGAACACCTGACATCGGACAGGAACCACCACGTAAGGCCTGCATTCATTTCACACCCTCCCTACCTCTTTTGTTGGGGAGGGGGGGCGAATCCGAATCACAACTGAGTTGCTGTACTCACCAAAAATATATTTGCAGCAGTATCCTTGTTGGCAGTAGCAGACATAAGACTTCGTAGTCGGTATCCCATTCAAGTAACGTGTCCACACTGTACCACCACAGTCGTCACCATGATTGTCCCGAAACGCGGCCTGGGCTCTTATCTTGGATGCTGTCTCCTGAGTATCCTATGGTAAGTAAATATTTCTTCATCATCAGCAGCAGCAGAACATGGTCATCAGTGCATTAGGATTGAGATTTTCAGGAAAACGGAACAGGTTTGGCCAAGGGCTTTTCATGATGTTCTCAGGCCCAGAAGACGATGGGATACAGCGAGATAAGGCGAAGACAGGAGGAGAAAGAAACCACTTAATCCTTTGACCTTACCGTAGTATACTTTTTTCTTGCAGTTTATGTTGCATTCCACTCTTTTTACCATCACTGCAAGACATTCAACACTACTGTCCCCACTGTAGCCAACTCATCGGTGTATGTACAGCAATCTGATAAACGTCTGACATCTTGATAAACGTCCAGAAGATATCTGAAAATCCAGGCGAAATTCGGTCCCAACTCCTCCTCAGCGACACAATCCAGTCACCACAAAGGGTTGTTGTAGTAGTATTCAAATATAGTAAAACCTTACATATCCAGCAGTTGGGGTTATCATTCATCATACCACTTCTAACGAGTCCTCTGTTTTGCGACGGTCAATGAGCGACTTCGTTACAGGGGGCCCATTCATCCTTTTGACCAGGGGCCTATAAAAACCTTAATTTGAACACTGATCACATCTTGCAAACCCAGATTACGCCAACATAGGAACTAGTCAAGGTCAGTAGAGCCCCGTCCACAACATAGCTCTTATGTAGAAACTGCACAGACACTACACTAATGCGACGATTTTTGGGTATTAGCAGTACCTAGTTTTCCCATTCGGCCACCATTGTCAGTACTAGCTGGGGTTGCGCTGCTTAACTTCGGTGATCAGACGAGAACTGGTGTGTCCAACGCAATTCGCCGCTCCCATCTTTGTATACCAAACTTGACTCCTTTGTGACATCGGTGTGTGTCCGTGTGCAGGATTCGATCCTAGCCAAGTACGGTGCTACTACCATTCTTCAAAACCCTCGTTATCACAGTATGTCACCTGGTTAGTAACACAGAACCCATTCCCACTTAAAAAGAGCTTATGAGCCTCAGGCGTTTAAGAGAGCCGTCCCAGCAGCTCCGATAAGTGGTCAATTTTAAGAGCCCATACTGTAGAGATCAAGGAGGTCGTTTCCGTATCCATAACGTCTCACTTAATCTGGGGTTAGTTTAAAATAGGCCCTACCCTCAGCCTGGAATCAACTTACCATTCCTATTTGTTTTGTTGGTGTTTTAGGGCCCTTCAACTGCAATGGCCATTATAGCCCCGTCCACTGCGTAGTTCCAAAGTAGTCTGCACAGACACTACGCTGTTAGGACGATTTGGGCATTAGCAGTAACCAGTGCTCCGAAGCGGTCATCCATGCTGGTATTAGCTGGAGTTGCGTAGCTCAACTTCAGTGATCAGACGAGAACTGGTGTGTCCAACGCAATACAGCCGCTCTTACCTTTTCTAGTCGGTCAGGGTCAACACTTTTCAGTTTGGGAACTCAATCAAAAATCTTAAAATATCGATTAAAGACATCATCGAAACATTGACAACAGTCACAAAAAATTCATACCTTGAGAACACGATTTAACGTACAATTGTCATCGTAAAGTCATTAAATCCGGCAAGAATTCAAACCTTCAAATTTCTATATATTCTCTTCAATTTGAACGTTTAACATGTTTTTTATTTAATTGCTGTAAAATAAGAAAATTATTACAAGCATTAATTAAGAATATAAATAATATCATATACAATTAAGTGAAAATGTGAGGAGAGAGACAAAGAGAAATGCTTACACGTAACACACACATCTTGGCTTGGGACGTAGAGATCAAATTTAACGGCACCTCTTTTTTGGATATTTTTTTAGAAAAAAAAAATTCAACTGTCGTTATTTTATTTTTCATGTTTTGAAAATTTCGGGAGGAAAAAAAAAACGATGAGCAGGATGGGACTGAAATACCTCAACATTTAAAATAAAAAAAACTTTTTAAATCTTTCACAGAAACCGAAATGCCATACGGTAACAACAAAAATATTTCGCTACAAAATTTACAATCACAGACCGGACAGAAGAGAGTGGACAGAATAGACTGAAAGAGGAATTAAAAAACACACGGTATGGACTGAACTAATTAAAAACCCAAGGATTGTCCATAAATGACAATCAACTGTAGCAGTAGCAGCATAAAACAATGATTAGTAGTCAAAAAAGTGGTAAATGACATCAACTGACCACCACCAAAATAACGACCCATTAGAACCGCATTCAGGACTACTAATTACCACCTGACTAGTAATGTCTGTCTTAACCTCGAATAGAACCAACTCTTCCTCCGTTAAGGGCACCAGGACACAGAAAGCCCAGTGTCCAGTAGTAGTGGACCTTAACTTAACAGCACGGAAACGGTTGTTGTTGTTTGTTTGTTGGTGTTTTAGGGCCCTTAAACTACAAGGCCATTAGAGCCCCGTTCACTGCATAGTTCTAATGCAGAGACTGCACACACACTACTACTGATGCGACGATTTTTGGCTTTCCCAAGTGACCACCCATTTTAGTACTAGCTGGTGTTGCGCTTCGTAACTTCAGTGATCAAACGGAAACTGGTGTGTCCAACGCCATTTGCCACCCCCCCCCCCCTTATAAACACATCAACTAAAAAGTCTCAAAAATCACTGGACAGAGGGTCGGTCACCTCTAACAGACACAAGCTGCACAGAAGTTCATCGTATTCTTTAAGAGACATTCAAGAGTTCCCCGAGTCCAAGAGTCCCCGATTTTTTTTCTTTTTGCTCGTTGGTTTGTTTGTTGTTTGTTGGAGTTTTAGGGCCCTTCAACTACAAGGTCATTAGAGTCCCGTCCACTGCGTAGTTCTAATGCAGAGACTGCACAGACACTACACTAATGCGACGATTTTTGGGTATTAGCAGTACCCAGTTTTCCCAAGCGGCCACCCGTGTCAGTACTAGCTAGGGTTGTGTTGCTTAACTTCAGTGATCAGACGAGAACTGGTGTGTCCAACACAATTCACCGCTCCCCCTGGAAATGGCCATAAAAGAAGAGAAAGAACCTATCTGAACCACTCATCATCGACTCCATCCTAGAACTGATCGACCTTAACTAGGAGGAGAGTCTCGAACCAGCAGTCTTTCAAGCACATGCACAAACCTGGGAATAATGAGATATCGTCCAGACACGTCACAACACCTACAGGAAAGGGAGGGGGGGTAAATTTCCAGTCTGTCAGAAATGGGGCCGATGGAGAACAGGGAACAGGAAGACGAAACGGTTGCACCAGAGGACAGAAAAGAGGCGAAGGGGGGAAAAGAACGAAAGGAAGAACTGAGGAGGGAGATAGATATGGAGTGGAGGAGGAATTAGAGGAGAGAAAGGGGTAGAAGGACTTTTATAAAACGAGACTCACGTCCGAAAAAAAGTATTTCTAAATGCTAAAATTGAACGGAGCTGTCCACTACTAAACAGCATTATGCGCACCTCTCTAAGCTACAAAAATACATTCTTGCTGAGCATCGAAGAACACATGGACAAATGACAATTTGTCTACAAATTCTTGCTGAAGAAAACGAAAACATCACTGCCACAATTTCTAATCCAGTCTGACGAAATATTTATAACCACTTCAACATCAAATTCTGTGCTGCGCCTTGCTGCCACCCCTTCCCCCAACAAAAAAATATTTACTACAGGATGGCAACAATGGCGAATTTGCGCTTAAAACATGGAACCGCTGGACAATCCCAAACCGTCCACTATTAAAAACTGCTTCTGAAGGTTAAAAGTCAGGGTAGATGAAAATTCTATCTTTACGTATTACACACGATACATGCGACCTTTATGTGACGGGACAGTTGACAACAGGAAAGGAAGGTAGGAGCTGAAAGGACCGAGGTCAGATTTCCCCCCACAGGACGAAATGTGGGGGAGGGGGAAATAGTCAACTTGTCAAACAAGAAAGCCTTACATATTACATTAGATACACACAGCCGTTATGCGACGGGACAGCATAGTGACATTGGGATTGGAGAGGAAAGGCCAAAGTAGGGGATAAGGGGGAAGGGGGGGGGTCAATTGGTTAAACAGGTCTGATAACCGACTGGTAGAAAGGGATAGTGTGACAGAAAGACAGAGCGAGGTTGCAAACTGTCAAGATAAAAATAAAAAAAATAATTAAAAACCACAAAATCTAGACACACTGTAATAAAAAATGGGTAAAGGGAGGGCATCCAACCATCCCTCATCAAGGTGATTTCTCCTTAAGCGTCTTTTTTGTCCTCTCTTTCACAGCACTCTCTGGGGGAAAGAGAAGCTGGGTCCTTCTTCTCAGGTGTCGTGAGATCTTTGTAAGAAGACGACTTTCTCAAGCCAGCCGTGCTACTGCCAATAGCATTATGATAGAAAACCGATACCGCCACTATGACAGAACGTAGCCCCAGGCTTCCTATTGCGCACGTGGTGGCACCTCCTTGCTGCCAAACACTGACCACATTCACTGAAACAGGAAGACAATCAGCATGGTTATGCAACACTTACTCAAAAGAAAAAGAATTCCTCCACAGTTTCAAAAACACAAGGGCTCTGACCAACCTCAGGCAGTTGTCTATCAGCATCATGCTGGACATAATTAAGCTAACGGATTAATAACAGCCACATAATTACCAATTATCTGAAGCAGCAGATGAGTAGTGATGGCTGCTAAAGAAGTCCTAGCTTGAGCTTTCTCTGTTGTGCCTTGCATACTCCAAACGAATATAGCCATTCCTATCAACAAGAAATATCATCATCAAACGTCACATCTTGATTACGTACAAGTCTGATGTTCAACAGTTCCTGGACGGGCAATTACAAACAGTACCACGTCTTTTAACGCCAATGACAAAAGGCACACTTCAGTTCTCCCGCGACCTCCACCCGGCAGGAGCGGATCCAGGGGGAGCACTTCAAAGTGCGCCCCGAATAATTTTAAATATTCAGAATCCCTTTGTATAATTCTAGCTAGCAATTACGGTCCTCTACTGCCCCATGGAATGCAACTGTTGCAGTGGCAGGATAGAAACGACGAACAGCAATGTAAAAATGTCGCGTTAGTTGCAAAGTTGAATCATGCATCAGTTGAAATATGCGCCCCATTGAGGTACTGAAGGGGGAAGAGCAAGTGTTGCATTGCTCCCCCCTGGATCAGCCACTCCGACCCGGCGCGAACCCATGTACTTTAAGATGAAAAGTAACTACAGTGTACATCCTGAAAATTACCCACTGATGCTAAACAGCACGCGTGCGCTTCAGCGCACGAAGAAGTTTCCTAAGCTAACTCATTCGATGTCTGGTGTGCAGTAGTGAAAGTGTAAAGCACAGAAACGGGCAGGCCCCAACTATAATTTTTGTTCGCTAAACACTGATAGCATTTCTTGACTCGACTTCAGGTGCAAGTTCGATCCTTGGTAAAGTTGGAGGGCTTACTTACGTAGTTGCTACATATACACTCTAGCAGCTCGCCCCTTGGCTTAAGTTGTACTTACACACCTCGCATTACGAAGGCGAGACCTACGTAGAGTCGTAGGCATATCTCTCTTTCAGCTGAGGATCGAACTTGCACATCATTATCATACCCTTATCCCGCCGGTGGCAGGGTCAGGTCTGCGGGTACCCGTCTACCCTAAATACTACCTTATCCTTATGAATAACCTACTCCTACGTCTGTTTCGGTCTCAACCTGCCCCGGGTGCTTCCAACCACCTGAATTCCTGAAATGGACGTAACGTGCTCCTCCTCCCCTCTTCTCATTACGTGCCCATACCATCTCAACTTACTCTCCCTCATTTCTTCTGCCATGTCCCCATCTCCAGACTACCTCTAATATACTCATTCCCAATTCTAGCAGCTCTCGACAATAGGCGGGAGTGGAGGATTAGAACCCGCAGACTCGACCCTGCCTCAGGCGGGAGGAGGGTGAGATGATGATGGTGGTGGTTGCTGCTTCGGTAAAGAATGATTTCAATTGCCATCTGGTGTGCAGGTGACCCGAGTTCGATTCCAAACTGATTGTGTCCATTGATTTGTCGAGACGTTGGTTGTGTGTTGCGATCATCATCATATCCCTATGCCGCCTGTGGCAGGGTCGGGTCTGCAGGTTCTAGCCCTCCACTCCCGCCTATCTTCCACCAGGTCCCCCGTTCACCCCACGCACTACTATATCTTTACCCACAACCTGGTCTCACGTCTGCTTCGATTTCCCCCTACCCCGGGTGCTTCCGACCACCTGCATTCCTGTAATGGACCTAACGAGCTCCTCCTCCCCTCTTTTCATTAGGTGTCCATACCACCTTAATCTATTCTCCCTCATTTTTTTCGGTGATGTCCACCACACCCAGGCTATCTCAATACATTCATTCCTAATTCTATCAGCTCTCGACACCCCACTCATGTACCGCAGCATCCGCATCTTGGCTACTAGTATTCTATTGACGTGGCTCTTCCTCACTGCCCCAACACTTTCATCCATATGACATAACGGGCCTAACCACTGCCCGGTAAAACTTACCTTTCAACTTGATTGGGACCCTCCTATCACACAGGATTCCATTTGCCTGTGTCCACTTCAACCATCCCCAAATGATTCTATGGGTCACATCCAACTTGCATATCATGAGTTCAAGACGTAAACACATTACCAAACTACGTTCAGTAATCTAAGCTAGTTGAAGGATGACGAAACCAAAGTGTTCACTACTATTTTTTCCTTGCCTTTTTTTTGTTCCTTTTACGCAGTTCAAAAATCTCTTAACAAGCGTTAAAACAACAACAACAACAAAAAACATTCAAAGCCGATAACAAACACATACAAAAATAACGACTGCAGACAACTATATAAAAAAAAAAACCAAAATACAAACCGAGTAACGTCCCTCCCAAAAGTCTCGTAGACAAAGCTGCGTCTGGTCCTTCGCTTTCCAAAGGGTACTGTAACACCAATAAATGAAAGTGACGAGGGAAAATGAGTGCCTGTAATACAAACGATAGAACAATGTAATAATCGGGCAAATCGCACATTCGTCTCTCATCACCATCATCATCATTATTATTGTTATTACCAAAAGTCCTTGGGAAGTTACTAGCACTGCCAGAGCAAGATGCCAAACCCAAAATCCTCTGGGGAATTTGACATACAAATGTTCGTTATGGCCCAAAAGTTGACTAATCTGAAATTATAAACGAATATATATTGATTTAGAGAAAGCCAGCGACTAGAGAAAAACGACCACAATGTCCTCCTTTCCACTATGTACATATTTATCGCGAGTTAGGGGAAGCAATAAAAAAAAACTAATAGCTGAAAAAAAATGGTTGACAAATGGGAAGCAATAACCACCTACAATATTCAATTTGGAAAGTCCTACACTGTCACAATATAACAATTGATCACACTCCCCCCCAAAACACTAATTCTCCATTATCATCATACCCTTATCCCGCCTGTGGCAAGGTCAGGTCTGCGGGTTCTAGTCCTCCACTCCCGTCTATCGCCCACCAGGTCCCCGTCCACTCCACACGCAAACTATTTTCCCGGTTTTGCCAGTAAGGGTCCTCACCTTCCATGTTCCTAATCTATAGACTTCCCCCTATTCTTCCTAAACATGCTCTGACTGGGGGGAGGGGAGAGGAGCGGCTTATTGCGCTGGACATGCCATTTCTCGCCTGATTACTGAAGTTAAAGGAACGCAACCCCAGTTAGTACTGACATGGGTGGCCGCGTGGGAAAACTGGGTACTGCTAATACCCAAAAATCGTCGCATTAGTGTAAGTGCCTGCGCAGTCTCTGCATTAGAACTACGCAGTGGACGGGGCTCTAATGACCTTGTAGTTAAAGGCCCCTAAAACAGCAAGAAACCAAAATTGACTGGGGGTACCACAACCAGGCGTCTGGAACCCACAAGAAATTCGACTGAGTTGTCTGCGGGGGGATGCCGGTCTACCCAAGATAAAAAAAAAACCCCTAGTTCTCAAGTGACAAGAAATTGTCAGCAGTTTGTATCCACACAACTGGTGGAGAGAGGATAGAGAGGAGAGAGGAGGAGAAAGAGAGGAGAGAGATGAGAGAGAGATGAGAGAGAGAGATGAGAGAGAGAGGAGAGAGAGAGAGGAGAGAGAGAGGAGAGAAGAGAGAGGAGAGGAGAGGAAGAAGAGAGAGAGAAGAGAGGAGAAAGAAGAGAGAGGGAAGAGAGGAGAAAGAAGAGAGAGAGAAGAGAGGAGAAAGGAGAGAGAAGAGAGGAGAAAGAAGAGAGAGAGAGGAGAGAGAAGAGAAAGAAGAGAGAGAAAGGAGTAGAGAGAGAGAGGAGAGAAAGAGAGGGAGAGAAAGAGAGGGAGAGAGAGAGAGGAGAGAAAGAGAGAGAGAGAGAGGAGAAAGCGAGAGAAAAGAGAAAGAAGAGAGAGAGAGAGATAACTAGAAGTGTGTAAAGATAACCACAAATCAATTCTCAGGAACTGTATTCAACTTCAACCGTAAACATATCTTACTTTAGATCTGTGAATATCACCATTGTCCGTTTCACCGACACCCAAAATCTTCCTCGTCTTTAATCTACTGTGTAGGTCTCCACTGCTGTGTTTTCTGCAAAAAAAAAACCAAAGCAACTATTAAATAATGTGTGCCACTCACTACTTTTGAAACAAAACAAAAACGAGATCACATCCTTGATAACCAATGATTGAATCTCCAGAAAGGAGAAATCGTCAGAATATCTGCCTGATGATGGTGCAGGTGGTCTACGAATTTTTAATTCAACGCCAGCTGTTCACTAGTACGCGTCACCCTTTTTTTAGTGCCCTAAAGGTCAATAGATTACATGTACCCAACATTTCACAAAAACATCAAGACAATGAACCTGGGAAGTTGCTGCATTCCTCACAAACTCTCGGTCGTTGGTAAGTGCAAAAATTAGGCTTTCTCACTTGTAGATAGATTGATTCCTCGAATAACAAACTGTTTTCTTGCACAATATGAACTACTAACAACACTCCTCGCAAAGGCAGTAGCAGCAGCAGCAGCACTGATACGTGCTCAAATCACAATCCACTGTGTCACTATGATCTATGTGAAAAGAGCTCTCCCCACTCCAGTGACACCACATGCATCTCTCAACTATCTATATCTTGGCAATTTTTGATTCTATTTCAACTTTGCAATCGTGTAAGAGCAGCACAAGCAGTATGCAGAGAGCGTTGCCAAGGATATATTAATCACTCATCGCCACAATTTTTAATCTTTCAGTTAACATTTTCAATTTATCGCTTTGTTTATATTACTATTAAAAATAAACAAACAACACACAATAAGGAAAGAAGTACAGTGAGAGAGAATACGGAGGGATTAGTTCGGACATTGCCTTTCAAATCCAAAAAAAAAGCAAATGTAATCACAAACCCCATTTGAACTCGGAAAGCCAACCTACTTGACGGAGGTTATTTCACAGGTGCTAGAACGGAGTCGCTGTTTGTTGGTGTTTAAGGGCTCTTCAACTACAAGGTCATTACAGCCCCGTCCACAGTCTAGTTCTTATGCAGAGACTGCACAGAAACTACACTAATGCCACGATTTTTGGGTATAAGCAGTACCCAGCTTTACCAAGCGGCCATCCATGTCAGTACTAGCTGGGGTTGTGATGCTTAACTTCAGGGATCAGACAAGAACTGGTGTGTCCAACGCAACTCGCCGCTCCCTCTGATCACTGAAGTTAAGCAACGCAAGCCCAGTTTGTACTGACATGGGTGGTCGCTCGGGAAAGCTGGGTACTGCTAATACCCAATAATCGTCGCATTAGGGTAGTGTCTGTGCAGTCTATGCATTAGAACTATACAGTGGACGGGTCTCTAATGACCTTGTAGTTGACGGGACCTTAAACTCCAACAAACAACAACAACAACAACTAGTCCAGTGGTCTTCAAACTTTGTCGACTCACGGAACCCTTAGTAAATCCCCCCCCCCCCCCCCACCCACCTTTAGAAAAGCATATCTTGCCGCTGATAACGAACTTTCATTTTGACTCGCGGAATCCCCGAGATTTATTGAGGAACCCTGGGGTTCCGCGGAACACAGTTTGAAGACCGCTGCTCTAGTCCCTTCTCCATTTGTTTGTTTCTCTTCTAGGGCCCGGGAACTACAAGGTCATTACAGCCCCGTACACTGCGTAGTTGTAATGCAGAAACTGCACAGATACTACACATTAATGCGACGATTTTTGGGCAATAGCAGTACCCAGCTTACCCAAGCTGGCGTAGCTTAACTTCAGTGATCAGATGAGAGAGAGGGAGCTGCGTATTGCGTTGGACACACCAGTTCTTGTCTGATCGGTGAAGTTCAGCAACGCAACCCCACCTAGTACTGACATGGGTAGCCGCTTGGGAAAACTGGGCACTGCTAATACCTAAAAATCGCCGCATTAGTGTAGTGTCCGTGCAGTCTCTGCATAAGAACTATGCTGTAGACGGAGCTCTAATGACTTTTGTAGCTGAAAGGCCCTAAAACACCAACAAACAACAACAACTGACATGGGTGACCGGTTGGGAAAACTGGGCACGGCTAATACCTAAAAAAATCGTAACATTAATTCAGTGTCTGTGCAGTCTCTGCATCAGCACTACGCAGTGGACGGGGCTCTAATGACCTTGTAGTTGAAGGGTCCTAAAACATCAACGAGCCAAAAGAAAATAAAATCAGACTAGAACTGGTGTGTCACACGCAATTTGCCGCTGACATAGTACGGAGAGATGAAATAAGAAAGAGGAGAATCTACTTTAAAAATAATAATAATAACAAACCGACCGCCCCACACTCCATGTAACCACAGGGTTTGTTGTTGTTTGTTTGTTGGAGTTTAAGGTCCCGTCAACTACAAGGTCATTAGAGACCCGTCCACTGTATAGTTCTAATGCATATACTGCACAGACACTACACTAATGCGACGATTATTGGGTATTAGCAGTAGCCAGCTTTCCCGAGCGACCACCCATGTCAGTACTAACTGGGCTTGCGTTACTTAACTTCAGTGATCAGGCGAGAACTGGTGTGTCCAACGCAACTCGCCGCTCGTAACCACAGGGAATGAATGACTTTTCTGGGCCTTAACAACCGAAGAAGTTGTGGGCCCAAAAACACCACACCAACAATAACCACTTCATGTAAGTGCTCCACACAACGCTATCACGCTAGAAATAAACTCATCGATTGTTACTATAATATTCAAACTATTAAAGAGATTCATTTTAATCAAAACGTTGTATCAAATTATCTAATTTTAGACATCGCTCTCTCTCTCTCTCTTTCTGCATGGTAAATGTTTAAATGCAATTAAAAATGACAAATGATCCGCCAGTGGCGCAGGAAGTAGTGCTCTCTAATACTACGTCCCAGTTTCGATACGACAGATACTAAACCGAGGTGGGTCGGCTTCTTTCGGGCGCGAGAGAGAGATCCCAAGTGCACCTTACTTCGGATGAGACGTAAAGCCGAGGCCCCATTTGGTTGTTGTTTGTTGGTGTCTTAGGGCCCTTCAACTACAAGGTCATTAGAGCGCCGTCCACAGCATAGTTCTTATCCGGAGACTGCACAGACACTACGCTAAGGCGACGATTTTTGGGTATTAGCAGTACCCAGCTTTCCCAAGCGGCCACCCATGTTAGTACTAGCTAGGGTTGCGCTGCTTAACTTCAGTGATCAGACGAGAACTGGTGTGTCCAACGCAATTCGCTGCTCCCCCATTTGATGTACGATGTCAGTTGCACGTAAAAGAGCCCTCTACAGTATACTGCACAATGGGTAGATGAGAAAATAGTTTCCAGGAGCAGGAGCTCGCCTCCCCCATGGAGTCGGTAGAGTGCCCACAACGAGCAGCAGGAAGAAGATAAATAAACACAGGGGTTGCAGCTTTGGTCGGCAGCCGGCTGCGTCAAAATACCGGCCAATAGATCACGCGTGTGTCCATTCAGAGGGGCTTCAATGGGGGGGGGGGGGCAATCTCCGACTCCCGTCAGCAGTTCGTTCGTCCATAACCTGAATGACGGGGTACGGACGTAGTGCTGAACCTTGGTGTAATCAAACCATCACTGGAAAGCTTCCAGTACTTCCCCAAGGAGTCCTTACCATGGATATCGAAGCATTTTGCATATCCTGCACTATCCTAATAAACCCTTCTTCTACCCCTTTTTTGTGTGATACCCCCAAACTATCTGCCGTGAAAATTGCATGGAGATCTTTCTTTGGTGTCCTACGCTTTTCTATCATCTGCCTGAGAATGAAAATTGGTTCCATTGTGGACCTACTTGGCATGAACCAAAATTGATTTCATCTGCAACTAGTTTTATCCCAACGGCGATATTCCATTACTCTCTCCCAGAGCTTCATAAAAGCTTGATACCTCTATATAACCGCAGTCTTGGACATCACCTTTGCCCTTGAACAGTGGTGCTATCCAGCTCTTACGCCTTGCAGAAGGCATTCTATCTCCGCTAGCTATCCTACTGAAAAGTTTCCCTAGCCACCCGATTCATATGAATCCTAGTGTACGCCACACTTCAAAGGGAACTCCGTCTGGGACTACAGCTTTCGACCTTTCATATTCTTAAGAGCCCTACTATTTTCTCCTCCGTTACCCTGTCCACCACCCCTGAAGAAGTAGGATGGGTGCCAATATCGTCCTCCTCCCTTGCTTTGCCTGTAAGGATCCCCACAATCCACATTCCTAATCAAAGATTAACCCCTATTCTTAATGAAAATGGCCTGACTGGAAATATTTTGGACGTGTTGTCTGTGTGTGTGGGGGGGGGATGCCAGCCTCCCCCACGGAAGACGCCACGGGAGCCCAGGTCTGCACTCCAATGACATTGCGGACGCATGATAACGACGGCCCGGGACCCGCTCGCTCACTCCTGACAGCCGCCGGCACTGGGGTTCTAATTCCCGGAACCGTAAGCTACTATAAGCGTTGAAATACAGTGACGGCAGCAGCAAGTAGCCAAGGCAGTAAACGCACTTTTTAAGTTGATACGTGTGGCCTAATCCATAAGTTACACAGGATGAGCACAGGCCAGGCTAATCTATCAGAAAACAACCTGCTGGAAAGGTCATTTGTCGTTGAACTCGAGCCTAAAGGGGTTGTAGACATTTTAATGACATCTTTTTTACGCCCACCCAGTTGTCACTCAACACCTATCAAAATAAAGACAATTCAAAGAGACGTCAGTTTTAATGTCTTTTTACCTCCTTGTATATCAATGAACTTAATCTCAATTTTTACTGCAGAGTATCAAAAACTAAAGAAAAAAACCCCTGACCAATCTGACATTCCTAAGAGCCAAAGGTCATGAACTGTAAGGACACTAGAGTCTTTTCAATCTCATTCATAGACTCGCCAGTCAACACCCAAAGTGGAAGACCGCACAAAGACAAAAAAAAGCGGATGGTGCTCTTTTTTAAGTTGTTGATGACACATATGGAGGAAATATTAAACTGCAAAAGATTCTGAGGAGGGGATACAGTTCTTCTTCATCAGTTGCTAGCCTCTTTCCTAATATGTGACAGACAGTATAGGACAGTGGTGGCGAACCTGTGACTCACTGTGCAATTTTAAGCGACCCGAGCGCGAATCATACCCAGTTTATCGTCTCCTAAACAACAGGCGTGAGAGCAGGTTGTCTGTACGTAGACCCGACCCTGTCACAGGCGGGATAAGGGTGTTATGATGATGGTCTCTATTTGTTTTCTTTATTCATTATTGACTGTTGTTTCCCCATCCTGAGGGAAGGGCGCCCTTTCCCTACCCCAGGGCTACTACAGCCCAGAATCCATCGCGTCAACCCCGACCCACCCACGGACTGCCTCATTAGGAGTTTACTTGTTATGGCGCCTGTGGGTACCCAAAAATCAACCAACCAACTAATATTTATTTTTATTCATATGATTAAATAGTGCTTGACCCGCAGACAACTTTTCGGCTTCTTTTTCGTGTCATTG
Organism: Trigoniulus corallinus; assembly: GCA_013389805.1. NCBI lineage: Eukaryota > Metazoa > Arthropoda > Diplopoda > Spirobolida > Trigoniulidae > Trigoniulus > Trigoniulus corallinus. Next base: position 6,459,251 of record JAAFCE010001036.1, read on the forward strand.
TGACCAGTCTTCAAAAAAGGTTCGCAACCACTGTTATGGGACATACCAATGTGCCAATCTGAATGCAGTGGCGTCGCTAGGGTTGGTGTCACCCCCTTCTCCCGAAAAAAGCCGCTTCTTGTGCGTTGGTGTCACCCCATTTCTCATGGTGCGAGCGGTGTCAACCCCCCAGTGACGCTACTGTTTGAAGGCACACCAAAGTGGCGACTAAACGACATAGGGGTGTACCTGTGCGCCTAGTTTTGTCCACAATGACAATGATGGTGGTACCAGTTAACTGCTAAGAACTCTCAAAATAAGACTCCCTTCCTGCCTAGAACATGAAAACTGTGCCACCAAGAGAAATGTCTCGCATCTTCCTTCACAGAACGTTTACATGTATACCGCATTTCAGGGCTAGAGAGCCTCGTCAAGTCCTCCATTATCTAACCTACTAAAAAACCAAATCGAAATTCTAATAAACCACTTTAGAAAGAAGAGACTTTATGGTGAGAAAGTGAGGAAGGAAGAGACGTGACAGTTATTTTAATGGTTAAACCTAAGTTTCGCCTAGTGAGTCTCAACTTCGCCATCTTCTCTTCCGTTTTAAACACATGTCTCCAAACTTATTATTTCTGAAATGTGATTGACATTATGTTTGTTAAAAGTAGAAAGAGATGAAGGTGCCGAAAATGAGGTAGTGAATGTGACACACAAACACTCCAGGGTCACAAGAAAGGCAACATAAAGAGGTAGTAAGGGGAAATCGTCATTTTAAAAGTACAGCATTTCCTTTTCATTCATCTTACATCCTTCCTCATTCACACATTCTAGGAGCCTTGTTCACACAATGCACTCCTTTCATCAAGGCTTTTACAAAGAGGAGGGGGCTAGGTGGAAGTACCAACTTTGCAAGTTGTGCCAAAACACGTTGTTGGAGAATTCAGAAAGAAAGTTTATTGTTACTCATTAATTTTCTTCCCATTCCAGATTAACGATATGTATACGAATTATTTGCTCCTATCTCCTTCGACTTTTCAGTCTGTTGGCACAATTCAAAATGCAAACTTTACAATTTCTATTTCGGGAAATCACGATGGGAAGAAATCAAATAAACATTAAGCGATATATGTAAATCTTACGAAAGACTTGTTGTATAGCGCTTTTTTTCCAGAGTTGAGTTCCAACATCTTTACCGACTTCATCTGTGTCAACCGCATTTCTCATGTACAGTATATGTTATTAAACTTAGTGTAGTCTAAAAATTGAAACATAGATGGTTGCATAGCATCACCTTAACGGGTATTTTAAAATCGAACTGACAGGAATACAGTTGGAGGAAACTAGCTGCTTCACAGAAGGATACAGAGTGACGCAGTAGAGTCAAGTATTGAGCTTTCTTAGCATCTAATTATTAGAGAAAATGAAAAGCCCACCGTATATCCCACTTGTTATATCGGTCTTATCTTCCATCAGGATGGTCTGAAAGTACCTACTAAACCAGGTTCAATTATTTGTCCACTGATCTCCTACAACTATTTTTACTTGTTGTCTACATACCCGTCATTTAGAGATTCCCGCAACTTAGGTGGGGGATTAACTCTAACATGACGATCCACTGCTTGGTAATATATTGTAAAGATGACATAGAAGTCATTCATGGAGTGGAAATCACCGACAGCCATCATCTGATGGTCAGAGTGTATGTCAAAGAAAAATGACCTATTTTCGAGCAGAAATCAAATAAAATGGATGTCACATAAAAGACAACAATCATCATCTAACGTCCATATTCAACCTAGTGGTAAATGATAACAATAACATTATTCATTCCAACGTCGATTCATCCTAGAGTTAAACTTCGAAGAATCGAAAATGCTCTCGGGAAGTGCGTCCATTACAAGTCCCTAAAACATCAAATTAACGTAATTCACTAAAATAACATATAGCAAGAGAAGAATTCCACTTTTTACCTCTGTAGACAGGTGCCAAATCCATATGAAGGGAAGGAGGAAGTGGGGGGAGATGAATAAAACGACACCATTTACAAAACAAGAGAGTGGGGAAAGAAAGAAAAAGGTACAAAATTGGGCAAAGAACATGGTGTCCAAATCGAACAGATAGAATCGATCAACATTCGAAAACTGAATACGCGTTCTTTTTAAGGCAGCCTATGAGCGCCACACAAACAACAGACTTACGCATAGAGTCCAATAGGTCTGGTGAGTAAAATCCTCGGATGCCCATAAGGAGTTAATTGAGGCCTTGAAGCACAGTCATACATGGTGATAGTGACGATGATGATAATAATGAAGATGATGTGAACAATGACGACGGCGACGACGACTTCTATTCACAATGGCCATATACCGACAAAAAACAGATTTATACACAAAACACGGCCGACGGAAAAGCAACTCCTCTCCTCCGTCCTCCGACAACAAAACACCACCACCAACACTACCAACAACAACAACCCTTCTCCCCCGCCTAACGGATGTTAATTGGTCGACGCCAAACACAGTTCCAATTCGAAAACCCCCAGGATATTCCAAAAACGGTGAAGAAGAAGAGAATTCCCAAGATTCTATTTCAACCAAGACGCCATGTCCGACAGTTAAATAATAAACAACATCCTTAGCGATTGTTTAAAACATACGAATTCCATCAGACATCAATTATGTGAAGCTCAACGACGACATGAAAAAACAGCAGGAGAAATTCCAGCATGGATTTCACCAAACGATATACGCATGAGCGGCAGGCAGTGAGAGGGAGAGAGAGAGAGCGAAGGGAACACAGCGGGTGTCAGGGTGCAGTACCGTTCGTTGGTGGAGCGAAAGGAGAACGATCACGAAGCGGTACCAAACACACGCCAACGCAGCAACGTCAAACAAGTAGCAGCAGTCGAAGAAAGAAACGGAACGAGCGCCATCTAGCGATGAAGTCCTTGAAACGTCAAACTCTAGAGCAGTGGCGGCGAACCTTTGTTTAAAGACGGGTCACTATGAGACGAAAAAAAACCAAAAAGTTGTCCACAGGTCAGGTGGAAGCACTACCGCATTTATTCCAATAAACGCCGCGCCGTTTATTTATTTCGTGGCGTTTTTGGTGCGGCGTTTATATAATTTGTGAGCTTTTTGTCGACGATATTGGCAGTCATCATCATCATTATACCCTTATCCCGCTTGTGGCAGGGTCGGGTCTGCAGGTCCACTGAACGTCCACTGACTGGGGTCACCCAGCCAGGCGCCTGGAAACCCGCAGGAATATTGGCTAAGGCTGTTTGGTGCGATCCATAGAATCAATGGGGGATGGGTGAAGTGGAGACAGGCAAGCAGACTCATGTGTGATAGGAGGGTCTCCATCAAGTTAAAAAGGGAAGTTCTACAGGGCAATGGTTAGGACAACTATGCTATATATGAATCAGAGGGTAGGGCAGTGAAGAAGAGCCATGTCAATAGAATGCAAGTAGCCAAGATGCCAATGCTGCGATAATGCGGTACATGAGTGACGTGTCGAGAGCTGATAGAATTAGGAATGAGTATATTCGAGGTAGCCTTGGGGTGGTGGTCATCGCCGAAAAAATGAGGGTGAATAGGTTGAGGTGGTATGGACACAATGAGAAGAGGAGCTCGTTAGGTCCATTTCAGGAATGCAGGTGGTCGGAAGCACCCGGGGTAGGGGGAGACCAAAGCAGACGTGGGAGCTGGTTGTCTGTAAAGGTATTGGCAGTGTGTGGGGATGAGGACCTGGTGGAAGATAGACGGGAGTGGAGGGTTAAAATTTGCAGACCCGAACCTGCCACAGGCGGCATAAGGGTATGATGGTGATGTATGTGAGGGTATGCCGGCCTACCCCCACTGTTTCTTCCAAAAATATTTTACCACTAGCGAAAAAACGCTGCGGTGATTATTGGAGGGCGGCGTTTATTACTTTTGGCCCTGATTGTGCGGCGCTTGATAGAGGGCGGCTGTTATTGGAATAAATACGGTATGCGATGCCGAGATGCGAATGCTGCGGTATATGAGTGGCGTGTCGAGAGCGGATAGAATTAGGAACGAGTATGTCAGAGGCAGCCTGGGGGTGGTAGACATCGCCGAAAAGATGAGGGAGAGTAGACTGAGATGGTATGGACACGTGATGAGAAGAGCAGACGAGGACCTGGTTAGGGCTATACCAGGACTGCAGCTGGTGAGTAGTACCCGGGGCAGGGGGAGACCAAAGCTGACGTGGGAGCAGGTTGTCCGAAAGGATATGGCAGTGTGTGGAGTGGACGGCGGCCTGGTGGGTGATAGACGGGAGTGGAGGGCCAGAACCCGCAGACCCGACCCTGCCTCAGGCGGGATGAGGGTATTATGATGATGAATGAATAAATTAGTTCATTAAAGCAGCAAATAGAGAACATCATCACAATACCCTTATCCCGCCTGTAGCAGGGTCGGATCTGCAGGTTCTAGCCCGCCAGGTCCACGTCCACCTCACACGCTACGAGATGATAAACTAGATATGATTCTCGTTCGGGTCACTTAAAATTGCATGGTGGGTCACAGGCTCGCCACCACTGCTCTAGAGTGCCCATACCATAACTTATCACGATATGTCAACCATTCATTTTTAGGTCCTGGACTCGGCTAGAGTTCTTTTGATGTGGGAAGGCTTGAACAGTCCAAGGAGGATGCACAAAAGGGTCTACAGGACATTAAAACAGCAATGCAAGGAGGGGGACTTAAGGTGAACATGAAGAATACTGAGTATCTAGCTTATAATTTGAGTAGCCAGGGGCAAGGTGGTGAGATTCTTTGTGGGGGAGAGGGAATCCCAGTCGTGCAAGAGTTTCGCTATCTAGGATCAATTTTCCAGAGTAATAGGATTAATGCGGGATGGCCGAAGGAGGGCTTGGAGGGGGACTGGGTGGGGGATAGGCGGGAGTGGAGGATTAGAACCCGCAGACCCGACCCTGCCACAGGCAGGAGAAGGGTGAGATGATGATGATGGCTGAAGTGGAGACAGGCAAGTGGGGTCCTGTGTGACCGCCGGGTCCCAATAAAGTTGAAGGGCAAAGTTTACAGAACTGTCATTAGGTCCGCTATGCTGTATGGCTCAGAGTGTTGGGCAGTAAGGAAGAACCATGAAAGGAGAATGCAAGTGGCTGAGATGCGAATGCTGCCTTACATGTGTGGGGTGTCACGAGTGGGGTGACACGATTACGTTAGAGGTAGCTTGGGGGTGGGAGACATTGAGGAAAAAGATGAGAGGGAACCGGTTGAGGTGGTATGGGCATGTGAAGAGGAGGGGAGAGGAGGACCTTATTAGGTCCATGGTGGGACTGCAGATGGTTGGAGGCGCCAGAGGTAGAGGAAGACCAAAACGGACGTGAGAAGCAGGTGGTGCAAAGCGACATGGAGGCATGCGGGTTGGAGGTGGGGGACTTGGTGGGGGATAGGCGGTAGTGGAGGATTCGAAACCGCAGACCCGACCCTACCTCAGGCTTATGGGTCGCTAAACGATTTCGGCATACACATCACACATTCGAGGTAGCGTAAGGGTGGGGACATCGCCGAAAACATGAGTGAGAGTCGATTGAGGTGGTACGGACATGTAATGAGAAGAGGGGAGGAGTAGCTCGTTAGGTCCATTACAGGAATGCAGGCAATTGTAAGCACCCGGGGTAAGGGGGGGGGACTAAAGCAGATGTGGAAGCCGATTGTTCGTAAGGATACGGTTGTGTGTGGGGTGGACGGGGACCTGGTGGGAGATTGACGGAAGTGGAGGGCTAGAACCCGCTGACCCGACCCTGCCACAGGCGGGATAATGTATGATAATGATAATTACAATAATAATATCTTCAATTCTGTTAAAGTGCACAAGGGCCATATCCTTGTGCCTTTTCGCAGGAATGCAGAATAGCACATTTCGCCGAAATTATTAACAAATTGGGATTTCAGTCTCTAGGTACACTGCACAAACTCCGGACCCTTTTTTCGCCTATGGCAGGCCCGGGTATCCAACTTGTCCCCCTGCATGGACGCACGCGCGATCTATTGGACGGTATTTACCTGCAGCAGGATACCAACCAAAGTTGCAACCCCTATGCTCATGCCCATTGCAACCCACACACATGCCATTGTCACCTCACAGACAACATAGCCAATATTTCCTGCGGGTTCGAGACGCCTGGCTGGGGTGCCCCCAATCAGAGCATGTTCAGTGGACCCGCAGACCCGACCCTGCCATAGGCGGCATGACGGTATTCAAATCGACGGTATCAGGTTTTCAAATCGGTAATATCAGTTCAATACCATCGATTTCACGAACTGGGGCAAACTAATTTTTAGTTTGGTCAATACTGACGTAATTTTCCCGCCTACGGCAGAGTCGGGTACCCATCTTTGTCCGTCTGGATTGACACGTATTTTTGCTTTACTCAACGTAGTACTGGGTCTTTCCCGTGCAGTGGTGACATCGTACACACCATACGGGACCATGGTTGGAGGCGCACGAAGGGGCCTCTCTCTCTCGTCAGAAGTAAGCCACTCACCTAGGTCCATGACCGAACCATGATCAAGCACGCCACTCTTTGCTACTCTTCATGAATTTAAATTTGTGAACGTGGTTTGTCAGAATACAGATTCGATCCTGCATAACAGGAGTTTGGTCAAACACTTTGTCGGTTTGGTCAGTGTTGTTACCGAATCGTCCCCATACACTCCTTTTCTATGAAAATTTTTAGTAGTCGTGCACGCTACCTTTGAGCCACTCATTCCAGGAGAGCTACCCTACAAAAAGTACAAAGGATTTGAAAAAATTCAAAAGTCAAACTGCTGAAGAAGTAGTTAGAAAACTTTAGAAGACTACCGGGGGATTCAGGGTCAGCAAATGAACATGTTAGCCTAACAGACTTATATTTCGTTATCGGGATCATGGGGGGGGGGGGGG
>JAAFCE010001036.1:6466568-6528274 GCA_013389805.1 Trigoniulus corallinus
ATTCATCAAGCTTGATGGGGTTGTATAGTATTCTGCAGTGAAGCATTTAAAAAAAAAAGGATCAAAGAGACAACTTCCTTTAGCACTTTCAGCCCTATTTGATTGTTTGGTGATTTAGGGCCCTTCAACTACAAAGGTCGTTAGAGCCCCATCCACTGCATAGTTGTAATGCAGAATCTGCAAAGACACTATGCTGGTTGGACGATTCTTTGGTATTAGCGGTACCCAGTGTTCCAAAGCAGCCACCCATGTCAGTACTAGCTGGGGTTGGGCTGCTTAACTTCAGTGATCAGACGAGAAGTGGTGTGTCCAACGCAATAAGACTTCCGGCCCTCAGTCGATATTTTTTACGATCGTGTGGGATGGAGAGATAAGAGTTGGGGGGGGGGGTTCAGTCAGATGATGAATAGTGCATTCTCTCTACATCCTCAACTCACCGGATATGCAGTGGCCGTCTTTGTACCTACAATAACTGACCTCCACTCAAAACATTTTTCATCAGTTTTCATCATTTCTGCTATAACTTAAAATACAGATGTCCTCCGACTTAATAATTTAAACCAATGAACAAGAAGCTTCAGGAAGTTAAATGCACTCAAGGCATTCACTCAAGTCTTCTCCTCTTCCTTGTCCCTGGATAATCAACCAGTGAAGTGGACACAATGATGGCCCTAAAGGCAGTTACAATCCATATATTAACGAGTTTTCACTAGAATTCTAACAAATTTTCGACATATAAAGCATCTCGGTCCCTATCCCCTTTCCTAATATGAGTGTACTCTTTTAAACGACTCAACGAGGGATGACAGTCCCAACACACTTCATTGATTTCCTTTCATAATACGTGCTTTTAAAAACACCAAAAAATTGACTGGAGTCTCTCAAGAGACATCTAAAATGACCATTTCAAATATCAATCGTGACATTCGCATACGTTGTTCATCCGACAGGCTCGTGACAAACATCACAAACGAGTATCCCGTGACCAATATGAAAAAGGCAATGTAGCAGCAGCAGCACGTAATTCGTGAATACATTATCCATTCTACAGGGTGACAACAAAGTGTAAAACAACTAGCTCCTAGTAACGACCTTTGAAAGAAGAAGGGGAAATGAAGGGCTGAAAATGTCCTTCTATTACAGGGCTGCACTATTATAACAATGCATATTTTTAGTACGTCTTCTCGGCTCGAAATTCAATTTTTTACAACAACGATTTGATATTCTGACAATGATGACGTTCAGAAGCTCCAAAGTGCAGAGCTGCCTCCACAATTTGTAGATGCTGTCCGAAAGAGGTCCAGTCCCTCATTTGGTAGAGAACAGATCAAATAGAGATCTCCACCCACACATTTTTATCATAAAAATCGGTAACTCATTCAACTTTGGCGTCAGCAAACTTCAACGACGTCACCAACCAACAGATCATCTCAATTTACAATAGAGTAGAAAAGAAGCCACAAATCATCATCATATCATGCTATTAACGTACTGCAATAAAGAGGTTTTGAAGATGGGTAGTTAGGGTCGGTGGGAAAGAGAGAGTGAGCAAGAAATGAATGCAGTCATAAAGTGATTTGTTTCAACATTTCATTATATTATCACCCAAGAGTTCATTGCCACTCTCAGTTGTCAAAGGATATAACATAAAATATTGGCCTACCCTCGCAATCCGCTAGTTCACTTTTCAATCCAATTTTTCTTGTTTGCCTTCCCACTTTAAGTAATAAAATCCCAACTATTATTTTGGGTAATGTATAAACCCAATGAATCTTGGCTACACTGCCACTATTAATATTTTTTTTCTTAAGAAAAAACAATTTTTCTTAGAAATACAAAACGCCTGGGCGCCATATTAACTATAGAACTTTTTTTTCGAAAGAAGAAAAGAACGTTACACGTCATGAACCAGAACGCGCATGACCAATCAAAGAACTACGGATACTTTCTTGCCAAGAGCGGATTTCAAAGTCGTTCAAAGTAAGTAGCGTTACAGTACTCTACTACAAAACCGCTTTCTTTCCGCTCTACTTACGCATAGCAAAAATATGGCATGTGTGACGTAAGACGAGACCCCCGGTGCATTTGAGCAGTTGAGTTGCGTTGGACACACCAGTTCTCGTCTGATCACTGAAGTTAAGCAACGCAACCCCAGTTAGTACTAACATGGGTGACAGCTTGGGAAAACTGGGCACCGCTAGTATCCAAAAATCGTCGCATTCGTGTAGTGTCTGTGCAGTCTCTGCATAAGAACTACACTTTGGACGGGGCTCTAATGACCATGTAGTTGAAGGGCCCTAAAACGCCAACAAACAACAACTGAAGTTAAGCAACGCAAACCCAAGTTAGTACCAACATGGGTAGTTGTTGGTAAGCTGGGTGCTGCTAATTACCCCTCTCCTACATCCGCTACAACCAAGCTCACCCGCGAGCACCCTTTTTAGGGTTCGTCCTGTTATGGGCGGTTGACTTACGCGCCAACCCCGCAACCTCCTTTTCCCACCTATGGCAGGGTGGGATACCCATTTTATCCCAGTGGGACACTTGGCAAGGTCGGATGCCCGTGAATGATTTATTGCACGGTAGTTTTACGCAGCTAGCTGCCAACCGAATGCTGCGGCCCATTTTTCTTCATTGGGGTACCTTTCCTTCACCGACGCCCCGGGTGTGGGACAAGTTCCTACGCTTCTAAATTTGGCCACATTACACATTTCATGTAGAAAGGGTTCTGTTACGTGTAGCGGTGACATTCTTTTTTAAAGCGCAGTGCAGAGACATGGTGCACTAGAACCCGCCGGGGTGGCGTAGTGATTAGCACGCTCGGCAACTGCGTCAGTAGTTCTAGGTTCGATACTGGACCGTGGTGGGTCGGCTTCTTTCGGGCGAGAGAGAAACCGCGAGTGTGCCTTCTTTCGGATGAGAAGTAAAACCGAGGTCCCGTGTGGAAGAACCCTCTTCCATCGCACGTAAAAGAACCCTCTCTACTACGCAACGGGTAGATGAGGCAAAATTTCCAGGTGTAGGAGCTCGCCCCCAGGCGTCGGTAGAATTCCCCAACGAACACTGGACCGACGATAAATAAACGTAGGGGTGCAGCTTTGGCCGGCAACCGGCTTCTAAAAAATCTATGACCAATATATCGCCCTGTGTCCATTCAGAGGGACAAATGGGTACCCGACCCTGCCATAGGCGGGAAAAGGGTTAGGAGTTGCGCAGTGCTGAAACATGGTGCACATTTACCGCAGTAGGACGCCAATTTTACTGCCCATACAGGCTGGAAGATGCACTTGAGATTTTTCTTACTGGACTACAAATTGTCTACATCGTCACACGCCACATATCTTAAAGAGTGAAATAAGAAGCAGCCGGTCGTGGTCATTTACAGTCGTAAACTTTTCTTCCACAAACACTCTAATCAATTTCCATTATGCCAGATCATATGTTAGCTGATTTTGTTCGCTGTTAACCATTTTCTCTCTTTCTCTCCTCCTTTCGCTTAACTTAAAAAGATTTCATGGCATCTCTAGTATTTCATCCATTAGGCGAATTAAATGTCATGTGGTCCAGCGATGATCACGACAAATACAGTGGTAGTCGACTGTCACCAATAAATACATCAAGATCATTTCGCCTATACTCCCCTCTCCCCAGTTATCAACGGCTAATAACTCACCAGAATATAACACCCCTTATTATAATATCAAAGGAGACCTATGATAAATGTGGAGTGCCTCCATCCATGACATATGCTTAATTGCTCCATTTAAATGCCGTGGAGAAGGGCTACTTCACAATTTACACTACCAAATTCCGGGAAAGATGTTTCTTCTCGCTAACATCCAAATGATTAAACAATGTCCCACACCATCATCATTTCACCCTTCTCCTTCCTGAGGCAAGGTCTGGTCTCCGGGTTCTAATCCTCCACTCCCACCTATCTCCCACCACGTCCCTCTCCACCCCACATGCCTCCATGTCCCTTTGCACTACCTGCTCCCACGTCCGTTTTGGTCTTCCTGTACTCCCGGGTGCCCCAAATTACCTGCAGTCCCACAATGGACCGAATAAATTCCTCCTCTCCCCTCCTCCTGAGGTTTCTCTTCTGCAGTAGTAGGGTGTTCATCTTTGTCCAGCTATGGACAAGTGGTTCAAAACTGGAAGGATTTCCGGGACAAGAACTTGTTCCTAAAACACTACATATTATATATTTGCTTACAGTCATTTCTGCGCATGTTTAATTTTTCAATATTGCTAGAATCAAATAGGGACTCCGTGAACGAGCTGGCTGTCAGGGAAGGGCTCCGCGACTCCAAACGGGTTGAGAACCGCTGCTCTACATGACGACAGTTGTACATGCCTACCGTAATGGACATTTTCAGGTGTTATCTGTAAAGTGTCTGTCACCTGCACGAATAGTCAAGAGTGGTTCAAATTATGAAAAAAGATAACTCATTCCTCACGTGTCTGTCCCAGGATATCTCTAACTGTTCAAGGAACAGAAGAGACCTCGATCAACAGGACGTTCGACCTTCCCGTTCATGTGATGGGCAGGTTCGATCCTTACTGAAACTGGCAATTTTTCTGACGACAAGGAAAATTTCAAACCGCTTCTGCCATCTAAAATGTCGATGCAATCAATGTCACGAGTTCACGGAAAATAATCCCTTCCTGTCTAAGCAAGGAAAAGAAGGTTGGTGTGCATCAAGGGTCAGCACTTAGCCGATACCTATTCACTCTAGTAATGGATGAGCAGCTGACGGGAATAGGGGAATGGGCCCCCCAGTGCCTGGTATTTGCAAATGATGTGGGAAAGCTTGAGGGGTCCAGAGAGGATGAACAAAAGGGCCTACAAGACATTAACACAGCAATGGAAAGAGGGGGGGGGTCTTAAAGTAAACATGAAGGCGGCATACCCGCCTACCAGGGGGAAGGGGGTGCGATCCGTTGTGGGGGTGAAGGTATACCAGTGGGGCATGAGTTTCGTTATTTAGGATCAGTTTTCCAGAGCAATGGGGAGATAGATTCGGATGTGACCCATAGGATTCATGCAGGATGGCGGAAGTGGAGGCAGGCAAGTGGAGTCCTGTGTGACCGCCAGGTCCCAATAAAGTTGAAGGGCAAGGTTTACAAAACGGTCGTTAGGCCTGCTTTGCTGCATGGCTCAGAGTGTTGGGCAGTTAGGAAGAACCATGAAAGGAGAATGCAAGTGGCAGAGACGCGAATGCTGCGCTACACGACTGGGGTATCACGAGCTGATAGAGTCATTAAGTGGGGGACATCGCGGAAAAGATGTGGGAGAGGCGGTTGAGGTGGTATGGGCATGTGATGAGGAGAGAGGAGGAGCTGATTAGGTCCATTATGGGTTTGCGCGTGATTGGGGGCACCGGGGGTAGGGGAAGACCAAAACGGACATGGGAGCAGGTGGCGCAGAGGGACATGGAGGCGTGCGGGGTGGAGGGGGACTTGGTGGGAGATATGCGAGAGTGGAGAATAAGAACTTGCAGACCCGACCCCGCCGTGGGCGGTAGGAGGGTAAGATGATGATGATGTCTAAGCAAGGAAAAGAAATGAGTAGCTCGACAAAATTCCAAAGTGTAGATACTGTAGATCAGTGCTCCGCAACCAGTGTGCCTTGAGCCGATACAGGTGTGCCACAGTCAAATAAGATAATTTTTTAACTAAATCACGTTTCAATAGATTCGATAGATCAAACACAATAACGAGAATAGTTGCAATGAAATATTCGCGTTTTAGTCTTCTCAAACTTATTGTAAAATCTGTTTATTAAATAAATATCTATATATCAGTGGCATAGCTGGAGATCATGTTGCTCTGGGGGGTGAAAAATTTGAAGCCCTAAAGCTGAAAAATAAATTGGAGTTCAAGTTGTCCAGGGCGGTGAAAAATTTGATGCTCCAAAGCTAAAAGAAATTCTTTTTGCACCTCCTCGAGGAACAAAAAAAAGGAAACTACCATAGTTTGGCCGCCTCTAACTACCTGGCGCTTGGAGTGGGAAACGACCCCAGCCTAGCTATCCCATTGCTATATAGTTTAGCTTTTGATGTGCCATGGAATTCTAGGGAGAACATTGGTGCGCCATAGGTGTGAAAAAGTTGCGGAGCACTGCTGTAGATACTCACCTCTTTGTCATGGGGGCTTAGAGGTCGAGGTTCACAACAATAAACAAGCCTCAAATCAGAATCGAACCTACAGCCAGTCAATCGCACGCTTAGCAAGGGCAAATTCTGACGAAATTGGTGTTGTAGCCTGTAAGAGACTCATCAAAATTTAAAAGAGAAAGAAGTGCTTTTCCACTCAGCTTTTTAATCCCAGAAATGTATCACAGCCCAACTGTTGTCCTACCATCTCACTTTTAGTATTATTCATGTAAGACCAACATTGACATGGTATCATCTTCCTCCTCACATTAAATATTTAACATCTTCTACGTTACCGTAAACGAATTCCGATTTCTGTTACATTCCCGAGATACCGTAAATTACACCATTCCCGGAGTTCGAGGTGCAATGGAATCATTGGCTATCAAAGTGAAGGTCGAAACGTTCCTCGACGAGTAATAATACCAAATTCGATCTTAAAAGTTAAATAAGTTTGAGCGTGAATTTTATACATATACTGCATGTAATAGAAGAGAAAAAATATGCTTAATAAATATTTCGAAGTTTCTATTACTGTCATTCATTCTAACTCCAAACATTTTGACTCAAACTGAATTTCCCAAATTAATATTCAATGTCAAAGGCCGATATCAATATTTCATTCTTAATTTTCCTTCCTAACTCCTCCGCGAGAACAAAAATGGTTTAAATTTAGGAAGGCTCTAGTCACGTTAGAAGTATCTACACTTTATAAGTACTTGCAATTCACCGAACGTAGGCCTAATCGAAATGATTCTCTAGTCTCAGATCAACAGCGTTCATCAGGCCATTGTTCAAGACATCCAATTTCTTTTACGTTTTACGACTATCATTTCCTGAGTTCCGAAATAAATTTCAACTTTTTTGAAACACAACTTTTGACTACTATTCATTTTCAGTTATTTTTACGTACCTATGCCATTTCTTTCTTGACAAAATCGAACGAAATTAATAGAACACGGGCTCGTGCAAAAAAAGCGCATGCGCACCTTACCAACTCATAACTAAAGAGAAGCGCAAAAGCTTTGAATGTTTGAACTACAAATGGTGAACATATGCAGAGCCTGCGCTAAGAAACGCGGGGCCCGAAGAAAGCATTAGGTGCCGGAGGTAGGGAGCCCTCTCCAAAAAAAATGTTTGTGACAATTTGTACCATTTTAAGTAATTGTTAACTGAAATACCCATTGCAACATAATAAAGCAGAGGTTTCAAAAGTGTATTCCAGTTGTATAGTTTCCCAAAGGATCCCTTTGGTTGTTTGTTGGTGTTTTAGGGCCCTTCAACTACACGGTCATTAGAGCCCCGTCCACAGCATAGTTCTGATGCAGAGACTGCACAGACACTACACTAATGCGACGATTTTTGGGTATTAGCAGTACCCAGTTTTCCCAAGCGGCCACCCATGTCAGTACTAGCTGGAGTTGCGCTGCTTAACTTCAGTCATCAGACTCTGCAGTGTAAGATTTGCGTTTAATTCTAAGCATGCTGCCAAGATTAGATGTAACAGAACCAAAGGCCTTTTATATAGCCATAAGCAAGGTTTTATTTCTCTTTCGAAGGGGCATCTCTCTCGCCCGAAAAAACCTAACCCACCTCGGTCTAGTATCGAACCTAGAACCACTGACGCAGTTACGGAACACGCTACCCGCTGCGCCACTGAGGCGGATTTTTTGTTGGTGTATCAGGGTCCTTCAACTACTAGGTCATTAGAGCCCCCGTCCACGGCATAGTTCTTATGCAGAAACTGCACAGACACTACACTAATGCGACGATTTTCGGGTATTAGCAGTACCCAGTTTTCCCAAGCGGCCACCCATGTCAGTACTAGCTGGTGTTGCGCTACTCAACTTCAGTGATCAGACGAGAACTGGTGTGTCCAACGCAATTCGCCGTCCAGGGTAAGGAGAGGAAGAGCTCGTGGAAAAGGGTAAGGAGGAGCTCGATAGGTCCATTGCAGATGGCTGGAAGCACCGGGGGCAGTGGGAGACCAAAGCAGACGCGGAGCAGGTTGTCCATAAGGATGTGGTAGTGGGTAGGGTGCATTGCGACCTGGCGGGATAAGGGTATGATAATGATGATGAAGGTCTATCTTGCACTTCAAGATGCGTAGGTGCATTGCATGGGAGACACCAGCTCTCGTCTGACCATTGAAGTTAAGCAACGCAACCCCAGCCAGTACTATCATGGGTGACCGCTTGGGAACACTGGGTACCGCAAATACCCATAAAAAAAATTGTCGTAACACCGTAGTGTCTGTGCAGACTCTGCATTAGAACTACGCAGTGGACGGGATTCTAATGACCTTTGTAGTTTAAGGACCCTGAAACGCCAACGAAACAAGAAACGAAAAGACCTTATATGGAATTCATAATCTCTGATAAATATCATACAGTATTTTCATCACAATAATTATATTGCTTACCACTCTCTTTGAATTCAAACTACACATGCAGCAATTTTTTTTATATCCGTTCATTCCCGTCTCTTATGATATTAAAAATGAAGATAGAAACGCACTGCATATATTAAAAACATATTTTATCACCGGTATATGCTTTTTAAGATGACAAATAACAACAAAAAAATCAATAAGTTGTAAAGGGAGGGACAACAAAATCGAGAAAGTTCAAATTTTCATCTCACGACAACCGCCATTTTCATATTCGATAGGAAACTGGCTTCGCTGCTGCATAAAAATAAAACACACTTAGGGAAGGAAGGATCGGTAAAATTATTGAAATTAATCTTAAATGACATACTCTCTACATTTATGGTAGTCTTAATGAGAATTTGGAGATGTTTTTGAACGTTAAAATAAATTTTTGAAAGTCTTCATTTAGGAAAAATTAAATTTCAGAAGCCACATTAACACGAGCAGGCAGGTCATCACTTTACGCATGCGCACTGCACTTATTCTAAAAGCTTCTATAACTTAACCTCGTTCCCTCCTTGCATACACACGCCTCGGTGACGCATTGGGTAGCACGGTCGATAGCTGCATCTATAGTTCTAGGTTCGATACTGGACCGAGGTAGCTTGGCTTCTTTCAGGTCAGAAAGGTGTCCCGAGTGCGCCCTCCTTCGGAGGAAAGTAAAACCGAGGACCCGTTTGGTGCACGATGCCATTCACACGTCACAGAACCTTCTTTACTATGCAACGACTTAGTGAGGCAAAATTTCCAGGTGTCGGAGCTCGCCCCCTGACATCGGTGGACAGTCCCAACGAACAGTCGACCGGCGATAAATAAGCACAGCGGTCGCAATCAAAATTTCACATATTTTTAGAGCTATGCGATGCGCTAGTTAAAACTACCCCTATCTATTGAAAAAATGTAACTTTGCATTGGCCTCAAAAAACTACTGCCAAAATGTCTGAACTGTTTTAGGAAGTGAATGTCCCCCTCCATCACCTATAACTTTTTCCTAACCAGTTTATCCCACATCTCATAGCAACTCCTAACCCTTTTCTCGCCTATGGCAGGGTCGGGTGCCCATTTGTCCCTCTGAATGGACATAGGGTGATCTATTGGTCATAGTCTTTTCTGCAGCCGGTTGCCAGCGAAAGCTGCACCCCTACGCTTATTTATCATCAATCTAGTGTTCGTTGGGGAATGCTACCGACGCCAGGGGGCGAGCTCGTACACCTGGAAATTTTGCCTCATCTACCCGTTGCGTAGTAGAGAGGGTTCTTTTACATTCAAGAGCCATCGTACACCCACACGGGACCTTGGTTTTACTTCTCATCCGAAAGAAGGCACACTCGCGGCTTCTTCTTGCCCAAAAGAAGCCGACCCATCACGGTAGAGTATCGAACCTAGAACTACTGGCGTAGTTGCCGAGCGTGCTAACCACTATGCCACCACGGCGAGATTAATCCGAAATCTCAGATTTTTTTTAAAAAAGGCATTGGTTACTTTAAAGGAAACACCCTGTATATAAGACTTCTCAAGGTCAACGAATACTGTATGAAGGTCCTTCTTAGCCGCTCTATACTTCTCTATCATCTATCGTTTGTTGGTGCTTTAGGGCCGTTCAACTACTTGTTGTTGTTGTTTAAGGTCCCGTCAACTACGAGGTCATTAGAGACCCCTCCACTGCATAGTACTAATGCATATACTGCACAGACACTACACTAATGTGACGATTATTGGGTATTAGCAGTACCCAGCTTTCCCGAGCGACCACCCATGTCAGTACTAACTGGGCTTGCGTTGCTTAACTTCAGTGATCAGACGAGAACTGGTGTGTCCAACGCAACTCGCCGCTCCCCCGTTCAACTACAAGAGCCCCGACCACTGCGTAGCTCTGATGCAGAGACTGCACAGACACTACACCAATGCGACGACTTTTGGATATTAGCAGTACCCAGTTTTTCCAAGCGGCCACCCATGCCAGTACTAATGGGGTGGGAGCGGCTTATAGCGTTGGACACACCAGTTCTCGCCTGATCACTGAAGTTTAGCAGCGCAAGCCCAGTTAGTACTGACATTGGTGGCCGCTTGGGAAAAGTGGGTACTGCTAATACCCAAAAATCGTCACATTAGTGTAGTGTCTGTGCAGTCTCTGCATTGGAACAACCCAGTGGACGGGGCTCTAATAACCTGGATAGTTGAAGGGTCCTAAAACACCAACAAACAACAACTAACTGGGGTTGCACTGCTTAACTTCAGTGATCAGATGAGAACTGGTGTGTCCAACACAATACAGCCACTATCATCTGTCATAGAATTAAGATTGGTTCCATGGTAGACCTACTGGGCATAAACGCAAACCTCTTTTGTCAAACACTAGCTGTGACGCGACGTTCTATGACACTCTCCCACAGCTTCATAGAATGGCCCATCAGCTTTATGCCAGGATAGTTTCCACAGTCCTGGGCGTTACCTTTGCCCTTGAACAATGGAACTATCCAACTCTCTGTCACTCTCTCTCCATGCCGAGGGCATTCTGTCACCAGCAGTTAACTTATTGAAAAGCTTCCCCAACCAGACAGAAATACGAATGAGTATATCTGAGGTAGCTTGGGGTGGTGGACATCGCCAAAAAATGGACAAATAATAAAATTATGAACACGTGATGAGAAGAGGGGAGGAAGAGCTCTTGGGGGTCCATTTTAGAAATACAGGTGGTCAGAAGCACCCAGGGCAGGGGGAGACTGAAGAAGACGTGGGAACAAACAGGTTATCCATAAGGATATGGTAGTGTGTGGGGTGGACAGGGACCTGGTGGGAGATAAGTGGGAGTGGCAGGCTAGAACCTGCATACCCGACCCTGCGGCAGGGATGAGCAAGGGCAGCAGCGATTACTGGAGGGCGGCGTCTATTGTTTTTTCACGCTGATGATGCGGCGTTCATTCGAGGGCAGCCCTTATTGGAATAAATACGGTATTCAAAATTATGCAAAGAAAAAAAATTAAAAGTTGTCGGCACATTCACTTCCGGAAAAAAAAATTTATCTTCTTTTTTTACATAAGGAAGGAGAAATTAGTTTTCTAATTATGTCACCATATCCTGTAAGGAGAAAATCAAGGACTAACAAACATTTCGTTAAAATGACTAACTAGTGAAGAGGACATAATGTGCTGAATAAAAAACGAAATCAGTGAATAAATCTGTTGAATTAACAGCGAATAGCCTTTCCAATTAATTAATTTAATGCAAATTGAGACCCTAACTTTCAAATTCGGTGAATTTGGTTTTTCGTCGTCGATTTCACTTCACTTTAAATTCAGTGAAGTAAATTTAATTTTAAATGAACATCTTTTATCTTAATTTGAAGTTGGTCGTCAAATCTCCAATTTTTTTTTATGGAAACCTCGCATTATTCAGGAAAGGGCGGAAAAACAACCACATTACATGGGTCCCCATTTCCCTGAATAACTGATCCAAGGACTCGCCCCTCAGAGAACGTCATGACAGTGGCTGTATTGCATTGGACACACTAGGTCTTGTCTTGACCCGCATCGGCGGCGCAGTGAGTAGCACGCTCCGTAACTGCGTCAGTAGTTCTAGGGAGCGGCGAGTTGCGTTGGACACACCAGTTCTTGTCTGATCACTGAAGTTAAGCAACGCAAGCCCAGTTAGTACTGACATGGGTGGTCGCTCGGGAAAGCTGGGTACTGCTAATACCCAATAATCGTCGCATTGGTGTAGTGTCTGTGCAGCATATGCATTAGAACTACGCAGTGGACGGGTCTCTAATAACCTTGTAGTTGACGGGACCTTAAACACCAACAAACAACAACAACAGTAGTTCTAGGTTCGATATTGGGCCGAGGTGGGTTGGTTTCTTTCTGGCGAGAGAGGGAACTATGCAACTAAGGAGTTTTTCGTACTCCATCGATACTTTTTCGTAGCCAGTTTCCAACCTACTTCTGCAACTCCTATGCTGAATTACTTTAAATACCCTACGCCAAAGGGGGGAGGGCTTTTCCCGCCAGAAAGAAACCAAAGTGCCTCGATCGAGGATCGATCTTCGAGCCACCGACTCAGAATGCAGCACGCTATCCCTGCATCAGCGATTCGAGTCATTTAGCATTATAGCAGGATTCCCGCTACGAAATTAGTTTGGTGAAATATCACGTGGTTTACTTACCACTAAACGCTTTAGTAATCAAAAAGTGTCTAAGCTCCAGTTCATAATGTGAGTGTGTCAAGATATAGGACTACGATGCGGCGTAACAGAAAAAGGGGGACGCATTCCCTCGTCCTGTCTTATACCCCTCTCCCCTCCCGCGATCAGCCTCCGTTAGGTTCGACCTTTACGGCTGATTGGCCTTACCCCAACCCGCCGTACTGGTGGTGGTAGATTTCTCTCCTCCTCCAGGTAAATCTAGAAATCAGTCCCGGATTTTTTTCTGTTTTATTTTTTGTTAATTCTACCGAGTAAATAGCTGGAAAAATTAAAACGAAGGAATAGGTAGGAACAGGGTGGGGGAGATCGGGTAAGGGGTAAGGAGGGGCTCGTTAGGTCCATTTCAGGAATACGGGGGGGGGGGGGGGGGGGGGGGGGGGGGGGGGGTTGGAGGCACCCGGAGCAGGGGAGGCTAAAGCAGAGGTGGGAGGAGGTTGTCCTCAAGGATATGGTAGTGCGTGTGGTTGAATGGGGACCTGGTAGGAGAAAGGCGAGAGTAGAGGGCTAAAACCCGCAGACCCGACCCTGCCTCAAGCGGGATAAGGGTATGATTGATGACCATTATTATTAATGACCATGTAATACACACAAATATTGCACTAAATTAAAATCCATACTACCGTCGTGATCTTTTTAATTGTCAATTTAATCTCCTTATCTGGGCTTAAATATTACCTCTTTCCCCCTAGGTGGCGAAGAGGGTCGCGTTCTCGACGACTACTACCTACACTGATTCCAGGTTCAATACTGGATCGAGGTGGGTTGGCTTCTTTCGAGCGAAAGAAAAGCATGGTGGTCCTGAGTGTGCCTTTCGTCAGACGGGAAGTAAAGCTGGTGCCCTACCGTGTGAAGTATACGATGTCATTTTTATGTAACGAGACCCTCTCTACTATCCAACAGAATAGTAGATGGGGCAAAATTTCCAGGTGTAGCAGCTTGTCCCTTGGGGCCTGTGGAGTGCCACAAAGAACGGTAGACCGACGATAACTAGGTCGAGTTGCGGCTGAGTGGCGTTGGACACATCAGTTCTCGCCACTTCACTAAAGTTAAGCAACACTGGGTTCTTCTAATTTCCCCTCTCCTACATCACCTACTCCTAACTCTCTCACCTGCGAGCAGACTCCACAAGGTTCGGCCCGTTATGGCTGCCATCTCCCCAACCCGTTGATTCAACCCAGAGGGCAAAGATGGGTACCCGACCCTGTCATAAACAGGAAAAACTGTTAATAGTTGCTTTAACTATTGTCATCCCGCCTCGGTGACGCAGTGGATAGCATGCTCGGTACCTGCATCAGTGGTTTTAGGTTCCATACTGGACCGAGGTGACGACGCCTTCCTTGAGATGAGAAGTAAACCGAGGTCCCGTGTGGTGTACGATGGGATTTGCAAGTAACAGAACCCTCTCTACTATGGAGGTAAAATTTCCAGGTGTAGGATTTGTTTGTCTTGTTGGTGTTTTAGGGTCCTTCAACTACAAGGTCATTAGAGCCCCGTCCACAGTGTAGTTCTCATGCAGGGACTGTACAGACACTACACCAATGCGACGATTTTTGGATACTAGCGGTACCCAGT
This sequence comes from Trigoniulus corallinus, assembly GCA_013389805.1. Classification (NCBI taxonomy): domain Eukaryota; kingdom Metazoa; phylum Arthropoda; class Diplopoda; order Spirobolida; family Trigoniulidae; genus Trigoniulus; species Trigoniulus corallinus. The sequence goes on from JAAFCE010001036.1 coordinate 6,480,931, forward strand.
TTTCCCAAGCGGCCACCCATTTCACTATAACTGGGGTTGCCGTTTGATTGATTAGTTTGTGGGTTGGGGTGTAAGCCAGGCAGCCATAACAGGTCAACCCCTTAGGAGGCTGCCCGCGGGAGACGAGGAGGTAGGAGAAAAGACGAGGAAGAGGGTTAATTTGCAGCACCCAACGTTCATTACCAACCACCTAAGTTGGTATTGACGTGAGTGTGCGTTGCTTAACTTCAGTGATCAGACAAGAACTGGTGTGTCCAATGCAATTTGCCACTTCCTAGGTGTAGGAGCTCGCCTCCTGGCATCGGTGGAATGCCCCCAAAAACGAACAGTAGACCGACGATAAATAAGCATAGGGGTTGCAGCTTTGGTCGGCAACCGGCTGCGGAAACAGTCCAATATATCACTTTTGTGTCCATTTAGTGACATGATGGGTATCCGACCCTGCCATGGGGGGAGAGTTAGGAGTTGCCTTAGTTGTTTTAACTACTGTCTATTGTGAATCACGCTGATAGCCCAGGTAGAAGGAAAGAAGGCCTTCAAAAAGTACAGCCTCGAATATACACCTATAAAATTAAAGGAATATATGAATATGTAATCCTTTGTGACGGATACCTTGCTGGCGAGATCTTTTCATGCTAGACCCATATGCCCAGATCTCCACCAGCACCCCAGCAACACCTTTGCCTTTCGCACCCATTCCAGCCGCTCCACCCCAGAACCCACTACCCCCAGAACCTCTTCCAATGTGGGGGGTTCCCCAACCCCTTCTGCAGTGATCCAGTGCTGGGCAGACCAGTATCACATGCCTGACGTCCTCCACCTGATCCCTGCACAATCCACAGCCCTCCTCTCCACCTGTGATCTTTGCCATCCTCTGTTTCGTCTCCAGTGACCCAGCTCTTGCCCGAAACAGAAGTGAGCTCTCCCAGGTATTGTCGTAGATTACCTCCCTCTCCATGTTAAGCTTGTTCCCATACACCCTCAGCGTTTTCTTTGCAGCCCTTCCCTCCATACTCTGTCGCCACTGCCCTAACCCCCATTTCTTCACTTTGTCCTGTACGAGTCTTTGCAGCGTTACTGCCCCCTCCTTGCCCTCCCTGGGGTGCAGTGTTATGCCTATCTTCTTTGACATCCTGTTTACCCTCCTCTCCAAGTTGGTAGATACCCTCATGTTGTTTACCCATGCATTTACCTGCCATACTGGATTTTCCTTCTCTAGTCCCCATATCCTGCATAGGTATACAGACTTACTAATCATTTCCCTCTGTTCAAATGTAGACCACCCCATGTCTCCCTGTATTGCCTCCACTGCTGTAAACCTATTTCCCCCTAAGGCCATCCTACCTAACCTTCTCTGGGCTATTTCCATACAGTCCATTACCTTTTTACTAATGCATAGGACCTCGTTTCCATATGTTAACCCTGGTACTGCTACCGCTTTCCATAGACCCCTAACCAATTCATACCTTGAGAATGAATCGAATGCCAGTTTCCTTATTAATCCTTCTCTGGTTTTCAGCTTACAAACGATGTTTTCTTCCATTGCTTTCAGGTATCCCCTATCATTTGTAAGTTTAACCCCCAAGTATGTAACCTCTGACACTACCTCTATCTCCCTCTCCCCAAGCTTGATTGGTACCTGATTGCTAGGCAGCACATTATCCTCTCCTATGATCATCAGCTTTGTTTTGTCCTGACCAAACTCTAACTGAAAATCCCTACTGTACTGTTCACAGATATCCAGTTCTTCCTGGAGTTCTCCCTCTGTCTCTGTCAGCAGCACTATATCATCACATTGGAAGATGGCAGGCAAATTGATACCATCCCCCAGAGAAAACCCCAGCCCTCTATCTCGGAGCCTAATCCCCAGTTCATTGATGTACACTAGGAACAGAATTGGTGATAATGGATAATATGACAAATATAAATCCTTACTGTAATCCTTCGCTCACAACTTGATCTTTCTTGTCTTCCGACGGTAAACTCGATAATTTCATAATTACGATTAATAAAACTTAATTTGGTTCACAAATCCGTAACAACTCTTTGTAAACAAACGTCGTTTAGGTCACTCTAATATCAAAATAATGGTGTTATTATTCACGAATCAAAAAAGAAAAACACAGTCCTTTCTTCATCATCATCATCATCAACAAGTTAGTTTCTTCAAATGTGGAGGAGCTCGTGTCTTGGTGCATAGCAAAACCTCACTAGTAACACATGACAATTTCAATTGACCAGAAAAAGAAAAAGAGTGAAGTAAATCTATTACTGCTACAAATAGTAAGAAGGAACGTGCTTTCTTGCCAAGAACCGAAAACTTAATTTTCACTTTCATACACCTTCAACTGATGAAAAACTTCAAGAAAACGTTAGAAAACACACTTTTGCCAAGTGGACGGGATGGCATCTAATTGAAGTACTAATGATCAAAAAAACTCGATTGTAAATCAGTTAAATGGCTTCATTAACCGACTATTCGACGACGAAGACGATGAATACACTTTTTAAAATAGAATATCCGCTTCGCACAAAGTAACTAATATAATTCTTCCTTTTCTTCTTAAAAAAAATCCACGACGACGACGTGAAGACACCAACTTCGATGACGACTCCTCATTGAATGTGTTGAGCGAGCGAAAAAAGCACACGTCTTCTCATACAACAGCATCACAATTATAGCAATAGCGCTCCATACTCTCTCAAGATGGCAACGTCACCATGGTAACGGAAGGACGCCCACTTATAATTGTCCGCCGCCATTAGTCCAAGTTCCTTCCAACACAAACTTCGGCAACGATAAGTACCCATTCAGTATCATCATCATCATCATCATCTCACCCTTCTCCCGCCTGAGGCAGGGTCGGTTCTGCGGGTTCTAATCCTCCACTCCCGCCTATCCCCCACCAAGTCCCCCCACCCCACACACCTCCATGTCCCTCTGCACCACCTGCTCCCACGTCCGTTTCGGTCTTCCCCTACTTCTGGTGCCCCCAATTACCTGCAGTCCCACAATGGATCTAGTAAGCTCCTCCTCTCCCCTCCTCATCACATGCCCATACCACCTCAACCGGTTCCCTCTCATCTTGTCCGCAATGTCTCCCACCCCCAAGCCCCACACATGTAGCGCAGCATTCGCATCTCAGCCACTTGCATTTGCTTTTCATGGTTCTTCCTAACTGCCCAGCAATCTGAGCCATGGAGCATAGCGGGCCTAACGACGGTTCTGTAAACCTTACCCTTCAACTTTACTGGGACCCGGCGGTCGCACAGGACCCCACTTGCCTGCCTTCACTTCAGCCATCCTGCATTAATTATATGGGTCACGTCAGAATCTATTTCCCCATTGCTCTGGAAGACTGATCCTAAATAACGAAATTCTTGCACTACTGGAATCCCCTCTCCCCCACAGGCCCCCAGGCCCCCTCTTTCCACTGCTGTCTTAAGATCTTGTAGGCCTTTTTGTGCATCCTCTTTGGACTCCTCCACCCTTCCTACATCATCGGCAAATACCAGGCACTGAGGCACCCATTCTCCCACTCCCGTCAGCAGCTCATCCATTACTAGAGTGAAGAGATACGGACTAAGTGCTGACCCTTGATGCACACCCACCTGCACATTAAAACCTGCAGTGTTTCCCCATGCTGTCCTAACCCTAGCAATGGAACCCTCATACATATCCTGCACTATCCTAATATGGCCCTCATCTACCCCATTCTTTCTTAAAACACTCCACAGTACCTGTCTAGGGACACTATCATAGGCCTTCTCCAAGTCAACAAATACTGCATGGAGGTTCCTTTTTTGCTTCTCTATGCTTCTCTATCACCTGTCGTAGAATAAAGATTGGTTCCATGGTGGACCTACCAGGCATAAACCCAAATTGGTTTCCCCGGACGCTTGTTTGGTCTCTGAGGCGACATTCTATGACACGCTCCCACAGCATCATAGAATGGCTCATCAGGTTTATGCCTCTATAGTTTCCACAGTCCTGTGCATCGTCTTTGCCCTTGAACAATGGAATTATCCAACTCTCTCTCCATGCAGATGTCATCCTATCGCCATTTGCTAACTTGTTAAACAGCTTCCCTAGCCATGTAATTCCTGTGGTCCCCAAGGTGTGCCAAACATCAATAGGGATCTTATCTGGGCCTACTGCTTTGTGACCTTTCATTTTTCGAAGGGCTCTGACAATTTCAGCCTCACTCACCCTATCAACTGCCTGAGGGGTGATTGGGTTGCCTTCTGTGGCTGTAGCACAGATGGCTGCATTTAAGAGGCTGTTTCAGTAGTGGATTCAAAATCCTTAGACGCATTTTAATGGATACAAAGTTTTCCAAGTTTAGAACCTATCAGTATCGATATAAAGCAAAATTAACTACTAACCCTTCCCCTGCCTGGGTACCCATTTATGTCCCTCTGGATTGACTCATGGGCCATCTGTTGTTGGAAGGCATTTTGACGCAGCCGGCTGTCGACTAAAGCTGCAACCCCTATGCTTATTTTATCGTTATCCTACTGTTCGTTGAGGCACTCCATCGAGCTCCTACACCTACGCCTCAATCCCGTGTGGAACCTGCAACCACTAACACAGTAATCGAACACGCCCCTCCTGCGCCACCGACGGGGGAATAGGTATAGACTCTTTGAAAATCTGATAGTAAAAGAACAGCCAGAAGCGAACCCGCGTACTGCGTTTTCAACCTCTATCGGCCTATTAAGATTAGCTATAAAACGACGTACGTATGCTTACCGATAAACTTCAGTAGTTTAAATTGAAGTATAGGGAGTATGCTAGCTTGTCTTGTGTCGTTGGTGTTTTCTGGCCCTTCAACTACAAAGGTCATTAGAGCCCCGTTCACTGTGTTGTTCTAGTGCAGAATCTACAAAGACACTAAGCTGTTACGACGATTTTGGAGTATTTGCAGTACCCAGTGTTCCCAAGCGGTCACTTATGCTAATACTAGCTTGGGTTGCGTTGCTGAACTTCAGTGATTTGCTTATCAACGGCACCGTGCATCTGGAGACACACACATTCTATCGTAGTCACTGGCTGATGGCTTATTTCAGACGTTAAGAAGAAAGCTTCATTCATCATACACTTATCACGCCTGTGGCAGGGTTGGGTCTGCGGGTCACTGGACATGCTCTGACTGGGGGCACCCCAGCCCAGCAGTCTAGAACCTGCAGGAATATTGGCTTTGTTGTCTGTGGGGGAATGCAGGCTTACCCCACGTGGTTAAGAAGAAAGCTTCAAGTACGTTAAATTAATCTTTAATACCTTCTTTGAATAAGTTTCAATGAGTCCATAAAACATTCAACCAGAAAAGCAGCAATCTGAAGCTCGATTTAAGGGCCTGTTGCAAATTAAAGTAAAACAAACATACAGTATGCACTGTTTATCAACACTGATCATCAGATCGATAATACCTACTCTAGAGACCGTGAATGTTGGTTCTAAATGTGTATGAAAATCGTTATGGTTATCTCCTTTTAGCTTGAAACGGAAAAGGTTTATTTCCAATGCCAATCGTCATCATACTCTTATCCACCTGTGGCAGGGTCGGGTCCGCGGATCCATTGAACATGCTCTGGCTGGAGACACTCCAGTCAGGCGTTTGGAACCTGCAGGAATATTACTGTAGCTCAGCGGTCTTCAAACTGTGTTTCGCGGAACCCCAGGGTTCCGTAATACATCTCTGGGGGTTCCGCGAGTCAAAATGAAAATTCGTTAACAGCGGCAAGATATACTCTTCTGAAGGTGGGATAGGGTTCCCCCAAAACATCTTATAGTTCTAAGGGTTCCGTGAGTCGACAAAGTTTGAAGACCACTGCTGTAGCTGGTTGTCTGTGGGGGGATACCGGCCTACCCCACTGTTCCAACACTGCATTCTACAACCAAAATATAAATTTTGGTAGGTAAATTAATGCTTTGTCGGTTATAATATTGCATGGTGTCCGACCTATTGCACAAAAAATAACTATAATGCAACAGGAGTCAGGCTCATGCATTCATTTCCAATGCCAATCAGTTTTTAGAATTCTATCCGCCATCTTGGATATTCACTAATGAAATCAGGCTAAAAGAATGAAATCATGGCGGACCTAATAACAGAATCTCTCACGTGCGCGCGCACCCAGAGTTCCATTTTAGTTTGGCCTGTATACGCCGCCGTATTACGTGACAAGTCAACCATGATTGAATTCTTTTTTCACAATGGCGGCAGAAATCTGAAACGTTTTATACTTCGGTCATTTGTCTTTCGGTTTCAATATTTCGCCGATAGAAAATATGATTCAATTCGTAGTGTCAGGTAAGAAAGAATGTGTGACACGTTTGGCAATCAAATTTATAGTCGCGGTTCAATCCTTAGAAAAACATGACATTTAGGATGACATAGGCCTACTGTATCCCACCTTTCTTCCCTCTTTCGTTTCTTTACATACTGTATGCACGCCTACTTATATTTCATTACCTTCAAGCCTGACTCCTTGTCAACCATCACCCTACATTTTGTCTTATAATCAAATCTGGTCAACTTCTCAAATCATCTTTCCTTACTCTCTTTACCACAGTGAAACCTCTCTTATTGGCACACCTGTAGGATCCGGCCAAAAACTATCCATAAGAGGGGTATGGCACACTTTAATAATCGTGTTTTTAGCTGAAAACAATTGATTGTATATACCAGTGGTGGCGAACCTTCCTTTGAAGACGGGTCACAATAACACGAAAAAAGAGCAAAAAAAGCTGTCCGCGGGTCAGTTGCAATCACTATTTAATTTTATGAATAAAAAATTATTATTAATAATGAATATATTAGTTTATTAAAGTAGCAAATAGAGAACATCATCATAATGCCCTTATCCCGCCTGTGGCAGGGTCGGATCTACGGGTTCTAACCGCAAGGTCCCCGTTCAACCCACACACTATGATACGATAAACTAGATATTATATTATTCACGTTCGGGTGGGTCACTTAAAATTGCACGTGGGTCACAGGTTCGCCACCACTGGTATATACATACATGTATGTCGCAGGGTCGGGTGCCCATCTTGTTCCTGTGAATGGATACAAGGGATACAATTGGACAGCGTTTTCCTGCAGCCGGTTGCCGCCCAAAGCTGAAACTCCTATGCTGATTTATCGTCGGTCTACTGTTCGGTGGGGCACGCCACTGACGCCAGGGGACGAGCTCCCACACCTGACAATTTTGCCTCATCTACCCGCTGCATAATAGAAAGGGTTCTTTTATGTGCAAATACAAAGGAACACCACACGGGACCTCGGTTTTTCTTCTCATCTGAAGGAAGGCCCACTTGGGGCATCTCTATCGCCCAGAAAGAAGCCAACTCACCTCGGCCCAGTATCGAATCTAGAACCACTGCCTCACTTACCGAAAAAGCTACCCCCTGCTGTTGTTGTTGTTTTTTGTTGGTGTTTTAGGGGCCTTCCAACTACAAGGTCATTTGAGCCCCGTCCACAGTGTAGTTCTTATGCAGAGACGGCACAGACACTACACTAATGCGACGATTTCTGGGTATTAGCAGTACCCAGTTTTCCCAAGCGACCACCCATGTCAGTACTAACTGGGGTTGCGTTGCTCAACTTCAGTGATCAGACGAGAACTGGTGTGTCCAACGCAATTCGCCGCTCCCTCGCTACCCACTGCGTCACCGAGGCGGGATGTACCCATTACAGAGATGGTGTCCTGAAAATCGTGACATATATTAGGAGTGCCAATAGATGGGGAAAAAAATCGGTACCTGAAGAATTTGTACTGACATCAGGGGTGTACCTTTTAGAGTGGTGTACTCATAGATAGGTTTTACTGTATTTAAAACGTGTGAATGCGAAATAGAGGAGAAAGGGGTTGAGGTGACATCACCACTAAACTAAAACAACCGTGGACACACAAATACCTCTCGGCTATGTGTATTAATTAAATTTTAGGAGTCAGTCAGTTAACGAAGTGACAGACAGTGTAAAATCCGATTCTCGATTCAAAATAATTTAATTTAGGGATTGGATTCCAATTTCCCAATTTGAAGATATATCTCTATCTCTCTACTGATTCATTAATTGTGAGGCAGCAGACACATTTCGACGACGTGCGTCGCTCGCTTTTCCTCTCACGAAGTCTTCCCTCCTCAGGAAAAACTAATGTCAATACCATTAAATCGAGTGACTTGGTGCTCATCAACAAACTACGCATGAAGCAAGTAAAGAAGGTGGTAAGTAGTCAGGAAAAGAGGTCAATATCGATCTATAACTGACCACTGTTTAAAACCTCCATATACTGTATACACAGAGGGAAAGCACGGTACGTATGTATGTACAGTGAAACTCGTTTAACACGAAACTGACGGGACCGAGATATTTTTTCATGTTAAAAGAATTTCGTGCTAAGCGATTCATGCAGAAAACCCACCATTGTTTTGTATGTCGTCATATTTTATTAACTGGATTTATTGCTAAAAGTTACACTTGTAATATAACCAACAAAGCATTAATTTACCTGCCAAAGTTTCTATTTTAGTTGTATAATGCAATGTTGGAACAAGTGGGATAGGCCATCATCCCCCCACAGACAACCCGGCCAATATTCCTGTGGGCTCCAGATGCCTAGCTGGGATGCTCCCAGTCCAGGGCATGTTCAGTGGGCCCACAGATCCGACCATGCTGCAGGTGAGATGAGGGTGTGATGATGTTGACTAAAAGTTACACTTGTGGGCATCATATTAGATTCAATATTTTCAATTTAAATAATGATGTAAGCTACAAATGCATAATTTTTAAAAAAAAACCTAAAAGAATTATTGTTTTTAGGGATATAATGTGCTTTGTTTTTCATTGTCTTTTTTGAGCATAAATTGTCAATAAAAAGCACCCCTTCCCCATAGTTTGAAAGGTTTGTCAATGGCATGCCTCTACCATCCCGAACCCAGGCTGTAATCTAGCAACAGTGGCAATCATTGTTTATTTGTTTAGTTTAACGAAAACTCCGGTATATGTTGTCTATCCAGTATTTTGTTGGCTGAGAAGGAAAATAATTTCGTGTTAAGCGATTTTTGTTTCGTGTTAAAAGAAAAAAAATGTATGGAATTACGGAGTATTTTGTCCGGACCGCAGTGTTGTTTCGTGTTAACCGTTATTTCATGTTAAGCGTTTTCGTGTTAAACGGATTTCACTGTATATTGAAGTAATGGCAACAACAACAAAACACCTCTTTCTTAAACAGCCCCTCTCACAAACCATCCGAATCAATATCGTCTTTATTATACCCAAGATACTAATGACGTCACCTAAGGCTCCTCCATAACTTTCTTAACATGGCACTAATGTAAACGTCACATTGTTGTTTGTTCGTCGGTGTTTTAGGACCCTTCAACTACAAGGTCATTAGAAACTCGTCCACTGCATAGTTCTAGTAGCAGAGATTGCACAGACACTACACAAATGCGACGATTTTTGGGTATTAGCAGTACACAGTTTTCCCAAGCGGCCACCCATGTCAGTACTAGCTGCGGTTGTGTTGCTTAACTTCAGTGATCAGACGAGAACTGGTGTGTCCAACACAATTCGCTGCTCCCCCTCAACGTTACAGGTGAGTGGATGAAAAAGGTTGCTCACTGTCGCAACATAACGTTGCTCATCTAATTCACACATAAACATACGTTAGAGTCTCATTATCATCATACCCTTATCCCGCCTGTGGCAGAGTCGGGTCTGCGAATCTACTGAACATGCTCTGACTGGGGACACACCATCCAGGCGTCTGGAATCCACAGGAATATTGGCTGGGTTGTCTGTGTTGGGATGTCGGCCTACTCCACTTGTTCCAAATAAACGTCAGAGTCTAAACAAAGAAATATCAGTGACAATATTTCTCCAAGAACCCATTAAAGGCTATTAATGACAAATGACAGCTCGACGCTTGCTTGGCCTTCAGAAACGTATTACAATTCCGTCCACAGGAAGTTGTCATTAATGGCAAATGCGCAAAACAGTGGGCGTACGTATTGTGCCTTTGTTGTTGCTGTCAACCAGGGGCGTACCGAGGATATTCTGCGCCCGGGGACAAAGACCGAAATCTGCGCCCTCTGGCACCCGCTAAGCGCATTTTTGCTGTAATTTTTGCGCCCCTGCCTTCTGCGCCCGGGGACATCTGTCCCCACTAGCCCCCCCTTGTTACGCCTCTGCTGTCAACAAGTTGTTGGTCAAGAGCTTCTGCTACAAGTAGGTATAACTATTGCCAATAACATTTATTTGACGTGTATACACCATTTGAAAGAACCAGTCAAGGTGATTAAAGAGTTGAAAGCACATCACCAAATCACCAGGTATCCACTCTGGTAATATGTCAGTGTAAAGTGCTTGAGTGACTATGCTAAATACTCAGCTGCTCCACTGGGCGTGTCTTTCTTTACACATCTTGAAATTGATCACGTGACACGCAGCTTCCAACCAATCCTCAGCTGCACGTGCAACACACGTGATAACGAGGTGTGTCTTAATAAACGAATCACATTGTCAGTTTGTCGAGCTACAATTTCAAAAAAAAAGAACTTCACATTTCTACAACACCGTCACGTGACAGACATTACAAGGTGTATCATAAGTTCAACATTGAATCAAGATGATCGTTCCGATGTGTTAAATGACGATGGGCCACGGGAGGGGGGGGGGGTGCGACAATACAGAGAGGAAAAAAAAGGCGACAAAATTCTCAGAGGGGTTGGAGCAGAATGCTGAAATTAAAAGGAGCCTGGGTGGTTCATCTACTTACAATTCTTTTAAAACATTTGCTCACCCGTTTTCGTACGTCCTAATTAACAATAGGACAATTCCAAAACAAACACCTTTCCCTTCATCTTTCTCAGTCTATTAAATTCAGATTTATATAAAATCGAACTTAGTTAAAACTGAAACTTATACTCTCCTTATAAATAAATTATTCTGAGATGGTAAGAAGTCCTTTTTCCACAGGTTTTACTCGAAAAAAAGAGAGATGAACCACACTTGGTTATTGAACCAAATACCAATAGAGATGGTTGCCTAGAGTTACCGCGACGTTCAATTTATTTCCTAAAGACACGCGCCTACCGCATTTCTCTACGAATAAATATTCGACACACATTTATAAAATATTGATATCAAGGACTGTGAAATTTAACTACAATATATGCCCCTCTCATATTGAGAACTAAGGAAATAAATGTACCGTCCTGAAATAAGCAAACGAGGAGAGAGGGAGGGGGAAGGGGGAGAGGGAGAGAGACCGAGACGGAGTAAGCGTGAGGGAGAGAAGGGAAGAGAAAAAGAGGAAGGGAGAGAGAGGGGAGAAAGAGAGGGCGAGAGGATGGAAGAGAGAAAAGGGAAGGGGGAGAAAGGAGAGACGGAGACAGAGAGGGGAAAGCGAGAGGTAGAGGGATGGAGAAAGACAGAGAGAGGGAGAAAGGGAGAGGAGAGATGGGAGAAAGGAGGGAAAAGTGAAAGAGAGGGCGATAGGAGGGAGGAGACAAAGGAAGGCAGAGAAAGAGAGGAGGGGGGAGAAAGGAGAGATGGGGACAGAGAGGGAGAAATGGGGAGGAGGGAGGGGAAGGGGATAGAGGGAGATAGGAGGGAAGAGAGAAAGAGAAGGGGAGGAGAGAGGAAGGGAGAAAAGGAGAGACAGAGACAGAGAGGGAGAGATGGAGAAAGACAGAGAGAGGGAGAAATGGGGAGGAGAGAGGAGGGAGAGGAAGGGGATAGAGGGAGATAGGAGGGAAGAGAGAAAGAGAGGGCGAGAAGAGGGAGGAGAGAAAGAGAAGGGGAAAGGAGAGACGGAGAAAGACAGAGAGAGGGAGAAAAGGGGGAGAGAGGAGGGAGAGGAAGGGGAGAAAGGAGGGAAGAGAGAAAGAGGGCGAGAGGAAAGAGGAGGGGAGAGAAAGAGAGAGGGAGAGTCAGCTCCTCCTCCATCTATCCTCTTTCAACCCATTTGAGTACTTCTTCTTCGTGATAAACTATCATCTCAAGAGATATAGATCCTGACATCGATTTATAAGTACGATAAATATCGATCGATACAAATTAAATAACGCTTCCCCCAAATTAAAATGGACGAGATGATAGCTTTATAGTTTTCTCTCCTCCTCCCCCCCGGTCCTCCTCTGTAATTACAAAATTTCATCTTAAGTAAAGGCTATTTTCTTTTCTTCCTGTCAAGCCACCAAGAAAAATATCAACCATGTAAGACGAGTAATATAAAAAAAAGTTGATAAAACTTGGATATAACTACTAAAACTCCATATCATCAATGTGAAGGGGGTGGTGTGAGAGAGAAATTTCGACCACTCCAACGAGGTAATGACGTCACTGAATCTATTTGCTGGAGCGTCGTTAAAGTGTTTCCTAATCTCGCCACAAGTTCCCTTTCCTGCTGTTAATACATTTGCCCAAGCTGTAATCGACATATGCTTCAATTTTAATCAAAACCTGCAATAAAACCAAGACCAGAAATGAAATTAGGTGGAAGGCAGGAGGTGGAAAAGGGTCATTCGATCAAATGACCTCCATGTGTCACCACCGGTTTCGGTGATTCAAAGAATCGATTCTGGCCGAGGTGGATTGATTTAATTTTTTGGGCAACAGGATTGGAAACCCCTGGGGCAGGGATAGACCAAAGCAGACGAGGGAACACAAGACGTCCTTAAAAAAATAGTGTGTGGGGTGGACAGAGGTCGCCCCTAGTAGGAGATAAGACAGGAGTGGAAGGCTACAGCCCGCAGACTCAATCCTGTCGCAGTCGGGTTTGTTGGTGTTTTAGGGCCCTTCAACTACAAGGTCATTAGAGCCACGTCCACAGCATAGTTCTGATGCACAGAGACTGCACGGACACTACACTAATGCGACGATTTTTTGGATACTAGCGGTGCCCAGTTTTTCCAAGCGGCCACCCATGTCAGTACTAACTGGGGTTACGTTGCTTAACTTCAGTGATCAGACGAGAACTGGTGTGTCCAATGCAATTTGCCGCTCCCTCGCAGTCGGGACAGGGGTATGATGATGATGATGATGCAAGAGGGTAAATAAAAGCTGATATCCTTTGGTCAGAAACTGCCTGCGTTAAAAAAGTATCGTCCAACATGTCGCCCGTGTTTCCATCCAGATGTGTACCCGACCCTGTCATAAACATGAAAAACGGTTAATAGTCGCTTTACTACTATCATCCCGCCTCGGTGGCGCATTGAATAGCGTGCTTGGTACCTACGGGGACCATGGTAGGAAAGACTAGGAAGGAGGGCTAGAACCCGCAGACTCAATTTTGTCGCAGGCGGGACAAAGGTCTTTCTTGATGTACTAACGTGCCACATGCTTTGCCACCTTTAGAGTATTCGATGTGAGCCCTGCGCATAAAGGAACCCGCTTCCTTTTCTCGGCCTATGGCAGGCCCCTGTACCCTTCTTGTCTCTCTGAATTGTTGTTGTTTGTTGGTGTTTTAGGGCCCTTCAACTACAAGGTCATTAGATCCCCGTCCACAGTCTAGTTCTTATGCAGAGACTGCACAGACACTACACTAATGCGACGATTTTGGGGTATTAGCGGTATCCAGTTTTCCCAAGCGGCCATCCATGTCAGTACTAACTGGGGTTGCGTTGCTTAACTTCAGTGATCGGACGAAAACTGGTGTGTAAAACGCAATTCGCCGCTCCCTCTCTGAATGGAGACACCGGGTGATACATTGTACAGGACCTTATCGCAACCGCTTACCGACAAAAACTGCCAATAGTAGAGAGGGTTCTTTGACTTGCAAATGCAATCGAACACCACAAGGGACCTCGGTTTTTCTCGGAGCTTCTCCCTTCGCCCGTAAGAATCCAGCATCGAACCTAGAACCATTGACGCAGTTACCGAGTATGCTGCGCACGGCGCCACCGAGGCGGTGCGAACTACAACGTTTACGGATGGAAATTATCGATTAAAATGGGAGGGGGAAGCGACGACATTAACAATAACGTCCATTTGAGGGGGGGGGGGGGGGGGGTAATTAAGTAGTAAACAATCACACCAACAAGTTGACAACCAGTAATTTGTGACTGACCTCGATGCAACCAAATTAGGGACAACCAAAGTCAATTTCACTATCATGGGACTAGTACAAAAGTTGCTAATCGAGGATAACATGATAGTCCTTAATTAAATGTGTGTGCTAATTAGGCTTTCGTATCTTCCTTCAAAGGCTTCCCAAAATGTGGGATTTGAGGGGTCGAGGGTCGTTTTCACTATGATGGCAATCACTGACGACACGGGGGCTTAGCCGCAAAAACAACCATCTGTTAGAAGCCCCCTAAAAACTAGAAAAATTAAAACGCTAGAACATTTCGACTACAGGAATGCCCGAAACGAAAACGAAGGCTACTAATACAATGTTTGTTCGTTGGTGTTTTAGGGGCCTTCAACTACAAGGTCATTTCAGCCCCGTCCACTGCGTAGTTCTGATGCAGAGACTGCACAGACACTACACTAATGCGACGATTTCTGGGTATTAGCGGTACCCAGTTTTCCCAAGCGGCCACCCATGTCACTACTGGCTGGTCTTGGGTTGTCTTAACTTCGTTGATCAGACGAGAACCGGTGCATCCAACGCAATTTGCGGCCCCCCTTATAAACACATGAACTAAAAAGTCTCAAAAATCACTGGACGGGGGGCGGGATGGAGGTATAGTCCCCTATAACGGACACAAGCTGCACAGTGGTTCATCGTACTGTTTATGAGACATTGATGAGTCTCTGAGGCACCTGCAGCGACCTCTTGCCCAAACTTCTTAGTTTTTGGATGGTTCTAGAAGATGGTTGACCAATTGCAATTTCTCTCCCAAACATACTCAATAGGATTCAGGTCTGGAGATCTGGCTGGTCAATCAATCCAATGACTATCCTCACTCTGACCATAGTCATCCACCAGTTGGGCCCTCCGTGGACGAGTATTGTCATCTGCGAGCCAATTATACCCCTAAAAAGTCGCACATAAGGCACGTGACTAACATCTCCCTATACTTCTGAGCAGTCAGGGAGCCTGTGGCGAATACTAGGAGTGGTGTGCGGCCATCCGATCTGATGCTTACCCACACCATGACACCCCACCATAGTTAAGCAACGCAACCCCAGCTAGTACTAACATGAGTGTTCTTTTGGAAACACAGGGTACTGCTAATACGTCCCAAAAGTCGTCGTAACAGAGGTAATAACGGATCAAACGTTCTCTCCAGATGAGGGTTCGTCTAGAACCTACGTCTGGAAAGAAGAGAACGTGGGCCCAATGAAAATGGATTCCAAACTAATGTTCTCTTCACCATCCTAGACGTGCATTTCTGAGTGAGAGAGAGTGTGTGTGTGGGGGGGAGGCTGGATTAGTTTCAAGGGTTGGCGAATAAGCCAGGCAGCCATAACAGGATGAACCCTTAGGAGGCTGCCCGCGGGAGATGAGGAGGTAGGTGAAAGGATGAAGGAGAGGGCTAATTTGCAGCACCCAACGTTCTTTACCAACCACCCATGTCGGTATTGACGTGGGCTTGCGCTGCTTAACTTCAGTGATCTCACGGGAAATGGTGTGTCCAACGCAACCTGGCTGCACTTGTGTGAGCAGGATGCAAACAGTAGGTCTACTTGCATTCAGAATGCTCTTGAAACTACAGTTACAGAGGTAGCAGAGCTCTGTGTGGTTGTAGCAGTCCTCTGGCGCCTCGTTGAATGAGTGAAATACCGATCCTCATTGGCTGTTGTAGCTTTCGGCCTTGACCAAGCCTTCTAGATATGCATCTAGTCTCCTGAAACTGTTTCCATAAATTGCAGACGACATTATGTGATACGTTGTGGTCTCTTACAACCTGCACTTCGGATTGCCCTGCTTTCAATCCACCAACGATTCTCCATCCCCATCCCATCATCTAAACCAGGGGTAGGCAAACTCCTCAGTCTAAAGAGCCGAATATCAACAAGACAATGACTGAGATTTCTTTTGAGAGCCAAATTTCCTAAACTTAAACTATCTAGGTAGTAACACCATTATTAACTTAATAATTGATAAAAATTAAAGTTTTGGAAATGGCTGGTTAGAAAAATACAGGTAACTTTGTGCTTCAAGAAGATACTTTTGCCACAAGCGTGTGACTTGTGGACGCGTCAAGCACTGACCACTTTGCACAATGAGACTGCTGACTGAATGACTCACTCAACTCGTGCATAAGGCCCTTCAAGGTCCGCTGACACAGCGTATCTGCCACTCGACTGAAAAATAATCAAATTTTAGTTCCTTTTCAGTTGCATGCTAGTCTGACTCATGTTAATGATATGCAACGCAATGTAAAGGCAACTGGTTGGAAACGGGTTGCGTCGCAACTGAGCATGTCAGTTTCATTTCAACTGACAAGTAATTCGCATCATTCGCACAATGCTCTCTTCATCTGAACTACTCGGCATCATAAGTGCAACTATTGCCAAAGAGTTGCATCTGTGGACGAAAGTGAAATTGCAATTAACTTTAGTTGCATTGCATTTCAGTTGAGTTGCAGTTGCATTGTGGTAGTAGACGAAATGCCTTGGTCAACTGTGCCTTCCAAACGCAACATACCGCCTGTTCCACGTCTTCTGTCACTCGAACGATACTGCTGTGCATGCCTGTGCACCAACACAGTCATTTGTGGAAGAACCGCATTCAAAGGGCCAAAGAGCCGCAGTTTGCCGACCCCTGATCTAAACGAAACGATGTGATTAGTCCTTTTACCCTACTGCTTATGCGATGTGACAGAATTTGACAAAACCCTATTAAGAGTACTCCTGATCGGTACAAATGAAGAAACAGCAGAAGAACAAACGGCCTTGTTTTACGCCCAGCACAAAATGAGACGCAGGTGACGCAGGGTGACTCACTATAAATTTCTGTGGCTCACATGATAGTATGTTGTTGCGCATGTTAAGTCGCAGGGTGACGTGACTCAGCGCCTGCGCCACGAAACCCTGTGGGAGCGGCGAGTTGCGTTGGACACACCAGTTCTCGTCTGATCGCTGAAGTTAAGCAACGCAAGCCCAGTTAGTACTGACATGGGTGGTCGCTCGGGAAAGCTGGGTACTGCTAATACCCAATAATCGTCGCATTAGTGTAGTGTCTGTGCAGTCTATGCATTAGAACTGCCCAGTGGACGGGTCTCTAATGACCTTGTAGTTGACGGGACCTTAAACACCAACAAACAAACGAAACCCTGTGGAGCGCAGTGCCAATGCCGCAGTTTCCTGCGTGAAGTTGGCATGACAATAACAAAAAGCCGTGCGAAGTTGTCTTGTTATTTGATGCAAGTATGGCGAAAAGCTGCGATTCAATGTGCGGTGATTACTTGCTAGCAGAATTTCGCTACGATTTTTGGGTATTAGCTGTACCAAGCGGCCACCCATGTTAGTACTGGCTGGGGTTGAGTTGCTTAACTTCAGTGATTAGATGAGAACTGGTGTGCAATGTTCCCTCTAAGGATTGCTGGTTCGTGTGCAAAATCAAAAACGTGCGAGCAGAGTTTTATTCGCCATACTGACCGCTCCAGCGCTGAGCTAAAAATCTGCGCGCTACGAGAACGACACTGTGCGCCAGCGCAGCTTAGAGGGAACATTGCTGGTGTGTCCAACGCAATAAGCCGCTCCCCAATCAAGTTGTAAGGGAAGTTTTACAAGGCAGTGGTTAGGCCAGCTCTGCTATATGGATCTGAGTGTTGGGCAGTGAGGAAGCGCCACGTCAATAGAATGCAAGTAGCCGAGATGCGAATGCTGCGGTACACGAGTGGGGTGTTGAGAGCTGATGGAATTAGGAACGAGTATATTAGAGGTAGCCAGGGGGTTGGGGATGTGGCGGAAACAATGAGGGAGAGTAGATTGAGGTGGTATGGACACGTCATGAGAAGAGGGTCGGAGGAGCTTGTTAGGTGCATTACAGGAATGCAGGTGGTTGGAAGCACCCGGGGCAGGAGAGACCAAAGCAGACGTGGGAGCAGGTTGGCCGTAAGAATAGGGTAGTGTGTGGGTGGACGGGGACCTGGTAAGACATAGACGGACTCGAGTGGAGAGCTAGAACCCGCAGACCCGAGCCTGCCACAGGCGGGAATAAGCGTATGATGATGCTTCTAAAAGGGAATAGAGAGACATAGCGCTGTACATCGACGTAATTTGGGAACACACTTTTTGCGAACTTCTAGGTTCGATACTGGACCGAGGTGGGTCGGCTTCTTTCGGACGTGAGAGAGAGATGCCGCGAGTGTGCCTTCTTTCGAATGAGAAGTAAAACCGAGGTCCCGTGTGGGTGTACGATGGCACTTGCAAGTAAAAGATCCCTCTCAACTACGCAACGGGTAGATGAGGCAAAATTTCCAGGTGTAGGAGCCCGCCCCCTGGCGTCGGTAGCATTCCCCAACGAACACTAGACCGACGATAAATAAGCGTAGGGGTGCAGCTTTGGCCGGCAACCGGCTGCAGAAAAAACTATGACCAATATATCGCCCTGTGGCCATTCAGAGGGACAAATGGATACCCGACCCTGCCATAGGCGGGAAGAGGGTTAGGAGTTGCTTTACTTTTTGCGAATTCACACGTCATGTCAAGATATTTCGCAAGAGGGCGCCATATTCCAATATTCCATCTCGGGTCTGGTGACGTCAGGCTACATGAACGTCATTCAGCAGATTGTCGATAGATGGCGACAGTAGGAAGTGAGCGATTTGTTTCGTTACCATGGAGACGATGTAGTTGAGACTAACTGTACGTCCGCATCACCTTAGTTGACAACAACGCACCTGGATACGAACTTACGCAATTACTGTACTCAAAATTTTGTGCACCTATCTGCGCCCTCCTCTAACTCTTCTTCTCGGTTCGGTATCACAAATGATATAGTTCCAGGAAGCCTTACATAATTCAAATTCTTATATTAATTATTGATATGTATATAAAGACTAATAAAGAAACCTTATACGTTTACAACTCAAGATTGGAAATGGCCCGAGAAGAATGCGGCAGAGGGGAGTCAAAAGATCACAAAAAAGGGCGTGAGGAAAGAGTTGAAAAAAAAATTAGAAGGAGGAGGGGGAAAGGGACTTGACGATGACAATGTAGCCACCACAATGGACCTCATATTGGGTTTCATGAATTATGCAAGTAGTAATAACATGAACAATTTACATATATTCAAGGGGCGTCTTTTTTCTAGGGGGTCTCTCATTAACGACAGTCACCACCCCTAGGTCATACAGTAAAATAAATATACTAATCACATTCATTATGCCGACAAATAGGCCCTAAAGGGAGTCATGCAAACAAAATAAAGTGGGAGGAGGTGCAACGCATGGGATTGTACCACTAAACGAGGCGCGGGGCAAGCGTAGAACCAGGTTAACAAGGGAGGAGACAAAGGGGGCGCATGGGGGAACCTATAAATCAATAATGTTCACGACACAGTATTATAATTGTATATGGAAAATACATATTGAATTACGTCAGCTCGTGATTTGTTTCCTAAAGCTCAGGTTCACTAGTTCGATCCTCGCCAACATAGGTCATTTTAACAGCGTCTGCCACCTGCCCTCCTGGATGAGGAATAAAGGACGATGTCCTACAATATTCGGGGTTAAAATCGTTATAATTCGAAAACCGTTTCCCGCTTATGGAGGATCAATTGTCTCACTCGCCCACATGGGGAAAGAAGTAATCTGCCTCAGTGGTTCCAGGTTCTATACTGGATCAAGGTGGATTAGATTTTTTCGAGGGATAGAGAAACTCGGAGTTCGCTTTTGTGGGTTGGGGTGTAAGCCAGGTAGCCATAACAGGTCAACCCCTTAGGAGGCTGCCCGTGGGAGAGGAGGAGGTAGGTGAAAGGAGGAGGAAGAGGGTTAATTTGCAGCACCCAACGTTCTTTACCAACCACCCAAGTTGGTATTGACGTGGGTGTGCGCTGCTTAACTTCAGTGATCTAACGGGAACTGGTGTGTCCAACGCAACTTGGCGGCGCATTTCTTCGCATAAGACGTAAGACCGAGCTCCCGTGTCGTGTATGACCTTTGCGCGTTGTTGTTTGTTTGTTGGTGGTTTAGGGCCCTTCAACTACAAGGTCATTTAGAACCCCGACCACAGTGTAAGTTCTTATGCAGAGACTGCACAGACACTACACTAATGCGACGATTTTTGGGTATTAGCAGTACCCAGCTTTCCCAAGCGGCCACCCATGTCAGTACTAGCTGGGGTTGCGTTGCTTAACTTCAGTGATCGGACGAGAATTGGTGTGTCCAACGCAATTCACCGCTCCCGCCTTTGCGCGTAAAGCAACTAGGTAACGGGAGATGAGACAAAATTCCCAGGTGTAGGACCTCGCCCACTGACGTCCAGTGGAATGCCCCAACAATAAATAAGAATGGGGGTTCAAGGTTCGGTCGGCAGCCGGCTTCGAAAAAATACCGTCTAATAAATCGCCCTTGTGTACCTGACCCTGCCGTAGGCGGGAAATTGTCTCCCATTAGTACAAGTAGCGTGTGGTCGTTTTCCATGCCATGAGACGCAGGGCGAGACCCACGACCTGGGTACATTTTAAATCGATATGAAAAGAAGGAGTTTTAGAACCTTGAAGTTGAGCCATCGAGATCAGCCTCGATTTCCTATTCGGGACGGACGGAAGGTTGTGTAGTGGTGTGTGTGTGTCTCTCTCTATCACTCTCTATTTCTCACCTCGGTCAGGACTGAACCTGAAGCCACGAGCTCCCGAGTAGAAGATAAGGCCAATAATTGGTGCTAAGAAAGAGGAGGATTAGAGAAAGGGAACTGCAATCACCACTACCGGGGGAGCCGCGAGTTGCGTTGGACACACCAGTTCTCGTCTGATCACTGAAGTTAAGCAACGCAAGCCCACGTCAATACCAACTTGGGTGGTTGGTAAAGAACGTTGGGTGCTGCAAATTAACCCTCTTCCTCCTCCTTTCACCTACCTCCTCCTCTCCCACGGGCAGCCTCCTAAGGGGTTGACCTGTTATGGCTGCCTGGCTTACACCCCAACCCACAAAAGCGAACTCCGAGTTTCTGCTAATACCCAATAATCGTCGCATTAGTGTGGTGTCTGTGCAGTATATGCATTAGAGCTATACAGTGGACGGGTCTCTAATGACCTCGTAGTTGACGGGACCTTAAACTCCAACAAACAAACAAACAAAACCAGTACCGGTAAGAAGGGGTTCGCTTAATGTACCAGCAGTGTACAGGGGTAGTATCAGGTGTTCAAAATACATGGGTAAATTTTTTTTTCACTTTTACCCCCAAGGGAAAGAAACCACTGACTTCTCAGCAGGAATCGAACCTGCGCACTACTACCTCATAAACCAGAGCGATGTTTTCCGAATGGCGAGAGAGCGACCTCGTTTTGAAGCAAAAGCAATAACAAACCCTTTTTTCGCGGATGGCAGGGTTTGGTACCCTAAACGTGAAAATTTTGTACCGATGGAAATCTTGCCCCTCCCTATACCTGGAAAATTTGTACCGATTCACACGTAGGAAGTGGAAAAGGGTCGTTTCTGTGCAAGCGGTGATGTCGTACAGACGTCACGATAGGGCACCGGTTTACTTCCCATCCGAAGGAAGGAGTACATGGGGGGGGGGGGGCTTCTCTCTCGCATAAAAGAAACTAATTTACCTTGATCCATTTATTGTTTTGTTGGTGTTTTAGGGCCCTACAACTACAAAGGTCATTAAAGCCCCGTTCACTGTGTAATTCTAATGCAGAGACTGCACAGAGTGGAGTGGCCTATTGCGTTGAACACACCAGTTCTCGTCTGATCACTGAAGTTAAGCAGCGCAACCCCAGAGCTAGTACTAACATGGGCGGCCGATTGGGAAAACAGCGAACCGCTAATACCTAAAAATCGTAGTGCCTGTAAGTCCCTGCATTAGAACTACGCAGTGGACGGAGCTCTAATGACCTTGTAGTTGAAGCGCCCTTAAACATCAACAAAACAGAACAAGTCACTGCACAGACACTACATTAATGCGATGATTTTTGAGTATTAGCCGTACGCAGTTTTCCCAAGCGGCCACCAATGTTAGTACTAGCAGGGGTTTTTCCTCCTAGCCCTTTTCCCGCCTATGGCAGGGTCGGGTACCCATCTGTCCCTCTGAATGGACACAGGGTGATATATTGGTCATAGTTTTTTCTGCAGCTGGTTGCCGGCCAAAGCTGCACCCCTACGCTTATTTATCGTCGGTTTAGTGTTCGTTGGGGAACGCTACCGATGCCAGGGGGGGGGGCGAGCTCCTACACCTGAAAATTTATGCCTCTTCTTCCCGTTGAGTAGTAGAGAGGGTTGTTTCACATGCAAGTGCCATCGTACACCCATACGGGACGTCGGTTTTACTTCTCATTCGAAAGAAGGCACACTCGCAGCCTCTCTCTCGCCCGAAAGAAGCCGATCCACCACGGTCCGGTATCGAACCTAGAACTACTGGCGAAGTTGCCGAGTTTGCTAACCACTACACCACCGTGTGGGGGGGGGGGTCTTTAAAGGCAAGAAACGAAGAGAAAAACAATCACATAAAAGCACAGTGTATCAATAACATTTGGGTTTGCGGCAATGGAAAGAGGTCGTTTCCTGGAGTCAATTTGAAGTCACAAGTTACACGTCATCAGGCAGTGAGATTCTTGGAGGACACAGATGAAAAGAAAGATCAAGAAATGTGGGAAGAAAACAAGAATAAGACGAAGAAAATCAAGCTTGATAAACTACATTTCAGGAAAATAATAATCTGTGTTACAACAACCGCAGTTGCAGTTATATTGAAAAGTGAGGACTATTCACGCATTACGTCGTATCGTACGATCAAGCATCTGGAGATGATGGTTTGATCCTGTGGCGTCACTAGGGTTAGCGTCCCCGGTGCGGTGACGCCGTGGTGGGAGCGGCGTACTGCGTTGGACACACCAGTACTCGTCTCAACCCAGTCGCAACCCCAGCTAGTACTAACATGGGTGGCCGCTTGGGAAAACTGGGTACTGCTAATACCCAAAAATCTTCGCATTAGTGTAGCGTCTGTACAGTCTCTGCATAAGAACTATGCTGTGGACGGGGCTCTAATGACCTTTGTTGATGAAGGGCCATAAAACTGCAAAAAAAAAAAAAACGTTATGCCATGGTGCCACCCCCCCTCTCCGGAAAAAAAGCCGCTTCTTCTGCTTTGGTGCCAACCCATTTGTCATGATGGGAGTGGTGTCACCCGATGTGGACCGCACCCCGCGCCCACCCTAGTGACGCCATGGTTTGATCACCATTTAACAAAGAGTTCCCTACAGACCCGCAGAGCGTGGAATCCCCCCTCAGCCACGAAAAACGTTGAAAGGTCCTTCAGCCAGGTCTGAACCTTAAAATGAGCCATGTGATTGAGGCAAACACTTCCAATTGAGCTAGGTTTATGAGTTCCAGTTTAATCCGACATGGAACTAGGAGTCGCGCGAACTCACAACGCCTTTTCCGTCTATGGCAGGGTTGGGTTCCCATTTGGCCCATTTGTCCCTCTGAAATCACACAAGGGTAACATATTTGACAGTGTTTTCCCCAGCCGGTTGCTGACCAAAGCTGCAACCCCTATGCTTATTTATCGTCGGTCTACGGTTCGTTGGGGCACTCCACCGACGCCAGGGGAGGCGAGCTCCTACACCTAGAAATTTTGTCTTATCCACCCTTTGCCTAGGAGACAGGGTTCTTTTACGTGTAAATGCCATCGTACACCACACGGGACTTCGGATTTATTTCTCACCAGAAGGAAGGCGCACTCGGGTCATTTCTCTCGTTCGAAAGAAACCAACCCACCTCGATACCGTATCGAACCTAGAACCACTGGCGTAGTTATGAGCACGCTACCCAGGCGGGATGTGTGAGGCGAACTCCTACACCTGAGAATTTTACCGATCTGTACGGGTATCTAACTCCGCCTAACAAGAGTTCTTTTACGTACAGCATATACTAGCATATTCCCTCCATGGCGGGACCATGCCCTTACTTCCCATTCCGGAAAAAGACGCCTTGGGACTTCACACGATCGAACCTGGGAGCAGTAGCGTCACTAGGGGGGTGCGGGCCGCACCGGGTGACACCACTCGAACCATGAGCAATGGGGTGACACCAAAGCAGAATAAGCGGCTTTTTTCGGGAGAGGTGGTGTCACCTCACCGGGTGATGCCAACCCTAGCGACGCCACTGCCTGGGAGTCCCCAGTACAAAAAATTGTTGAATTCATGGCTTCGATTATGTTGGCTAGGTGGGTTATTTAACGTCGGCCGATCAGATTTTAGAAGTAATTTAACGTACGCCAGGGGTATTTTACCGATCAACGTGTATGTACACTTCCTACACAGGACTGCTACCATACTTTCAATCCCGGAGCGTAAACTGCACACGGCGGAAATCCCTTTCCTCTCACTCGAGAAAAAGAGTCACCAAGGTTGGCCAGGATCGAACATGCAACGATAAAAAAATTGCCCTCGATTTGCGGGTTGCCCTCCTACTCGGAGGAAAAACACCCTCATCACTCACCTCATTCAGAATCGAACCTGCGCATCACGGTTCCAGAATCAAGACCGTGTGAACTGAGATAGCTACAATATCAGCCTACGCCCCAATTACAGTATCTACAAACCGCCTCTACAAGTTCACGTCGTCGAGAGCTCACTCAATTAGTAACAAGCTTCATCGCAGGTTCGATCCTGGCCGTTTTTTTTTTGTTGGTGTTTAAGGGCCCTTCAACTACAACGTCATTAGAGCCCCGTCCACTGCATAGTTCTAATACAGAGACTGCACACACACTACACTAAGCGACGATTTCTCGGTATTAGCAGTACCCAGTTTTCTCAGGCGACCATCCACGTTAGTACTAGCTGGGGTTGGGTTGCTTAACTTCAGTGATCAGTCGAGAACTGGTGCGTCCAACGCAATACACCCGCTCCCTCCACCCTGGCAGATAGTAACGTGCTTCATCGCAGGTTCGACCCTGGGTGAAAGGGGAATATCAAGTGTGCCTTGAGTTGAAAGTGCCCTCGTCATTAGGGTCCCACCTCATAATCCCCTTCCCATCGGAAAAAAAAATGCCTTAAAAATACAACAGAGAACAACAGCGGCAGGGAGTCGAACCTGTAGCCATGATCTTTAGCCCGCACCACCACTATTATCACCAATAATAGCAACTTGTATACACAAGATACATTTACGTAGGTTTTTAAACGGCAAAAACAGCAGCAACAACAACAACAACACGGTTTATAGGTAGGGGTAAAGGGGCTGAAATGGATGGAGGGGGGGGGACCAGCAGGAGGAAATGTTAAATTTATGAAAGGTGGGGGGGGTGGATGGGTGGGTCAGTAATAAGTAGCTCAAATGTGGTTTTATCTGATTTATGTATCATCATTTAGCCATCCAATGCAGCGGTCGTAAATGTTAAATAGAGAATGGGAGGAGGGAACGGGACGTCCCGGATGAAGAAAAAGGGGGGGTTCTCGGTTAGAAAGGATAAGAGATGATGGGAGGAGCAGGAGAGAAGGATGTACATGAGAGTTACACGCCCTACATAATGTGTATACAATTTTTTTAAATATATCATCAGTCTTTTTCACACTTGAATCGATTGTCACTATGGAGACCTGAGAGAGAGCGAGGGACCGAAAATTACTATAAACTTAAAATACACAATATGTCGAAAAATTTTTCACTCCACAAAATCCTAAACGCATACTACGGTACTCCAGTCATTAAATGGTAGTTGGATATCAAAAATAAAATAATTCCTTCCCGAAAATTTCCCTTATGTTTAAACTCCCATCGAATGAATAATTCCGGACTCTCGATCGATGTTTTATTTTATTATTTCGCCTTTTAACGTGAGGCACAGAGAGGAACAGCAGTAGCAGCCATTACCTTCTCTAAACCTTTTCTTTCTATTTCCAAGAAAAAGTAAAACTAAAGAAAAGCTTCATTAAACAATCATTCAAGTTGTACTGCCATCAACCATTATATACTAGAGCGCAATCAGGGTTCATACCGCAAAAGCAACTCCTAACCCATTTCCCGCCTATGGCAGGGTCGGGTGCCCATCGTGTCCCTCTGAATGGACACAACGGCGATATATTGGCCATAGTGTTTTCTGCAGCCAGTTGCCGGTGTCACTCGTCAAAGTGTCCTGGGGAGGTGTTCAGGTAATTTATTTAACACATACCTCAGTGTCCGCTTTTACGTCAAAGTGCCCCGGCCTTTTCCCACGTTAGGGATTTTTGGCCCACCAATAATGTCAATTGTTTGTTGGTGTTTAAGGTCCCGTCAACTACAAGGTCATTAGAGACCCGTCCACTGCATAGTTCTAATGCATAGACTACACGGGAGCGGCGAGTTGCGTTGGACACACCAGTTCTCGTCTGATCACTGAAGTTAAGCAATGCAAGCCCAGTTAGTACTGACATGGGTGGTCGCTCGGGAAAGCTGGGTACTGCTAATACCCAATAATCGTCGCATTAGTGTAGTGTCTGTGCAGTCTCTGCATCAGAACTATACAGTGGACGGGTCTCTAATGACCTTGTAGTTGACGGGACCTTAAACTCGAACAGAACAAAAAAATAGACTGCACAGGCACTACACTAATGCGACGATTATTGGGTATTAGCAGTACCCAGCTTTCCCGAGCGACCACCCATGTCAGTACTAACTGGGCTTGCGTTGCTTAACTTCAGTGATCAGACGAGAACTGGTGTGTCCAACGCAACTCGCCGCTCCCAATAATGTCAAAGCAATTTCAGTGTATTCCAAAGCACTCTCTCACAAAACTAACTTGCAAAGCAGAGCTTGTGTTTTCATTTTCCCTAGCAATACATGCAATATCCTTCCGTCCACAAGGTGGGGTCTCGGCAGACCCCAGACCTACAAAATTGTGTCTACACATGTACCACTTTCTCCACTCTTAACCAACCTTTGAGTACCTGTTCTCCCATGTTTTCTTTACCTATCTAGGGAAGTTGGCAGGTCTCCTAAGTAATTAGCATATTTTATTCCTGGTTAAGCAATGCAACCCAAGTTAGTACCGACAGGGATGGCTGGTCGGAAACACTGGGTACTAACGCAGACGTGGGAGCAGGATGTCCATAAGGATATGGTAGTGTCTGGGGTGGACGGGTACCTGGTGGAAGATAGGCAGGAGTGAAGGACTAGAACCTGCAGACTCGACCCTGTCATAGGTGGGATAAGGGTATGGTGATGATGATGTCTTGGGTTTCTTGAGTATTACAGAATTTTTTTTAGCATGTTTCCAGATTATTTTCGTTGCTTAACCTTTTTATGGATGGTATTTAATTCAATATCCATAATAATGCCCTTAATCTGAATATTTCGGCTTCAAAATCAAAAATTTTTTTTGGGGTCATAACAGGCCCCACCTTGTAGTATGAGCCAGAAATTTCACCTTGATTCACGTTGCATATCTGCTCTGCAGTGCATATGTGCTATGCAGAAAAGAAGCAAATTCGAGCATCTGCATTCGGACTGGATGGTGGACACTTTGAGGTACTCGAAAATTGCATCAAATTGTCTGGCTGGGCACTTAGAGGTAGACCCCGGACACTTTGACGCGTGACACCGGCCATAGCTGCAACCCCTACGGAGGAGCTCTTACACCTGGAAATTTGGCATCATCTACCCGTTGCGTAGTAGATGTGCAAGTGCCATCGTACACCAATACGGGACCTCGGTTTTACTTCTCATCCGAAAGAAAGCACACTCGCGGCCTCTCTCTTGCCCGAAAGAAGACGGTTTACGGAAGTTTCGCCCCCGACCTTTCGCCCCCCCCCCCGGATGTTTCGCTCCTGGGAGGGCAAATGGCCGTTTGTTTGTCATTCTGTTTTTATTTAGAAAAACAGCATTGTTCATTCAGACCATTTGCTAAGTGATCATCATTATCATCACACCCCAATCAAGCCTTTGGCAGGGTGGGGCCTGCGGGTTCCATCCCTCCAGTCCCGTCTATCTCCCACCAGGTCCCCGTCCATCCCACACACTGCCATGCCCTTATGGACAACCTGTTTCCACGTCTGCTTCGATCTCCCCCTGCCCCTGGTGCTACCGACCACCTGCATTCTAGGAATCGACCTAACGAGCTCCTCTTCCTTTCTTCTCATGACGTGTCCATACCACCTAGGCCTATTCTCCCTCATTTTTGGCGATGTCCACCACCCCCGGACATTTATTTCTTTTTTCTCTGTTTAATATAATAATAATTTTAAAACAAAAAAAAAGACAGAAACATAAACTAAAATTCAAAATTGGGTGCTATTCCTTTCAGAAAGTCCATAAAATTTCTATTGTTGATGTCCTCCACAATATGTACAATTCTTGCCGAAATTGCCGCATATTTCTTATACGCAAACATCATCATTATCATACCCTTCTCCCGTCTGTGGCAGGGTCGGGTCTGCCGGTTCTGGCCCTCCACTCCCGTCTATCTCCTACCAGGTCCCTGTCCACCCCACACACCACCATATC
The DNA here is from genome assembly GCA_013389805.1 of Trigoniulus corallinus. Lineage (NCBI taxonomy): Eukaryota > Metazoa > Arthropoda > Diplopoda > Spirobolida > Trigoniulidae > Trigoniulus > Trigoniulus corallinus. The sequence goes on from JAAFCE010001036.1 coordinate 6,509,492, forward strand.
CTTACGAACAACCTGCTCCCATGTCAGCCTCGGTCTCCCCCTGCCCCGGGTGTTACCGACCACCTGCATCCCTGGAATGGCCCTAACCAGGTCTTCGTCCCCTCTTCGCATCACGCTACCTCTCCCCAGGCTACCTCTAACATACTCATTCCTAATTCTATCAGCTCTTGACACGCCACTCACGTACTGCAGCATTCGCATCTCAGCTACTTGCATTCTATTGACGTGGCTCTTCCACACTGCTCAACACTCTGACCCGTATAGCATAGCTGGCCTAACCCCTGCCCTGTAGAACTTCCCCTTCAGCTTGATTGGGACCCTCCTATCACACAGGACTCCGCTTGCCTTTCTCCACTTCAGCCACCACCCCCCCCCATTGATCCGCATCTATCTCTCCATTTCTTATACGCAAACATAAACTAAAATTCCATTGCCCTCCCAGGGGCGAATGTTCCCGATCCCAAGAAGACAGCCCACATTGGTCCAGTATCGAACCTGGAACTACTGACGCAGTTGCCGAGCGTGCTAACAACTACGTCACCGCGGCGGGCAAAAATTGAGCTCATACCGATGAAACAAAATTCGAGGGGAAGGGAGTGTCGAAGAGAGGGAGTAAGGGGGGTATAAGGAGTAGACACGATTACGGAAGCGGAAAAGGAAAGACGGGGCTAGCATTAACAACAAAACGCTCTAAACGAAAGTAAACGTCAAATGATCTCATTTCACCCTGCATTAATTACCCTGTACTAAAAAGATACCAAGAGCAGGGAGGAGACACAGAAAGATGATAAAGCGTTGAAAAATTTTAAATATTTCATCACGCACATTTATCTCTTTCTCCGACGTTACTCACAGACAGGGCCGGCCTTCTCTATAAAGGGGCCCGGGTGCAAAAATCCTTTTGGGGCCCCAATATATTTTTTCAAAAGTAAAAATAAAAGGATTCAGAATAAATGGACTCCTCTTAGATGCCCTCTTATCCCATTCTGAGATCCTTCCTAATTTTGGAAGATATTACATTTTTGGATGATGCCATGTGTCCTAATATGTCGCCATTGCATTTATGAGTTGGTCTGAAAGCTTATGTGGACGTCCACACCTTGGAACATTTTCAGTTGGACCTGTGTCATTATATTTTTTTATTACACTTCTGATTATTAAAGGTATTTTGGTTTTAACAACCCCAAAATAATAGCATTATTAAATTATTGACTCTTAACCTCTAAATTCTGGGTTGTCCAACCTGTGGCCCATTGAGGCTTGTAATGTGACCCACGGTGCATCATTTCTAATTATGCATTATAGCCTACCTGCTATGTTACACCTAACGTTATCTTCACCCGTTTTAGTTTTGACAGCCTGTGGCTGGCAATCACTTCACGGAACATGGTGTAGTTCAATGGCAGGGTTGTTAGGTTACGTTTAGGTTATGTTGCATTAGCAGGGTCGAATGAGGGACGTTGCTCCTACAATGACGTATTAAACTTTTAATATTAGCAATGATCTAGGCCCTGATGGGGCCCCCCCTCAATCGTGGGGCCCGGGTGCAATGCACCCTCTGCACCCCCCGGATGGCCGGCCCTGCTCACAGAATCAATGCAGGATGGCTAAAGTGGAGACAGGCAAGCGGTGTGCTGTGTGACCGCAGAGTCCCAATAAAGTTGAAAGGCAAGGTTTACAAAACTGTAGTTAGGCCCGCTATGCTGTATGGATCGGAGTGCTGGGCAGTGAGGAAGAACCACGAGAGGAGAATGCAAAGTGGCTGAGATGCGAATGCTGCGTTACATGAGTGGGGTGTCACGTGCAGACAGAGTCCGCAACGAGTATGTCAGAGGCAGCTTGGGGGTGGGAGACATTGCGGAGAAGATGAGGGAGGGTAGGCTGAGGAGGAATGGGCATGTGATGCGAAGGGGGGAGGAGGAGCTGACGCGGTATATCATGGGGCAGCAAATGGTGGGTGGCATCAGGAGCAGGGGGAGACCCAAGCAGATGTGGGAGCAGGTTATACAAAGGGACATAATTGCGTGCGGGGTGGATGTGAACCTGGTTGGGGATAGACGGGAGTGGAGGATTAGAACCCGCAGACCCGACCCTGCCATAGGCGGGATAAGGGTGTGATCCGTGGTAGGAATTGTAGTTGTTCTCAGAAACGGAGGGAAGTGAAATTCCTAGCGCCAAATTCTTAAGAAAACATGAATGAAACCGAAACGGCTTTAAGTATGATAATTACTACGATATACGAACGCACTCCACCGTTAATAAAGGTAAGCAAATCAATTCCTAACCATTTTCCCGCCTATGGCAGGGTCGAGTACCCATCTTGTCCCTCTGAATGGACACAAGAGTGATATATTGGACAGAGTTTTTCCACAGCCAAAGCTGCACCCCTACGCTTATTAAAAGTGAATGAGCCAAGGACACTAATAGCTGATCCAGCATCAAGCGTCATCATCATCCTCACACTCTCATCCCGCCTGTGGCAGGGTCAGATCTGCAGGCCCACTGAACATGCTCTGACTAGGGGCACCCCAGCCAGGCGCTGAAACCCGCAGGAAATATTGACTAAGCTGTCTGTAGGGGGATGCCGGCCTACCATCAAGCGTAAAGATAAAAAAGCAACTCCTAACCCTTTTCCCTCCTATGGCAGGATCGGGTACCCATCTTGTCCCTCTGAATGGACACAAGAGCGATATAATGGACAGTGTTATTCCACAGCCGGTTGTCGGCCAAAGCTGCATTCCCTACGCTTATTTATCGTCGGTCTAGTGATCGTTGGGGAAGGCTACCGACGCACAGTGGTCTGAAATCATGTTTTAGCGGGACATGTGTAATATCGCAATGAAGTAAGCTTAACATTAAGTGTAGTTGTAAATTTTTGAATAAAATATAATTTTATAATTCTGAATACAATGTTCTTTCAAGTTTCAAATTAATACATTGAAGTTGGGGAACCTTAGGCCGCTCGCACACACAGCCACTTGTGGCGGCTGCTAGTGGCGACCACACGTTGTGGGCTGCGTTTCTAATTGGAATCAAATAGGCTCGGCGCAGACACTGCGTTTGCAGTATCGCTACTGAGCCACCGTATCTCGCTACTTGTCGCCAGTGGCGGCGTTTTTCCTATTACCACAAGCACGAGATCTCGCTGCTGCCGCCTGTGGCAGCCACTGGTGGCCGTGTACAGCGACTAGTGATCGCCACTAGTGGCTGCTGCAAGTGGCTGTGTGTGCGACCGGCCTTACACAACATCAAAGATCTGATTCACTGCCTGATGAATCCACATACTCTTTGTCACTGTCAGAACTAGTGATGCACCGATATATCGGGCGATTTATCGGCCTGCCTTTGTGATATCGGTATCGGCCAGTATCAGCCAGCTTTTAACCGATAATTTTAAAATTTCATAAGTACCGTAAAATCTCACGTAAAGTCCGCATCTCAAATATAGTCCGCACCCGTCTATAGTCCACATTAACGATGGGTATGTTTCAAATATAGTCCGCACTTTAAAATTCCTTCTGTAGCCAGTGGCGCAACTTGTAGGGGCAATGGGCTCAAATGAATTTCAGCATGAAATGTCAGATTGCTCTGACGATGAAATTGAAATGTGAAAGGTTTAATATTGCATTATCATATAAATAACAACGTACTGTGTAAAGTCATGTTGTTAAGTGGAATAAAATGCTCAGAAAATGAGGAGCAGTTTTCATTGAGAACCCTTGGTTTCATTTAGAGTCCGCACTCATATATAGTCCGCCCTCGAATATAGTCCACACTAAATGACGCTATGTTTCGCGTATAATCCGCGGGCACTACGTGAGATTTTACGGTATACTATATTTGACATGGATTGTCAAAAGGACCAATGCATATATCAAGTAAAACTTTAATAGAAAACTTATTTCACAATATTCCCACTTACAGCACTGATGGCAGTCTGTGTGACATTTGGTTGTCAATCAGTTTTGTCCATTTGACTCCTTGTTTCAAGTGTGCAGGACACCCAATGGTTTTTATTACTGAAGCTGAGCACATAGACTGTCTTCAGTCAATAGGGAGATTGAGCATACAGTTACCGATAACCATTTGTCCCATAAGCAGACGACACTTATGTTATGCATGCTCCGAACAATTAATTTTATTTGTGGAGCATGCGCACCTTAAATTTCGTCTGCTTATGGGACAAATGGTTATTCTAATTCTAATTCACAACACTGCAAGCAGCCTTATTTGGCCAATATGGCAGTGGAGAGACCAACTCTCATTCTTACATATATTACCAAAACGCTCCCAAAACCCCGGGCTTAAATTCCTGTGATCCCGCTACAACACTAGTAATGGTAGGGTGGCTTTTTATTAGGCCCTCCACCTTATCCTTTCCAAGGCCATTCCATTGTCGAATGGTCCTTGGTAAGAAAGACCAGTAATATGTGTCTGTCTGTGCCCTAATCTCCTTCAATTTATACAAATGATCCTTTCTCCCTTTGTAATTAGCAGGGGACACACATCCCACCAGAGGTCCATCACACCCCAGCAGCAGCAGTCTGATAAACAGACTTATGCCGTGAGATGTTCGATGCTGGCTTAGTGTTTCCCAACCTAGTTCCCTGATCATGTCAGACACACTATCCCTGTGAGAAAACCTGTGGAATACAATTCTTGCTGTCCTCCTCTGTATCCTTTCAATCTCCCAAGATAATTCCTGCCTGAAGGGAAACCAAATTGGACTACCATACTCCATAATTGGTCGCACCATTGAAATATATGCCGTTTCCCTCACCTCCCTTGTGCTGTCCCGAAGGACCCTACTAATCAGACGGAGGAATTGACCAGCCCTCCCAACTAATTTATTTATATGATCCTTCCAGGTACCTTGGTTATTTAAAATTATTCCAAGATGCTTATGTTATTGGTAACTGTACGCTCAATCTCCCTATTTCCAAAACATGAAATCACTAGGCATTGACTATATATCGGCCGATATATCGACGGAAATATAGGCCGATATATCGGCCAAACCCATATCGGTGCATCTCTAGTCAGAACCTTGTTGGGAAATAGGGAGATTTTATTTTTCAAATCATCTTCTGGTAAATTTGGTACCCTGGATTCAATGTTATGTCTCATTTCATTTCTTGCAAAGACAGTATTAGCACAAGAAAGGAGATATTCAGTGAAGAGAAAATCAAATAACTCCTTTCGTGTCACACCTTCCTTGATAGCTCATGATAATAAAAATTAACCTTCCATCCACAAGGCGGGGTCTTGGCAGACCCCAGACCTACAAAATTGTGTCTACACATGTACCACTTTCTCCAATCTTCACCAACCTTTCAGTACCTGTTCTCCAATGTTTTCTTTACCTATCTAGGGAAGTTGGCAGGTCTCCTAAGTAATTAGCATATTTTTTTTCTGGTTAAGCAATGCAACCCAAGTTAGTACCAACATGGTTGGCTGGTCAGAAACACTGGTTACTAATAGGCAGAAATGGGACCAGGATGTCTATAAGGATTTGGTAGTGTCTGGGGTAGATGGGGACCTGGTGGGAGATAAGCAGGAGTGCTGGACTAGACACTGCAGATCTGACCCTGTCATAGGTGGGATAAGGGTATGGTGATGATGATGTCTTGTCTTCTTGGGTAATATAGAATTTTTACAGCATGTTTACAAATTATTTTCATTGCTAAAGCTTTATATGGATGGTATTTAATTTAATATGCATAATAATGCCCTTAATCTGAATATTTAAGCCTTGAAATTCAAAAAGTCTTTTTGGCATCATCACAGACCCCTACCTTGTAGTGTGTGCCAGAAATCGTCACCTTGTTGATGGAAGGTTAAAAATAAATAACTTCCGCAGATCTGAGCACTTTAGGATGGGTGTCAAAACAAAGGTAACAGACCACAGAATGATCCTAAATCCTTTCCAGAATGGAAGAAAGGGTACTATTTTTTTCCCACAATGACAAGTCCCAAAGAATCTTGACCCCTGTTAACTTAAAAAGACAATTTGCAATGCTTATAGTAACCTGAAGCTTCAGTGTCCATAATGCAGCAAAAAGAATTCCCAATAAACTTTGTAAAATGCCAGCGTGAGAGCACAAACCACAATGACCTGAATCACGGATGAAGCGAAATATGCAACATCTTCATAAATGTGGACTTTGTAAGCTTTTAGTGCTTTTAAATGAAAGAAATTTAATTGATTATTGTTCATTTAAGACAGGAGATGATTCAGTCACAACAAAATGGTAATTATTTTCTAATTTGCTGACATGAGTTTTTTCTTAAATGCCCCACTAAATTTGCATTTCCGACCACTGTGCGACGCCAGGGGGGGGGCGAGCACCTACACCTGGAAATTTTGCCTCATCTACCCCTTGCATAGTAGAGAGGGTTCTTTTACGTGCAAGTGCCACGGTACACCCACACGGGACCTCGGTTTTACTTCTAATCGGAAAGAAGGCACACTCGCAGCCTCTCTCTCTCGCCCGAAAGAAGCCGACCCACCTCGGTCCAGTATCGAACCTAGAACTACTGACGCAATTGCTGTGCGTTAGCATGTGAAATAAATAATAATAATGTAACGGTTCGTTTAAGTGCAGAGCATCGTATTCAACACAGGGCCTGAAACGAAAGGCGTACTAAGGGCCTCTGTTTCACACCTGAAAGAAGCTAAACCAACTTGATCCAGTATCGAACCCTTAACTAGTGAAGCAGTAGTCGACCATCCTACGTCTGCGCCCAGGTACAAGAGAACATTTTCTACAAGGAGCGGCAAGATATACTTTTCTAAAGGTGGGATGGGATTCCCCCAAAACATCTTATAGTTCTAAGTGTTCCGTTAGTCGACAAAGTTTGAAAACCACTGGCGTAAACGATGGCAGACGGGGAGGAGAAGCAGGTTAGGTCCATCACAGGGATGCAGGCTATTAGTACTAGCTTTTGTTGTTTGTTGGTGTTTAAGGTCCCGTCAACTACAAGGTCATTAGAGACCCGTCCACTGCATAGTTCTAATGCATAGACTGCACAGACACTACACTAATGCGACGATTATTGGGTATTAGCAGTACCCAGCTTTCCCGAGCGACCACCCGTGTCAGTACTAACTGGGCTTGTGTTGCTTAACTTCAGTGATCAGACGAGAACTGGTGTGTCCAACGCAACTCGCCGCTCCCTTAGTACTAGCACCGGGGAGGGAAAGAAGACCTGGAGCAGGTTGCACGAAGGGATGACAATGTGTGGGGTGGATGGGAACCCAGTTGATAGTGTTTGGCGGAAGTGGAGGAGGATCAGAACAAACAGATCCGACCCTGTCACAGCGGCAGACGGGATAAGCGTATGATGATTGTTGCGATGGGTTATAATCTGACGTCACAAAAGTACTTAATCTGTAAATCAACTACGCATGCGTGGTTTGCGCTCTACAAAATTCTTTTCAACGGCGCTAACAAGTCTTTCATTTGAGAACGTATTCAAATTCGAAAATGCTATTTCCTGAAGAAGTTCTTATTACATTTCGAGGAGAGGAGGTAAAATACTGGCGATCAATACCCGGACCGTGGGCCTCCGTGTGCGGCCAGATAATTTTCACTTGAAACGACAATTTAACAAACTACAACCAAAAAAAAAAAAAAAAAAAAAAAAAACGAAATGAGAAAGCAAAACAAAATGTGTGGGGAAAGCAAAAAAATAAAATTCTCCCTACTCATCTCGCAACACCAAATACGTTCTATGACGTGTAGGCAGCCATGACGACGACGACAACCCTGTTTTACAATATAGGCCCTATATATATTTTTTTTTTAGTAAAAATGGTACCAGTTTAAAAATACGCGACTACCAATATTTTCCTATCTTTTCAAACCCCTATTTTCTACGTCTAATACTAATACAACTCAAAAAAATATATCAAGCCTACTGTGAGAATTGAATAAAATCGATCAACGGGGTGGACAATCTTCATTCACATATTTATGAATTTTGACGTCAAGAAAAAGAAGAGGCTCAAGAAATCTGAAAGTGAGGAAAAAAATGGACGTAAGATACACGTCTTTACTAAACTGGACAATATAAGCTTTCTGCTGTTGGTGCTGCCTAATATGAAAACCCAAGATGCAATCAAATAAACTAATAAATGGCCATTGGGTTTGGAAGAAGAAGAAAAACTTCAATTTCCTCGCCAAAATAACATTTCAAAATATAGAGTTGGTGTCATATTTAGAACTAACGTCACAAAACTAAAATCTACGAAATATATATACAGTGGTACCCCGCTTAACGAACGTAATTCGTTCCAGCGATACGTTCGTTATGAGGGGTGTTCGTTGTGCGGAACACAATTTCCCTATAGATCTCTATGTTATATTGTGTAATTCGTTCCGGGTTGCCACGAAAAATTGTGAAAATTGTTAAGAAGTTAAAAACAAAGGGCAGTGCTGATTGTTTATAAGCGAAAACACTCTAGGACCCATTTTTGGGGGGTTCATACTTCACAAAAACTAGGAATTGCCCTGCAATGAGAAGGCAGTCAATTACTTGCAGCGTGCAGTTGAACGGTGCTCGTCAGCAAATGCCATGCATTGAGGGGTCCGTTCTCCTACTCCCGTCAGTAGCTCGTCCATAACCAGAATAAAAAGGTATGGATTTGAGTGCTGAACCTTGGTGCACCCCAAACTTCACTGGGGAGCCCCCAGTATTTTCCGCAAGGTGTCCTTACCCTGGCTGTGGAATGGAACCATCATACGAGTACATATCCAAAACTATTCGAATAAACCCCTTTTCTACCCCCTTTTACATAATGCCTGTTGTGGAACACTGGTAAGCCTTCTCCAAGTCGATAATGATGGTATGGAGATCCTTCTTAGCGGCTCTATACTTTTCTGTCATCTGCCTCAGAATGAAGATTAGTTCCATTGTGGACCTGCCTAGCATGAACCCAAACTGATTTCCACGGACACTAGTTCTATCCTGGAGGCGACATTCTATTACATTGCATTGGTATAACTCATTGGATTAATACCTCTATAGTTACTACAATCTTGGACATCCTATACCAGTGGTGGCGAACCGTTTTTGAAGACGGGTCACAATAACACAAAAGAAAACCAAGAATTTGTCCACGGGTCAGATGCAAGCACTATTCAATTTTATGAATAAAAATAAGTTATTATTAATAGTGAATAAAGTTTATTAAAGGAGGGAATAGAGAACATCATCCAACTTTTATTACACCTTTAACATCCTCTCATTAACACTCGGGCCACTTAAAATTGCACGGTGGGTCGCAGGTTCGCCACCACTGTCCTATACAGTTCCAAGTTCCCTTTGTATATTGAACAAGCGTTCGTTATGTGAAACAAGTTCGTTATGCGATACTCCCGCGCTTTTTTGACGGTGTTCGTTATAGGGATCATTCGTTATACGAGGCGTTCGTTAAGCGGGGTACCACTGTACAGTAAAACCTCTCTATGGGCAGTGGCGTCACTACGGGGGTGCGGGCCGCAGTGGGTGACACAACTCGCACCATGAGGAATGTAGTGACACCAAAGCAGAAGAAGCGGCTTTTTTCGGGAGAGGGGGGTGATACCAAGCATGGTGTCACCACACCGGGTGGGGAGCGGCGAGTTGCGTTGGGCACACCAGTTCTCGTCTGATCACTGAAGTTAAACAACGCAAGGCCACTTAGTACTGAAATGGGTGGTCGCTCGGGAAAGCTGAGTACTGCTAATACCCAATAATCGTCGCATTAGTGTAGTGTCTGTGCAGTCTATGCATTAGAACTATGCAATGGACGGGTCTCTAATGACCTTGTAGTTGACGGGACCTTAAACACCAACAAACACACCGGGTGACGCCGACCCTAGCGACGCCACTGTCTATGGGTACACTCCTCTAAAGGGGGTCTACGTCAATTTGGCGTACATACCGAACTCTTGGGTGCACAAATTTGTTCAAAATTGCAACGGTCATAACAAATTGCAACGGTCATAGCAACAGTCATTGCAAGGTAATAGAACAATGAATGCCTACCCCAACTGTGTTATAGAGCCCTAATGACCTTTGAAGTCGATGGGCCCTAAAACACAAACAAACCCAAATGTGTTATACGAGACTGTTGCGATGATTGTTATGACAGCTGCAATTTTGAATAAATTTGGGCACCCAACAGATCAGTATGTACGCCAAATTTACGTGATCCCCTCTAAAGGGTACACCCTTCATACCGGTACAGATGTTTCAGGCACTGATTTTTCGCCCATAGTACATCTGTGTAATGGCTACACCCCTCTATTGGTACATCTAATGCATGTCACCATTTTTCAGAAAACCCCCTCTGTAATGGGTACATCCCACCTCGGTGACGCAGTGGGTAGCGTACTCGGTGACTTTCTGAACCCCAGGACTATGGACATTTTAAATAATGGATAGACTACATGACAGGGATGCACGTCTGAAATTTGCCGCCGTAGGTAGTCGCCTAGGTTTGTCTGCCCCATGAGCAGTCTGTGCATACAGTCTGATACAGACTGTGACCTTGTAGGTGAAGGGTCCTAAAACACCAACGAAATGAAAAAAAAAATGGTATAGGTCGATGATATTGTCAATATAGTTTAAAAATGGATTACAGCACAGGACAGGACAGTAGGGGGAGAGCGAAAGTTGCCAATCAACAAAGAAACGGGTCTTTCACGCCTCACACAGCACCACAGGTTTAGAGCTTCTCATCCGGAACGGAAGGCCCACAGCGCTGTATTAATTAGACTGAAAGGATATGGGCTGACTTCTGAAACCTATACGCCACCACTAAAATCCTTTCTTTTTACTCACTTTTATGCGACATGTAGTAGTAGATGGTCCCTACACGTTCACTTTATGTGGTCAATAAAAAACCTTTCTAACATCACAGCCACCGTCATCATCATCATCATCATCATCACCAGCAGCAGCAGCCTAAAAGCAAATACACATTTCACCTGAAAACAAATCCTCCATCACAGCAGCAGCCTGCCTAAGACATACGGGATCTAAGAAAGGATTTTCCGTCAAATAACTTGGGGAAAATCAAGCGAGGAAAAGAAGGAAGCTGAAAATCGAAAGAAAAATAGGAAGAGAAAAAAAAAGACGAAAATTGTTTTACTTTTCTACCTCGAAAGCACATTGAAGATCTAACAGTGAATAATGTTCCTTCACTTCCCTCTTCTCACTTCTGAGGATGGCTGAAATTTTACGTTCCGTCGACAAGAATGTCTGTGGAGGAAGATTTGTTTCCAACTAAATCCAACTCTGCAAGCTAAATGTAATTACATAATCTATTAGTCAGGAGATCGAATGGCATAAAGCTTCTTAAAGAATAAAAACAATGATCTCTAAAAGCCTTACACAAGTCTTAAAGTAAAAGAAATTGGTGACAGGAGACAACGACGACTGCAATAGTTGCATAACAATAAGAAACTCCGAACCCTTTTTCCGCCTATGGCAGGGTCGGATACCCATCTTGTCCCTCTGAATGGATATAGGGCGATATACTGGTCATAATTTTTTCTGCAGTCGGTTGCCGGCAAAAGCTGCATCCCTACGCTTATTTATCGTCGGTCTAGTGTTCGTTGGGGAATGCTACCGTCGGTCCCGGAGGGCGACCTCCTACACCTGGAAATTTTCCCTCGTCTACCCGTCAATAGTTGCATAACACTATAATAATAATAGGAGCAAAGGCGAAGCAATTGGGAGCGGCGAATTGCGTTGGACACACCAGTTCTCGTCTGATCACTGAAGTTAAAGCAGCGCAACACCAGCTAGTATCGACATGGGTGGCCGCTTGGGAAAACTGGGTACTGCTAATACCCAAAAATCGTCGCATTAGTGTAGTGTCTGTGCAGTCTCTGCATAACAACTATGCTGTGGACGGGGATCTAATGACCTTTGTAGTTAAAGGGCTCTAAAACAACAACAAAAACAAATCCTAACCCTTTTCCCGCCTATGGTAGGGTCGGGTACCCATCTTATCCCTCTGAATGGACCACAAGGGCAATATATCCAACAGTCTTTTTCCACAGCCCTGTTGCCGACTAAAGCTGTAACCCCTATGCTTATTTATCGTCGGTCTGGATTAGTTTAAAGGGTTGGGGAGTAAGCCAGGCAGCCATAACAGGTCGAACCCTTTGAAGGCTGCCCGCGGGAGACGAGGAGGTAGGTGAAAGGATGAAGGAGAAGGGTAAATTGCAGCACCCAACATTCTTTGCTAACCACCAATGTTGGTATTGACGTGGGCTTGCACTGCTTAACTTCAGTAATCTCACGGGAACTGGTGTGTCCAACACAACTGTCGTTTCCGGGAATTCCACCTACACCTTGAAAATTTACCTCATCTGCCCGTTGCATAGTAGGGAGGGGGGGGGGAGTTCTTTCTCATGCAACTGCCATCGTACACCACACAGGATCTGTTTTACTTTTCATTCGACGGAAGGCGCCCTCGGGGCATCTCTCTCTCGCCCGAAAGAAGCCAACTCACCTCGGTCCAGTATCGAACTTAAAACTGCTGACGCAGTTACCAAGCACGCTACCCACTGCACCACCGAGGCGGTAATAATAATAATAATAGGAGCAGACTTCTGCTGTTTCCCAGACTTTTCGCATGATCTCACAACCTTGAAGAGGAAAAACGCTTGCCGTCAACCATTTTATATATCTTCACAATATCAGTGCTACTCCACCGCCCCATCAAATCCCTTAATATTATTCAATCCTCATCTTTATACGTAACAAGACCTTACACACAATCTCTATACTCGTCTTCAAGTGGACTAAAAACGCGTTACCCTTCCATGTCCAGTCAATATTTCCTTTCAATTAAATCCGACGTAATTCCACGCTTAAAGAGTTCTCTCCAAACCGTTATTATTCAGACGTACGTTTTATCCTACTCCGAGAATAAAAAACAAGTGTTGTTGAATGCAGAAGAGGCGGTAAAAGAAGCTGCAACATCAGAGAAAGAGAGAGAGAGAAGGGGAAGGGAATAAGAGGGGTAAGAGGTAGGCGAAAAAATTAATATTTACTTTTAACATCATCCTATATCTGTTGTCCCACTTCAAGATCTACACACGCCTGCCTACGCCACCAAAACTAATGGCGAACAGCTTAATCATCACACGAATCTCGAGAAGGAAAAAAAAATTGAACTGACATATGAAATCGCATCTCGTATAATATTAGTCGATTGCTTGAAAGGTGGAATTCATCTACAAACCCTGGATTATTTACCTCTTACGCTCTCTGGACGGAAGAAAACGTGACAGACATTGAACTAACTGGCTTCACATTGGCCGCCCCCGTGGATTTAACAGTGAGAACTGAAAATGCAATCAAAAATTAAGTCAGTAATAAAAAGGGAAAAACTCTTCCTCTTTTTCTCATTTCTTACTAGAATCCTTTTTAGTAGCCACCAGCTGTTATTAATAATAACTGGGGCATTTGAACAGTGGAATCACCAACTGCTGGCGACAACGTTATTCGGATATTGTCCAATCACCGAATATAAATAACACAAGTTCCTCTTCTTCTCTCTCTTGCAGCTTCCTCTCGGTCATGACCCATCTTTTACTACTACACGGCAGTCATGCACTTAAATTTCTGTTTTGTTGATGGTTTAGGGCAGCTATTCTCAACCACTGTGCCGCGAGGTCGGGTACCCATCTTGTCCCTCTGACTGGACACAAGGGCGATATATTGGGCAGTGTTTTCCCACAGCCGGTTGCCAACCAAAGCTGCAACTCCTATGCTATTTATCGTCTTTCTACTGTTCGTTGGGACATTCCACAGAAGACTGGGGGGGGGGGGGCGCGCCCCCGCACCTGAAAATTTTGGCCCTCTACCCGTTCAATAATAGAGAGGGTTCTTCCACGTGCAGATGCCATCGTACACAACACGGGACCTCGGTTTTACTTCTCACCCGAAAGAAGGTGCACTCAGGGCTTCTCTCTCGCCCGAAAATAGCCAACTCACCTCGGTCCAGTATTGAATCAAAAACTACTGACGCAGTTACTGAGCGCCACCGAGACGAGATTTTGCTGAGGGTTAGGTTACAGGGTTGTGGGTTGAGGATTGAGGCTGAGGGTTGTGCGCCCCGAAATGTGTCGTTGTTAGTATGCCGCCAAATTTTGAAATTAGTAAAAGTGTACCGTGGCGAAAAAAAGGTTGAGAATCGCTGTTTTAGGGCCATTCAACTACAAAGGTCATTAGAGCCCCGTCCACTGCATAGTTCTAATGCAGGCACAGACTTCACAGACTACGCTGATGCGACGATTTTTTTGGTACGAACAGCACCCAGTTTGTCCAAGCGGCCACTCCTACTCCTGTTAGTACTAGCTGGGTTTGCGCTGCTTAACTTCAGTTTTCTGACGAGAACCGCTGTGTCCAGCGCAATAAGCCGCTCTCCATCTATTTAATCAATGGATAGTATCCAAATTGCTGGACGTTTCACTTAATTACATGGAGATGAAATTTCCTACAAACACCTACAGTTAAATGGACAACTGGTGATGGCGCTTACGAGTAAGCCCTCCTTCTTCCCATTCATCCGTGGAGTGACGTCAAATGATAAAAAGGAAAACTTTTGACACTTAATGGCAGGTTATTAATACCAGCAGTGAAACACATGTTATTACGTACTACAAAATATTACAGATGGCTTTGACGAGACATTTATCAAATAAAATTCTAGTTTGTTTGCGGCCACCACCATTTCAAAAACTGTCGCCTGACTGCTCTGCATCAATTTAAATCGAAAAACAAAAGAAGTTCTGGGCGGAAAGGGAGATGCGGATGAAGGATATGGGTTTTAAAATAATGTTAATAAGTTGAATGTATCTTTCCATAATGACAGATGGATCTGAGTTGCTTTTTTACATATATTGTATATAAATAAGCTAAAAATTATCATATTCATCCTCTTGCCTGTACTGGTAGAAGAGTTAGATAAATTTGAAATAAACTACGAGGGATTGAGCCTCCTCTCCACCAGGTTTAATATGATTTTTTGAAGATGTAATTCTACGAAAAATTGTTAGAAAGTATGTAAAAACATTAAGCAATTGTTATGTCATTTGGAAACCCAGCAGTTTTTCTGCCGATTGTGATAATGTTCAGACTACTACGTTGGTATGCAAATGTATGATTTCTAGAGCTATAATGATGCTAAACTCATAACGTTTGTCTACTTACAATGTAAGATCTATGTACGACCTTCGGTTGTCACAGCACGGCACTTTACCACAAAAAACATCAACCATACTAACTGCAACGCAAATACAAAAGTACATTGAAAATGAAATCATTTTTCAAAACGAAAAGTAATAACGTTTCTAAAAATGGCGATACCTTATTCAAAGACGGATTCACATTAAATAATCGCATATTTGCCAATTTTCACGACAATGATTTTGGAATTAAACCTGGGGAAAGAAACATTTCTCATAAAAGTAGAGTCGTCCAACCTGAAACCCGCAGTTAACGCTCGAACATCTTCCGCCTCCAAGACAATACTTACTCCGATTTCTTCTTCAGATACACACTCACGAATACGGAACTAACAATGATGGTCTTATTATTGGTCTAATTTTAATTGTGATTCCTAGGCAATCCAACAAATGTCTGAGATCTGGGCAATATTCATCAGCATTCGGTTCAGCAGACATGTTGGAATATCAGCTTAGGCAACCCATAAAACAGAATGAAAAAATGGCGACATCATTTTTAGAACGACGCGGAACAGCTACATAACTACGCAAGCGCAAGATTCTTGTTCACCAATCATAGCTGTTTAAGGTAACTGTGGACAAAACAGAACAAAAAGCTCCTCCTACATCAAAAGTAGCAAGCAGCTTGTAACCGTTTCCCGCCTATGGCAGGGTCGGGGACTCATCTTTGTCCCTCAATGAAAAAACATGGCCGATGTATTGGACGGTATATTTATGGAGCCGGCTGCCGACCAAAGTTGACGCGGCTAATTGCGTTGGACACGCTAGTTCTCGTCTTATCACTGAAGTTAAGCAGCGTAACCTCAGTTAGTACTGACATGAGTGGCCGCTTGGGAAAACTAGGTGCTGCTAATACCCAAAAATAGTCGCGTTAGTGTAGTGTCTGTGCAGTCTCTGCATAAGAACTATGCTGTGGACGGTGATCTAATGACCTTTTTAGTTAAAGGGCCCTAAAACATCAACAAACAACAACCGAAGTTGGCAGGGTCGGGGACGCATCTTTGTCTCTCTGGGTGAAAAAAACCATAGGCGTTCTATTGGACTGTATATTTATGCAGCCAGCTGTTGGGGTACTTTACCGACGCCAGGCGGCGTGCTCCTACACCTGGAAACTTTGCTTCATCTACTGGTCGCATAGTAGAGATGGTTCTGTTTTGCGTGCAAATGACATCGTACACCAGGAAGTAAATGGCTTCACTTCCAAGCCGTCGGAAGACGCACTCAGGACCTCTCTCTCTCTCTCTCTCTCAACCGAAAGAAGCCAATCCACCTCGATCCAGTATCCAATCTGGAACCACCGACGCTGTAATCCAGCACGCTACCTCCTGCACCACCGAGGCGGGTCGTACATCAAAGATAGCAAGTAGAAGATATGATAGCAATGAAAATCATCATAGTAAATTAAAATGCTGAAGATCATCATCATCATGCCCTTATCCCGCCTGTGGCAGAGTCGGGTCTGCGAGTTCTAAACCTCCACTGCCGTCTATCTCCCACCAGGTCCCCGTACACCCCACACACTACCATATCCTTACGGACAACCTGCTCCCATAACTGCTTCGCTTTCCCCCTGCCCCTTCAAATATATCACTCGTGTGCCCAATTCACAGGGACAAGATGGGTACTCGACTCTGCCATTGGCCGGAAAGGGGTTAGGAGTTGCTTTTTTGTTGGGGAGCGGCTGTATTGCGTTGGACACATTAGTTCTCGTCTTACCACTGAAGTTAAGCCACACAACCCCCAGCTAGTACTGGAATGGGTGACCAGAGGGCAACATTGGGTACTGCTAATACCCAAACAGCGTAGTGTCTGTGCAGACTCTGCATTAGAACTACGCAGTGGACGGGGTTCTAATGATTATCTGTAGTTGACGGGCCCCAAAGCACCAACGAAACGACAAACCCTGGGTCACCCAACGTGGCGAGAGACGCGCAGTCACTGCATGAGAAAGGTACTTCTATGTCCTGCCCATGAATGCAAGTGGCCGAGATGCGAATGCGGCGCTTCATGAGTGGGGTGTCGCGAACTGATAGGACCAAAATTATCATGTTAGAGGTAGTCTGGGGGTGGGAGACATCGCGGAAAAAAATGAGGGAGCATAGGTTGAGGTGGTATGGGCATGTGATGGCAAGGGAGAGGGGGAACTAATTAGGTCCATCGTGGGAGTCCACGTTGTCGGGAGCACCAGGGAAGCGGCGAATTGCGTTGGACACACCAGTTCTCGTCTGATCACTGAAGTTAACCAGCGCAACCCCAGCTAGTACTGACATGGGTGGTCGCTTGGGAAAACTGGGTACTGCTAATACCCAAAAATCGTCGCATTAGTGTAGTGTCTGTGCAGTCTCTGCATAAGAACTATGCTGTGGACGGGGTTCTAATGACCTTGTAGTTGAAGGGCCATAAAACACCAACAAACAACAACAACAGGGAGCACCAGGGGGAGGGGAAGACCAAAGCGGACGTGGGAACAGATGGTACAAAAAGACATGGCTGTGTGCAGCGCAGGGTGGATGGGAGGGGCATGGTTGGAGATAGGCGGGGGTGGAGGATTTGAACCCACAGACCCGACCCGGCCACGGGCTGGAGAAGGGTGTGATGATGATGTCTTACCATGTCATTCTACTCAACTAGTTGTTGTTTGTTGTTGTTTAAGGTCCCGTCAACTACAAGTTCATTAGAGACCCGTCCACTTCGTAGTTCTAATGCATAGACTGCACAGACACTACACTAATGCGACGATTATTGGGTATTAGCAGTACCCAGCTTTCCCGAGCGACCACCCATGTCAGTACTAACTGGGCTTGCGTTGCTTAACTTCAGTGATCAGACGAGAACTGGTGTGTCCAACGCAACTCGCCGCTCCCACTCAACTAGTTGTCCTCAATATGAATATGTAATCCTTTGTGACGGATACCTTGCTAGCGAGATCTTTTCATGTTAGACCCATATGCCCAGAACTCCACCAGAACCCCAGCAACACCTTTGCCTTTCGCACCCATTCCAGCCGCTCCACCCCAGAACCTCTTCCAATGTGGGGGTTCCCCAATCCCTCCTGCAGTGATCCAGTGCTGGGCAGACCAGTATCACATGCCTGACGTCCTCCACTTGATCCCCACATAATCCACAGCCCTCCTCTCCACCTGTGATCTTTGCCCTCCTCTGTTTCGTCTCCAATGACCCAGCTCTTTCCCGAAACAGAAGTGAGCTTTCCCACGGATATCAATGAGGTTGCCTCAGGCCCCTCACATAGGCAAACCAGGCGTGCAGAAATTGCACCATGCGTTACGACGTGGTACTAATTTGAACACAGTAATAGAGTTTTCTGGCTGCGGTTCTATCCCACGTACGCTACGTAATGCAGACAAATTGTCAACTACGCAAACTCAGACACTGCATGCGTCTGCGCAGTTCACGAGTCGTCTTCATTGCGTAGCGTACGTCGGATAGAACTGCAGCCAGAAAACTCTCTATTAAGTGGGTGTAGCCTGGTTCGTAACTTTCCGGTTAGTAACTATAGTATAGACTTATG
>JAAFCE010001036.1:6540504-6552979 GCA_013389805.1 Trigoniulus corallinus
AGTACTTTAAAGCATGGGAGGATTAGTGTAGCTTTTTTTAACAGGGTGTAGGGTGGATGGCGACCTGGTAAGAGATAAATTGGAATGGAAGACCAGAACCCGCAGTCCCGACTCTGCCAGAAGTGGGATATGGGTACGATGATGAAGATGTAGAGTCATGTGACACACGGTGACATCTTACCACATGGAGCACTTATTACTGTACATGTCTTCGACCGGAGTAACCTACTTCAGGGTCTACGTCAATTTGGCGCATGACAATTTGGCGTACGTCAATTTGGCGTAGGCCTACATACCGATCTCTTGGGTGCCCAAATTTGTTCAAAATTGCAACGGCCATAACAACCTATTTCAACAGTCATTGCAAGGTAATAGAACAATGAATGCCTACCATAACTGTGTTATAGGGCCCTAATGACCTTTGAAGTCGATGGACCCTAAAACACAAACAAATCCAACTGTGTTATACGGGACCATTGCAATGACTGTTATGCCCACGCGTGGATCTAGGATGGGGTTTTTGGGGTTGCAACCCCTCCCATGCACATATAAACTTATATTTGCATAATATGTGAGGTTTAGTTCAGCCCCCCTGTATTAGCTAACCCCCCCCCCCCCCCCGACGAAAATCCTGGATCTGTCACTGGTTATGACAGTTGCAATTTTGAACAAATGTGTGCACCCAAGAGATCGGTATGTACGCCAAAATGTCGTACGCCAAATTGTCATGCGCCAAATTGACGTGATCCCCCTACTTCCGCCAGGATCGAACTTGTAACCATGGACTCACCAGTCAACCAAGTTGCCGCTGTTCTACTGAGGCGAGCTATCGATTATATTAATGACTTGTTAGAGTAAGTCCCCCTCCTAAGCAGGAAAGGAAAGGACGTAAGTCACGCAAGGACATAAATGTAACAACGCACAACTATACGGAATGCAAAAAGAAAAAACTATTTTGTCGCAATTGTGAAAAAGTGACCACTGGTCACACTATCCGTCTCTCAACTACAAACCCACACAGCGTCCATCATTGATCAAAATGACACAATCTCAAAAGTGTTCAATCACTCACTACACATTATAAGTGCAGATTACCATCTGGTCACTCAACATTTTTTTATAAAGTAAATCTTAAGAATTTTCTTGACCATATCCAACTACTCGGACAGTCATTCGCTCCTCCTTCAGTTTTTTTTCCCCCAAATATTTCTGATAAAAAAAAATCTGTTTCTGCTTTTGAGAGCCTAGAGTACCTTTGGTCAGTTATTTTTAAAACGAAAACGTACCGTGTTTGATAAACTAACTGACCGGTTCTTCTGGACATGAGAATGTCAGGGTGTTTTTTATGCACGCCCCTCAACTCTTTCATTCCAGCTTTTCATTTTTTTTCCTTCAATTTCTTTGACAGTTTCAATTCCCCATTTGGTTCAGAGTTATTTTAATTCATACTGTATATTCCGGTGAGAAAACTGACCAACGCAACTAAACATGAAGCAAAAGAAGAAGAGAACCAACAGTTTCTAAATTGACTTTCCGTCGTTTTTAGTGACCTGTCATCAGAAATATTGACCAACCACAGGATAAAAAAAAAAAAGGTAAAGATCGATTATGTGTCTTATGAAATTCTTAACGATTCTGGGAAAGGATGGAATGTCATTTTAAGAAAACGGACAGCGGAACTTGCGGCATCTTCAATAATTTATTTCTCGTTTTGGATCTTAGAAATGATAAATATTTAAAGAAAGTAATTTACCAAAAGAAAAAAGGAGAAACGAAAAGTTAATATGCAGTTGACGGCCGTCGATTTTGCGCCCGCGCAGTCCAGTCTTCGTTAGAAGGCGCTTCTCACGAGATATTTCTGAGGTCAAACTACTACCGGTTCGTACCTCGTCCGTAGTTTTGGTTTGTTGGTGTTTTAGGGCTCTTCAACTACAAGGTCATTAAAACGCCGTACACTGCGTAGCTTTAATTAATGCAGAGACTGCACTGCCACTGCACTAATGAGGCGATTTTTGGGTGTTGGCGGTAGCCAGTTTTCCCAAGAGATCACCCATGTCGGTACTAACTGGGGTTGCGTTGTTTAACTTCAGTGATCAAACGAGAACTGGTGTGTCCAACGCAATAAGCCACTCCCACTGATGTCGGAAAACTTGGATTTGGATTAAGGAGCAAATTATTTTATTCACTTAATAAGAATGTAAACCCCAAAGTAAATAACAACTCCTGACCCTTCTCACGCCTATGGCAGGGTCGGGTACCCATCTCGTAACTCTGAATGGACACAAGGGCGATAATTACCTGTTACCAAATATCTCTATGCTGCTGATATTGATTTTCTCCTAAATGTGCCCTGTTGAGCGGCTTATTTCATTGGACACACCAGTTTTCGTCTGATCACTGAAGTTAAGCAACGCAACCTCTGTGCAGTCTCTGCATTAGAACTACGCAGTGGACGGGGCTCTAATGACCTTGTAGTTGAACGGCCCTAAAACACCAACAAACCAAATGTGTCTTGTTTTGCTGATAAATTGGAAACACCAATGACAACAAAAAAAGGCACTAATGACATACGAACCAGATTTTTACAAATGTTTGGATCTTCTTTTACAGGGCAGTGGTCAGGCCCGCTATACTATAAGGATCAGAGTGTTGGGCAGTGAGGAAGAGCCACTTCAATGGAATGCAAGTAGCCGAGATGCGAATGCTGCGGTATATGAGCGTGGTGTCCCGGGCTGATAGTTAGGAATTTTGTTGGTGTTTTAGGGCCCTTCGACTACAAAGGTCATTAGAGCCCCGTCCACAGCATAGTTCTTATACAGAGACTGCGCAGACACTACAATAATGCGACGATTTTTGGGTATTAGCAGTACCCAGTTTTCCCAAGCGGCCACCCATGTCAGTACTAGCTGGGGTTGCGCTGCTTAACTTTAGTGATCAGACGAGAACTGGTGTGTCCAACGCAATTCGCCGCTCCCACAGTTAGGAAAGCGTATATTAGAAATAGCCTGGGAGTGGGGGACATGGCGGAAAAAAAAATGAGGGAGAGTAGGTTGAGGTGGTATGGACACGTAATGCGAAGGGGGGAGGAGTAGTTTCTTAGGTCCATTTTAGGACAGGGGAAGACCGAAGCAGACGTGGGAGAAGGTTATTCATAAGAATATGGTAGTGTGGACGGGGACCTGGTGGGAGATAGACGGGAGCGGAGGGCTAGAACCCGCAGACCCGAGCCTGCCACAGGCGGGATAAGGGTATGGTGATGATGTTTGGATCTTAATTTCTCAGTTGACAAAGTTGACATAAAAACCACTGACACCAAAGATACACTGATGACGCTTTTGCAAGTGGCAACACTGACAATTAGTGTCTCAGTTATAAACATGTAAGTCAAGGCACTGACAGTTGTCATGTCAGCACACTGACCAATTAAATGTCAATTAGTGTCTGTGCAGTCTCTGCGTAAGAACTACGCTGTGGATGGGGTTCTAATGACCTTGTAGTTGCAGGGCCCTAAAACACCAACAAACAAATCCTAGGAAGGCAGAACCAATTCAACTGTGGTGGACAAGGACCCAAGTTCCACCACGGTTTGTTTGTCCACCGCAGAACTACTTGTCTGACGTCACTTTTGTATGGATATTCGCAGTGGCGGCACAGTGCTTGAGAATCGCTGCTGTAGATACACGCCAAGTTCAATTCCTAGGAATGGACCGGGGGCGGCGAGTTGCGTTGGACACACCAGTTCTCGTCTGATCACTGAAGTTAAGCAACGCAAGCCCAGTTAGTACTGACATGGGTGGTCGCTCGGGAAAGCTGGGTACTGCTAATACCCAATAATCGTCGCATTAGTGTAGTGTCTGTGCAGTATATGCATTAGAACTATACAGTGGACGGGTCTCTAATGACCTCGTAGTTGACGGGACCTTAAACTCCAACAAACAAACAACTAGGAATGGACCCCACGGTCACTAATCCTAAACGCATTGGAATCCGGCAGAAATCTCACAAGCAAGCTCACATTAGTAGAATACTGCGGCGCTCCGGCATAGAGACGGCTAATATTAATCGATTACAGGATGCGACATAAAAACAGTGTATAAACAAAACGTTCTTTGAAATCCTCTACCAGCTACTTCTACTCCCGTCTTCATAATCACAATAAAAATCTCTTTGTATCCACATTTCGGCTAATTAGTGCATTGTTCCGTCAACAACCCCTTGATTCCACTAAATTAAAACGCAGTAACGACAATTTAAGAGTTTCCATAAAAGGAGACCACAAAATAAAATGCAATTACCATCCATTGCAATTCGTAGAGAGAGAGAGAGGAATGGCGGCGACGACGACAGCATTCCTTTTATAAGTCAGGTCCAAGTTTTATTACGTTTTCTTTAATTTCAATCTACCTTTTAACTGACATTTTATCTTCTACTAAACCCTTTTCTCGTTTTTAAAGGATCTATCATGGTGGTTAAAGTTATAGTGGCTTATTTCAACATAAAATTTGATCGTAAACTCTGAAGAACGTCTACTCTCATATCCAACTTGCGCGCACCTATCGCAGTTACTATTGTTGTTGTTTGTTGGTGTTTTAGGGCCCTTTAACTATAATACAAAGGTCATCAGAGCCCCGTCCACTGTGTAGTTCCGATGCAGAGACTGCACAGACATGACACTAATGTGACGATTTTTGGGTATTAGCAGTACCCAGTTTTCCCAAGCGGTCACCCGTGTCAATAGGGAGATTTAGCAATGCGTTTTTTGAAACGTACGTCACGATTAGCAGATGAAATTGGAAACGCGCAGGCGCAAACACCAGCTTGACATACGGAGCACGTACGATTAGACGCAGTGGCGTCACTAGGGGGGGTGCGGAGGTTGCGGGCCTCACCGGGTGACACCACTCGCACCATGAGAAATGCGGTGCCACCAAAGCAGAAGAAGCGGCTTTTTTCAGGAGAGGGGGTGACATCATGGTGTTACCGCACCAGGTAACGCAAACCCTAGTGACGCCACTGATTAGACGTACGATTTGCCTGACCTATGGAGGACCGTACGATTCAACATAGCGTTTCAAAGAATGCTTTTCACGCTTCCTTTCGCAAATCACTAGGTGGCGCACACAGCTCAATCATAAGCAAGGTTACTGTAGATAAGGTTGGCCATTCAGCCTCATTTAAATATTTCGCTCTTCACCGGTTAGCTCCACCCCCTTGGTCATCGCGGGAGCAAGTAGTAGCCTAAGAGCATACTTTCCATATATATTAACAGGTTTTGTATAAGCGATTGTAACGCGAATTTTGTATTAAATAAGGGAACAAATAGGAAAAATAATCGTAGGTAGATTGAAAAATACATTAAAAATTAAATTTGATATATTTACTAGCAAATAAATTAATAATAATATAATTAATAGGCATACTTTAGATATGCAGTACAGTTATAAAGGTGATCGTTTTTCTAATTATTTTAAATATGGAAAAAAAGCAAAAAAATGATCATAAGTAGATTCAGTAATATATAAGAATTTGAATCCAACATATTTTACTACTGAATAAATGAATAGTCATCATTATCATCGGGTGTGTGGGTTCTAGCCCTCCCCTGCCGTCTATTCCCCATCAGGTCCTCGTCCACCCCACACACACCACCATATCCCTACTCATGACGTGCTCCCACGTCTACTTCAGTCTCCCCTTGCCCCAGGTGCTTCTGACCACCTGCATTCCTGCAATGGATCTAATGAGCTCCTCTTCCTCCTCCCGTCTTCTCATTATGTGTCCATAACACCTCAACCTATTCTCCTTTTTTAGCGATGTCCCCCACCCCTATGTTACCTCTAAGATCATCATCATTATCATCATCACACCCTTATCCCGCCTACAGCAGGGTCGGGTCTGCGGGTTCTAATCCTTCATTCTCGTCCATCCCCAACCAGGCTCTCATTCACCCCGCACGCAATCATGTCCCTCTGGACAACCTGCTCCCACGTCCACTTGGGTCTCCCCCTACTCCTGATGCCACCCACTACCTGCTGCCTCAGAATACACCTTGTGAGCTCCTCCTCCCCCCTTCTCATCACATGCCCATACCACCTCAATCTCTTTTCTCTCATCTTCTCTGCAATGTCTCCCACCCCCAAGCTGCCTCTAACGTACTTGTTATGGACTCTGTCAGCATGCGACACCCCACTCATGTACTGCAGCATTCACAACTCGGGTACTTGTATTCTATTGACATCGTTCTTCTTCACTGCCAAACACTCTCTGATCCATACAGTATAGCACAGCTGGTCTAACTACTGCCCAGTAAAACTTCCCTTACAACTTGATTGAAACCTTCCTATCACACAGGACTCCGTTTATGTTTATTTGTGTACTCATTCGGTTTTATTGGTGATAAAATGCTGTTTCTTGTCTTAAATGTGTAAATTCTAGTAATTAGTATGCTCTCTCTATGATATATTACCAGCGAGTGCTCCCACGGTGACGTCAGAGGCATAAATAAATTTGATTGGCTAACGCTCTGAATGGCCAACCTTATCTATAGTAACCTTGATCATAAGTGGGTGCGACATCGTTGTGCAAAAACTCATTTTTAAACATTTATCGTACATTGATAACATGGTGTTCTGACGCTAATGCGTGCGTACGTTTTACCTAGTACTAAATCTCCCTAATAGTGAGTTTTCTTGTAGCGTTTTTAGCTGACGTACACTACGTTAAGCAGATGACAATTCAACTGGGCAAGTGCAAACACTGCACGCAGTAACGTTAAGGTGCGTTTCAACGCACGCATCGCCAATTCTACGTCGGACGCATGCTAAACCGCTAAGGAAAAACAAATGGCTGATGTCATCAGTCAATAGGTGGCGCTCGTGTATCGGCCGTTACGTTTTAAGTTTTACTAAACGTTACAAGAAAATAGTTTTTCCTGACTGACGCATCTGTCAGTCACGTGCAGGGGCGGATCTAGGTTGCTCGGGGCCTAGGGCTTATTAAACTTCAATAATGTCACATTGATTAAAATTCAATGAATAAATAATCATTATTATTATATTATTAACATTAACTGTTTTTACTATATGATAAGTGGTCATTTTTAATCAAAAAGTATTAAAAGTTTATGATAACTAAATTTTTGTGGGGCCCTTGACACTTGGGGGCCCAGGGCTTAAGCCCTATTAGTCCCTATGTAGATCCGCCCCTGGTCAAATGATCTGCTAACGTCTTTGCGTGCGTCCGTTGACGCTGCAAGAAAACTCCCTAGTGACTGTGGGAGCGGCGAGTTGCGTTGGACACACCAGTTCTCGTCTGATCACTGAAGTTAAGCAACGCAAGCCCAGTTAGTACTGACATGGGTGGTCGCTCGGGGAAAGCTGGTTACTGCTAATACCAAATAATCGTCGCATTAGTGTAGTGTCAGTGCAGTATATGCATTAGAACTGTACAGTGGACGGGTCTCTAATGACCTCGTAGTTGACGGGACCTTAAACTCCAACAAACAACAACAACCAGCTAGTACTAACATGGGTGGCCGCTTGGGAAAACAGGGTACCGAGAGTACCGAAAAATCGTCGAATTAGTGTAGTGTCTGTGCAGTTTCTGCATTAGAACTACGCAAAGGATGGGGCCCTGAATGACCACGTCGTTGAACGACCCTAATACACCAACAAAAAAAAATTGTATAAAGAAATGTCAACCTAGCTCTATTCATACGTGTGTGCCCCCCCCCCCCCCCCCGAATTCGGGTGTTAATGCACACATTCACGATCACTGCTTTTACTCATCATCATTGTATCCTTTTTCCCGGCCATGGAAGGGTCGGGTCAGCGAGTTATGGCCCTCCATTCCCGCCTACCTGGACGCTTTCTTGTTATTTTCACCATGTCCTCACCCCAACGCTTCCCAAACTGCCCATGAGGCCCTAACAATGTATCACAGAACGCAAATTTCTGCTACTCTCATTTATTTTCAGGGATCTTCGCGCTGCCCATAACACTCCATCCAAATAACTATGGGCCAGTGTTAAGTTATTAGAATGGGTTACCGCTTGGGAACACTGGTTACTGCTCTACAGACTCTGCATTAGAACTACGCAGTGGGCACGGCTCTAATAACCATTGTAATAGAAGGGCCCTAGAACACCAATGAAACAAAAAAAAACTGTTTTTGGGAGTAGTTAGTTAGGCCAACTCATCACCACCTGGTGGTCCCCGCTGAAAACAGCTGAATCGTCCTTCTTCAGGACGTACGGAGGCCGACAGTGGTGTGTACCTGCAGTTGAGTGTGACGGAGTGTGGAAACTCCAGTCCAGCCGGCTAAGAGTGAGTTGGCATCCTAGGAGTACGACCAAGGATCATCCCCGGTGGGTCTTGAGCGCCTCACTCAGGCACTTCCTATCAAACATGCCAATCAGAGTAGAAAAAGTTTTAAGTCCTGGTGAAAAACTAGCAGTATGGGCGAGGCGCCTGTGATGGAGTTTGGAGTATGACCAAGGATCATTCTCCCCCCCCCCCCTTGGTGGGTCTTGAGCGCGTCACTCAGGCTAGCAGTATGGCCAAGGTGCCTGTGAAGGAGTTTGTGCGTCCCTTAATGAGGTGAAGGGAATTTTGACTAATATCCACTAGACGGTGTTGTCTTGTGGAACTTCAAATTTATTGAGACCCCCTGATCACACGGGACTCCAATTGCTTGTTTGTCCCCACTTCATTATAAACCCTATATTGATGCTATGGGTCACATCTGAACGTATTTCCCATTATTCTGGAACACCGCCCCCAGGTACTTAAAAACTCCAGTACCTCTAACGAATAGCCTCCATTTTTGGCTTGGTGATTCATTGCTTAGTTCTTGCTTCTGTAGAGGGGGTCTACACTCGCCTTTTATTTTTTCGTGACGAATGATTTACGACAGAAGGGTTGCGATGTAAAATTTGCATAAAACGTCCATAGAAACTGTTCCACTCATGACAATGTCCCTTCTCCTCCAACATCCCTACTCCCCAACCTAGAACTAGGTGAATTTTTCATGTTCCCCAAAATTAAAATCAATGTTGAAAGGGAGATGTTTCAGCAAAGGTTCTGAAAGGCATCCCGAAAACGATTTATGAATGATGTGTACAAGTCGAGAAGTAGACTACTTCGAAGTCCAGGACCAGTAATCCATAGGCAAAGCAAGAAAAAACGGCGCAATAAATAGTGTGCTCCATTTACTGCGCCAATGGTTCCAGGTTCGATACTGGATTGAAGTGGGTTGACTTCTTGACTTGATATCTCACGCTTGCAAGAATTCAGCCCACCTCAATCCAGTATCGAACCTGGAACTATTGACGCAGAAATCGAGCAAAGTATCTCCTGCACCACCAATGGAACATTCTGCTCAAAATTACCAAAGACAACTCTTGACCCTTTTCCCGCCTATGACACGATCGGGTACTCATCTTGTCTCTCTGAATGGACACAAAGGAGATCTATTGGACTGTTTTTCCACAGCCGGTTGCTGACCAAAGCTGCAACCACCACGCTTATTGATCGTCGGTCTACTGTTCGTTGGGGTATTCCACCGACGCTAGGGGAGGGGGACGAGCTCCTACACCTAAAGCTTTTGCCTCATCTACTCGTTGCATATTACTGTATGTTAGTATATATGTTATGCCAATTGGTTGGGGAGTCGGCCAAGTAGCCATAACGAGCCGGACCCTGTGGAGGCTGCTTGCGGGTGAGGGGGAGGTAGGAGCAGGGGATGTAGGAGAGGGAAAATTAGCAGCACCCAATGTTCACTTGTTTGTTGGTGTTGTAGGGCACTTCAACTGCAGGTCATTAGAGCCCTGTCCACTGCGTAGTTCTAATGCAGAGACTGCACAGAAACTACACTAATGCGACGATTTTTGATTAACAGCAGTACCCAGTTTTCCCAAGCGGCCACCCATGTCAGTACTACCAGGGGTTGCGTTGCTTAACTTCAGTGATCGCACGAGAACTGGCCGCTCCCTCCCAATGCTCGCAACGTTCCAAGCACCCAAGGTTCTTTTACATGCAAATGTCATCGTACCCCACACTGGACTTCAGTTTTACCTCTCATCCGAAAGAAGCCACCCTATCTCGGTCCAGTATGGAATATCGAACTACTGACGTAGTCACTGAGCGCGCTACCCACTGCGCCACCGAGGCGGTTTTTATGAAGAACTAAAGTATGTTAAAACAACGGGTTGGAGAGTCGGCCAAGCAGCCATAACGGTTTGTTTGTTTGGTTGTTTGTTGGTGTTTTAGGACCCTTCAACCACAAGGCCGTTAGAGCCCTGTTCATGTTGTTTGTTGGTGTTTTAGGGCCCTTTAACTGCAAAGGTCATTAGAGCCCCGTCCACATCATAGTTCTTATGCAGAGACTGCACAGACACTACACTAATGCGACGATTTTTGGGTATTAGCAGTACCCAGTTTTCCCAAGCGGCCACCCATGTCAGTACTAGCTGAGGTTGCGCCAGTGGCGTCACTACGGGGGTGCGGGGAGTGCGGGCCGCACAGCGTGACACCCCTCGCTGCCATGACACCAAAGCAGAAGAAGCGGCATTTTTTCAGGAGAGGGGGGGCGTGACACCATGGCGTCACTGCATCGGGTGACGCCAACCCTAGCGACGCCACTGGGTTGCGCTTTTTTTGTTGTTTGTTTGTTTGTTGGAGTTTAAGGTCCCGTCAACTACGAGGTCATTAGAGACCCGTCCACTGTATAGTTCTAATGCATATACTGCACAGACACTATACTAATGCGACGATTATTGGGTATTAGCAGTACCCAGCTTTCCCGAGCGACCACCCATGTCAGTACTAACTGGGCTTGCGTTGCTTAACTTCAGTGATCAGACGAGAACTGGTGTGTCCAACGCAATTCGCCGCTCCCCAGCCATAATGGGCCGGATCCTGTGGAGCTGTTTGCTGGTGAAGTGGAGGTAGGTTTCTATTTAAAAAAAAACCGCCTCTCAAGAATAGAATACAATGGAAAACACTGGAAAACGCTGGAAGGGAAGACATTTTTGTGACATAAGAGTAACCAACACCGAAAACTACTTCATTTTTCAAAAAAAAAAAAGCAGTCTGCGGGTAATGACCCTTGCCTTTTACCGTTTCCATGTATGAACTTTCAATATATTGTATGTCAAACACCGGTTTAGTTTTTCTTAAACTACCTTGGAAAGGGAAAAAGACGAATCCTATGAAGAAGATATCAGAGAACATCGATTTTCGTGAAAGCATTTGACACACCTCAATGAAAACTGTACGAAGGAGTCGGAGGAGGAGGGCGGCGACGACATACAAATAATAAATCAATTAGCAAGAAGAATATATTTCAAAATAAGTCTTTCCTATCAGCAGTCGGCCGGCGGCGGCCCTTTCAGGTTAGTGAGTACAGGCAGAAAAGGATCACATTGGAGCACAATAATGAAAGAGACCATATGAAGACGAATGATATCAGCGATCAGTTTAAAAGAAAATATTGGATTACATTTCGACGACTGTTTGTGCAGTTAACTCGCAACTAAGCATCTTATCAGCAACACCAAATTAAACTAAAATCTACAACCGAACAGAAAACAGCATGGAGCCACCAGAATACTGCAAGAAGGAGCCTTACAGGCTTAAAAAGGCTCCTACCACTGAACAAGACAAGCAACCAAAAGTAAGGCGGCTTTCGTTTACTCTCCTTTTTTGTAGTATATTATTAAGAGGAAACTGAGGCTATTTCGTCAGTTCAGGCCAAATAAACCCACTAATATAAATGACTTAAATGTCGAATCCAGCAAAGCTTGATAAAATATACAAAGATGCACTCAATGTACAAACATCGTCGCCGTCCGCCGCAACCTACACACCGGTAGTAAGACCTTTATATACAATCGATACACTAAATAACCAACTTCGTTTTAACATTAAAGGAGATATATAGGGCAGTAACAGAGCAAAATAACTCCTAACCCTTTTTGTCTGCCTATGGCAGGGTCGGGTCCCCATCTTGTCCCTCTGAATGGCCACAAGGGCGATATATTGGAAAGTTTTTTTTCCGCAACCGGTAGTCGACCAAAGCTGCAACCCCTCTCTTCATTTATTGTCAGTCTGCTGTTGGTTGGATCACTTCGCCGACGACAGGGGGGGGCGAGCTCCTACACCTGAAAAGTTTGCTTCATCTACCCGGTTGATACCCATCTTGTCCCTCTGAATGGACACAAAGGTGATCTATTGGACGGTGTTTATTTCGTGTATATTTGGTCGGCAACCGGTTGCCAACCAAAGCTGCAACCCCTCTGCTGCAGCCCCTTTTGCCTCATCTACCCTTTGCATAGTAGTGAGGGTTCTCTTTGACGTGCAAATGCCATCGTACACTACACGAAACCTCGGTTTTAAATCTCATCCGAAAGAAGGCTCACTCGCGATCCCTCTCTCCCTCTCCCAATCTCTCTCGGGACCCCTCTCTCCCTCTCCCA
>JAAFCE010001036.1:6552989-6577165 GCA_013389805.1 Trigoniulus corallinus
CTCTCCCAATCTCTCTCGGGACCCCTCTCTAACTCTCCCAATCTCTCTCGGGACCCCTCTCTAACTCCCCCAATCTCTCTCGGGACCCCTCTCTCCCTCTCCCTCCCTCTATCTCTCCCTCCTTCTACCTCTCCCTCCCTACATCTCTCGGGACCCCTCTCTCCCTCCCTCTACCTCTGTCTCCCTACATTTCTCTCGGGACCCCTCTCTCCCTCTACCTGTCTCCCTCTCCCCTTCTCTCTTCCTCCCTCTCCCCTTCTCTCTTCCTCCCTCTCCCTCACTCAACCTCTCCATCCACCCTCTCTCCCTACATCTCGGGACCCCTCTCTCTCTACCTGTCTCCCTCTCCCCTTCTTTCTTCCTCCCTCTCCGTCTCTCAATCTTTCCATCCACCCTCTCTCCCTACATCTCTCTCGGGACCCCTCTCTCCCTCTCCCCTTCTCTCTTCCTCCCTCTCCCTGTCTCTCAATCTCTCCATCCACCCTCCCCCACTCTCCCTCTCTCTCCCTCTCCCTTCCTCTCCCTTCCTCTCACTCGGGACCCCTCTCTCCCTCTACCTCTTCCTCCCTTTCTCTCCCTCGCCCGAAAGAAGTCAATCCACCTCGGTTCAGTATCGAACCTAGAACTACTGACGCAGTTACCGAGCGTGGTACCCAATACACCACCGATTGTTTTGTCGTTTTAGGGCCCTTCAACTACAAGGTACCCAATTTTCCCAAGCGGCTACTTATGTCAGTCCTAGCTGAGGTTGTGTTGCTTAACTTCAGTGATCATTCGAGAACTGGTGTGTCCAACCCAATTTGCCGCTCACAACGCCACCGAGTAGGGTCCGGCAGAAGAATATAGCGAAGTGGAAAAAAAAATACACCGGTAAGACCTTATACGACGCATAGGGCATCTAATACGACTTGTC
This sequence comes from Trigoniulus corallinus, assembly GCA_013389805.1. NCBI lineage: Eukaryota > Metazoa > Arthropoda > Diplopoda > Spirobolida > Trigoniulidae > Trigoniulus > Trigoniulus corallinus. Next base: position 6,553,903 of record JAAFCE010001036.1, read on the forward strand.
AGGTTTCAGCCTAGTTTGGACACTTTTAAAAGAAAAGAGGAAGAGTAAAAACAAAAACCATTTGACTCTAGCACTGTTCAATTTACTACGTTTAGATAATCGTGTCCCAATGCAACCCTCGCCGAGCATCGCAAAATCAATTAGCCTTTAATTAAGACAATTGAAAACGGTGTATGACGGTGGGTAGTAGGAGCGCCATTTCTCTATTCTACGGCTAATGAAACGGAATTACTCTCCAGACTAGGCCACATTGATTTGATTACTATCAATAATTAACACATTTCGATCTATACGATTTCTTCTCTATTTCGCCTCCTGTTGTTATCTCAATTCACAAAACTACCAAGAAAAAAATTATCAAATGAACATTAGGAATGAAAAAGAAACACCTTCAACGTGTGATTAATGGTAACACGGTAACTGAAGTGCTCCATCTAATTTCTGAAAAAAAAAAGCGACAACTGAGCTGAAAGGCGATAATGACGTATGTAAAGGCCGCCACACACGATCAGTTTGGTGTGTCACGTACTTATGTTCCTTTTCGTTAAACGTCATGTGACGTCATTTGATTGTCCACATCAACCAGTAATTCTACCGTTACCATGTTGCAATTTTTTTTTAAAGATAACGTTTATCCATGTTTGGGCATGCGCAGAACAAAAAGTGAACAACTGATGTGAGCAATCCCACACACGCTCACTTCGGACTGACGTCAGTCTGAACTGACACACCGATGTGATAAAATTTCTTCACACCGTCAGTTAAAATTTTTGGTGTGAGCATGAACTTTTTGGTGTCAGTTCGATGTGTGCACACCAAACTGATCGTGTGTGGGGGCCTTAAATGAAAGCGAGCAGTGATTGGTCCATTTTTTAAAGGCCCTTCCCCCCACACACACGATCAGCGGTGTGTCAGTTCTGTGTGTGTGTGTGCAAAATAAGTTTATGCTCACACCAAAAATTTTAACTGACGGTGTGAAGAAATTTTATTACATTGGTGTGTCAGTTCGGACTGACGTCAGTAGTAAGTGAGCGTGTGTGGGATTGCTCACATCACTTGTTTCACTTTTTTGTTCTGCGCATGCCCAAACATGGATAAACGTCATCTTTACAAAATTGCACCATGGTAACGGTAGAATTAGGCCCTTCGTCCACCGGCACAACGCGATTGCAATTCAACTGGAAAAAATATCGCTTTAGCGTTGGATGGGAGTCGATTTCCAGTCGGACCCTTGCTATTGTGTAGTTGCTCGTCCACCTACACGACTGCAACGCAACTTGCAATCGACTGGCAAACGACCAACTGCAAAACGACTGGCATGTCAGTTGCATGGCCGACGCTTGTGCGACTTTTTTCAAGTTTTTATTGTCAACGCTAGTACAGCAACGCAGCAAAGAACGCTTTCAATACACACACTCGTCCAACTGCAAAGAACCAGTGGTGTCACAAGGGGTCTGCGGGGGGGGGGGGGGGGGGGGTCCGCACCAGGTGACACTACTCACACCAAGACAAATGGGTGGAACCAAAGCAGAAGAAGCAGCTTTTTTCCAAGAGGGAGTGACACCATGGCGTCCCCGCACCGGGTGACGCCAACCCTAGCGACGCCACTACAAAGAACGCTTTATTTTTCAAAGAGCCTTGAATAAAGACACTGACATCACACTTGTCCATATGCAACAACAACATTACAATAACTAACTGCACGGTTTGCCATTGTGGACCAGACTGACGAAAAAAAAGTTGCGAGACATTAGTGGCAAGAGAGTTGCGCCGGTGGACGAAGGGATGTGCAACGCAACTCACGCAACTGCCATAAACGCGTTGGGTTGCAATTGCGTTGCGTTGCGCCGGTGGACGAAGGGCCTTATGCAGCCAAGAACGCTTTCAATACACACACTTGTCCAACTGCAAAGAACCAGTGGTGTCACAAGGGGTGTGCGGGGGGGGGGGGGGGGGTAGGTCCTCACCGGGCGACACCCCTCACACCATGACAAATGGGGTGACACCAAAGCAGAAGAGGCAGCTTTTTTCCAGGAGAGGGGGTGACGCCAACCCTAGCGACGCCACTGCAAAGAATGCTTTATTTTTCAAAGAGCCTTGAATAAAGACATTGTCATCACACTTGTCCATATGCAACAACATTACAATAACGAACTACACGGTTTGCCATTGTGGACGAGACTGACAAAAAAAAACGTTGCAAGAGAGTTGCGCTGGTGGACGAAGGGATGTGCAACGCAACTGCCATAACCACGTTGGGTTGCAGCTGCATTGCGTTGCATTGATGGACGATGGGCCTTACTGGTTGATGCAGACAATTAAATGACCTCACATGACGTTTAATGAACAGGAACATAAGTACGTGACACACCAAACTGATCGTGTGTGGGCAATTCAGTCCTTCACACCAAACTGAACACATCGATGTGCACAGTGGCGGATCCAGGATTTTCGCCAGGGAGGGGGGGGGGGGGGGTTTGAGCTAAAGCTTGCACATACACTCCACTCTCTATATAGCCACTTCCCCAATAAGAACACTCTCCTTATAGTGATGCAATCGATTCCCCCATGGGATTTTCAATGCAAAATACTTCCCATATAAGAATACTCTCTCTATAGTAATGAAAAATTTCACTCCCTTGCGCTTATTTACTACACTCTATAAGAATATTTTCAACCACAAGTTGGGAAAACCATTGTCCATGGGTTGCTCAAGTTGATGAGAATCTTATTACCTCTGAGGATCTCAGCGAGGACGAAATTGTGGCAAGTCTGAATCGAAATGCTAGAGAGGTTTTGGTAGTTGATGAAGAGGAGGAAGAGCAAGCTGGGGAGGTTTGTCAACCTGTATCTACGGAAGAGGTATTTGCTGCATTGACAATTATACAATCTTGGCTAGTTCAGAAAAGAGTTAAGGAAGGAATCAATCACATCAATTTTTTGGATAGTTTACCTTAATAGTCACTTCAAAACCTCCAAACAGTAAAACCCCGCTATAACGATCTCGGATGTAACGAATTCCTGGATGTTACGAATGGTTTCCAAGGTCCCGGCAATAATGAATTGGATATAACGAATTTCCTGGTAATAACGATGAAAAGTTATAAAAGTTTGGATCATTTGGTTGGATATAACGAATGATGGACCTTATAAATAATTTTAATTTATGGATTTAACACAAACTTCCACTCAATGGTCACCACATATTGAATTGAACACCACTTACAGAAATGCCTTGTCATACTTTTTATTTTGCTAGGGCAGAATGCACAAATGGCTGATGATATTAGAAACGTTGATTTTCTCATCATCATCATCGCCATCATACTCTTATCCCGCCTGTGGCAGGGTCGGGTATGCAGGTTCTAGCCCTACACACTTGCCTATCTCCCCCATGATCCCCCATTCACCCCGCCATTACCATATACAGGAATTACCCTTTGCAGGAATTAGATAGACTGGAGAAATACTCTCCCCACTCCTTTACCTCAGAAGTATGAAACAAGACTCTACCTTTTCTATCCTTCACTGTTATGGCTCAGGGTAAATCTTTAATCGCCCTATCCCTGGTCTTGGCCAGGCTACATTCTTCCTTCATTCCCCCTTTGTCTCTATCATAGAGGACCTCATACTACTGGTGTATGACCAAAGAAATGATCCTCCTAGCTATGGCCTTGGTCTGCCTGTAGCATATTTTAGAATCATAGTCTTCTATCTCCATCCACCTATGGAATGCAGCCTTTTATTTTTTGGTGGCTGCCTCTATTGCATTATTCCACCACTATGTCTGCCTGCCCTGGAGTGTACCTTCTACTCTAGCCTAACCTAAAATGGCTTCCCCAAATTTTCTAATTTTTCTGGTGAAGCTGTCAGTCCATTTCACTGCATCGGCTGTCTCTTCCAAATCCCAGTCTACTTACCTATCTACTTCCTACATGAATTCCTGTTTCCAACACCTAATAACCTGCACTCCTCAAGAATTGACTGCCCTTCATTACTTAAGGGCAGTCATTACAGCTAACCAGTAGTCTGGGAGAATACTAACTGTAAGAAAACTAAACGGACATTAAAATAGTAAGAAAAACATGCAGAAATGTTTCATTGGGGTAAATATGAAAGTAGACAAAGATTAGACACCAAATGTTTTGCAGAAATACCAAAACCACAATTTCTTGATATTTGGGGTAGTATCACAGACTACTGGTTAGCTATCTGGGGTTAAAAACAGCTTTACTGGCTATAACGAATGTGATTGCAATCCCCTACAAATTCGTTATAGCGGGGTTTTACTGTAGAATTGATTCCTTTTTTAGAAATATTGGGAGCGGTGAGTTGCGTTGGACACACCAGTTCTCATCTGATCACTGAAGTTAAGCAACGCAACCCCAGTTATTACTGACATGGGTGGCCGCTTGGGAAAACTGGGTACCACTAGTATCCAAAAATCGTCGCATTAGTATAGCGTCTGTGCAGTCCCTGCATCAGAACTACACAGTGGATGGGGCTCTAATGACTTTGCAGTTGAAGGGCCCTAAAACACCAACAAACAAACAGCAATTAGAAACATTAATACATTTTCTTGGTGAATTAATTCAATAGCTTGTAATATAATCATACTTGCATGTGAATTAAAAATATTATTTCTTGGAATATTCTTTGTAGCCATAAACTGTCATTATATGGAAAGTCAGCTGTAGTGAGCAACACTTTATAGTCATAACCAATTCTTATAGGGAAAGTTCCCCAACAAGAAACTCTCTTTATAGCCATGCAAATTCAATTTCCCCAGGGGTATGCCTATAAAGAGTGTGGAGTGTATTATGCAAATACGTTTATATGTGCATGGGGGGGGGGGGGTTGCAACCCCAAAAACCCCATCCTGGATCCGCGCGTGGATGTGCACACACCGAAATGACACAAGGAAGTTGTATGTGGCCTACCTCACATATGTTTCACCTTCGCCTCCTGAACAAAAGATAACTATCATCGGATAATCATCATCACCGCCTGTGGCAGGGTCGGGTCTGCGGGTCACTGCACATGCTCTGACTGGGGGCACCCCAGCCAGGCGTCTGGAACCCGCAGGCAACATTGACTTTGTCGTCTGTGGGGGGGATGATGCCGACCTACCCCACGTGTTCCAACACCGCATTATACAACCAAAATAGAAGTTTTGGCAGGTAAATTAATGCTTTGTTGGTCATCGGATAAATGAAGCATTTTTGTTTTGTTTCCTTGGTGTTTTAGGGCCCTTCAACTACATGGTCATTAGAACCCAGCCACTGCATAGTTCTAATGCAGAGACTGCACAAACACTAAGCTAACGCAACGATTTTTGGGTATTAGCGGTATCCAATCTTCCCAAGCGGCCACCCATGTTACTAGTGGCTGGGATTGCGTTGCTTAACTTCAGTGATCAGACGAGAACTGGTGTGTCCAGCGCAATACAGCCGCTCCTGATAAATGAATCAAAAACTATGGCTCCTTTATGTTGTTGCTACATGCCCTTGCGTCTCTCCCAACCACGTCTAGATCAGTGGTGGCGAACCTTTTTTTGAAGACGGGTCACAATAACACGAAAAAAGAACCATAAAGTTGTCAGTGGGTCAAGCACTATTTAATTGTATGAATAAAAATATTATTATTAATAATGAATAACTGGCTTACTTCAGGCGAAAGAGAGAGAGGCCCCGAGTCTCCCACTGAACAGCCACTAGATAGAACTGGCATGGGTGACCGCCCTAAAACACGAACGAACAAATGGTGACACTGAGTCCAGTACTTGTTAATACCCAAACATGGTCATTACAGTAGTGCCTGTTCAGCCTCTGGATTAGAACTAAGCAGTGCACGGGGCTCTAATGACCGTTTGGATAGGCTTTACCTTTTACCCGGTTGTTCTATTTTACACTTTCCATTATACACGGTTACTAATTTTACCTAGAGATTGAGGTGAAAGATGCATATGCAATGAATTATCTTTGGTAAAGTACCTTTACAATAATCTCTAATTTCGGTCCTTCGGTCCTCCGACCTCCCCCCGCGAACAAGATACATATCGATTCTGTGAATGATCTCGTGTAGCCAGGAATATTCCGTTTGTACGAATCTCGCTTTTCTAGGCACAGAAAAATCTCTGAAAAATTTCTTTCTGTCCTGAAAATAATGTTTAGTCATAAAACTACTTGTTTTCGTCAATAACTTCGCCCTAAAACACCAACGAACCCAATGGAAAGTGCAACATAGAACGACCGGGGAAAAGGTAGAGCCTATCTGACCGTTGTAGTTAAAGGGCCTGAAGATACCAACGAAACGAGATAAAAAAAATTGATCTACTTAATAGTAGATCAACGAGAAGTCTTATTACTCTCATTCCTACCTTTTGTTTCAAAATTTCGCCTCCACGGCAATGGTTGATGTCTATACTAGACTGCAGTGTAAATCTACTGAGCCGACGCCGACTAAGTCCAATGCTTCGCGGACCGTTTTCTTCGGTTTGCAAAATCATTTCACACTCAATAACCACGACATTAATTAAACTATATAAAATAATTATGAATATAATCATAAATTATCAACGTAGCTCAAAAAATTACAGCCATTGAGAGGACGCGTCGTCAAATGCTTGCCATTCATATCCCTAATTTCAGGGATCTATAGCTTATACATTGACGTGCCATTAAAGTCACTGGTGGTTTATCGAAAAGTAAATCGACATTACGTCTTTTTGGACGCCTCTCTCCTCCGGCGCAAAACAAAAAACTTGCAAATTCAAATTTAGCCATTTCGATTTTTTTTGTTTCAGATAAGACTAGATATAAATTTGCTGAAACAACAATGATTCAGTGTCAGCCATTGTTATCATGGCTGATATACTGTAGAATGGAACACACACACGCGCGCGCGCACACACACACGAGTCGAACGCACGCGCTGCGTTCTATTTTTGTTTTCGTCTGGTGTTTCTCTTTTCGCTCGTTCACATGACATTAAAAAAGACTAGTCAAAAACCAAATTCGACGATAAATACTGTAAAATCTCACGTAGTGTTTCCCTGAAAATAAGACCTACCAAGATTTTTCAAGATGTGCTTAATATAAGCCCTTCCCCCAAAATAAGCCCTAAGGCAAAGAGCACATCCGTTTTTGTTCCCTGCATCTGATAGGGTGATTTTATTAAATGGAGTGGTCAGTATAGAGCAGCGATTCTCAACCACTGTGCCACGAGATTGAAGAAATGTGCCACCACTGAGAATAGTCATTCATAAGTGACGTCAGACAAGTCCTTTAATCAGTTCTGCCTTCCTAGGAGGGACTGGTTGAAGCAATGGGCATGAATATTACTGTTCTTACTACTCGCTAAAAAAGCATAGGGCTAGGTTACAAGTAGCAGGCGAGGGTACCCATCTTGTCTCTCCAAGTGGACACAAGGGCGATATGTTGCACAGTGTTTCCCCTCACTCCCATACAGATCAAACCAGCATCTTTTTGTTCGCCTTCCAACGGTCGGTGGGGACCGGGGGGGGGGGGGCGAGGTCCTACGCCTGGAAATTTTGCTTCCTCTAACCGTTCCATAATAGAGAGGGTTCTTCTCATCTGAAAGAAGGTGCTCTTGGGGTTTCTTTCTAGCCCGAAATAGCCGACCCTTTGACTTTAAAAGATTATATTACAGAAAAGAATAAGAAATTCCCCGAAAATAAGCCCTAGTGCTCATTTTGGCACCGAAATTGAAATAAGACAGTGGCTTATTATCAGGGAAACATGGTACAGTGGTACCCCGCTTAACGAACGCCTCGTATAACGAATGTTCCCTATAACGAACACCGTCAAAAAAGCGCGGGAGTATCGCATAACGAATTTGTTTCACATTACGAACGCTTGTTCAATGTACAAAGTGAATTAGGAACTGTATAGGACAGTGGTGGCGAACCTGCGACCCACCGCGCAATTTTAAGTGGCCCGAGTGTTAATGAGATGATGTTAAAGGCGTAATAAAAGTTGGATGATGTTCTCTATTCCCTCCTTGAATAAACATTATTCACTATTAATAATAACTTATTTTTATTCATAAAATTGAATAGTGCTTGCATCTGACCCGTGGACAAATTCTTGGTTTTCTTTTGTGTTATTGTGACCCGTCTTCAAAAACGGTTCGCCACCACTGGTATAGGATTGTCCAAGATTGCAGTAACTATAGAGGTATTAATCCAATGAGTTATACCAATGTAATGTAATAGAATGTCGCCTCCAGGATAGAACTAGTGTCAGTGGAAATCAGTTTGGGTTCAAGCTAGGCAGGTCCACAATGGAACGAATCTTCATTCTGAGGCAGATGATAGAAAAGTATAGAACCGCTAAGAAGGATCTCCATACCATCATTATCGACTTGGAGAAGGCTTACCAGTGTTCCACAACAGGCATTATGCAAAAGGGGGTAGAAAAAGGGTTTATTCGAATAGTTTAGGATATGTACTCATATGATGGTTCCATTCCACAGCCAGGGTAAGGACACCTTGGGGAAAATACTGGGGGCTCCCCAGTGAAGTTTGGGGTGCACCAAGGTTCAGCACTCAAATCCATACCTTTTTATTCTGGTTATGGACGAGCTACTGACGTGAGTAGGAGAATGGACCCCTCAATGCATGGCATTTGCTGACGAGCACCGTTCAACTGCACACTGCAAGTAATTGACTGCCTTCTCATTGCAGGGCAATTCCTAGTTTTTGTGAAGTATGAACCCCCAAAAAATGGGTCCTAGAGTGTTTTTGCTCATTAACAATCAGCATTGCACTTTGTTTTTAACTTCTTAACAATTTTCACAATTTTTCGTGGCAACCCGGAACGAATTACACAATATTACATAGAAATCTATGGGAAATCGTGTTTTACACAACGAACACACCTCATAACGAACGTATAGCTGGAACGAATTACGTTCGTTAAGCGGGGTACCACTGTAGTCCGCATTAGCTTGTTTGTTTGTTGGTGTTTTATGGCCCTTCAACTACAAAGTCATTAGAGCCCCGTCAACGCTGTAGTTCTGATTGCAGGGACAGCACAGACACTACACTAATGCGACGATTTTTGGATACTAGCGGTGCCCAGTTTTCCCAAGCGGCCACCCATGTCGGTACTAACTGGGGTTGCGTTGCTTAACTTCAGTGATCAGACGAGAACTGGTGTGTCCAACGCAATTTGCCGCTGCCAGTCCGCATTAGCGATTTGAATGTTTCAATTATAGTCCGCACTTTAAAATTCCCAACTGTAGTCAGAGGCGTAACTTGTCACTCTGCGTCAGCTGCGGAGACTGCGTCTCATTTTGCGCTGCACCTTACTGTGAGGTGTACAATGTAATTTGCACGTAAAAAGGCCCTCTCTACTACGCAACGGGTAGAAGAGGCGAAATTCCCAGGTGTAAGGGCTCGAAGCGTTGAGTCGCAGTGTTGAGCGTTTAAACGCTCCAACAAACAGTAGACCTAAGATAAGTATGCATAGGGGCTGCAGCTTTGGTCGGCAGACACCTGAGTAAAAATTCCATCCAATAGTTCGCCCACGTGTCCATCAGAGGGGCAGGGTACCCGATCATACCATAGGCGGGAAAAGGGTTAACACTAAACAGTTGCTTTTATTGTCATTGACCAAACTCCTGCGCACATGCGCAGATGTGTTAGACCTGGTAAATCGGTTCATTTCCACTACTGACGTCACTTCATTGCTGTTATGCAGGTAACGCTGGAAGCTACGCTGAAAATTATCCAGCGTATCGCATAGTTAAGGGCTCGAAACCGTGAACTGATAATGAAGTGAAAATTCTGCCGGCAGAGAAATGAAGGGAAAGAGAATCAGCAGATGGGTGGCTGTGACAGCAACAGCAGAATGTGGACCAACAATCCGTCGGTAGCTTGGAGTTGCCATGGTTACCTGACGTCCGACCAACGCCCGCGGATGTTCCCAACTCTCTAGCGTACGCGAAAATATCTTGTCCCATTACTCTAATTACACCTCGGAAAGATACGTCTTTGATTTGAATATTAAACATCTCCAAGAGGTAAGGAGAGAGGAAGGAAGTCTTCTCGACGATCGAATGAACTCTATAGATTAACCTCTTTAATCTCATCCAGGAATCGATACCGCGCACCTCTGAACTCAGACAGCCGAGAACGTTGTTAAGTAGCTAATATGACCCAAAGTCAACAGGAAATTAATATCAATCCATTTCCAACACGACCATCGTACGTAGTGCAGATACCGCCCCTCCTCACAGGACCTAGACCTTACTTCCTTCCCATTCTCAATGGCAGAGGTACAACCTGCCTGCTTCTCAACCGAAAAAGAAACAAGGATCGAACCAGCATTTGTGGATTCTCAATTTTTTGTTTCCTTGGTATTTTAGGGCTCTTCAACTACAAGGTCATTAGAGCCCCGCCCACTGTGTAGTTCTAATGAAGAGACTGCGCAGACACTACACTAAGGCCAAGCGCAAAATGAGACGCAGTCTCCGCAGGTTGACGTAGGGTGATTCACCATAAATTTCTGCGGCTCACATGATAGTACGTAGTTGCGCATGTTAAGTCGCAGGGTGACGTGACTCAGTGCCTGCGCCGTTACCCTGCGGAGCGCAGCGCCAATGTCGCAGTTTCCTGCGAAGCAGAGAAGCTCTCTTGTTATTCGATGCAAGTATGGTGAAAAACTACGATTCAATGTGCGGTGAGATTGCCTGCTAGCAGAATTTCGCAGGGCTGCTACACCCTGCGTCTCATTTTGCGCCTTGCCTTATGCAACGACTTTGTTGTATTAGCAGTACCCGGTTTTCCCAAGCAGCCACCCATGGAAGTACTGACGGAGGTTGCATCGCTTAACTTCACTGATCAGACGAGAACTGCTGTTTCCAACGCTACAGGCCGCTTCACAATAGCAACGGGAACGCAAACGGCAACGGACGGGAAAGTTGACCAAATTTCAACATTCCCGTTAAACTTAAGCTGTTTGACCAATGGCAGCACACCTCCACCGCATGACGTACCCGTCGCCCCTCCTCTCTGCACAAAATACGTTTTCCGTTGCCGTTCCCGTTGCTATTGTGAAGCGGCCTTACGCCACTACGGTTGGTCAGGGAAAGGAAAAAATGAGACTGGGGAGGTTTATTGTCAGTCTACTGCTCGTTGGGGCACTCCACCGACGCCGAACTCCGATACCTGGAAGTTTTGCCTCATCATTTGGTCCCATCGGTCACAGGCGGCTCATGGGGCAGGCAAACCTACCTAGGCGGCTGCCTAGGGCGGCTAATTTCAGAGGTACTTCCTTGTCATGCAGTCCAGTGGCGTAGCCAAGGGGGAGTTGGGGGTTAAACCCCCCCTTGGGCATCGAATATAACGAAGAGGTATACACCCTATCGAGTCATATCCCCCCTCAGAAAATCCTGGTTCATGCTATCGACAGTCATATCCCCCCCTTCAGAAAATCCTGGCTACGCCACTGATGCAGTCTATCGGTCATTTAAAATGTTCATAGTCCTGGGGTTCCCAAACTTCTCTGATTGGTGGGGCCTTTTCTAAATGTTGGCTTTCTGGAGGCGCCTAGTTGCAGAGTCATAGCAATGCATTCCCAATGGGACAAACGCTCGGACAATTTAGAACTGCATTAAATTTAATGGGGGGGGGGGGCGATAGATCAACTTGCTTAGGGCTCCTAAAACTCAGGAGCCGGGCCGGCTAGCGGTGCCCAGTTTTCCCAAGCGGCCACCCTTGTTAGTACTGTACTAACTGGGGTTGCGTTGCTTAATTCAGTGATCAGACAATAACTGGTGTGCCCAACGCAATTTGCCGCTCAGCTTACACGTGGGGAAGTCATCATCATCTCACCCTCCTCCCGCCTGGGGCACGGTCGGATCTATTACACGCTACTCCACCATCTCCTCCACTCCCGCCTATTCCCCACCAAGTCCCCCTCCACCTCGCACACCTCTATGTCCCTTTGCACCACCTGCTCCCACGTCCGCTTTGGTCTTCCTCTACCGCTAGTGCTCCCAACCACCTACAGTCCCATAATGAGCTCCTCCCCTCCCCTTCTCATCACATGTCCATACCACCTCAACTGGTTCCCTCTCATCTTCTCCGCAAGGGCTCCCACCTCCAAGCTACCTCTAATGTAATCGTTTCTAATTCCGTCAGATCGCGACACCCCACTCATGTAGCGCAGCATTCGCATCTCGGCCACTTGCATTTGCCGTTCATGGTTCTTCCTAACTGCCCAATACTCTGACCCATACAGCATAGCTGGCCTAACGACGGTCCTGTAAACCGTACCCTTCAACTTTATTGGAACTCGACGGTCGCACAGGACTACACGTAGGGAAGTAAGGAAAGAAAATCAACTCCCTGTAGATGTTTACGGGCAAAAATTTCACCTGTAGATCGGGAAAACATTTGTTTACCAGGTGTAGGAGCTCACACTCCTTTTCGGCGTTGGTGAATTACCTCTATAACAGCTCCTGTTATCTTATTATAGCCTGCCTGATCCTCTCGCAGCAGTTCTCACAAATTGAAAGCGAAAACAAAGACAGCAACTGAGATTGAGTTACGTTATAGTCGCTACTGTGCAGAAAATCTGCAAACGATTCTGTGTTAAATCCATCTAATAATATGGAGCGATGTTGTTTGCATTACGCAGAATCACAGAAAAATAGAAAGAATCAATATCCTCACTACAATGTGACTAACACAACCCCAAAAATTTACATATCTGAAGACGAAAGGGAGGATAGTACCCCAAAAGATAAACTCATTTCCACCAAAAATAACGTCACATTCATTTCCGTTTCTAACTTTCTGCCCCATATCGTTATGCCAAACTCCTTTTCTCGCCCAGTGAAAGGTCAGGTATCAACCTAAATCCCAGTTCTCACCACACGGCTATTGGCCGAGGCAGTAAACTCGATAAAGTACTCGCCTGGCGTAAGACCAAAGTACAGTACTCGGCCTAGTGATCAAAACGTTGCAATTCACTCGGGCGAGTGGGTGCTTTATTGCCGGGTACAGACAGCCAGCCAACGCCGAGCCGAGCGTCTGGTGGTAAAGCCGCTGTTTAGAAGGCCTTGCTGGCAACTAGTCAGTTGTTTTAGGGGCCACGACTATATTTCCCAGTAGGGCCCACAAATGAGTAGTTATGTGGAGCCTGTATGGACACCACACTGTTACGACGGTTGGGTATCAGCACTATTCAATATTTCCAAGTGGTCACCCATTCCCAGTACTACTTGGGCTTGCGTTGCTTAATTTCAGTAATCGGACGAGAACTGGTGTGCCCAACGCAATACAGCCGCTCCAGGGCTAGTCAGAGAAACCCTCCAAATAAGTACTTAGATGAGGCAAAAATTCCACGAGTAGGAGTTCGCCCCTTAGTATCGGTGGAGTGTCCCAACTAACAGTAGACTGACAATAAATAAGAATAGGGGGTTTTTTTTTATAAATAAACAGCAGCTTTGGTCGGCAGCCGGCTGAGGAAAAGCACTTCTCAATATATCACTCGTGTGTCCATTCAGAGAGAAACAATGGGTACCCGACTTTGCCATAGGCCGGAAAGGTGTTAGAGGGTTGCTTTTTTTGCTGGAAAGTGGTTGTATTGCGTTGGACACATCAGTTCTCGTCTGATCACTGGTTAAGCAACGCAACCCCAGCTAGTACTAACATGGGTGGCCGCTTCGGAAAAAAATTGTCGCAATAGGGTAGTGTCTGTGCAGACTCGGCATTAGAACTATGCAGTGGACAGGGCTCTAATGACCTTTGTAGTTGAAAGGCTCTAATGACCTTTGTAGTTGAAAGGCTCTAATGACCTTTGGAGTTGAAAGGCTCTAATGACCTTTGTAGTTTAAGGGCTCTAAAACACGAACAAATCAACCAACAATAACTCCTAATCCTTTTACCGCCTACGACAGGGTCGGGTACCCATCTTGTCTCTCTGAATGGACACAAGGGCGATATGGTGGACAGTGTTTTTCCACAGCCGGTTATCGACCGAAGCTGCAACCCCTATCCTTATTTACCGTCGGTCTGCTGTTGGTTGGGGAATTCCGACGACGCCAAGGGGGGTGAGCTCCTACACCTGGAAATTTTGCCTCATTTACCTGTTGCGTATTGGAAAGGGTTCTTTCACTTCTCATCCGAAGGAAGACGTATTCGGGGCCTCCCTTTCACCCTAATGAAGGCAACCTACCTCGGTTCAGTATCGAACCTAGAACTACTTACGCAGTTACCGAGCGTGCTATCCGCCAACACCAACACATCAATCAATCAAAAATGCTTTTTTGTTGTTCACTTTCTGTTTACTTATTTTGGACTTTTTCCCTTTAATTTCACTTGTTTTTTGACATGTCTGTCGCCAACTATGAACTAAATTAATGACTTGAAAATAAAACGTAGTATAGATATATAGTCGATAGATGAAAATGAAAAGTGGAGGGCAATATTAGTGACAATGGGAAGATAATTGTAGATGGTGAAGGAGGAGAAAGAAGGGAGAAAATGGCCATTATTATTATTAAAGTGTCAATATACTGCTTGATTTTGACATTTTATCATGAATATTAAAAGAAATCAACGAAGCGAATATGATATGAGAAATTGATAAGTTGAATTGTAGTAGTAGTAGTACGTACCTCAGTGCAATAGTTGTTGTTTCAAAACCAATAATCGATGATGATATGAAATGAAAGGGGACGCTTTGTTTCTCCTCCATTCACCACAGCAACGATATGCAAATTTGTAACAAGCTATATTTAAAAAAAACTAAATTTTTTTATTCTATGGTATATTTTTTTGCTCTCTACTTCTTTTGTTAAAGAACTATTTTATCGTATCGACATACCTCTATCGGTCAGAAATAGCGGGGGAAGAAAGGTTTTCTTTTTCTTACTCCGAAATGGTGACCGATTAGAACACGCCATTTTTCTTGTTTTAGTCTCGTCACCAAACGACTACATTTGAAACATTCTAAATTCTATAACCGAAGCGGCTTTGCACTCCACTTTAGTTTAGGGTATTACACGACCCTAGTCATTTACTTTCAGAACGCTTTTCACACACATACACTTTCGACACACGCTCATTTAACAGCTCAATTGCGCTAACTGTCGAAAAACCATGATTCACAGGTTCGGTCCCGGCTGATATTATCGCTTCCTTTTAAAGAGTCACATTAGTGGGGAGATAGACTTGGATGTGACCCGTAGAATCAACGGGGGGGGGGTGACTAAACTTGCTTGCTTGTTGATGTTTCAGGACCCTTCAACTACAAGGTCATTAGAGCTCCGTCCACAGAGTAGTTCTTATGCAGAGACTGCCCAGACACTACACAAATGCGACGATTTTTTGGGTATTAGCAGCACCCAGTTTTCACAAGCGGCCACCCATGTCAGTACTAGCTGGGGTTGTGTTGCTTAACTTCAGTATCAGACGAGAACCGGTGTGTCCAACACAATTCGCCGCTCGGTTGACTGAAGTGGAGACAGGCAAGCGGAGACCTGTGTAATAAAAGGGTCCCAATCAAGCTGAAAGGGAAGTTCTACAAGGCAGTGGTTAGGCCAGCTATGCTGTATGGATCGGAGTGTTGGGCAGTTAGGAAGAGCCACGTCAATAGAATGCAAGTGGCCGAGATGCGAATGCTGCAGTACATGAGTGGAATAGAATTAGGAATGCGCATATTAGAGGTAGCCTGGTGGTGGTGGACATCACAGAACAAATGAGGGAGAATAGGCTGAGGTGATATAGACACGTCATGAGAAGCGGGGAGGAGCTCATTAGGTCCTTGCCAGGAATGCAGGTGGTCGGTAGCACCCGGGACAGCGGGGAGACCGAAGCAGACGTGGAAACAGGTTGTCCGTAAGGTCATGGCAGTGTGTGGGGTGGACGGAGACCGGGTGGGAGAAAGACAGGAGTGGAGGGCTACAACCCGCAGACCCGACCCTGCCACAGTCGGGATAAGGGTATGCTGATGGTGACTTTTAAAGAGTCACACTGAATGAAACACTCCACCCTTTGTACCTCTCAGGCAAGTCAAACATGCGGCCCTTTACAGGCAAACCTGCGGTCCGCAAAAGGATACTCTATAGCAGTGCAAGAATAACTACCCGCCCTAAAAGCATATGAATTTTAATTGCACATGCTCCACATTCCAACCAAATTATTTTTTGTTTATTCACGGAATGTTGTTTAGACCCGCCGCGGTGGCGTAGTGGTTAGCACGCTCGGCAACTGCGCCAGTAGTTCTAGGTTCGATACTGGACCGTGGTGGGTCAGCTTCTTTCGGGCGAGAGAGAAGCCGCGAGTGTGCCTTCTTTCGGATGAGAAGTAAAACCGAGGTCCCGTGTGGGTGTACGATGGCACTTGCACGTAAAAGAACCCTCTCTACTACGCAACGGGTAGATGAGGCAAAATTTCCAGGTGTAGGAGCTCGCCCCCTGGCGTGGGTAGCATTCCCCAACGAACACTAGACCGACGATAAATAAGCTTAGGGGTGCAGCTTTGGCCGGCAACCGGCTGCAGAAAAAACTATGACCAATATATCGCCCTGTGTCCATTCAGAGGGACAAATGGGTACTCAACCCTGCCATAGGCGGGAAAAGGGTTAGGAGTTGCTTATGCTCACGGAATGTTGTTAATACAGGTATGCACATCAATTAACTCTTTTCCCGACTATGACAAGGTAGGGTACCTATCTTGAGCCCTCGAAATGGACACATGAGGGATCTATTGGATAGTGTTTTTCCGCAGCCAGCAGCCGATGAAAACTGCAACCCCGTATGCTTATTTATCGTCGGTCTACAGTTCGTTGGGGCATTCCACCGACGCCAGGGTGGTCCAGCTCCTACACCTGGACATTTTTCCTCATCTACCCGTTGCATAGTATCGAGAGCTCTTTTGCGTGCCAATGTCATCGTACACCACACGGGACCTCGGTTAGGTTACGCAAGGTTAGGTACTGCTAATACCCAAAAATCGTCGTAACAGCGTGGTGTCTGCACAGAATCTGCATTGGAACTATGCAGTGGACGGGGCTCTAATGACCATCGTAGTTGAAGGGCCCTAAAACACCAACAAGACGAAAAGGGGACGCAATTTGTGGTTCGTCCTCAATACGAAGCAGTGACTTCATGGGTTTAAAAAAAAGGCGACGATATTCGGTGCTATCCATTCTACAAACGTTCAACTCTCGACGGTCGTTAGCAGGGCCGGCCCTAGAGTTGCCGGGGCCCAAGGCAGCAGGCGATAGAGGCGTCCAAGGCAGCAGGCGATAGAGGTCCAAGGCAGCAGGCGATAGAGGGGTCCAAGGCAGCAGGCGATAGAGGGGTCCAACGCAGCAGGCGATAGAGAGGTCCAAGGCAGCAGGCGATAGAGAGGTCCAAGGCAGCAGGCGATAGAGAGGTCCAAGGCAGCAGGCGATAGAGAGGTCCAAGGCAGCAGGCGATAGAGAGGTCCAAGGCAGCAGGCGATAGAGGGGTCCAAGGCAGCAGGCGATAGAAGGGTCCAAGGCAGCAGGCGATAGAAGGGTCCAAGGCAGCAGGCGATAGAAGGGTCCAATGCAGCAGGCGATAGACGGGTCCAAGGCAGCAGGCGATAGCGGGGCCCCAGTACCAAGTTGTTTTTAATTTACCAGCGCGGGGGCCCAAGGCGGTTGCCTTGCCCTAAGGCCTGCCCTGGTCGTTAGAAATTAGAATCTGAACGCGAGCGCTAAGGAGCGACTGTTCTCTGGCCCAGCTTATTTATTTGATGCCGCACTCACTTGCCTTTACTCGCGCATGCGCCTCAGTATTGACTGGTCACGCATGCGCATAAGGTCTAAGAGCTGTAATTGACAGGTATGACGACAGCAGGTCGAGATTTACACAATTTCTGTCGGGACAAGGCCAGGATTGAAGGGAAGAGCAGTAGAGAAAAATATTAAGTAACCGGCATAAACATTATCATCAATTCGTAACACGATTCTAAGAGTAGATTTATGAATCACATGAGAGAGGGAGGGAGAAAGAGAGATTGGACGATGAAGAAACAAAGATCTATCTTGCAAGTAAAGATTGAAAGAGGTAAAGGCTAAGGTGTAGGAAGCGGAAATTAGAGGACACCGAAATGCCATAAACCCAGAAAAACAACCTTATCGTATATATAAATATAGACTTCTTATTTCCTGGACGAAATCAGAAAATATTACGCCTAACACGGAGTGGCGAGATCACATTACTAATGATGTGGGCAGGTAAGCATCATCATCAACAGCATCTTAAAGAGATGCTATCCACTAGCATCATTCTGGCAGCTATAAACATGCACTGAGATTTTTCTTTTTTGCCTTTTCTTATCACATACTCTTTTTACACAGAAAGAAATGGTGAGGGGAAGGGAAGAGGAAAAAAAAGTAGTGGCAAGGGCAAGTGGAGAGAAGTAGAAGAAGAAGTGTGTCTCCAGATGAAAAGCACACAGACCCAAAATGTTTAACTCACCTCTTTATATAAACAAGAAAAAATTCAAACCAAATTGATAGTCTCTGTGGAAAAGATGGCGGAGCGAGAGAGAGTGAGTTGCACTCTTTTGTTAGCCCTTTCCCCTCACTCAAAAAGTATGGGGATAATAATAAGGAGAGGAGGGAGAGGGACAGACTATAAAAACGCCCCTGTTGCTATCGTCAATATTTAACAATGACCACCCAAGCAAACTATTCCCACGAGAGTAATTTATTTCAGATGAGTCCTCTCTCTCTCTCTCTCTCTCGCCACATTTTATATCATTTATTTTCAGGATTTAATATAAAAAACTCCCACGTCTTCTGTACCCCACGTGCTCAATTAGGTAAAAAGGGTGGCAAAAGAGAGAGGGAGACAGGAAAGAGTGTGAACAGTGCGCCGCACACCAGAAATAGAGGAAGAGGATGAACCCTCTTTTTTTTACACCTATCCTAATCTCCTGCCAAGAAGAAACGTCATGATTTTCAATATGAATATTTTAACTCTTTCCTTTTCTTTTACCTATCTCTGCCCCCCCCTCGCCCACTTCCTTCTGAGGGCTACATATCCCCCCTTTCTCTCACAACGACTTTCGCTTCCGATTTATATCTATATCCCTTCTTTTTGTGTATCGATTTTTTACGTATTCAACCGTTCAAATGATCATCCTTTCTCAGGAGGACGGCTCTCAGGCTGCGTAGAGAGGAGTAGGATTACTATTATGGTGATGAAGCATAATTTACCCTCAGCTACAAGCATATTTCAACCCCCTACACCTCTTTCATCTACTTCCGTCTTCCTTCCGCCCAGTTAAGCCCTTTCCCCATCAGCTTCACTAATATCTTTAAATCTTACCGAGTAGAGATATAATTAAAGCTTCCTGTGCGTTACATGCACGTCTAACCCCCTCTCTTCAACTGTAATACAGTAGCTTGTTTTTGATTCAACAGTAGTTTCAACTTGCTTTAAATTTCCGTAGTAAATCACAATCTGAAAGTAAATATGTTTAAAAAATAAAATGCAAGATTAAAAATCTTATTAAACAGCCTAATATTATCATTATCATCATCATCATCATCATCATCATCATCATAATCATCATCCTCACTTTCTCTACAATGGGAAACTAGTACGCATGCGCAATGCTACTATACAAAAAACCTGGCGCACAGTACGCATGCGTCACGATAGCATCGTTCTGGTTAAGAGATCGGTCTACACGCAACTACACTCAAACCTCTCTATGGGTATACCCCTCATATCGGTACAAATTCTTCAGGCACCGATTTTTCATCCATAGGCTATTACTGCCCCTCTTATGGATACACCCCTGTGATGGGTACACTTTGGCTGGGTCCCCGGGGTGTACCAATTAGAGAGGTTTCACTGTACAAAAGCAACAACCTAACCCTATACCCGCCTATGGCAGGGTAAGGTATTCATCTACTGCATGTTCCTCTAGAACAGCGATTCTCAATCACTGGGCCGCGGCACTTTAGTGTGCCGCGAGATTCATGAAATGTGCCGCCACTGCGAATACCTATACGTGAGTGACGTCAGACAAGTAGTTCAATCGGTTCTGCCTTCCTAGGAGGGCCTGGCTGAACCAATGGACATGAATATTCCAGTTCCTACTACAGGCTAACGAAACGATGTAGTAGTTTAGTCTATTAGTCACCCGCGTGATGTGTTACAAGTACAGTGTACTAGGTTACAAGTACAGTAACTTCTAACCCTCTTCCTGTCTATAGCAGGGTCGGGTACCCATTTTGTCCCTCTGATTGGACACAAGGGCGATATAGTGGTCAGCGTTTTCCCACAGCCGGTTGCCGACCAAAGCTGCAACTACTATGCTATTTATGGTCTTTCTACTGTTCGTTGGGACATTCCACCGAAGCCGGGGGAGGGGCGAGCTCCTACACCTGGAAATTTTGCATCCTCTACCCGTTCCATAATAGAGAGGGTTCTTTCACGAGGAGATTCAATCGCACACCACACGGGACCTCGGTTTTACTTCTCATCCGAAAGAAGGTGCACTCAGGGCTTCTCTCTCGCCCAAAAAAAAAAAGCCAACCCACCTCGGTTCAGCATTTGTATTTGCATAGGGTTAGGTTACAACTTTTAAATTATTAAACATGTACCGTGACGAAAAAAAGGTTGAGAATCGCTGCTCTAGAATCTATAGCAGGGTTGGCGAACCTAGGGCACGTAGAGCAATTTTGTTGGCACGTGGCAGGTACATGTACAGAGTAACCTACAGTATACAAAGCCAAACCAATCAGCAACTCCTAACGCTTTTACCGCCCATGGCAGGATGGGGTACCCATCTTGGGGTACCCATCTTTTTACTGCAGACAACTTCTTGCCCCTCTCAATGGACACAAGGGCGTTATACTGAACTGCCGGTTGACGACCAAAGCTGCAACCCCTACATTTACTTATCGTCAGTCTAGTGTTCGTTGGGGCATTCCACCCACCGACGATAGGGGGGACGGCCAGCTCCTGCACCTGAAAATTTTTGCCCCATCTACCCGGTGCAAAGTAGAGAGGGTTGTTTTAACGTGCAAATGCCATCTTACACCACGCGGGACCTCGGTTTTACTTGTCATCAGAAAGGAGGCGCATTCGTGGCCTCTGCCACTCCCCCCAAAAGAACCCAGCCCGCCTCGGCCCAGTATCGAACCAAGAACTACTAACGCAGTTGCTGAGCGTACTACCAATCAATTGGTGAAATTTCCATTTCCTGTAACAAACCGGAAGTAAGGGTTCCCTACTATATATTCCTGTATCTGGCACGTTAGTAAATCAAGAACTATAACTATTATAATTTTGGGCCCGCCAGCAGAAAAGGGTTTACCACAGACACAGACACTAGATCTGGTCGATCACTCGCCATGTGTTGTCTTAAGACCCGCGTCGGTGGCATAGTGGGTAGCACCGATCGGTACCTGTGTGAGTTGTTCTAGGTGATTTAGCACTGGACCAAGGTGGGTCCAGTATCGAGCCGCCCCCTCCCCGCTTAGACAACGCCTATGACAACAAGTCGATCGCGACACATTTTTAAGATTAACAAAAAGTAGATCTGATGGGCACAAAAGTTGGCCACCGCTGCTCTAGATAAGCACAGACTTTTATGCAACCCGACTGCCGACCAACTTCTCTTGTTGGTGTTTTAGGGCCCTTCAACTACAGGGTCATTAGAGCCCCGTCCACAGCGTAGTTCTTATGCAGAGACTGCACAGACACTACACTAATGCGACGATTTTTGGGTATTAGCAGTACCCAGTTTTCCAAAGCGGCCACCCATGTCAGTACTAGGTGGGGTTGCGCTGCTTAACTTCAGTGATCAGACGAGAACTGGTGTGTCCAACGCAATTCGCCGTTCCTCTGCCAACCAAAGTTACACCCCCTAAGCTTATTTATTGTCCGCCTTTTTTCTCTACCAACGCCAGGGAGTGAGCTCCTGCATACGCATCTGCTCCAGGTCACGGCTTTATTTCCCATCCGAAAGGTACAATAGGAAACTCATTTTGCCTCCCGCCCAAAAAAGGTCCAGGATCCAACCTGGAACTCCAGACTGAGTAGTCCAGAACGGCTACCCTGAACACCCATTTCAGCTGCAATAATTCTTAACCCGCCTATGGCAAGGACGGGTACCCATTTTAATGGAAACACTGCTGGACGGCTTTTTTTAACGCCGACCTATCTTTTTACTGCAGACAATTTCTTTCACCAACAGCAAGGGGTATGACAGCGAGGTCGTACACCTGTAAATTAAGAAGAAAGGGTTCCTTTACTGGCAGATGATGATGGTAATGCACATACCACCGACTTGAGGCGGAAGGCGCACATGGGACATCAGCACCAAAAGAAGCCATCCCGCCAATACCGAGACTGAACCAGTAGTTCTCGTCTGATCACTGAAGTTAAGCAGCGCAACCCCAGCTAGTACTGACATGGGGGTGGCCGCTTGAGAAACCTGGGTACTGCTAATACCCAAAAATCGTCACATTAGTGTAGCGTCTGTGCAGTCTCTGCATAAGAAGTATGCTGTGGACGGACGGAGCTCTAATGACCTTTGTAGTCGAAGAGCCCTAAAACACCAACAAACAACAACTGAACTAGCAATCATAAATTCACGAATCAATTAGTTGTTGTTTGTTTGTTGGTGTTTAAGGTCCCGTCAACTACAAGGTCATTAGAGACCCGTCCGCTGTATAGTTCTAATGCATAGACTGCACAGACACTACACAAATGCGACGATTATTGGGTATTAGCACTACCCAGCTTTCCCGAGCGACCACCCATGTCAGTACTAACTGGGCTTGCGTTGCTTAACTTCAGTGATCAGACGAGAACTGGTGTGTCCAACGCAACTCGCCGCTCCCCCACGAAACAATTAGACACTGCAGTACTTCGAAAGAGACCTGTCAGGTATAATCAAGATCTTGAAAAGAACAAACTTCCAGAGAACAAGATGAAAAGTACAACTAAAGAGTGGGGCTCGAACCAGCAATCCTAGAATCATAGAAAATGTACGCTACTTGTGAATAACCAATTAACGTGGCAGGAGAGGGGTAGGTGATGATATGTACAACAATACCTGTATGTTAATTGAGATATTAATATGATAAGCTTTAGAAAACATCTTTTCATTTTCAGCAAATCCTATTTTTGTGGGGGAACAAGAGCAAGGGATGAAACGCACCTTCATCTCTCTATATTACATGCATAATTAATGAAATTCAAAGTCGTTTGACAGCAATTGGCCCTT
>JAAFCE010001036.1:6582165-6595539 GCA_013389805.1 Trigoniulus corallinus
GAGAGATCGAAGTGGAGAGAGATCGAAGTGGAGAGAGATCGAAGTGGAGAGAGGAGAGAGATCGAAGTGGAGAGAAGAGAGAGATCGAAGTGGAGAGAAGAGAGACATCGAAGTGGAGAGAAGAGAGACATCGAAGTGGAGAGAAGAGAGACATCGAAGTGGAGAGAAGAGAGACATCGAAGTGGAGCGAAGAGAGACATCGAAGTGGAGAGAGGAGAGAGAATGATAGAGGAGAAAGAGAGGGGAAAGCGAGAGAAAGTAGGAGAGGGGTAGGAGAAGGAGAGAAAGAGAGAGAGAGAGAAGGAAAAAAACAGAGAGAAAGAGGAAAAGAGAGGAGTGAGAAGAAGAGAGAGAGTATGGCGACTAAAGTAAATTAAAGGCCTGAAATCAGTTTCCGGATAATGAAGCTCTCAGTCTTATTAGTTAAAACAAACAACAGCCTAGGAACGTCTAATTTAACGGTAAATGAAGGATGATGATGAGAATATCATAATAAATATTTGAAAGACTAAGGTGGAGCTGGGGTTGGACCACGAAGTTAATACGTATAATCTGCACTTTGTATTAATGGCGCTCTAGCGAATTTAGAAAAAAAAATTAAATAGCTCAATAGATTAAAGATGAGGAAGAGGAAGTTGGGTTTAGTTAATTTCAATTTAACATTAGTCGCGGCCTGTTGCTGAAGGAAGTAGTCTTGTCAGAAAAGCGGAAGCTATTTTATTAGATAGAGATGTAGTCATTTATTTAGCTTTCCTATCTCATTTAAAGCTATTGACTGATAATGAAAAGTACAACTCAAGTACCTAATGAATCTCGATATAGTTTTACGCAGGTATGGATCCGAGATCGATCCTAACACGGTTAATTGGCAACCACTAGTCTGTTAAATGTGGACGAGGGGGGGGGGGGAAATAAAAGTGCCAACATTTTTCAACACCGAGTCTGGAAAGGGCAAGAACCACTGGTCGTTTTCGCTTAAAACCAGGAAAATGCATACTTCTCTTTTCTTTCGTTGGTGTTTTAGGGCCCTTCAACTACAAAGGTCACTATAGCCCCGTCCACTGCGTAGTTGTAATGCAGAGACTGCACAGACATTACATTAATGCGACGATTTTTGGATATTAGCGGTACCCAATTTTCCCAAGCGGCCATCCATGCCAGTACTAGCTGGGGTTGCGTTGCTCAACTTCAGTGATCACATGAGAACTGGTGTTACTAACCCAGTACGCCCAGGGGCATGGATGAATATTGATATCATTTCTAACCTTTTCCCCGTTCCTATGATCTTCGGCTGGTACCGGGGACGCATTTACGCAACCGGCTCTAAGGTCTTAACTTCTGCTCAGTTAACATCGAACGGGCTTCTTTCAAGAGACAATTTCAATTACCGACACCAGAGCCAGGGCGAGCTCCAGTATTCAGAAAATTTTGCCGCTTTACACATATTTTATACTCCATTTAGAAGAGGCCCTTTTTAAAACCCGCCTCGGTGATGCAGAAGGTAGTGTCCACGCCTACTATACTTCGTCGAGGTGGGTTGGTTTCTTTCGATCGAGAGAGAGAGCGAGAGAGGCCTCGGGTGACAAAAACAGAGGTGTTAATAAGGACTTAAAACCCCACCTCTTGTGAGCTGATCAGCAAATCCTCACGGGAAATATGGTTCGTCCCCGGTGACAGACGGATATTACTGCTACTTAACCCTCATCCCGCCTATACAGGGTCGGGTACCCATTTGGAAACACACGGGCAATCAGCTGGGCACATCCTTTACGTAGCAAGCTATCACCCTAAGCTGCACCTCCTATGTATATTAATCGACAGCCTGTTGATCTTTGGGGAATTCCACCGACCCCTTGGTGGCGGGGCATAAAAGAGGAGGCAGTGCGCACGGTTGACTGCGCCAGTGATTCCAGGTTCGATGCTCGATTGAGGTAAGTTGACTTCTTTCGGGTGAGAGAGAGGCCCCGAGTGCACCTTCCTTCGGACGAGAAGTAAAACCGAGGTCCCGTGTGGTGTACGATGGCATGTGCACCTAAAAGAACCCTCTCTACTATGCAATGGGTAGATAAGGCAAAATTCCCCAGGGTAGGAGCTCGCCTCCTGCCGTCGGTCAAGTGTCCCAACGAACAATAGACGAACGATAAATATGCATAGGGGGTTGCCGTTTTGGTCGGCAGCCGGCGGAGGAAAAAATATCGTCCATATATCACCAGTGTGTCCATTCAGAGGGACATGGCTACCCGACCGTGCCATAGGCAGGAAAAGGGTTAGGATTTTTTTTTTGCTTAGAATAGGTCCTTTTCCGTGGAAGTAGCGTGGTATGCAATCCTAAGAGACCATGGCTGCGCCATCCATCCAAAGTAAGGACTCTCGTCCTGTAAAGAAACCATCCACATCAGCCAGAATCGAACCTGCAGCCATGTTACTCGTGATGCAAGCCAGCATACGATTGACCTAC
Source organism: Trigoniulus corallinus (assembly GCA_013389805.1). Taxonomy (NCBI): domain Eukaryota; kingdom Metazoa; phylum Arthropoda; class Diplopoda; order Spirobolida; family Trigoniulidae; genus Trigoniulus; species Trigoniulus corallinus. The sequence goes on from JAAFCE010001036.1 coordinate 6,584,624, forward strand.
CAATACAGAAATGAAGATATACAGTACCTTAGAAGTAAAAAAAAAATTTGATGGAAGAAGGGGATAAAAAATTCATCTTCCGCATTTAGGTCCATTAATCGTAGGCAAATTTACTACAATAAACTTGTGCGTGTTTGTAGGGTGGAGTCCTTTCCTGCACGCAAAGCCATTGAAGAGGCGGTCATTGGGGCGGCTACGTGAACAACACGGATGGGTGATTATAAACACTGAAATTTGTGACATTGACGATAGGAGCAAGAAAACGCGGTAGGGGAGATTGATGACACTAACTATAAACGTCAAACGAGCAGCGAATATGCAACAAAAACATCATTTAATAAAACAATTCAAATTTTTTTTTTGGTATAGCGTTGTTTTGAAGCGCTATCTACTACCACATACCTCGTGTTCAACGACAACGGTCCCTACAGTGTCATCATTATTCAAATGTGCAATACCCCATGAAGAATTTACTAATTAAACCAATTCTGGAAAGGCTTCTCAACTCTGTCAGCAACTTCAATTCAGAAATTAGATTTACTCAACAGATAGTAACGGTCTTCAATCCACCATTTTTGTTTTCGAACGACGAAGCGCGAATTCAACCGAAATAGAACGCATACAATAGGGACCTTTCACACTTTACGTCATTAAAACAACAGTAAGAAAGAGTTGTCTTTAATCACTTCGCGGCCTAAATCAAATATTACCATTTGCGCATTTGAACTTGTGGACTGCATGTGTGTGCCCTTGCATGCTTGAGAACTGCATCTGTATGTTTAAACCCGCCGCGGTGGCGTAGTGGTTAGCACGCTCGGCAACTACGCCAGTAGTTCTAGGTTCGATACTGGACCGTGGTGGGTCGGCTTCTTTCGGGCGACAGAGAAGCCGCGAGTGTGCCTTCTTTCGGATGAGAAGTAAAACCGAGGTCCCGTGTGGGTGTACGATGGCACTTGCACGTAAAAGCACACAGAAGCCACAGAATTTTATCTGGAAGAGAATCTGGTTGTTTGTTGGTGTTTTAGGGCCCTTCAACTACAAGGTCATTAGAGCCCCGTCCACTGTGTAGTTCTGATGCAGAGACTGCACAGACACAACACTAGCGTTACCCAGTTTTCCCAAGCGGCCACCCATGTCAGTACTAGCTGGGGTTGCATTGCTTAACTCCAGTGATCAGACGAGAACTGGTGTGTCCAACGCAACTCGCCGCTCCCTAGAGAGCCTGGAACCCCCATCATCTCTCCAACATCAGGGAAAGGGGCCATTATAGTGGTGGACATATCATGGTGTGTGGCAGGCATAAAGACACTCACTCTAAGAATAAAACATATCATGATGTTTTAAGTGACCAGGTACATCAACTACCACTGCCCTAAATGCGGGATGGTGATAAGTCTGGGGATGCCGCCTCTCGCAGGACTGTAAGAGTTCTTTAACAACATCAAGTGGTGATGAGGACAAAATAATGGCTACCCAAATTAGAATAAAGCTTCAATAAACGTGACATATGTAAGTACAGGGGTTTTGGGGTAATCAGTTATTTAATGTCGACTTGTCAGCTCTGACGTTAATTTACCGACGTCGGAGATGCAGAGATCTCCTCCTACACCTGGGAATTTTGACGATTTACCTAAACAGTATTTCTTTTCCCCAGATCGAAAAGATGTAGCTCAGATTGTTCAAATTCCAGCACTTTGACATAGATTACGCAAGACGAATGTTAAAACGTCACGTGATTTTTTAGACTAAAAAATCGTCATTTGGGGTAAATAATTACCGAAAATGACGAGAGGTAATTTAACATCCAACATTTGCATTAATACTGTATGAAATTAAGGAAATGAACTCCATAATTGCATTCAATTTGAGTCATTATACCGGGACGAGTATATCCCTGCCTGGGTGGCGCAGTAGGTAGCGTGTTCTGTAACTGCGTCAGTGGTTTTAGCTTCGAGGCTGGCGAGTTGGCTTCTTTCCGGCGAGAGAAAGGTCCCCAGTGCGCCTCGGATGAGAAGTAAAACCAAGGTCCCGTGTGATGTACGATGGCATTTGCACATAAAAGAACCCTCTCTACTTTGCAACGGGACTCCTACTTTGCCCCAACGAACATTAGACCGACGTGTGTCCTTTCAGTGGGACAATACGGTACCCGACCCTGCCATCAACGGTAAAAGGGTTAGGAGTCGCTATACTGATACTGGGGCGAGTACAGTACGAGAGGACACAGAAGGAAATTACAGTACACTAGTACAGTACCTTAAGTGTACAAACATAAAGAAAGCGCGTTTCCTGCTTTCAAATACCCGGGACTGACCAGCGGCCAGCAGTATCAGTCTAGTGCTCGTTGGGAGTCACTCCACAGACACCAGGGTACGAGCTCCTAACCTGGGAAATTTGGCTCGTCTACTTGTTGCATATTAAAGAGGATTCTTTTACCTGCAAATGCCATCTTACACCACAAGAGACCTTAAGTTTTACATCTCACCCGAAGGAAGGTGAACTCGGGGCCTCTCACCCAAAAGAAGCCAACCCACCGGGAACCGCTGACGTAGTAAGATGGGATTTTCAGAAAAGTTCGACATCTTCACAACAACAGGCTGGTTTTAGTCACTTTTACACGCGTTCTTTGTGGCGTACATCAGGAGTCTCCAACATGCGGCCCGCCAGGTATTGCAGCTTTGGTGCACAGCTCGGCTACCGATATCACCCCTGTCTCCATTAAGAGGGGTTTCGTGTCGTTGGTGTTTTAGGGCCCTTCAACTACAATGATCATTAGAGTCCCGTCCACGGCGTAGTTCTAATGTAGTCTGCGCAGACACTACGCTGTTAAGACGATTTCGGGTATTAGCAGTACCCAGTGTTCCCAATTGTTGTTGTTTGTTGGTGTTTTAGGGCCCTTCAACTACAAAGGTCATTACAGCCCCGTCCACAGCATAGTTCTTATGCAGAGACTGCACAGACACTACACTAATGCGACGATTTTTAGGTATTAGCAGTACCCAGTTTTCCCAAGCGGCCACCCATGTCAGTACTAGCTGGGGTTGCGCTGCTTAACTTCAGTGATCAGACGAGAACTGGTGTGTCCAATGTTTCCAAGCGGTCGCCCATGCCAGTATTATCTGGGGTTGCGTTACTCAACTTCAGTGATCAGACGGGAACTACTGTGTCCAACGCAGTACAGTCGCTCTATTCCTATTCTAAGGGACAAAGATGGGTACACGACTCTACTGTAGGCGGGGATAGGGTTAGTAGCTGCTTTTTGTTACCTGAAGTTTGACCTAGGGGTCGAAATGTGATTGCTTCTTTCTATTGATTGAAGCGGCTCAAAATCCAAGCTGGATTTCGATGCTGAACAGTGACGGAATCACACTTAGAACCATTGAACCATAGGAAAGGCATCGATAAAAACAATGTCAAAAGGGTAGCGGTAGAACATGAAGCCTAAATGGACCATAAACAATTTTATTTTCTCTTACGTAATAAAATTTTCGTCAATCCCTTGATTTACAAGATTGGCAACCACAATTAGGCGACGAAAGAAGATAAGAAATATGTCTTTGTACTAAGACAGAGACGATTAAAGTTTTACGTCTTACGTAAGAAAAAAAATCGATTTCTTTCAAAGGATTTCTAACGTCACGAGTAAATCTTTTCTATTGATAGGGCTGCATAAATTACACAATTAGAAATAAGGTCACCTTGGAACTTCACCCTTTCATTATTCAATGTCACACTGTCCGCCCCCCTCCCTCCCCGAGCGGCGAACTGCGTTGGGCACACCAGTTCTCGTCTGATCACTGAAGTTAAGCAACGCAATACCAGCTAGTACTGACATGGGTGTCCGCTTGGGAAAACTGGGTACCGCTAGTATCCAAAAATCGTCGCATTAGTGTAGTGTCTGTGCAGTCTCTGCATCAGAACTACACTGTGGACGGCCGGAGTTGAAGGGCCCTAAAACACCAACAAACAACTCTCTGCCCCTAATATCCTTAACCGACGCCATGATCCGAGAGAGAAAAGAAGGGTTTAGTGACTCCAACAACAGAGAAGGTAGCTAATTATAACTTCATTTCTTATGAACACTGGATTACCTGGAAGAAGACAACAGGCACCGAAAGTAACCCGGAAGGGCCCGTTGGACGACGATCAAACCTTCAAATCATCCCAAATCAAGATCCATACTGTAATGAATGATGTGGCAAATGTTGAGTCAATTGAAGACCATTATGACGAAGGGTCAGTTCCACAAGGTATTCAAAATTCGTTATACAGTATTTCATCATCTTACCCGTATCCCACCCAAGGCGGGGTCGGGACTAGGAGTTCTGTTCCTCCACTTCTATTTTGCGCTGCTTCCATATCTCGTTTAAGTATCTGCTCCCAGGTAGCTTTAGACCTAGCTCTATTCCGTTTGTGACCCAGCACCTGGGTCTCCTCCATCCTGCGCCTCCTGCACACCCCTCTTCAGAACATGCCCATACCACCTCAGCCAACCCGTTTCATCTTTTCTGCTATATCCCCTACCCCAGAATTACCCCTGATATACTCGTTTCTCACCCGATCCTGGGAGCGGCTTACTGCGTTGGACACACCAGTTCTCGTCTGATCACTGAAGTGAAGCAACAAAACCCCAGCTAGTACTAACGTGGGTGGCCGCCTGAGAAAACTGGGTACTGATAATACCCGAAAATCGTCGCACTAGTGTAGTGTCTGTGCAGCCTCTGAATTAGAACTATGCTGTGGACGGGGCTCTAGTGACCTTCTAGTTGAAGGGCCCTAAAACACCAACTATCAACTCACCCGATCTTCTCCTGTGACTCCACCTAGACCTCAGAATATGCATCTCAATTATCCTCAATTTGTTCTGATGGACACACCAGTTCTCGCCTTATCAATGAAGCTAAGTAGCGCAACCCCAGCTAGTACTTGCATGGGTGACTGCTTGCTAACACTGAGTACTGCTAATACCCCCACCCAAACTCTGCATTAGAACTACGCAGTGGATGAGGTTCTAGTGACCACTGCAGCTGAAGGGCCCTACAACACCAACGAAACGAAAATCTCTGGGATCTTCTTATCACACAAGTCCCCATTTACCTGTCCCCACTTTGTCTACCCTACATGATCCTATGCAGAGTTTTTAAATGACCGGGTTAAAAAATATTTTGAGGAGCCTTTTGTAGGAAAAAATATGCAATATCAAGGCCCGCGCGCGAGGCCGGGTTCGGCGAACGCGCTGAACCCGCCTCGCCCCGGCCCTGATCCTATGCGTAACATCCCCATCAACTTCCCCAATGTTTAGAAAGACTGATCATAGGTAGGCCTACTGAATTACTGCCTGCACCTTTCTTACTTTTTCACCACCTCGAAGACCGTCCCCGCCAGGTGTCTTTCCTCCCCAACTGAATGCTAAATATTCTGTTTTTAATTTGTTAACCTTTAAACCCCCCACCCTCTCTCTCTCTATAGCAGTTCTAAGGTTATTTAGCCCTATTTCAACCCCGTCCCTAGGGTTGCTGAGATTTCCAATATCCTTTGCACTAGCATGCACTGGGGAGCCTATTCACCTACACCAACTAGTAACTCATCCACCACCAAAATGAACAAGGAAGGTCTGAGGGCTGATCGAGGCCCAATAGTTATACAGCATTTCAGGAGTAAAAAAAAGGTGGCCTCCGAGCGCTACAACAACAACAGCAGGCCGCTCATAAAATGACGGAGTTGTTGTTGGTGTTTTAGGGCCCTTCAACTACAAGGCCATTAGAGCCCCGTCCACAGCATAGTTCGTATGCAGAGACTGCGCAGACACTACACTAATGCGACGATTTTTGGGTATTAGCAGTACCCAGTTTTCCCAAGCCGCCACCCAAGTCAGTACTAGCTGGGGTTGCGCTGCTTAACTTCAGTGATCAGACGAGAACTGGTGTGTCTAACGCAATTCGCCGCTCCCATAAAATGACGCAGTACATCTATCAAACGGAAGCCTTGGTATCAATATCCCCTGAAAAAAGAAATTTATATTTCCTCTTCTTCGTCTTAGTGTCCGTTATGATAAGCTATCAAATCTTGAAAATGGACATTGGGCCGTTTGGCATTTATCATGACACTTCACTTTAAGGATCACCCACCCCCTCTCATCCTCTAATAGGATTTTATTTCAAGATGGGATTCCAGTGTCTCGTGACGTCTGCCTGAAACCAAACGTAAGAAAAGCCTACTATTCAAACGTCTTAGTTTAATTCTTTAGCAGCAATAATCGCATGGATTTCAGGTCCTTCCCAGTGATACAAGGACCTTCTACTCCCTCTCCCCTTAAGAAGCCTAAAATCAAAAAGGATAAGAAATACGATAACCAAACGAAGGCAGAAATAGCACAAATAAAGACTTTCCGTAGCCTTTGTTTACTAAGAATAGTTGTTTACCAGACTGTAGTTAAAGTTCAAACCCCTGCGTGGGCTAGACTGCTTATTGTATTATTAGGCGAATATAACAAAGCAACTACTAACCCATTTCCTAGCCTATGGAAGGATCAGGTACCCATCTATGTCCCTCTGAATGGAATCTGGAATGGACACATGGGCGATCTATTAGACGGTATTTTTGCACAACCGATTACCGACCAAAGCTGCAACCCTTGATCTTATTTATCGTTGGCCTACTGTTTGTTGTGACACTCCACCGACGTCAGGGGCGGGACCGATCTCTGCCACAATTGGGAATGTTTTCCCTCATTTACCCATCGCGTGATCCGCCTCGGTGGTGCAGGAGGTGGGCGTGCTGGATTACTGCTGTCATTGGTACCAGGTTCAATCAGGGTCGGATCCACGATTTTCTTCAGGGGGGGGGGGGGGGGGTTGAGCTATTGTCAGCGATTGGAAACGCGATTTTCATTTGTCAGTGTCAATGTCGACTCAAAATTGGAGGATCTGCCCCTGGGTTCAATACTGGATCGAGGTGGGTTGGCTTCTTTGGAGCGAGAGCGAAAGAGATCCCAAGTGTACTTTCCTTCAGGTGAAAAGTAAAACCGAAGTCGATGAGGCAAAATTCCAAGGTGTAGAGGGTTGTTTTGCGTGCAAGTGCCATCGTACACCCACACGGGACCTCGGTTTTACTTCTCGTCCGAAAGAAGGCACACTCGCGGCCTCTCTCTCGCCCGAAAGAAGCCCACCCACCTCAGTCCAGTATCGAACTAGAACTACTGACGAAGTTGCCGGGTGTGCTAACCACTACGCCACCGCTCCTAAAATGAAGATCACATATTGGATCTTAAGCGGGGGTTACACGCTCAGTCTGGCATCAGTTCAGTCCATGACTGGTCAGAATGACGCCAGACTGATTGTATAACATGAGGACTGACAGAGTGATGGAATGGATTGACGGATTTTTAAATTTTTTGATAATTTTCGTCAGTCTGTGCGTGACTGACGTCAGATTGATCGTGTGAGCGCCTTTCATCAGTCTGGTGTCAATCACTGCTTGGACAGCAATGGAGACGCATGCGTTTTAACCCCTCCCCAGTCTCTGGGACTAAGTGCTGGTATTACCAAAATGCTCAGTAGGCTGAAGCCTATGGTCTCAACATTTAGCGGGCTTCAAAACTTAAGAAACGGGCTTGAAAAAAACCTGAAAATTGAAATAGCCTAGGGCCTCTCAATATCTAAATCCGGCATTGCCTGCAACAATCCCTGTACAACTGTTGGAACCAGAGAAAGACTTATACGAGTGCAATACATGTGAAACAATTTGTGGGAGGGCTCCCTTCTGTTTTGGGCAAAAGCTGAGTCACCGGAGAAGAAACAGAGGATGGCAAAGATCACAGGTGGAGAGGATGGCTGTGTGGATCCAGTGGAGGACGTCAGGCATGTGATAATGGCATGTCCAGCGCTGGATCACTGCAGAGGAGGGTTGTGGAACCACCACATTGGAAGAAGTTCAGGGTTGGTGGGTGTTGGGGTGGAGCGGCTGGAATGGGTGAAAAAGGCAAAGGTGTTGCCTGGGTGCTGGTGGAGATCTAGGCTTATAGGTCTAGCATGAAAAATCTCACTAGCAAGGTATCTTCTTCATGCATGTATCTTGCTTTGTCAAAAATGGCTTCACCCCAGTTGGGGCATTGAGGGTGGCGTAATTGCTGCATTGCTCCCCATATGGATCCGCCCCTGGTCCAACGTTGCCTTTTACCACTTGTTGCTAAACCTATTATAATTGCAATACAAGCTTTTTCCTTATTGCAATCCATCATTTCTTTTGCGTAATCAGGGTTTTTGAGGAGACTGATGGCCAGTCTGACTGATGGTGTAATGCTATCCACGAATCCATCAGTTTGGCATCAGTCTATTCTTGATCAAGATCATGGACTGAACTGATGCCAGACTGAGCGTGTAACCCCCGCTATAGGGGTTCCAGCTTCTGTCGGCAGCCGGCCGTGGGGACAGCTGTATTACGTTGGACACACCAATTCTCGTCTGATCACTGAAATAAAGCAACGAAACCCCAGCTAGTACTAGCATGGGTGGCCGTTTGGGAACACTGCGTACTGCTAATATCCAAATCGTCGTAACCGCGTAGTGTCTGTGCAGACTCTGCATTTAAACTACGCAGTGGACGGGGCTCTAATGACCATTGTAGTTGTAAGGCTCCTAAAACACAGGGAAGCGGTTTACGGCGTTAGACACACTATAGCTCTCGTTTGATCACTAAAGTTAAGCAACGCAAGCCCAGCTAGTATTAACATGGGTGGCCGCTTGAGGAAAGCCTCTCTCTGCACGGGAACTATACAGTGGACGGGGCTCTAATGACCTTGTAGTTGAAGGGCCCTAAAAACACCAACGATACAAAAAAAACCGGTTGCGAAAAAATTAATATATATCACTGGTGTGTCCATTCAGAGGAACAAGATGGGTAACGATTCCTGCGCAGGGCCGGCGCTATATTTTGCGGGGCCCTGTGCAAACTAATTATGCTGGGCCCCGTGAAAACATGAAGCGGGGCTCTTCTATCAATATGTTCATTAATCCGAATGCGCGGGGTCCTGAGCCGTCGCCCTGTTCGCACGCACATCACGCCGGCCCTGCCTTGCGTTAGGAGTTGCTGTTTTTAGCTAACCATTGCATAGTAGCGAGGGTTCTTTTAGGTGCATAAGCGGTAGGGCACCGGCTATACTTCCCAACCGACTTAAGATGCACTCGGGGTTTGTCTCTCTCCGGAAAGAGGAGCTCGCCCCCTGGCGTCGGTGGAGTTCCCCAAAACAAAGAACAGTAGACCGACGCGACGTTAAATTAGCATAGAGGCTGCAGCTTTGATCCACAACCGACTGCAGAAAAACAATGACCAATATATCGCCCTTGTGCCCATTCAGAGGGACAAGATGGGTACCCGACCCTGCTTTAGGAGGGGAAAGGGTGAGGAGTTGCTTTTTACACCAGTTCTCGTCTGATTACCGAGGTTAAGTAACGTAACACCAGCTAGTACTGACATGGGTGGCCGCAGAGGCGGCTCGTGGAGCAGGCAAACCTAGGCGCCTGCCTAGGGCGGCTGATTTCAGAGGTACTTCCTTGCCATGCAGTCTATCAGTCATTTAAAATGTTCATTGTCCTGGGGTTCCCAAATTTCTCTGATTGATTGGTCCTTTTGTAAATGTTGGTATTGGGACAAATGCCAAGCACGTGAGGGACACTTGGACAATCTAGAACTGTATTAGATTCAATGGGGGCGGCGGCGATGGACCCACTTGCCTAGGGCGCCTGAAACTCACGAGCCGGCAGTGCGGTGGCAGCTTGGGAAAACTGGGTACCGTTAATACCCAACAATCGTCGTGACCTTGTAGCTGACGGGCCCTAAAACATCAACAAACAAACAACAAACAAAATAAGCAAAAGGGGCCATTCTAGTGCGGAGACTTACAGTCAGGCGGCGCTCCTAGCTCAACTTTTTCTACAAGCCAACACGGGATTAAGATGGCGTAACCAGACAACGATCAGTGACCGATTAACTAAGTGAACTCTAAACGCCACCAATTTCCTAGGCAACGTACGCCACTACAACAACAATTATGTCACAACATTACTACTGTGGCACAAAACAACAGCAACGTCACAGTTTATTCTTAATTATAATTCGAGTACAGCAATCCTATGAGACCTAAGGATACATAATTAACACATATGTCAGCATAGAAACAAGAACATATTCCAGCAGTTCCATTCAATGGCCACAAATAATCGTTCCTCTCTCTCATATTCCCATCTGGAATAAGTCTTGCCAACAGAATTCACAGGCGAATAAATTACACCATAATTACTCTTTCTCCTGAATTACGACCTGCATACAGCAGCTCGTTTACCCGCCGCGGTGGCGTAGTGGTTAGCTCACTCGGCAACTACGCCAGTAGTTCTAGGTTCGATACTGGACCGTGGTGGGTCGGCTTCTTTCGGACGAGAGAGAAGCCGCGAGTGTGCCTTCTTTCGGATGAGAAGTAAAACCGAGGTCCCGTGTGGGTGTACGATGGCGCTTGCACGTCAAAGAACCCTCTCTACTATGCAACGGGTAGATGAGGCAAAATTTCCAGGTGTAGGAGCTCGCCCCCTGGCGTCGGTAGCATTCCCCAACGAACACTAGACCGACGATAAATAAGCGTAGGGGTGCAGCTTTGGCCGGCAACCGGCTGCAGAAAAAACTATGTCCAATATATCACCCTGTGTCCATTCAGAGGGACAAATGGGTACCCGACCCTGCCATAGGCGGGAAAAGGGTTAGGAGTTGCTTTATACAGCAGCTCGTTTAGAAGCACACTTGCATTCTACGTAACCAAGTCTGAGGGGAGCGGCGAGTTGCGTTGGACACACCAGTTCTCGTCTGATCACTGATGTTAAGCAACGCAAGCCCAGTTAGTACTGACATGGGTGGTCGCTCGGGAAAGC
>JAAFCE010001036.1:6604953-6629660 GCA_013389805.1 Trigoniulus corallinus
GATCGTGTGAACGCCTTTCATCAGTCTGGTGTCAGTCACTGCTTGAATAGCAATGGAGACACATGCGTTTTAACCCCTCCCCAGTCTCTGGGACTAAGTGCTGGATTTACCACTATGCTCGGTAGGCTGAAGCCTATGGTCTCAACATTTAGCGGGCTTCAAAACTTAAGAATCGGGCTTGAAAAAGACCTGAAAATTGAAATAGCCTAGGGCCTCTCAATATCTAAATCCGACACTGCCTGCAACAATGCCTGTACAACTGTTGGAACCAGAGAAAGACTTATACTAGTACAATACATGTGAAACAATATGTGGGAGGGCTCCCTCCTGTTTTGGGCAAAAGCTGGGTCACTGGAGAAGAAACAGAGGATGGCAAAGATCACAGGTGGAGAGGAGGGCTGTGGGGATCAAGTGGAGGACGTCAGGCATGTGATACTGGCATGTCCAGCGCTGGATCACTGCAGGGGAGGGTTGTGGAACCACCACATTGGAAGAGGTTCAGGCGTGGTGGGTGTTGGGGGTGGAGCGGTGTTGCCTGGGTGCTGGTGGAGATCTAGGCTTATGGGTCTAGCATGAAAATTCTCACTAGCAAGGTATCTTCTTCATGCATGTATCTTGCTTTGTCCAAAATGGCTTCACCCCAGTTGGGGCTTGCTCCCCATATGGATCCGCACCTGACCCAACGTTGCCTTTTACCACTTGTTTCTAAACCTATTATAATTGCAATACAAGCTTTTTCCTTATTGCAATCCACGGTTTCTTTTGCGCAATCAGGGTTTTTGAGGAGACTGATAGTCAGCTGACTGATGGTGTAATGCCATCCATCAATCCATCAGTTTGGCATCAGTCTATTCTTGATCAAGATCATGGACTGAACTGATGCCAAACTGAGCGTGTAACCCCCGCTTTAGGTAAGAGATTGGATAGAATAAATATTAGGACACGTAGGATAATAGTTGGAAATTGAAAGGAATCTAGGATGGGAATCCCGCCATAGGCACACAACATAGAGGAGTGGCGCTGATGGGAGACGTCTTCTCCACTGGCGTATAAAATTAGCTCCACTCGCGTACGAAAACCCTAAAAAGTTGACTATTGGCTCATTCCGCGCGGGCGCTCGCCTGGAAATTTTATTTTAGTCATCAAATTTGTAACAAAAGCATATTACTGATCACAAAATATTTTATGGCATCTTTCACAAGATATTGGTTTAAGTACCAATGAAATAAACAATTTAACGCCCGCTAAATTACCATGGGCAGGCGGGTAGCCGTTAAAATGATGGCTCAATATTTTCGCTTCAATCGTAATTTATACCGCATTCCAGACAATGCGACGACACCCGACACTAAACGCCATTTTGCTTACGCATTCCATAGAAACCCTCACTGTAGAATGCCACGCGCAACAATAGCACGTGAGAAGCGTTACTATGACTACAATGTGACGGTGTCATCGGCAAGTGGAGCTCTTCATTAACGGGGAATAGGAGAGACCGAAATCGAATATGGAATTTAACATTTTAGAATTCTTTAGCAGAAGGCGGAGATCCCCTCCCTCGTTGGCGCATGGGGTAGCGTAGTAGATTGCAGAGTCAGTGGTTCGATACTAGCTCGAGGTGGACTGGCTTCTTTCGAGCGAGAAAAAGGTTCCGAGCGCGCCTTCAGTCGTATGTAAAGTTAAGCCGGTGCCCTTCCGTGTGGAGTACGACGTCAATAGGGAGATTTAGTACTAGGTAAAACGTACGCACGCATCAGCGTCAGAACACCACGTGATCAACGTACGATAAATGTTTAAAAATGAATTTTTGCACAACGATGTCGCACCCACTTGCGTGTCGAGAGCAGATAGAATTAGGAATGTGTATATTAGAGGCAGCCTGGGGGTGGTGGACATCGCCGAAAAGGTGAGGGAGAGTAGGCTGAGGTGGTATGGACACGCTATGAGAAGAGGGGAAGAGGAACTAGTTCGGTGCATCTCAGGAATGCAAGTGGTTGGCAGCATCCGGGGTAGGGGGAGACCAAAGCAGACGTGGGAACAGGTCCGGAGGGACATGGCAGTGTGTGGGGTGGACGGGAACCTGGTGGGAGACAGATGGGAGTGGAGGGCTAGAACCCGCAGACCCGACCCTGCCACAGGCGGGACAAGGGTATGATGATGATGTCGCACCCACTTATGATTGAGCTGTGAGCGCCACCAAGTGATTTGCGAAAGGAAGCGTGAAAAGCATTGTTTTAAATACTACTTTGAATCGTACGGCCCTCCGTTGCTCAGGCAAATCGTACGCGCTCCGTATCTCAAGCTGGTGTTTGCGCCTGCGCGTTTCCATTTTCGTCTGCTAACCGTGACGTACGTTTCAAAAAGCGCATTGCTACATCTCCCTATCAGCATGCAAAAGAACCCTTTCTACTGCGCCACGGGTAGCAAGCAACTCCTAACCCTTTTCCCGCTTATGGCAGGGGCGGGTATTCATCTCGAACCCTCTAAATGGACACAAGAGGTGATCTATTGGACAGTGTTTTTTTTTCCGCAGCCGGTTCCCGACCAAAGCTACATCCCCTATAATTATTTATCGTCGGTCTACTGTTCTTAGGTACTCGGCGTCGGTGGAGTGCCCCAGCGAACAGTAAACCGACGATAACTAAGAATAGGGGTTGCAACTTCGGTCGGCAACCGACTGCGGAAAAACACAGTCCAATATATCCCCCTTGTGCCTATTTAAAGGGTCAAGATGGGTACCCAACCCTGTCATAGGCGGGAAATGGGTTAGGAGTTGCTTTGCTACTGTTTGTTGGGGCACTCCACCGACGCCAGGGGAGGGGGCGTTGTCCTACAAGTGGGAATTGTGTCTCGTCTACCCGCTGCATAGTAGAGACGCCTCTTCGGTTTTACTTCAAGTCCGAAGGAAGGCGCATTCGGGGCCACTCCCGTCTCCAACCCACCTCGGTCCAGTATCATACCTATAATCACTGACTCGGGTACCGAGCACTGCCACCGAGGATCCACCAAATTGCCAATTGTGGGGGAAAATGCCCCTGGCGTCAGCGGAGTGCCCCAACGAACAGCTGGCCAACGATAACTAAGCATAGAGGTTGCAGCTTTAGTCGACAACCGGCTGCTAAAAAGTACCGTCCAATAAATCGCCCATGTGTCCATCCAGAGGGTCAAAGATGAGAAAATGGTTAATACTGTAGTTGCTTAACACAAGGTGGAGGAGTCATAATAGTAGATGCGATTCTACAGCACACGTAACTATGACAACGAGATGTAAGCGTCACAGTAACAATGACGCTTCGAAGAAACGGGAAAAGCCGTTATCGAATATGGAATTTATTACACTGCATTAGAATTATTTAAAATAGGATGGAATGCGAGTGCCATTCATAAAATACGTCGTCTTCCCTCATTTTCAGATAGGTGAATGAGTTCAAATATCCCTGGAAAGCAATTTAAGGCGAATGTGTTCAAAGTTTGGATAAATAGTGACTTTATAAGATAAGCGGCGGCCCAGAAGAATTACACAGGGGTATTAACGGAAACATCCAGCCTTCAATGGAAGGAATATGGATGAGGACCTTTTATCTCCATGTAAATTCCGATGGGCCGTTGCAGAACTACACTGAAATAGACAATGGAATAAATTTAAATTTTCGCTAACAATATTATCGTTATTAACACCCAAAAAAACAACAAAACAATCCTAGAGTCACACCGTATCTGTGGTCATCACCAACCTTTACATGTCGGAGTTATCAATCACAAAGGCTAGGAAGGGAGGGGGTGACGGAAAGAAAAGATAGCAGCCATGTTGTATCTGAAAAATCAATCACCAACCGGAAATTTCAATTTATAAAAGTCAGCGGCGACAAGCAATCCCACGTGGAACAACTCGCCGCCAATCACCATCACATTTCAATATACCGTATACGTAAACCGGACAGCTTATCAATAAATGAAAGACCACAAGGGCAGAAACGTGGCAGGCAGAAGCAGGCCCTATACGACACTGAAATGTTAAAGCATCGTACTGTAGGTGAAGTTACGTATGAGAGAACAGGTGGGGAGAAAGAGAGGGTGGAAATTTAGGACAAGAACAGAAAGGCTTAATGGGATTGAATTTCACAATGCGGACGAAAATCCAACACAAATCTCTCTAAACAACTCCCCTACCAAATTACGAGAAATAAAATATAAAATTAACATTCTATTTGGCCCTTTGAAACCTCCAATAATTAAAACCCCTCAAACAATTACCAATTATGCAAATTTAAACCCTAAAGCGATCAGAATTAGTCAGAGAAACTAAGTACAGCATATCAAAGACTGAAACATAATTGAAATGACGGGCAAATCCTGAAGTGAGACAGGCGTATGAGGAGAAGAAGTGAGTGAAAAAGTTCTGAAATCAATGACATAAACAACTTAAAGCAAAAGCCAGTAAGCAACTTCAAACCCTTTTCCCGCCTATGGCAGGGTCAGTCGCCCATCTTGTCCCTCTGAATGGACAGAAGGTTGTCTTATTGGACAGCGTTTCTCCGCAGTATCATTGTACACCAACACGAGACCTCAGTTCTACTCTCCATCCGAATGAAGGTGCACTCGGGGTCTGTCTCTCGCCCGAAAGAATCCCTGGAACCACAGACGCAGTACATCGAGCACCGAGCATATTGCGCTACCGCGGCGCGGTATAAACAAATTACATTTCTTTTTGTTGGTGTTTTAGGGCCTTTCAACTACAACAGTCATTAGAGCCCCAAAAACAGATCCAAAAAAAAAATCTGAGAGTGAACCACAATAGTATAAGGTCTAACAAGTTGAAGGTCAATGTTAATTAAAATACCGGAAAAAAATAAGAGTAGAACACAAGAGAGATTAGTAACCTAGTTCACGGCCCCTTTTTTGGAGCTAATACATAGACCACAATAGCAAAAAAAAAACATATGGCGATATGAAAGGAAGCTATGTCGAAATTATCAGCAAGCAACTTGCCAAATATCAGTTTCTAAATGTTTGATTTTAAAACAGAAGGCCAACTTGTTGTGAGAAAGCTTCAAGTTCGCAGAAGCGCGAAAACATCTCTCCAAAGTCAATAACCTTCGTGTTACAAGTTACCACAAAACAGCACACTATCAATAAGAATGAACTAATATAATGCTGTAACCTCCCACATAACTATTCTGCGATGATGGTATAGTGGTGAGCATAGCTGACTTCCAATCAGTTGACCCGGGTTCGATTCCCGGTCATCGCAACGTAACCTTTTTTTTAAAAAAACACCGCTGTATTTTCGCAAAATCTTTCTTAACCTATGGGAGGGTCGGGCAATCACTTTTGTTCCTCTGAAACTAATCACTGCATGAACACATGGGCGACTTGTTGGACGGTATTTTTCCTCGGAAGGCTGCCGATCTATGTTTAGTTATCGCCGGTCAACTATTCGTTGTCTCACTACCCAATGCATAATAGAGAGGGTTCTTTTATGTGCAAATGCCATCCCACAATATCCAGCCTCAAGCCAGTGCCCAACCTGCATTCATCGATGCAGGGGTCGAGCACGCTA
The DNA here is from genome assembly GCA_013389805.1 of Trigoniulus corallinus. Taxonomy (NCBI): domain Eukaryota; kingdom Metazoa; phylum Arthropoda; class Diplopoda; order Spirobolida; family Trigoniulidae; genus Trigoniulus; species Trigoniulus corallinus. Next base: position 6,610,514 of record JAAFCE010001036.1, read on the forward strand.
CCTCCTGCGCCAGCGAGGTGGGTTGAACATGCCATAAGAAGGCAATTAGAAACTCCTCATGATCAGGGCCATTTCAAGAATGCAAACCATCACAAGCAGACGAGGTAGGACAAAGCAAGCACGGTGGCAACGGGTTAGTGAACCAATTGGGACCTAGCAGAAAATAACTCCTAAACCCCGACATGCAATGGACGGGATGATGAAATTAAGGACTAAACTTTTCTATGGTGGTTGTCTCCCAATAAATTACATCTGCAAGCAAAAGCAACTCCTAACCCTTTCCCCGTCTATGGCAGGGTCTGAATGGACACAAGGGTGAATTTTTGAGCAGTGTGTTAGTTAGACGGTATTTTTCCGCAGCGGGTTGTCGACCAAAGCTGCAACCCCTATGCTTGTTTATCGTCGGTCTACTGTTCGTTGGGACACTCCACCGACGCCCAGGGGCGAGTACCTACACCTGGAAAGTTGGTCTCTTATACCTTTGCATAGTAGAGAGGGTTCTTTGACGCCATGGTGCACCACAGGACCTCGGTTTTACTTCTTATCCGAAGGAAGCAGTACTCCGAGCATCTCTCGCGCCCAAAACAAGCCAACCAACCTCGGTCCAGTATCGAACCTAGAACTGCTGACGCCGGTCCCGAGCACGCTACACACTGCGTTGCCGAGGCGGCATCAAATTGCGTACATCAGCAGAATCATAATTTATTTCACTGAGTGACGGTTGATTTCGCCTTTAGATATGTCTTTTATCAATGCCCACGGGCCTGCCTTCTTTTCCCTTCTGCCCCAAAACTCTGAATACGGTGATTAATGAGATTTTAGATAAGATGGGCAATCCATCACCTTTTATAACTACAGTATTTTTTGAAGGTGTCCTTTATAAAGTAGCACTTCTAGAAAGTTTATTTGACCACCATCTTCCCCCTCAACCCTTCTGCAATATTTCTGGCAGAAATTTCTCAAGAGTTGCAAGCTGAGAGCTAACAAACTTGCAGGAGATATCTAATTCGATGTACCTGCATAGTATATAAGCAATGTTTACATTTATTGTTCTCAGAATAGACTGACAGCTTGCCTGATAAGACAACTATGTATCTAGCATCCAATTTACCTGACATCCAATTATATTTCTCAGGTCGTGCTAAGCGCCTTTCTCTTTCGCAGCTCTTGCAGTGTGTACATTCATGTACCGTGATCTGACCAAAAGAGGAAGAAGAAACTGCTGAAACCATACAAACAAAGCACAATTACTGAGCCCTTCAATAGACCCAAACTGTCAATATATCAGCCAAGAAAATGTCATTTTTCTCTCGCACTCCTCACCCCCATCATTATTTCATCACGTGACCCAATAGGGTCAACTACAATTAAAGTTATAGTTATCACTAATACACTGAACTTTCTGTTAGACAGGGAGCTGACTAATGGCGGAAATGGACACACACAATATCGCAGTTGCTGCTAAAGGTACAAAATTTATGCCATTCATGTTTGTAAGAATTATCTTGAGAAGAGTCAATACTCAAAGTCATTAGTTATCTCACTTCTCTCTCTCGCCTTCATCTGCCAACTCGCCTCTATGCCACAATCTCTACAACCTAATAAAAATGCACTAAAATCGCCATAAATTCACTGATAGTAGTAGTAGCACGCAAACACACACAAGCAGAAAAGAAAAATTCAAAAACCTGTAGCGCGGAAATGACAACGCTATTTAACATACATTTTCATTTAGAAAGTACTGAGAAAAAGGGTTGATGTTGGTCAATAAATACTGGCGGTTGCGTCTGTGATAGCAGAGGGCCATCCTACATCAATTACGCACACAACCGTTATCGGTCACTAAGTAAGTCAACTGGTCAGCACGACCAGCATCATCATTTCTAACCCTTTCTCTCTCCCCCCCCCCGCCTCCGGCTTATGTCCTGTAAGCACCAACAGAATACGGATGAACGGTTTTACAAGGAGCCGGCTGCCAAACAAATGAAACTAATCTTGTTAATTTAACGTCGGTCAATGGCTTGTCAGATGGCCTACGTCTTTTACCGTTACCAAGGTGGTTGGTGGCAAACTCCTACACTTCGGGAACTTTGCCGATCCACACATGTCGGTTCTTTCGTGTGGCATATAGCACTGCCAGAAAGTGAACCCCCTCTTCCACACGAAACCAAAGGCTTTGAAGTCACCGACACGTGGTGACATTACATCGGTAGCAGCCACTTACCATTGTGTCCCAACGTCCAAATGTTGCTTCCGGGTTCCTACTACACTTTTTATTTTAACCGCCTTAGCCGATAGCTCAATTTCGTTACAGTTCATTATTTGAGATTTGGATATAAAGTTAGGTCTGGATCAGGTGAGTAATTTTTATAAACTGTACAAGGAAGGGGGAAACTACAAATGAATCGGTCTCTCGTCCCAGACAGACCCCCTACTGTCATGAGTACCAGCACTGACACTGCCTGTCAAAGAATCCTTTCATTAAGTACAAGTTCCCCTTTAAGAAAGTTCCCAAGTGTAGAAGCCAGACACCTCGCTCCACCAGGCCACGGTATTCCTAGGGTAGACGGAAATTCCAACTATTTAACGAAATAAACTACAGTCATCCTCAGCACCTCATTTCCTGCTGTATATGGGTTAATTTGTTTTTCCTTTCCAATGTTTTCCTATTTCCGTTTCGTGTTTCTTCTGCTTCTCCATTCTTGGATATCTGAAAATGATAGTTACCAAACCCAATAATTACCATGAGTAGGAACCAACACCAACAATTGACGATTTTCTTCATTAATTCCTCTAAGCGTTGACACCAAACGATAACTGAATAAGGATTAAAGCTTAAATTCTGAATGACGTTAATGACCCTATGACCACGAAGAAGACTGATGACCAAGTAGCCGTTTTCCTTGAAGAGAACTGCATGCAGACCTTTCACGAATACAATTCCGAGATTATGTGCTTAGAAATGGCATGAAGCCGGAAAAATCTTTTCAGTTACCATGAACGGATAATAACAGGAGAGAGAATTAGCTCAGTCTTTACTTACTTTTTTCATAGTCGACTTCCTGCCCCCATCAACACCATAAAAGCTATTTTCATATGCATTTCAACCGTTAAAAAAAAACATAGTTAAATACTTTAAGAAAATGTGTGCTTTTCAACCTTACCTTTCCAACTTAGGAGGGTGAAATAGTCGATGAGTTATCCCAGATATAGGCCCGGGTCCAAAAGCGAGAGTTTGGGGTGCAACTCCACTCAATTGACTTTTGTGACTTGGACTGGCCGATGCCGAAGAAGTAGAAGGTGGAATGTGCATCATTGACGATTTCTCTGTATTTTGCATAATTTGATCGCTGGTTGTTTATTGCATACAATTGCTAAGAAGAATAAGTCCAATGTTCATTCACAATTTCCAGTGAAGAGAGGAACAAACAAAAATCCGCCGAAAAGTTTGTTTCCTTTCCAGACGACAGTTCTAAAAAAAATTTCACACTATTTTGGTACTTCGTTTTGAAACAAAAAAGTATCCAGGCCAACGTGATTTAACCTTTGTCTCTTTTTTAAAATTTCTGGAATGAATCCTTATGATTTGAGCGATTTTTTATTGAATCCCACACACATAAAAATCAAAATTGTGAAAGCCGCGAAAAAGAACAGGTGGGAAATGGCCGGCGATCACCTCACTCCTTCATTACTCTTCCACAACTCGGTTAAGTAGTTAATGTAATTCAGATTTCGATTCACTCAATAAAATATATTCAATTTAGCCGTGGAAATAAATATTTTTATATAAAACTATCAGAAAAATAGTTCTCTCCGTCAAAAAGTTTGTCGCACTAAAAATTCTTTAGAAACGACCCCCTTCGTTAGGCTTCCATTCCACTTTCCAACGCCCTTGAATAATTCCACTGCGGTGTTAATAGTTTGAAAACAATTTAAAATTCGCTTACAGCTAAATACAAATACTTACATCTACTTTCTATATATAAATTAATTTACGAGTTTGTTTTTAACTTTCTCGAAAACAATCGCCGGTAACAAAAAACACAATGCGTTTCATTGTCATACCTGTAAATAAGAACGACAAATAGAACAAGTACGTAATTCTATTTTCATGCAGCCTTGTTTATAAAATTTCATTGTTCATTATTATGGGTTGTTAGACGCATGTTTGTTCAGTTGATAGCAAAATTTCTAACTTTTTCTTTTCAAAAAAACAAAATTTAAAAAAAAAGCAGCACCTTAGATGTCACACCTAGTCTTTACAACGGTCTATTCCGCACTACCGCGCCAACGAAAGAGAGTCGATGCCGCCACGAAGCGTCGTGCGTGGGCGTATTCTTCGCGAATCAAACTCGCTACCGACTGACAACTCACGCATGCTCTCTTTGTACCCGAAGAACACGGTGTTGTCATGACAACGGCGCTGAACTTTTCTCTGTATTCTTTCCGCTTAGGATAAATGGCGAATTGTACACGACTACAGCAGCTGCTCATTGCATCTAGAAAACATGGACAACAGTCTCATGTCAAAATCGTCAAACAAAATAATGGGCAAAAACCAAATACATAATTCCGTATCAGAAGCAATCGAAAAGGAATGAAGAAGAAAACGGAGTAGTTAGATTTCAATTGCAACCAAGTTGCGTTGGACACACCAGTTCTCGTGAGATCACTGAAGTTAAACAGCGCAAGCCCATGTCAATACCAACTTGGGTGGTTGGTAAAGAACGTTGGGTGCTGAAAATAAACCCTTTCCTTCGTCCTTTCACCTACCTCCTCATCTCTCGCGGGCAGCCTCCTAAGGGTTCGACCTGTTATGGCTGCCTGGCTTACTCCCCAACCCACGAAACTAATCCATCCATTAATTGGGAAGAACAGGAAAATAACGGTGGCCTACTTTCTAGGGGCGAACTGGTGAACGAGTTACAAGAAGTACTACATAGCAATTTCTGACCCTTTTCCCGCCTATGGCAGGGTCGGGTACCCATCTCGTCCCGCTGAGTACAAGAGACATTGATCGTTGTTTTTTACTGCAGCCGGTTGCCGACCAAAGCTGCAACCCCTATGCCTATTTATCGTCGGGATACCTTTCATCGTTTTTTTTTAGAATTCCACCGAACCCCAGGGGGCGAGCTCCTACACCTGGAAATTTTTCCGCATCTACCCGTTGCATGGTAGCGAGGGTTCTTTTGCTTGCAAGTGACGTCGTACACCCACACGGGACTTCGGTTTTACTTCTCATCCGAAGGAAGGCGCACTCGCGACCTCCCTCTAGCCCGAAAGAAGCCAACCCACCTTGATCCAGTATCGAACCTAGAACTACAGACGCAGTTGCCGAGCGTGCTAACCACTACGCCACCGAGGCGGGCTATCATTGCCTAAATGACCTAATAAAATTGGTGGAAATGGGATGGTTGTTCCATTAGACAACGTCTGATTTCCGACTTCTCGCAATTTTACTTCGGCTCCGAAATTTTCTCCGAAGAATTCAATTTATCAAATAACAGATAATTGTAGTATTTTACGAGGTGGTATGGACACGTAATGAGATGAGGGAAGGAGGAACTCGTTAGGTCCATTTCAGGAATGCAGGTGGTTGGATTGTTGGTTTCGTTGATGTTTTAGGGCCCTTCAAATACAACGTCATTAGAGCCCCGTCCACTGCATAGTTCTAGTGCAGAGACTGCACAGACACTACACTAATTCAATGGCCATCACTTTAGTACTAGCTGGGGTTGAGTTGCTTAACTTCAGTGATCAAACAAGAACTGGTTTGTACAACGCAATAAGTCGCGCCTGAAATAGATTCGGATGTTACATATGGGGGATGGTTGAAATGGAGACATGCAAGTGGAGTCCTGTATGATAGGAGATTTAATAGGGCAGTGATTAATTTTGTTGTTGTTTGTTGGAGTTTAAGGTCCCGTCAACTACAAGGTCATTAGAGACCCGTCCACTGCATACTGTAGTTCTAATGCATAGACTGCACAGACACTACACTAATGCGACGATTATTGGGTATTAGCAGTACCCAGCTTTCCCGAGCGACCACCCATGTCAGTACTAACTGGGCTTGCGTTGCTTAACTTCAGTGATCAGACGAGAACTGGTGTGTCCAATGCAGCTCGCCGCTCCCATTCCCTCTTGGACACATGGGTGATCTAGTGGACGGTATGTTTAGGCAGTCGGCTGCCGACACAATGGGACAGGAGATAGCACGTCGATTACTTCGCCAGTGGTGTAGGAACTCGCCCCCCCCCCCAGGCGTCGATGGAGTGCCCCAACGAGCAGTAGACCGACGATAAATAAGAATAGGGTTTGCAGCTTTGTCGCCAACCGGCTGTGGAACAACATTTGCTTAACTTCAGTGATCAGACGAGAACTGGTGTGTCCAACGCAACTCGCCGCTCCCGGGCTATGCTCTATGGAGCAGCATGTTGAGCAGTGAGCAAGAGGGCGAGATGCAAATGCTAAGGTACACGAATGGGGGCGCTGAGAGGTAATAGAATTAGGCACCCCCAGGCTACCTCCAATAGCCTGGGGGTGAAGAGGAAAGAAGATTGAGGAGGCATGGACACGTAATGAGAAGAGGGGAGATGGAGCTCGCTAGGTCAATCACAGGAATGCAGGTGGTTAGCAGCACCCGGGGAAGGAGGGAGGGAGACCAAAGTTAACCCTAAGGATATGGTAGCGTGTGGGGCGGACGGGGACTTGGTGGGAGTTATACGCTAGAATCCATCAGATCCAACCCCGCTGTATGATGATGATAATTAGGTATCAGATGTTAAAAGGAAAATTTTTAAATTTATTCTTATCACGAACGTCCTGGTTTCAAAATTGCACAAATATCCGAAATTATGTAAATTAATCCTTGCAGACATTTTGTAGCTAATTGACCTGAAATGCAGCCGAAAGCTCAGTACAAACGTACAGTATACGATCCAAAAAAAAACGAAATTGAACTCGTATGCATATCATACCCTTATCCCGCCTGTGGCAGGGTCGCGTTTGCGGGTTCTAGACCTCCACTCCGCCTATCTCCCGCAGTCTCCATCTGCCCTTTCCTGACGAACAACCTCACAAGAGGTCACTTGAGTTAAGCATCGTAAACCCACGTTACTACCAACATGGGTGGTTGGTAGTGATCGTTGGGTGCCACAAATTTCACCTATCACCTCCTCACCCGCGAGCAGCCTCCTAAGGATTCGGCCAGTTACTCCCCAACCTCTTAGCATGAGATAGTAAGCTGCCCCCATGTTTGTTTTGGACAGCCCCTTGCCTCGGGTGCTCCCAACCACGTGCATTCTTGTAACGCTACCCCTAATATATTCACTCCGGCGAGTTGCGTTGGACACACCAGTTCTCGTCCGATCACTGAAGTTAAGCAACGCAAGCCCAGTTAGTACTGACATGGGTGGTCGCTCAGGAAAGCTGGGTACTGCTAATACCCAATAATCGTCGCATTAGTGTAGTGTCTGTGCAGTGTATGCATTAGAACTATGCAGTGGACGGGTCTCTAATGACCTTGTAGTTGACGGGACCTTAAACACCAACAAACAAACAACCTTTCAAACTAATTTTAAAGATAAAAAGTACCATTTTCATTATACCCAGAACATTAATGAAGCCATAGATGGTCAATCACGGGCTGTAGCTTAGTGGTACAGCAAAGCCGCATACATTTTAAGGCGCCTTTTACTACCTTTCCAAACAATGGCTTAAATGCTAACAAGTGGGGAGAGAACCAATAGCCAGCAGAAAAGCCTAATTTTAAATCAATTTTATTGGGAAAAAATTCAATTCCTATTTGTAATGCAACACATTAAGGCTATTCACTTGCCCACCATAACATACTGCCTCCATACTTTTTTTTTAAAGAAGTTTTATATTAATTTTAATAACAAGACAATATTCAATATGTATGACCAAAGCTATTCAGAGCTGAAACGCTTAAAAACGTACTTTAAAGTGTAGAGCCAACATGGTCTTGGGCGAGTGTGCAGATGCGGCGCGTGTACAGCCAACCAAACCAAGCGGCATAAGGACGAACGACAACAGGCGGAAAATAAGGTCGTGAATTTTCCATCAAATTTCTTTAAAGTGACCACCGTAAAAAGTGTGATTTTCTGTGAGTAGCTGCGTGCATTTAAACATGATAAAAACCTGATTAACGATTCAGCAAAATAATACGTCGCGCCATGTGTCCAAAGGAAAAAAAATATCCATTTCGTTGACAGACACGTCGAAACAAGACTTCGAGACCAGGAAATTAGAAACAAAAGTGGAGCAGCAGAACAAACAACGGACAACAAACCTGCATCAAATGTTAGCAATAAATCCATGTTATCTCATATGTTAACATACTAAATGTTTCAACAACAGCTTTTTTTTTCGTAAATCAATACTGAAAATTATCATTCGAGTTGCATATTTTGAGGGAGAGGGGAGGATGAAGAAGAAAAAAAATTAACTGAAAGAAGGGAGTAAAAGAAAAAATAAGCACATACAATCATTAAAACTGTCAAGAGACGTGGCAGATGAAGAAAAATAAAAACTCCTAAGTCCGCAAGGTAAGAAGTGGAGGTAGAGACAACGTGACAGACTGAATAGGACAAGCAAAATTGGGACACAAGGAGATGCAACACGCTTGGGGAACAGAAAGTGAAACAAAATAAATTGGCGGAATCGTCGTCGGAAAAAAAAAAATCACATTCAGAACCAGCTGGTCGAGTTTTCTTCTATATTTAATCCAGTTAGATTACATTACTTCAAGAGTGGCAGCGGTGACGATAGTGGTCATGGTGGTTCGTGGTGGCGATGTTGACGATGTTACTGCTGTTTACAATCAGATACCGACTGTCCTATCTTGTCTCCATCTCCAGTCTGAAATCAAGGACGTTTATAATAAACACAATATTTCGACTCTCGATTCTCTCTTATTGAATAATCTTACATTTGGATTATAATCTGGGTCATTTTCATCGTCCTCGTCATCATCATCTCCTTCTTCCTCTTCCCCTTCCTCCTCATCATACTAAAATCATCAGGAAAACGAAAACAAAATCGATGGATCAACAAGAAATTTAACATACGAGTTAAATGGAGTTCTCTCACCACGTCATCATCCAGTGCCTCTCCTGTGAAGTACAACACAGCGCGAGGAACAATTCGCTCCCTTATATAATGTCCTATTTCAAAGTCAGAAGCTAAAATAGCTTGGGTATCTTCATCCTGATTCAAACATTTTAAATTAAAATTAAACCACCAACAAATGAAGCGCCCATAAAGTCGACTATTGTCAGAAAGGAAAAATAAAGTAACTAATTGGTTCCTACCACTTCAGCATCATCATCGTCAGGAACTGCAAAATTATTTTAAAAAAAAAATTTATAAAATTAGTATAAATATATTAAAAACTGGCAAGAAAATTGAACCTCCTTTGAAACGAAGATAACTTACTGGCTGGTGGATTGAAAAAGTTGAAGAAAGAATCATTCTGCACAGTTTTAGTAATAGTCCTAACGGATCCTCTCGACTTATGCTTCTGTTTCTTCTTAATCATTTTAACAGTCACATTCTTCCCTTTCTTCCAATCAATCGAACAACTGTTAAAAAGAAATTATTACCAGTAATAAGCAAGTTTTTAATTATGAGGAAATCAAAAGTAACGTAAAATATCAATCGTTAACAATGTCCTCTACTCTTACCCTTTACATTTCACTATTTCAGGACCTTCGAAAGAAAATGGATCATTTTCATCTGGTGTACATTTCATTTCATACTCTTTAGTTAGAACAGTGTTGGAAAAATATTCATTTGGTTCAAAATGAAATTCTAATGCAAACCCCTAGCCATAAAAATTAAAATTAATTACAGGAAAAACAAACACTTGTGATCAAAAAAGTAATCATCTTTTGTTTCACGAACTTACCATCGGATCAATTTCTGACATTTTAACCTTAATATCCTTTAAATGTTTAAGTATTGGTTCATCATGCTCCTGTACCATTTCTGCTAATGTTTCTACATTTTTAAATATCGTTAGCCAAAATTCTGAAATACCAGGTGCACAGTCTATCCCAATAAAAAAAGCAAAGTAAGAAAGCAAATTAACGACGAAATCAATGAGAATCTAGATAGCATTGCCTCAAGGCAGTGGGTTACCTTTACTCTGGGCTTCTTCAATTGTTAATTTATTCTTAGCATCATCAGCCAATTCATCGTCCTTATCGTCATCTGAAGGCCACTCACATTCAGAATCATTAGGTTCATACTGTCCACTACTGATCTGAAACCTCTACATAAGAACAACAACAATTTTCAAAGAGAAATTCAGTCTTATTCCTCGAATCAGCAGATACGTTGGACAGGTAACTCATCTAACATTCACCTTATCATAAAGTGACTGATATCTCTTGGCATACTTGCATTCTAAAGCATGAACCTCTCTATAAAATTCTGCTTCAATCTTCGTTGCCTCAAGTTGAACTTGTTTCAACGCTTTGATTCTTCTCTTTACGGGTTTTGGAAGGCTTTACAAACAAGTCTCTCAAGTCAACACACATTCTTCTAAACGACACATGGCTGCTTTTAACCATTACCTGGCGATATATCCAGATGGTGCTCCTACAATACTTCCTAACTTTGACTGAAGAGCTGATAACATCTCAGGATTCTTCATCAGTTGAGAGGTTACTTCATCTATGAAAATAAATAAATGCGTAAGACACACCCATTCACCTCGCACAAATATATATATCTACACAAGTTGTACCTCAATAGCTTAAGTACGGACGCTCATGTTTTTTATTATTTATGTACGATTTGATGTCTTCGTCATAGTTTATAAGGGTACAATATCCAAAATTGTTTCATTACTGACTCACAAAATACATGCATCTATTGAAGTTTGAACAAATTCTACTGTAAAATTGTCCAAATACGATATCCAACATTTTACCTCCAAGGTATAGAATTTCATATAGTACGCAACAACGCAGTAAACCCTCGGACAACACTTAGTGAATTTAAACATGTAGATGATTCCAATTATTAAATCCAACTCACTTGCTTTGTTACTAGCAACTACATCTTCTTCGGTTTCATCTTCATCCTGCGTTCCGCCCAATTCCATTAATCTGAAACTATTAAAAACAAAATTGGGCCGTTAAACATATCAAGTTCAGGCGACGAGAAGATCCACAAAATATAGAACTTGCATGCCGGCAAATCCATGCAAGTTGATAAAATTAAAACGTCAAGTAGTCATAAATCTTACTTTTCTGAAGACATCTCAAGCCGTCACCTATTCCAAAGGCCAGAAGAAAAAAGCAAAGATGTCAATGTACGAAATAAGAGAACAACATACTTCAAGATACATCTACTTAAGTTACAAATTCGAGTTACTAAGAGGTTACTCCGACCCCTACCTCTATTACTTGAACATGGGATGCGATCACATTTTCATGCTACCTCAAAAAATCTCTTAAAGACTCAGTATGGTAACATTACAACTAGCAATGAATCTCATTTCAATAACAAACTTAAAGGGATTGCGAAATTATTTCTGTCATCCACGTTTAATATCGCACAACGCACATTTTAGGCCTAACGTCACTGCGTACATTAACGCATCTCGAAGTCGTATTGCGTCAATTCCTTTGTTTCAACTTCGATTCTTAACGAAATTAAGAACAGTCAACTACTAAAATTTATTATTGTGAACATGATAACCCATTAATAATAGTAAAAGGTCTGCAATGCATCTACACGTATAAAAACGTGCTTTTCGGAGAACATTTTTAAGAAAAGAACAACATGGCTACCACGTTCGAGAGCGGCTGCATTATGACGGTAATAAGTCGTTTAAAACACCATATTTCATTACCACACTAAGTAAATAATACCTTACACAAAAGTTGATACCTAATGCTATCCGAAAAAGATAATTTACACAATCAAGATAAAGCAACACCATTAACATGTACCTTCTGGTATCCACGCAGAACAAAAGCACGAGGCGGACGGCTGACGATAAAAAGACAGAGCTTGGCGCGTTAAACTCGTTGCAAAGCGACATCTATGCTGCGCATTCAGCATCATGACGTCATACAGGATAAAGCAACTCCTAACCTTTTCGTCGCCTCTGGCAGGGCCGGGTACTCCCTCTTGCCCCCTCTGAATGGACACAAGAGTGATATATTGGACAGTATTTTCCGCAGCCGGCTGCCGACCAAAGCTGCAACCCCTTTGCTTATTTATGGTCGGTCAACTGTTCGTTGGGGAATGCTTCCCACCCCGGGGGCGAACTCCTACCACTGGAAACTTTTCCTCATTTGCACAATACTGGGTTGTCCAACCTTTCTGGTGTTACCGGCCACTCAGCTGCTTCAAGAAAGGGAGCGGCTAATTGCGTTAGACACGCCAGTTCTCGTCTGATCGCTGAAGTTAAACAACGCAACCCCAGCTAATCAGTGCCGGATTTAGATATTGAGAGGCCCTAGGCTATTTCAATTTTGAGGCCCTTTTCAAGCCCCTTTGAACCCCTTTTCTTAAGTTTTGAAGCCCGCTAAATGCTGAGGCCCTAGGCTTCAGCCTAATCATTAAAAATTAAAAAAAAGCATCATAAAAAAGGGGGGCGCAGCTGAAAGGCTGTGCGCCTTGCCCCTCTTTGGGTGGCCTACAACAATGTGTTGTGCGCAATCTTTCGCATCCCCCGCGGTATCCATCTGTCCCAAAACGGGTATTCTGGCTTTCGACAAATTTCTTATGTTTTGAAACCTTCTGGAGCTTGCATGTGCACTTCGCAACCCCCTACATCCCTGTCATGACATAACTCGGGCCTTCAGGGCCTCTGTGGATGTCAAGCTCCACTGTCGATTTCGTTTTGTTTCTGATCTCCCCCCCTCCGAAAATCCCCGCCGTCGGTCTTCCCAGTTGTTTCGAATCCTGGAACACTCTGCCTGGTACGGTGCGCTCCCGCGTGTTTGAGTGTTCCAACTTCAAATGTATGGGGATCTGTCGGCACTTCAAACGTGTGCTCTGTGGTCACTTGTTTTCGCTTACCTAATCTCTGCACCCTTTTGTATCTTTGTTTTGCATACGGTTGTAATTTCTTGCACGTGTTAAAATAAATAATAACAAAAATAATAATACACACAAATAGTGCACTATTTTAACGAACCTTTTGAACCTGGTGCTGACGAAAACATGATGAACTGTCAATTTTTTCCCTTTGCTGCAATACAAGCCTCCATGGTCCGCAGTTTTGACAACCCTGGCATAGTAGATAGGGTTCTTTTTCGTGGAAATCCCGTCATACACCATGCGGGACCTCGGTTTTACGTCTCACCCGGAGGAAAGTTCACTCGGAGGTATTTCTTTCGCAAGAAAAGTCAACCAACGTCATTCCAGTATCAAACCTAGAACCACTGACTCAGTTTCCGAGCACGCTACCCACTGCGCCACCGAGGCGGGATAAATTAACACTGGACCAAGTTGAAAATTAGTACAGTAATTCCGGGTCGAACTTGAAATGTATTGCCGTTCAAGAAAGCAAAAATGCGTTACCACATATTACTTCGTAATTACGTTCCATGGCACCATACCTAGAACCCTGATTTTTCATTTTATATTTACAAGCTTAGGAGACGTGAGGTAGGCCGGCATCCCCTCCACAAACAATCCAGGGCCCGACCCTGCATTAGGCCGGATACGGGTATGATGATGATGTGATTACAAGATCCAGACCCCCCCAAACAATCCAGGGCCCCCCCCAAACAATCCAGGGCCCGACCCTGTATGATGATGATGTGATTACAAGATTCAGAGGCTCGCCAATGTCGAGGCCAGAATGTTGCAAATTGATTACTATTCCGGCTTTCTCTTCCTAGAAAGGTGCTAAAATTACCAAGTGCTTGATAAAGGTGCCAGAATATTACCATCTGAGAGTTCATGTTGCGAAATGATAGGCAAAAATTAAAGCTGATGTATGGATGCTCCGAGTTCAAACCCCAACAATGAAACGCATGAAAAATGACTGAAGCGTTGTGTTCAAAATAAAATGAATTTATACTCTCAGTGCTTTAAAAAGACATACACATAAGACATTAATTTTCACGAGAAAAAGATAAAAACTAATAATTTTAATTGTTATTAAGAGAGAGATTCAACAATAACAAACTCTAACCCGTTTAACATTCTTTAAACTATGAAGAATCAAGTTTAAAATTTCAAATTTCAACAACAGCATCACAGAATGACATCATGCCACATTTCAAATATGAACAGAACTGATGGGTGATTTACTTTAATACTATATTTGAATTTGAACTTCTGAATGCTTTAACATTTAAGCAAGTCCCCAAGATCACCAATTGAATTTATATAATAATCTGGAATAAGCTTCTTGTTTTCAATTGAGTCACCTACCGCACTTTTCTCCACGTCCTCCAATGACGAAATACCAGTTAAAACAAGTAAAGTTTTCAATCCACAGTTAGACCCAAATAAAATATCTGTATCTAACCTGAAAATTAAATTATAACAATATTCAATTATAATAATACCCACTCCACATCACACAACCAGTCATCTGTACTTTAAGAGGCCCAGCAGCAGCACCACCACAGATATCCCTAATTCAGGAATTAACCTCGGGACAACTGCAAGCAGTGTAGCCCATCGTCGCACCATTTTATTTAGATCTTATAACAGACATTGCAGACAAATGCACCCACCACCGCACATGGGGCTTTGTTTGTTGGTGTTTTAGGGCCCTTCAACTACAAAGGTCATTAGAGCCCCGTCCACAGCATAGTTCCTATGCAGTAACTGCACAGACACTAGACTAATGCGACGATTTTTGGGTATTAGCACTACCCAGTTTTCCCAAGCGGCCACCCATGTCACTACTAGCTGGGGTTGCGCTGCTTAACTTCAGTGATCAGACGAGAACTGGCGTGTCCAACGCAATTCGCCGCTCATCCCACCGCCACAACACATGGGGGTTGGATTCCAGTCACCTGTTGTTTTACATTAAGCACAGTAGACTCTGGTCCTGCAAGGTGCCGACACCAACGAAGAGTCCATAAACAGGCGTGGCCAGGATTATACATATCTCCATAGTTCAATATTAAATACTGAATACATGCATAGCTGCACTTGTTTGACCGCCATAAAAATTATGTTTTGAAATAAAAAAAAAACATACAAACGTCTGTTGTAATCATACCTGTCGCC
Organism: Trigoniulus corallinus; assembly: GCA_013389805.1. Taxonomy (NCBI): domain Eukaryota; kingdom Metazoa; phylum Arthropoda; class Diplopoda; order Spirobolida; family Trigoniulidae; genus Trigoniulus; species Trigoniulus corallinus. The sequence continues at coordinate 6,625,754 of JAAFCE010001036.1, forward strand.
AATCATAATTGTCTTTGCAGGATCGATCCCATGTTGATATGCCATTGCTTCAAACATGCCTAGATTAGGTTTGCCTACAACGATGGGTTGGCGAGCAGAAGCAGTCACAACAGAAGAAACAATTGCACCAGTTCCTATGTAGAAGTGTCACAAAATGTCACACAACTAACCCGTTAGTTAAACGATAAAAATATTTAAAATGACTCGCCTGGTACTACAAATTGAGTGTGGTCAACCGGAAAACGAGTATCCAAATTGCTAGCGATAAAAAGACAATCAGGATCTCGAAGATAACTGGCTGCTTTTAACAATTTTATGTAATTAAAGTCTCTGTCCAAGCCGACAATAACAGCTCCAATCTAAAATGATTAAAAAAATTTAAATCGTGAAACGTCGGTCCCCTCAAATTTGAAAGTGTATACTGTATTTGTTTTCTGAGTTGAAATCGTTTCTAAAACAATCACCAGCCCCAATTACAGTAGAATCGAGTCTGCATACAACGAAACTCTAATAAGTCAAGCACATTACCAACTTGGTGGGAGCGGCGAGTTGCGTTGGACACACCAGTTCTCGTCTGATCACTGAAGTTAAGCAACGCAAGCCCAGTTAGTACTGACATGGGTGGTCGCTCGGGAAAGCTGGGTACTGTTAATACCCAATAATCGTCGCATTAGTGTAGTGTCTGTGCAGTATATGCATTAGAACTATACAATGGACGGGTCTCTAATGACCTCGTAGTTGACGGGATCTTAAACTCCAACAAACAACAACAACAACCAACTTGGTAGATTCTTGTCCTGGGACAAGCAATAGGTAGAACCTGAACATTAAATGGGCTATAGAGATGGTTCCCGACCCAGGACTTTTAGCCGGCTGCTAGGATTGCGTAAATGCCACTAAGAATTCCACCTGCAGGATACGTCACATGGTTACCTGAAATGCTACGGTTTTGGTCATAACCTGCACTACTGCCACTACACCATTATCCATAACGTAAGGATGTCTACTGGAGTACTTCTGATACCTCCACCACATAAATCTTTAACCCCTGGTATCCGTGTGATGGCATTTGAAAAACCGTTAGCAAATATAACCCCTGATCTAATGACCTTCTTGTTAAAATATCTAAAACATACTTACCTCTTTGTCCAACGTGATATTCCCAAAAACTAAATCTCGTATTTCTCCATTGACAAGATCTGGCTGAAAATGAACATTTCATTTTTAATATTAATTAACAGCATAGTTTCTAAACGAAGAAGTGACATCAGTTGAGAGTAATTAGCTTTTTACGAGAAACTTACGCCGATACCAATATGTCTAATTCCAGCAATATCCAATTCTTTAGAAAGTCCATTTGATCCTACCACGTAGGCTTTCTTGTCAAAGCCAATCTTTTGAAGATAACCCGCAATAGCATTTGCAGTACAATAAATTTCATCCTATTATACAGGAATGATATCAATAATATAACACTTGTAAGGACTTCTGTTGTTGTCTTTTAGCGCTAAACTCTTAAAAACTACAAAACAAATTCACCTAACCCCAGAAAACATTTCAATAGAGAAAATGAAATACAAACAACTGAAGCTTCAAATCCTAATTTCTGAAACTTGGACACATATTCTTGTCTAGTCTGTGTACTGTTATTTGTAACGAAGAAGAGTTGTTTACCCTAAAAGAAACACAAAAACATGCTAACGTATAAAATGCATAGTTTAATCTGTAATTTATAATAATTTGTGGCATCATTTCATTCACTTGTTTGATCAAATGCATTAAATATACAAGTCAATTAGTATACCAACCATTTTTCTTAGAGTCCGGAGAGCTTCAATGCTTCCAGGTGTTGGATTATTGCCATGCCATAAGACTCCTAAAAAGTTTAATATTATTATATTGTAGGTATTCATTATCGAAATATTATATTAAACATCATCAAAATTCCCCATGTCGAAAAAAAAGAAAGTCTTCGGTTAACCAAAAAAAAAATAATAAACATTCGAATTATACGATATGAAACCTACCATTAAACCTAAAAATGATACCATTATTCAATATACCAATTATTAAATATTATACTAACCATCACAGTCCGTAAGAATATAATCAAATGAACTAAAAAGATCTTTACAATTTTCATTAGTAATTAAAGTAGGTGCCATCATCATCCGTGGAATCATTTGAAACGTTCGTTGAAACGTTAATCTTCCGACATGCAATGGCATTGTGATGACGTCATGAGACTAGACCCTAGAAACGCCATTTGAAAACGTTAATTTCAACTTTCAAGAATTAAAATATAATCCTAACTCTAAATGTTAACTTTTAAATATTAAATATATATAATTTTAATTCATATTACTATAACAAATTCTGTTTAACGTTTACTTAAATATTTTTAATATGATAAAACGGCTAGCTATTCACCACACAATGACATGCGCTAACTCTGTGTTATTAAGTTTGTGCAAAGCGATAAACGTTAAGACCGTACTTCACAGGATCATTTCTAGAGGTACGATGTTCTTAAACTGTGAAAAATTTTCACAAACACAGAACCACGATGATGCGATGTAGCGCTACCTCCTGAGCGTGAAGCCGATGGGATCATCCGACTTTGTCGGGTTGTGATCATCATTGATGAACGTTCTCCTTTTTTGGAGAGGGAGGCAGCGCCGTCTGAGTGGCCTTTTTTTGAAGTATGATTTTGTAGGGTTGAGATGTAGCACCGACGCCCCCGCCAGGTGGCGTCGCTACACTGTGAGGGCACTTTCCCTATGTCGCGATAGATGGCGCCACTTACTGCGCAAGCTAACCGGTTAGTAGACTGACGCTCCCGCTTGGTGGCGTGCAGTCTACTTTAGCTAGTTTAGGCGGGAAATAAGACGGGAAAAGGGAGTTCTCCTCCAAGCTTTGCAGCGTGAAGCTGTGTCCGACGGTGGGCAAGCGCCCAAACAAAAATAAGTGTTTCTCCAGTTAGTCAAGTGTCTTCAGCGACACCACTGGAATAGTGTGTTGTGACGTTAGTGAAATACATTTCTTCAAGTAGTTCGACATATTGACAGCATCACTGGAATAGATGTGTGACGTAGTGACGTGAATCAACGAATTCTTTGACTTTGCTTGCGATGCTTGCAATGCAAGCAAGTTAGAACTCGCCCCCTTCACCTTGCCTGGTGTCTGGCTTGGAACTATCGCCTATGCCAACCGTTAATAAATTAGTGTACTACTAATTTTTGAACTCTACATTTATATATACACTTACTACAAGACATTAAGACAGCAATGGAAAGAGGGGGTCTTAAGGTGAACATGAAGAAGACTGAGCATCTAGCTTTGAATTTTAGTCGCCAGGGGCAAGGAGGTGAGATTCGTTGTGGGGGAAAGGGAATTCCAGTGGTGCAAGAGTGTCTTTATATATGATCAGTTTTCCAGAGCAATGCAGAAATAGATTCTGACATGACCCATAGGATTAATGCAGGATAGCTGAAGTGGAGACAGGCAAGTGGGGTCCTGTGCAACCACTGGGTCCCAATAAAGTCGGGCACTTGATGAGGGGCATATTAGGTCCATTGTGGGACTTGGGGGCACCAGAAATAGAGGAAGGCCAAAACAGACGTGGGAGCTGGTGGTGGAAAGGGACACGGAAGTGTGTGGGGTGGAGGGGGACTTGGTGGGGGATAGGTGGTAGTGGAGGATTAGAACCTGCAGATCTGACCCTGCCTCAGGCAGAAGGGTGAGATGATGATATGGAGTGCTGGAGTGGATTTCATGGAGTTTGAGCAATTTACAGCAGCACACACTACTACTACTCCTTTGCTCCATCCTGGTGATATATCCTAAGGTGATATATATTTCCGAAATGTTTCCGTTAGAGGTAGCTTGGGGGTGGGAGACATCGCGG
>JAAFCE010001036.1:6629670-6650617 GCA_013389805.1 Trigoniulus corallinus
CCGAAATGTTTCCGTTAGAGGTAGCTTGGGGGTGGGAGACATCGCGGAAAAGATTAGGGAGAAGCGGTTGAGATGGTAGGATGGATGGATAGATGGTAGGTGAGATGGTAGGATGGTAGATGAGAGAGGAGGAGGAACGCATTAGGTCCATTATGTGTCTCCATGTGATTGGGGGCACCTGGGGTAGGGGAAGACCAAAATGGACGTGGGAGCAGGTGGTGCAGAGGGCATGGTGACGTGCAGGATGGAGAGGGACTTGGTGGGGGATAGGCGAGAGTGGAGGATAAGAACGCGCAGACCCGACCCCACCACAGGCGTGAAGAGGGTGAGAAGATGATGAAGGTGATATATATATACACCTGGCACTTGATAACTACTTTTGAATCATTCTAATTATTATTTATAAAGTTGTAAATATGCAAGCTAATACATGTAAAGAAGTAGTTTCAGCAAACCATCTACTAGGTGGCGCTCTTTCGGTATGAGGACACAAAAAGGGCGGAGCTGTCACTCCTTGTATTAGACTCCTTGGCAGTACCGTTCGAGTGACAGCAGACGTGGCACAGGCAGAATGTGGCGCCTGGAAGGCAAAGTCGATTAATGCCTAGTTCCGTATCACCACACTTCAATGCTAATCACGTCGCCACTGATGACATTTTGTGCTAGTGTGTTAAGAAGGACCGCCAGTGCAATTCCTTAAGTGCAGTGCTTTATTTGGAGTCACCGCATGCCACTGTCACATCTCAGTATATCCTCCGCCATTTTTCAAGCAGACAGCTTAACCGCCAGCCAATCAAACTGCAGTGTGACTTGCGGGACGCTATGTGAAGGCACGTTCACACTATTCAACTATTGTTGAACAACAGCTGTTGAACAACTACCGCATGTTGAAACCAAGTTGATAAGTCGTTCACACATTTCAACTAGTTGAAATCAACTCATGTCTCAACATTGGTGACGCTAGTTGAACAACAAAAGTTAAACCCCTTTCAACTTTGGTTGCTTCAACTAGCCAATTGTTCACATGATTCAATGTGTCCTCAACTGACCTTAAACTGGCAGTTGGTCAACTGTAAACTCAACTACCGTTATGCATAGCTGCTCTGCGGCGACCCAAGTAGCAGTGTGACGTCACCATTTTTTGTGCTGTGCCGTCTGTTACAACGGTAATAGTGTTAGCGCGTGGGTATACAGAACCAGACATTAGGCCCTTCGTTCACAGATGCAACTCTTTGGCAATAGTTGCACTTATGATGCCGAGTTCAGATGAAGAGAGCATTGGGCGAATTACTTGGCAGTTGCAATGAAACTGACATGCTCAGTTGCCACGCAACTCGTTACCAACCAGTTGCCGTTACATTGCGTTGCATATCATTAACATGAGTCAGACTAGCATCCAACTGAAAAGGAACTAAAATTTGATCATTTTTCAGTCGAGTGGCAGATGCGCTGTGTCAGTGGACCTTGAAGGGCCTTATGCACGAGTTGAGTGAGTCATTCAGTCAGCAGTCTCATTGTGTAGAGTGGTCAGTGCTTGACGCGTCCACAAATCACACATTGGTGGCAAAAGTATCTTCTTGAAGCACAAAGTTACCTGTATTTTTCTAACCAGCCATTTCCAAAAATTTGATTTTTATCAATAAATGAGATCATTAAGTTAATAATGGTGTTACTACCTAGATAGTTTAAATTTAAGAAATTTGGTTCTCAAAAGAAATCTCAATCATTGCATTGTTGATATTTGGCTCTTTGGACTGATGAGTTTGTCGACGACTGCCCTACGTCATCACAGAAGCAAGGAGTCTTATACAAGGGCTGAGTTTCTTAATTACCCTAGTCAAGCTCGAGTTTCTCCAGAGTCACGCCAAAGCGTTCCTAAATGGCTTATGCCTAGTTCCGTATCACCACACTTTAAAAGCCACTTCACAATAACAAAGGGAACATAACCAAGAACGTGAACTTGTCCCAAAATTTGTTGCACAAGGCAGCCTCATGGTGAGCCACAGCACTGTAGGGTTTTGCACGTGTACTGTTACTATAGATACGTGTTGCATGCTTGCTTCGCGCAATGTTTCGCTCAATGTAAATAGGGAGGGCGAGTGAGCGAGACTGCCAAAACAGTTGCGGCGAGTATGTTGCGCACAGTGTAAACCCAACTTAAGGTAGGATGCCAGTGTAGCAGAAGATGGTTATATTATCAGCTAGCTATTTTCTTATAGCAGCTAGTTTCTTATAATGCAGGGGTGGCGAACCTATTTCTGCTGGTGTGCCAAAAATTTAAAATCCCACCATCAAAACCTCTAACTGACTTCAGCGAATATATTGAAAAACAGAATGCCACTCTCTTAAATGAACGCCACGCCGCCTCTAATAGACCGCCACTCTGCCATAAGTTTGTCCACTCAAAATTTTGGTCAGATACCGGTAGTTGAAAAATAGACCATCATATCCTTATCCCGCCTACGGCACGGTCGGGTCTGCAGGTTCTAGCCTTCCACTCGCGCCTATCTCCCACCAGGTCCCCGTCCACCCCACACACTACCACATCCTTATGGACAACAAGCGCCTACGTCTGCTTAGGTCTACCCTGCCTCGGACAGCCGCCAGGGGTATGAGAGGACATTACAGGTATTTTTCACTTCGACAATTAAAATGTAATTCGTCACCATCGCCTCAGCTGGAATCAAGTTCGAAGAATCGAAGAGCATTTACTGTCTTCCTTTAAAACTAATAACAGGCGTTATTAGTGCCATTAGCACAAATACTCTTGCCCGACTGGTTTGGTCTCTCAAATTACTTAATCTCTGAAATGGCTATAGGACTTTTGACTTGTTTTCGCGTCCGCTCAAGATCACATCTGATTCCTGTTCGTCGGTACTTGCGAATGAATCCGTTTGGCAGGTAATTTCGCATCCAGTCCAGTCTGGAGAAATCTCCTTCAGCTCTAAAAGACATCTGGCATGAGGCGCCTTTAAACAACCCAGTGGTATTCCATTCTACAAAAGGTGCATAAGGGAGGAGGGACACACCAGTTTTCGACTGATCACTGAAGTTAAGCAACGCAATTCCAGCTGATACCAGTATGGGTGACTACTTGGGAACACTTGGTACTGCTAATACCCAAAGCGTCGTAACAGTGTAGTGTCTGTGCAGACTATGCATTAGAACTATGCAGTGGATGGGGCTTTAATGACCATTGTTGTTGAAGGGTCTTTCTGTGTTATGTTCTATATAACACTAAGGGGTTGGGGAATAAGCCAAGCAGTCATAACAGGCCGAACCCTTAGGAGGCTGCTCGCGGGAGAGGAGGAAGTAGGTGTAGGGGATATAGGAGATGGGAAATTTGCAGCACCCAGCGTTCTCTACCAAACCACTCATGTTGGTACTAATGTGGGTTTGCGCTGCTTAACTTCAGTGATCTCACGAGAACTGGTGTGTCCACCACAACTTGGTCGCACTACTTAAAAACGCCAACAAAATCAAACATTAGAAATGCTGATTAGTTGCCTTTACTTCTAGATACAGGTATACTACTCAAAATGGATATACTATTTACATAATGTAAAAGTTCCAATATTGCATCTCCAACGATTTTTGAGTGAGTTTTCATTGGAAAATGATTACCTTCTTCAATGACCACGCATTTGTAAGGTGTTTTATCTGAAATGGATAGTCCAGGTTGAGTTAATTGTTTGGTCTTTGAGTATCTAGTAATGTCATCTGGTTGGAAATCAAGAATTTCTGTCATTTCTTTGAAAATTTGTTGCTCCACGAAATCATCTACAGTTGAGTAGAGCAGAAGAAAAGGAAGATTCTGAAGTCTAAATATCTTAAGTGATTCCACAACCTAACAAATAAATCATTTATATAATCAACAGTTGGATTCAAATGGATGGTAAGCAGGAAAAACATACTCACATAATCATAATTAACCAAAAATAAATTTCTGGCAAAAAGTTCCAACTTATCAGGGTTGAGAATCCCCCCTGTGGAGGGATAAAGAGGTCTTAAAGCATACTTCAAGAAACCTAATCCTCGTTTTTCCATCAGTATTAATAATAGTTGGTAAAGCCAGGCAGGATATTTAAACCTGATTACCAAAATATAATTAGATTCAAATTAATATAAAAAAAAACATAACTCATAGTCATAATTTACTTGGAAGGCACTCGGTGTCCAGTTGGCGTTATTAAAGCTAGAGATTGAAACACGTCGCTTCCTCGCATTAGATACATTGATGGATAAATTGATGAACTATGAGAAAGGAGTACACCAATTCTAGAAATGAAACAGTATGCAATTAATATCGGTGTTGTGATCGAGTTTCATTTTGTAATAAATTACTCGTTATGTACTTGGAAATATCGAGGGCATCTAAAAAGTCTAATACAAAACTCGCTCTTTCTTGATCCGAATTTGAAAATTTACCAGTTTTATCAATTGTTAATCCACAACCTACATATTAGACGAAATTAATTTGAGAACCGATAAGTGTTAGTAGAAAATTCAGCAGAAATTGATTTGAATTCAACATGATACCTGGATAGTTGGGTATAATTACACGAGCTCCTGTCCGAGTCAGAAACGGGATGACATTAGCAAAGTAGTGATGTGTGGTCGCAGTCCCATGAAGGGCCAAAATAACTGGTGTAGATGGTAAAGCTTTTGGATTTGTATCCAAATACACAACGTCAAGATCCAGTCCCCGGACTGGCTTTCCTCTGTGAACATTTGCCTGATGCCATTGTTGATACAGATGACAGCAAACGTTGACTCTCACAGAAAAAACGCATTTATTCAAATCTAGTGTCGAATTACTTGTCTGACTGTTCCACCTCTGAATTATAGTAGGCGACCTAGTCGAGAAAACTTTCTGATGGAACAAACACAGATAATTTTCTCTTCAATTATACCACAAATTAAATCGGCACTTGTGTACTTTAGCGGGTACACGGTACTACCGTCTTTGGGTGCCCCGGCCTTCTCGTTTCGTTTCTGTGAATGATCTCGTGTAGCCACGAATATCCAGTTTGTAGGGATCTACTTTTTTCTAGGCAGAGAAAAACGTCCAACAACTGTATACCCGCTAAAGTACACAAATGCCATTAAATGTTAAGACTATTAGTAACATTACCTTGAATCGCCTCAACATTCCAAAACACGCATGCATAGGAACTCCCATTATAGTTGTCTTTCCGAAATGGCCTGTGATACAACTTTATGTTACTCGATGCTTATATTTAAAAGTCTGAAAGTACAAATTCAGGAACATCATTAACAAACTTAAATTTCAAGATAAAGTGCGAATAAAGAAAAGAACTCACGCAGTTCCATTTCTGAGTCTGCAGACAACTACTTCCGCAAACAACGGAAGTACACGATTTGGAGCAGAAAACCCAAACCTAAAAATTGATTTGAAACTAGTATTAAGTCAGCCAGCCAGGTTTGTAACAATAATCAGCTGAAAATAAACTCTTTATCAACTATATATTTAACATAAGGCTACGACAGTTGAAATTCCAACAGCTGACGCACATGCGACCACGTGAGAATCACGTCCTGATTTGAATGGAGCGGTGCCCAGGAAGAGATTAGAAAATTTCAGGGTCGTACCCGTGACTGTCACACGTCTTTCTATACGCCCCTTTCAGTTGCCGTCAACCGTTTAGGAAATAACTACTAATAAAGATGCCGCACACAACTGACATCAAAACTATATTCAAGTAAGTAAAGTATATTTAACAGTTTTACGTTTCTTTGACAGTCAAGCCCTAGCAACAATTTAATTATCGAACAAACGGAAAGTGAACGTTAAAATTCGTTTCGATTGCCTGCACTTCCTCGATAAGACACGTATCAGGACTTAAATTTGCAATCGGAATTCAGTTCATTACTCAAGTTTTAAAACGCGTTGCGAAAGTTTAATTTCCTTATTTAATGTTGGAGACTAATTTCTGTTGCGACCAATACTTGTTCTACAGCTATAAATTTTGGCATTCATTTACTTTCCTAACGATGCTGGCCTTTGTTTGGGTCGCGATTTGTGACTCCACGGGTCCTTTCTTCCAAGTTCGACCCTGATCGAGGCGTAACTCTGAGGCCCTACGCGACAATTTTTTCTGCGTCCTCAGTTTAATCATCATCATACCCTTATCCCACCTGTAGCAGGGTCGGGGATGCGGGTCCACTGAACATGCTCTGACTAGGGGCACCACAGCCAGGTGTCTGGGACCAGCAGGGGGAGCGGCGAGTTGCGTTGGACACACCAGTTCTCGTCTGATCACTGAAGTTAAGCAACGCAACCCCAGCTAGCAGCCGCGTCACTAGGGGGTGCGGGCCGCACCGGGTGACACCACTCGCAGCATGAGAAATGCGGTGACACCAAAGCAGAAGAAGCGGCTTTTTTCGGGAGAGGGGGTGACACCATGGTGTGACCGCACCGGCTGACGCCAACCCTAGCGACACCCCTGCCAGCTAGTACAGACATGGGTGGTCGCTCGAGAAAACTAGGTACTGCTAATACCCAAAAATCGTCGCATTAGTGTAGTGTCTGTACAGTCTATGCATTAGAACTATGCAGTGGACGGGTCACTAATGACCTTGTAGTTGATGGGACCTAAAACACCAACAAACAATGGTACCAGCAGGAATATTTGCTTAGTTGTCTGTTGGGGGATGCCGGCCTACCCCACGTAAAGTTTGTTATAATATTGCTTGGTGTCTGACCGCATGCGGGATCGGTGTCCCCAGTTTAAATATGAAAGTACGATTCAGCAGAGCGTCTAAGGGCTCCTATATAACGGCATACTTTGCAACCACAGTCTTCTTTATCAGGGATAAAACCACTGGCTTCCTTTGGGAAGGAAAAGTAAACCCATGCTCCCATGAGGGGGCGTTTGCGATTGTGTTCTGCACGTTGTCCCATTAGGACACAGAGCAATCTATTCAACGGTATTTTTCCTCACTTTGCTGCAGACCAAATTTACATCCCCTATGCTCATTTATCGTCAGCGACGTCGGGGGGCTCCTTTGTGTCTTGTTGATGTTTTTATGGCCCTTTCAACTACAACTGTCATCGGACCTCGCCTACCGAGTAGTTCTAATGCAGAGTTTGCACAGACACTACGCTGTTACGACGATCCAAGGGTATTAGCAGTGACCAATGTTCCCAAGCGGTCACTCACGCCAATACTAGCTGGGGTTGCTTAACTTCAGTGATCAGACGAGAACTGGTGTGTCCAACGTTTGTTTCCTATTTTTAAAGTACAGCAAAGTTACGTTGGACACACCAGTTCTCGTGAGATCACTGAAGTTAAGCAGTACAAGCCCGCGTTAATACCAACATGGGTGGTTGGTAAAGAACGTTGGGTGTTGCAAATATCCCCTCTCCTACATTCTCCATACCTACCACCACATCTCCCGCGAGCAGCCTCCTAAGGGGTCGGCCTGTTATGGCTGCTTGGCTTAGTCCCCACTGCTAAGAAATACAGCCGCTCCCGCTTTTACTTCTCACTGGGAGTTCCTGTTTGGCCCGATAGAAGCCAATCCACCTTGACTCAGTGTAGAATCTGAAACCAAGGATGTAATCTTTGCGCCTTCCCGTGGTGTTGGTAAAATATAAATTGCCCCTAAAGAGTAGTTAGGCCAACCTCAAATACCGGTAAGCAGTGGAAGTTAAATTAGGTTGGGAGACATCAGTTCAGTCCAAGAATTCGCTTACGTGGTTGCGATACAAACGCGAAAGATGGCTATCCGACCCTACCAGAGGCAGAAAGGCAGTTTCAGGTACACGTCACTAATCGTTTTTATACAAACGTCTTTTTTTCAGATAGCGGCTTTCAGAACTTAGAGTTTGATTAAGATAACAACTAAGTTACCCAAAATAAACTTACCTTTTATCTTAAATTTCAGATATATAGACGAACATCAAGACAAGTTTGTGAATGACCTGAAAGAAGCAGTAGCTATCAAGAGTGTATCAGCATGGCCAGAATGCAGAAAAGATATCGTGAAGATGTCAGAATGGGTGGCAACGGTATAATTGTGATTTTCTCATATCTTGTATTTTGATTACTGAAGTCATTTACACAAAATACTTCTGTCTGTATCATCATAATCCCCTTATCCCGCCTGTGGCAGGGTCGGGGGTGCGGGTTCTAGCCCTCCACTACCGTCTATCTCCCACCAGGTCCCCGTCCATCCCACACACTATCATATCCTTATGGACAACCTGCTCCCACGTCTGCTTCGGTCTCCCCCTGCCCCGGGTGCTTCTGACCAGCTGATGGAGCGGCTTATTGCGTAGGACACACCAGTTCTCGTCTGATCACTAAAGTTAAACAACGCAACCCAAGCTATAGTGCTCGCACCGAAAGATGACACATGGGAGGTAGAAGGTAAGAAAGTTCACTACAAAAATTAGGGGGTTTGAAAAAAGGTCAAATGGCAGGCTTCATCCAGTAATGGCAAGTACGACTTCAATGTTTTCCCTATTTTTTGAAGAGGACTCATCCTTTGCCTCCCACCAATGTGTCAACTTTCGTGGCGAGCACTATAGTACTGGCATGGTTGGCCGCTTGGGAAAACTGGGGAGCGGCGAGTCGCATTAGTGTAGTGTCCGTGCAGTCTATGGATTAGAACTATGCAATGGACGGGTCTCTAATGACCTTGTAGTTGACGGGACCGTTAAACACCAACCAACAAACAAACAATTGGGAAAATTGGGTACCGCTAATACCCCAAAATCGTCACATTCGCGTAGTGTCTGATGAAGTCTCTGCATTAGAATTATGCAGCGGATGGGGTTCTAATGACCTTGTAGTCGAAGGGCCCTAAAACACCCAACAAAACAAACAAACAATCAAACCACCTGCAATTCCTGAAATGAACCTAACGAACTCTTCCTCCTCGTAAAATACTACAATTATCTGTTATTTTATAAATTTAGAGATTGAAAAATTTCGGAGCCGAAGTAAAATTGCAAGAAGTCGGAAATCAGACTTTACCTGATGGAACAACCATCCCATTGCCACCAATTTTATTAGGTCATTTAGGAGATGATAAAACTAAAAAGACAGTCTGTGTTTATGGACATTTAGATGTGCAACCAGCTTTCAAGGTTAGATGTCTTTGTTTTTCCCTTTGAATTCTTATGTTGCCAACAACGGCATCATGAATTAAATTGAAAGTCTTATCGAAAGACAGTAATAATTCAATGCTTAATCCAGAGATTAACTAACTTACCAATTTACAGGAGGATGGTTGGGATACTGAGCCGTTTGTATTAGTCGAGAAAGACGGAAAATTATTTGGACGAGGCTCAACGGATGATAAGGTGACTTCAGCAGGTTCCTGTTGAATATTTAAAATATTTCTTTAGGACAATAACCAACAAGTCTTTTTCATCACAGGGTCCAGTATTAGGATGGTTGAATGCCATTGAAGCATTTCAGAAAACTGGGCAAAAATTACCCGTGAATTTAAAAGTAAGATGAAAACAAGAGAGAGACCTTAGTTTTGAACATAATTTTTATCTTCTTGTCCTGAAAAATTGGTCCTTTTCTAGTTTGTTTTTGAAGGAATGGAAGAATCCGGATCAGAAGGGCTAGATGACCTGCTCCTTAGTGAAAAAGACAAATTTCTTAAGGTAACGATGATGTCATTTTAAGAATTTATACTCGTCCTCGTCTAGTAAAAAAATTAATGTGTTACTTATTTTTGATTTTTCCAGGACGTTGACTATGTCTGCATCTCTGACAATTACTGGTTGGGCAAGAAGAAGCCTTGCTTGACATACGGCCTTCGGTAATATTTCGTCTTGTTTTGATCACCCTTTAATTATTGATCAAGGTGGAATGGATGTAAAAGCACCTTAAGAAAAAATTATTATGCAACAAGCAAGTTATAAGTTATTAGTTCTACCAGATGAGTGTTAGGGCAGCTGTATTGCGTTGGACACACCAGTTCTCGTCTGATCACTGAAGTTAAGCAACGCAACCCCAGCGAGTACTGACATGGGTGGCCGACTGGGAAAACTGGGTACCGCTAACTAATACCAAAAAAAATCCTCACATTAGCGTAGTGCCTGTTGAAGTCTCTGCATTAGAATTACACAGTGGACGGAGCTCTAATGACCTTGTAGTTGAAGGGCCCTTAAAACACCAACGAACAAATCAAAATCTCGTCTGATCACTGAAGTTAAGCAACGCAACCACAAGTGGCTCATGGGGCAGGCAAACCTTGGGCGGCAAGATTCATAGGGGCGGTCAAATTACAGAGGTTCTTCCTTGTCATGCAGTCTATCGGTCATTTTAAATGTCCATAGTCCAGGGGTTCCCAAACTTCTGATGGGTGGGGCCTTTTCTAAATGTTGGCTTTCTCGAGGCGCCTTGTTGCAGAGCATTAGCACAAATGCCAAGGGCGTGAGGGACGCTCGGACAATTTAGAACTGCATTAAATTTAATGGGGGGCGGCGATGGATCCACTTGCCCAGGGCGCCTGAAACTCACTAGCCGGGCCTGAACGCAACCCCAGCTAGTACTAACGTAGGTGACCGCTTGGGAAAACTGGGTACCGCTAATACCCCAAGATCGTCTCATTTGCGTAGTGTCTGTGCAGTCTCTGCATTAGAACTATGCAGTGCACGGGGCTCTAATGACCATTGTAGTTGAACGCCCCTAAAACACCAACAACAAAAATAAAAAAAAAAACAGTCGATTGTTTGTGGTATCCTAATATGTTCAAACTCACCGTAAGCCAGACTGTTGTTGGTCTCATGAATAATTAAGAGCTTGAATTTCAATACAGTGACTAATCATACTGAAGAAGAAATTATTTTTCTTTGATTTAATTTAGTGGTATCGCATATTTTTTCATTGAAGTGGAGTGTGCAAGCAAAGACTTACATTCTGGTGTGTTTGGAGGGACAGTGTAAGTTGCTTATTTATCCTGTTCTCAAAACCTGAAATTAATAATGAAGTTAAAATTAAACGTCTGGTAATTTTAAATTAGTCATGAAGCAATGAATGACCTTATATACTTAATGAGTACTCTAAGTGATGTGAATGGAAAGATATTAGTTCCCAAAGTATATGATGAGGTAGATAAACTCACTGAAGAGGAAAAGAAAATGTATGAAGCCATCGATTTCGATGTGGTTAGTATACAGAAAAGTAAAATTTCCCATTAAAATTAAAGTCGTTCTAACAAAAATGTCACAATTTTCTCCTTGTGAAACAGCAAGACTATGCTAAGGACGTAGGATGCCCTCGTTTAATTCATCATAATGATAAAATTAACGTGTTAATGCACCGTTGGAGATATCCATCGTTATCCCTCCACGGTAAGTAATTTCCAGAGATAAGGAAAAGTTAGTTAGGAATAGGAGAAGCCCTAAATTCATTAAGTCTTGTATATTGTAGGCATTCAAGGAGCTTTTGATGGGACTGGATGCAAAACTGTAATACCTTGGAAAGTCACTGGAAAATTTTCAATCCGACTTGTGCCAAGTCAAACACCAGAACATGTTGAAAAATGTGTCGTTTCTTATCTGAATGATAAACATAAGCAACGTGGCAGTCCCAATAAAATAACGTATGTCTATTTAAGGATTTAATGATTTCTATATACGAATTGTGTAGTAGTTACCTTTACTCTGTACCTTTAGGGTCAATATGGTTCATGGGGCTAAAGCATGGAAAAGTGATCCAAATCATGAGCATTACAACGCAGGAAAGGCAGCTTCCAAGATGGGTATGTTCTAGATGAAACGTGATTAAAAAAGGTGATCTCAAGATATAAAAACATTACTTTCTTACGATTTTACGTAGTTCATGGACAGGATCCAGATATGACTCGTGAAGGAGGCAGCATTCCCGTTGCTTTAACTTTTGAAGAAGTTACTGGCAAGAATGTGATGCTTCTGCCTTTAGGTGCCTGTGATGATGGTGCACATTCCCAAAATGAAAAAATTGATCGTTCTAATTATATTCAAGGGGTAAAGCACCGTATTGTTTATCTGCTCTTTGTGATTAAAAAATTGATATGCAATTAATAAATAATTTGATGATAATTTCA
This sequence comes from Trigoniulus corallinus, assembly GCA_013389805.1. Taxonomy (NCBI): domain Eukaryota; kingdom Metazoa; phylum Arthropoda; class Diplopoda; order Spirobolida; family Trigoniulidae; genus Trigoniulus; species Trigoniulus corallinus. Next base: position 6,641,746 of record JAAFCE010001036.1, read on the forward strand.
GACAAAAGTTTTGGCAGCCTATTTGGCAGAAGTTGGAAAAATAAAGTGAATTAGGATTTTGGAGACTGTTGATAACTGATTCAGCACCTCAGTTGGTTCTATGAAGTAGTTCCAAATTTTATTTTAAAATGATTCATGGGGAATTTATTTTTTCAAATTATTGAATACTGATATTAAAATGTGCATTGCCAAAGAAATGCTCCTTAAAAATGAAATAAAAGTGTATTGAAACTGGGAATTTTAAAGTTCGTTAAAATTGTATTAAATCTGTGATAAATGCAAAGCAAACAACTCCTAACCTTTTTCCCGCCTATGGCGGGGTAGGGAATTCACATTGTCCACTCTGAATGGACACACGACGTGATATATGGAATGTCTTTTTCCGCAGTCGGCTGTCAACCAAAGCTGCAAGCAATCCTTATGCTTATTCATCGCCGGTCTACTGTATGTTGGGGCACTTCACCCAGGGGCGGATTCGGGGGGTGGGGGGCTTGTAGCAATTGCTCCCCTTCAGTGCCTCAATGGGCGCATATTTCATCTGATGGACGATTCACATTTGCAACTGATGAGGTATTTTAGCATTTGCTATTCCCATTTCTATACTGCCAGTCAAATCTACAGTTGACTAAGCCACTGAAGATAGGACATTGTCTAAGGGGCAGTAAAGGACCTATTGTATTTGTTTGTTGGTGTTTTAGGGCCTTTCAACTGCAAGGCCATTAGAGCCCCGTCCACAGTGTAGTTCTGACGCAGAGACTGCACAGACACTACACTAATGCGCCGATGTTTGGATACTAGCGGTACCCAGTTTCCTCAAGCGGCCACCCATGTCAGTACTAGCTGTGGTTGCGTTGCTTAACTTCAGTGATCAGACGAGAACTGGTGTGTCCAATTCAATTCGCCGCTCCCAGGACCTATTGTAACTGCTAATTCGATTAATACGAAGGGAATCTGAATATTTAAAAATATTTGGGGCGCACTTTTCTTGAAGTGCTCCCTCCTGATCCGCCTATGACTCCACCGACCCCAAGGGGGGCGAGCCCCATACACCTGGGAACTTTGCCTCATCTGCCCGTTGCATAGGAGACAGGGTTTCCTTTTCATGCGAAGGAAAGCACAGGCCTGTCTCTTTCTCTCCAACTCACCTCGGTCCAGTATCGAACATAGAACCACTGACACAATTACTGATCACGCTATCTACAACACCGGTGAGTCGAAAGTTTGAGGTCCGTGCATGGGGATACGTATATGGCTAGCCATGATTATTATTTCTTGTTTTTACACTCACCGGCTTTTCAATTTCTGTATGCAGATATCGCGTCCAACCCAGAATCGAATATGGCGCTGAAAACTTAACTCCTCCCATCTGTTCCAGATGTAATAAATTAGCGATCATGATTGGCTGATATGTGTTAGTCAGCTGGTCACAACGATCCAATGATATATCTTGGATGTTGCGATTGCCTTGCTACAAACATGGCGGCTTCCAGGCTGAAACCGTATATGCTCGTTCGTAAGTGTTTCTAATTTGAATTGCATTTTATAATTCATAATGATGTCATATTACTTAGTAGCATAATATTTTAGAAGTATATTTCATGTTCTTTTTGACGTAACTGGATCGGGAAATATCTCTATGAACTTTGAATGTTGTCTTATGATACATTCCATAATTTGCACCGTGCTCTTCTGCATACTTGAATTCGAGTGAGAAAAGGTTGAATACTTACTTCAAACATGGTCTTTTTTTAGGTCAGCATGGTTTGGCCGTGGTCAGCGTTCAGCGAAGGTTTCAATCGACGGACGTTGTTGACGTGAAGCCATTACCTACGACAAAATTAAGTGCTTTGAAAAGAGGTACAGGCGGACGGTCCTCCTTTAGTGGAGTGGTAGCTACCGTGTTTGGTGCTACAGGATTCCTGGGCAGATATGTTGTTAATAAATTAGGTAAGTTGACTTTTACTTTCACTGCATGTACGCAGGATAGTGGCAAAGATCCGTAAAGCGATATTGACCTTTAATTAATTCGGCATTAGGCAAACAAGGGTCACAAGTCATAGTCCCGTATCGTGGCAACGCAGACTCTGTCAGAAGAATTAAGCTGAGCGGTGATTTGGGACAAGTTCTGTTTATGGTAGGTATTTCAGCAACGGTTGCGCCCACATGCCGAAATTTTGCTAAAGAGCTACAAAAAATTAATTTTCAGCCGATGTATCTCAAAAATGAAGATACGCTCTACAAAGCTATGAAATATTCAAACGTTGTCATCAATTTAATAGGAAAAGACAACCCGACACCGTAATTAATTATATTTATCCATAGTTAATTCGCAAGAATCCATGCCTTTTACGGCTGTATACCAATAATTTTGTAGAAATTTCTCTTTTCGTGACGTACACGTGACTGGTGCTCGTCAAATCGCTCGAATTGCGAGAGAAAGTGGAGTCGAACGTCTTATTCATGTGTCAGCTCTGAATGCAGCAGAAAAGCCACAAGGCACAATACTGAAAGGAGGTTCTCAATTCTTGTCATCCAAGGTAAGAAAGAAAATAAATTAGTTAAAAACTGACCTCTTAGCTATATTGAGCTCCTGGTGACCAGAGTCGATACTGAGTTAAGGTCAGTAGCTTCTTTTCTGCACCCCAGAGAAGTTGCACTGAAGACTTTCAATCTCAAGGATAAAACTACTGCATATGAAAAAAAACTTTCTACAAGGAAAAGAAATGTGCAAAATACAAGACAATTTCTCAGGTGTAGAAGTCAGTAGCTTTCAGAGCTGAAAAGCCAAAGTTAAACGACCATTGGTGCATTTTCAATACCATAAAAAACTAATAAAACTTACGTTAACAGTGGGAAGGGGAGCAAGTTGTCCGTCAAGAGTTTCCTGAGGCCATCATCTTTCGTCCAGCAGATATTTATGGCCAAGAAGATAGATTTCTCAATTACTACACCAATTTTTGTAAGTATTTTCCTTTCCTTGTGTTTCAGCCAAAATGATTTTTTGTTAACGATTCAAATATTTTATCAGGGAGAAGAAATCTTATTTTGATACCACTTTGGAATAAAGGAATTGGTATCGTCAAACAACCTGTATTTGTAAGTTGAAAGAATTTGCACTTAAAAGAAGATGAATAAATGGAGGTTACGTACTTTAATAAAAATGTCTGCCATTTATAGGCTAGTGATGTTGCCAGTGGCATTGTGAAGGCTACCATAGATCCTGATGCTCTTGGAAAAACTTATCAGGCTGTTGGGCAAGTATTGACAGTTCTATGTTCTCTTTCTGTAGATGTTGTGACTATTGGATAAATTCAGAAGAGGACACGTGTTCCGATATGGTTTTATCAGTGGCAAGACGCTGTCTCAGTCACATCGAATATAAACTGTGGTTGAAATTGTGTCTGAAATGGAGCTGACCCTCTCCCCTGCCCTACTTTTCACATATGATCTGACTTGCCTGCCAAAAGAAGACATCAACTATGGGGTTGAAATCTAAATTGTTAACAGCTACTCGAGTGCACTAACACTGACGTCCAATCTTCTATATTGCACTTCACATTGGTAGCTTGCTTGACTCTTGCACTCCTACTGTGTAGGTCCGTTATTTAACATTGTCCTTATCTACTTCCGGAGATACTTTACCGACGCCTGAGTAGCTTTGGGGGGATGAAGTTCTGAATCTGGTAATTTTGCCCATCTACACGTATATTTTATTCGGTGTGGAACAGGTTCTTTTACGTGCAATGGTGACACGGCTTTGCTTCTCAATCGAGTCGGAGGGTGTATTTGGGGCCCATAGGGTTTCTTTCTCGCAGAGCCCCGCTCTAAGAGGTGGGGGATTTTGGTCGCCATTTTGGCTGTAGGTGTGAGAACAGAGCACTGCTTCAAGGGGCGGCAATTTGTCCTTTTGTCCGGGGCGGCATAAGTGCTAGAACAGGCGCTGTCTCTCGCCTCTAAGAAGTCATCGGCCTAGGAATGGCAACCGCGGACGCGAAGAGTCGAGCAGGCTACACTGAGCTGCCGAAGCGGGCTAGATTTCTTTGTAGTGCGTAGGTAGGGAAAAGAGGAGATGGGGAATTGGTTGGTCCTTGCATGTAGCTTGATGAGCACCCGAGGTGCGCCTTTCATTTGGGATGGGAAGGAAAACCATAGTCCCATGTAGCATGGGTGCCTACGATGTCAACACTGCACCTAAGAGAACTCCTATTAGCATGAAGTAATTGAAATATGGGTGTAGATCGGGAAATTTTCACCGGTGTAGGAGAACGTGCCCTGCTCTCGTGTCGGCAGCTGGCTTCTTAGGCAGGAGTCTGACGTTGAATAGCCTAATAAATGACACCAACGCAGAACGGGTGAAAGACGGAGAAGGTCTGCCGTCCTGTGCAGAGAAGGTGTAGGAGAAGTTCGCCAGTAAAATTACCCAAATATACGATCATTATCATACCCTTATCCCGCCTGTGGTAGGGTAGGGTCTTCGGATTCTAACCCTCCACTCTCGCCTATCTCCCACCAGGTCCCACCTGTTCCCACGTCTGCTTTGGTTTCCCCCTGCCCCAGTGCTCCCAACCACCTGCATTCCTGTAATGGACCTAACGAACTCCTCCTCCCCTCTTCTCATTACACCTCCATACTACCTCAATCTATTCTCCTTCATTTTCTCCCTCCTATCACACAGGACTCCAGTTTCCTTCCTGTCTCCACTTGAAAAATACCCAAATAATTATACCAACCCCAAAAATATTGGGAGAGCGGCTGTGTTGCGTTGAACACACCAGTTCTCGTCTGGACACTGAAGTTAAGCAACGCAATCCTAGCTAATACTAACATGGGTGGCCGTTTGGGAAAACTGAGTACCGCTAATACCCGACACATCGTCCCATCAGCGCAGTGTCGGTGCAGTCTTTGCATTAGAACTACGTGGTGGAGGGGGCTCTAATGATCATTGTAGTTAAAGGGCCCTAAAAAACCAACAAAACAAAACCAAAAAAAAAAAATTTCTGTCTCTTTACTCGTCAAAGTCTTTAGTCAGCGACCTAGACCAGGTACATCCGAACCTCCCTATGATTTTCTTTGTAAATTTGTGATTTTTAAAGCCCAAAGCGATACGAGCTGACTGAATTAGTCGATTGGATGTATCAAGTGATTAGGAGGACCAGAGAATTTGGATATATACAAATCAATATGAAATATGATTTGCTTTTCTGGTAAGAAATATTATTACCTATGTCAGTTTTTGCTTTTTAATCCGAGAGAAATTAACTTTCGTAATTTTTTTTTTTTTGCTTTGTTCCAATTATTTAGGTTAAGAGTAGCTCTAGCAGAAAAAATTGGTAGAGTTTCTCCATTTATGACCTGGGACAAAATAGAGAGGGTAAAATATATAATCTTTCTTTCTTTTTTTTTTCTAAATATAGTCCAAAATACTGCTACATTATATTTCTGAAAATTTGTAATTGCTTCTTAATTTTCTTTAATGATTTTTCTCGTTTTTGTTTCAAAGGAATGTATCACTGATACAGTACTGTCCGAATTGCCTACTCTTGAAGATCTTGGAGTCAACATCACACCTTTAGAAGACCGGATAAAGTGGGAACTCCGTAATCACCGGGCATGGGCCTATTACGATGCTGAACCTGGTGAATATCCAGAGCCTATTCCTCCACAACCACGTTAAGAAGAGATCCTGAATTGATCTAGAGTGAGGAAAGAAATATTTTTGTTGTAGAATCGGTACAGAAAACAAAAATAAAAGATAGTAGGATATTAGATAATTAAAACTGACACTGTGGATAGACACACAAACACACACACACCCCTCCGCATCATTTTCGTTAATTAACGGATTTATCAGTTTTAGGAGTTTCGTATGTACAGCGGTCATTTAACCTCGTTTTAAGTGCAAACGCTGACTGTAAATAAAACTGTGGCAAATGTTATTTTACAACTACTTTTTTTTATTTAGATTCTTCTTCTTTTAGATGTGAGAGGCAGGCCACGGGTTTGGGGGAGGAGAGGAATGGAGCCAGGCCACAATAAAAAAAAATAGGAGAGGACGAGAGGGTAAACAAAGGTAGGGAAAGGAGAGGGGGAAGAGGTTTCGTAACGGAGTCAAAGCAACGTTGGTGTCAGTAAAAGGGCGGGGGGGGGGGGGGCAAAGGAGAAAGAGAGAAAGGAAATCGGAAGTCAGTGAGGTTTTAACACGTGGTTCCTATGGATGGGAAGCCACGTGAATGGCCAACAAGAGGACGACGTGAATCCACCAGGACAGAATCCTCCTATATTAATACCCTCACCACCAACAGTTCGTAATGTACTGATAAGCCATCTGACATGTAGGGCACATAACCTTAGTGGACTACCATGATACATCATGGAATAAAGAAACCCCATGAAAATTACCATAAACATCAGACCACACATACTATACCACCATCTTGGTGGCTCAGGTGACGCACAAGGTGGTAAACACAGAAGCACCGTTGGAGAAGAGGGACTCATAGATTCGTAATCGACGAAATTACGCGGTCTTCGTCTTATTTCTGTCTGAGTGAACTGAGATGTTTTGCAAGCATTACAGTCTTCCACTAAGAGGCCCAATCCCTCCTCATGGGTGTGGTAAGGATGTCCCGCAGCAGATAAGGACGTTTCACCTGTTTCAACCACTACGGGACTTCTTTGGAACATTTCGGTACCAGTCCTACCCATGTTTACTTGAAGTCCCCCGCCGATGGTGGGCTTTTGGGATGTGGGCCTCTGAGGTCGAAAAACGGTCGTCTCAATGAAAGGCCTTCCAATGCTAATATCAGATGTGGACGTTTGAGGTCCATCACTGACGGTCGTCTGACTATAGGACAGTCCAAAACTACTTTCAGATGTGGACGCTTGACGTACATTGCCGGCCGCCTGATAGTGGGGCAGTCCAAAGTTAATTTCAGATATGGACACCGGAGGTCTTTTAATGATAGTCTCATTTTGGGGCAATGCAGTATACGTTTTAGATATGGCAGTTTGTGGATTAACAGCACTACTAGTCTTACGTTGACAGACATGGCAGATTATGGAAGGTCTGGCAGCCTGAGGCTCAACATCAGTGACACACTGACACAATGTGCTACTAGTATCATGTGTTGCAGGATGAGGATTAACAGCAGTAATAGTATGACGATGACATACGTCGCAGGTTGTGGAAGGTCTGGCAGCCTGAGGCTTATCAGCAGTAATAGTTTCACATTGACAGACATGGCAAGTTGTGGAGGGTCTCACAACCTGAGGCTCAGCGGCACTGACAAACTGGTACAATTTGTTACTAGTATCAGGTATTGGAGATTTAGGCTCAGAAGTAGCAACAGTTTCACGTCGACAAACGAAGCAGGTGGGGGTATGTCTAGCAACCGGAGGCTCAACAGCAGTGATAGACTCCCACAATGTACTGCTACTATCAGGTGTTGCAGGTTGAGGTTCAGCAACAATGAACATGGAACTACTAGTCTCGAGGGAACTAGTTTCAGGCTCAACAAAAGCGATAGGTGTGGTGGTTTCAGGTGTAGTAGTAACAGGCTCACTAATATGAATAGCCTTATCCTTGGACAATGAACTACTGAACTCAGGTTTGGTAGTGTTAGGTTTCCAAACAGGGTTAGCCTTACCCTTAGACAGTGAACTACTAGACTCAGATACAATAGTCTCAGGTTCAACAACGATAGCCTTACACTGGGACAGTGAACTACTATATTCAGGTGTAGTAGTAACAGGCTCACAAATATGGATAGCCTTACCTTGGGACAATGAACTACTGAACTCAGGCGTGGTAGGGTTAGGTTCCCAAACAGCGTTAGCCTTACCCTTGGACAGTGAATTACTAGACTCAGATACGATAGTCTCAGGCTCAACAACAGCCTTACACTGGGACAGCGAACTACTATATTCTGGTGTAGTAGTAACAGGCTCACAAATATGGGTAGCCTTAAGCTGGGAAAATGAACTACTAGACACGGGTGTGGTAGGTTTAGGTCCCCAAACAGGGTTAGCCTTACCCTTGGAAAGTGAATTACTAGACTCAGATACAATAGTCTCAGGCTCAACAACAACGGTAGTCTTACACTGGGACAGTGAACTACTAAATTCCGGTGTAGTAGTAACAGGCTGACAAACATGGATAGCCTTACCCTGGGACAATGAACTACTGCACTCAGGTGTGGTAGGTTTAGGTTTACAAACAGGGGTAGTCTTACCCTTGGATAGTGAACTACTAGACTCAGATACGATAGTCTCAGGCTCTACAACAACGATAGCCTTACACTGGGGAAGTGAACTACTATATTCAGGAGTAGTAGTAATAGGTTCACAAATATGGATACCCTTACCCTGAGACAATGAACTACTGGACTCAGGTGTGGTAGGTTTAGGTTTACAAACAGGTGTAGCCTTACCCTTGGACAGTGATCTACTAGACTCAGATACGACAGTCTCAGGCTCAACAACAACGGTAGTCTTACACTGGGACAGTGAACTACTAAATTCAGGTGTAGTAGTAACAGGTTCACAAATATGGATAGCCTTACCCTGGGACAATGAACTACTGGACTCAGGTGTGGTAGGTTTAGGTTTACAAACAGGTGTAGCCTTACCCTTGGACAGTGAACTACTAGACTCAGATACGATAGTCTCAGGCTCTACAACAACGATAGCCTTACACTGGGGCAGTGAACTACTATATTCAGGAGTAGTAGTAATAGGTTCACAAATATGGATAGCCTTACCCTGGGACAATGAACTACTGGACTCAGGTGTGGTAGGTTTAGGTTTACAAACAGGGGTATTCTTACCCTTGGATAGTGAACTACTCGACTCAGATACGATAACCTCAGGTTCA
>JAAFCE010001036.1:6660562-6671496 GCA_013389805.1 Trigoniulus corallinus
GAAGAAGGAGGTGATGAAATTCCCGACGTTCCACAGCCAAAGCCTGCAAAGGCAGCTGCAAAAGCTAAGAAGTCGCAAAAATCACAGAAACCTGAAGGTGATGAAAAGGAGGAAGGTGACAAGAGTAAAAAGAAGCAGGTTAGATCAAAAAAGTTACCAGAAGACGCAGATAAAAACAACAACAAAGACAATGATGTTGAAACTAAGAAGAAGCCACAAAAGAAACCTGCTAAAAAACAGCCTGTAGTTCTTGTTTCTAACGTCCTTGCAGACATGAAGAAATCAAAGAAGGCAACATCAACCGTACTTACAGATTCCAGTTAAAATTTTCACCTCTTTTATTATCCATTTTAATGTCTTTTAAAGAGCTCTTAATATGTTGAGTTGGCATTCATTATTGTTAAAAATTTTGATTACATTTTTACGTCTTGTCTTTTTTTTTTAAATTCTTGAAAAAAATTGTCTTAAAATCGTTGATATTGTATTTTCTGTAAATAAAGATTTTGAAACACATTTAAGTACGTACACGTATGATTGCTAGAGTAACAAACCCTGTACATTTTTATCATGTCCTAAAACTAAACCATTACGGTGACAAGTCATCTACATATATTTTCATTTGTAGGAGAAAAATTTCCGCACTTTCGGAGTCATCAGTCGAATGAACGAATTCGGAAACATCATCCTGGAAGCGTTAGCATATTTGTAATAATTGATTGGATGAGCGATAACGTCCATTAAAGCTCCCAACAGTTTCCAGTCCTAGAAAAAGAAAAATACAATTACAGTATGCCAAACTCAAAGGGGTCAATGATGGAGAGCCAAATTCAGTGGCGTAGATAGGGGGCGAGGGTCCCCACACAGAAGCGCACTGTAGTTCCCTTCTGGGGGCGAATATACATTTATTTTCTCGGTTGTTTAACATGCAAGCTGTGGCGTAACTAGGGGGAGGGGGGACAGATGTCTCCGGGCGCAGAAGACAGGGGGCGCAAAAAATGTACAACAAAAATGGGCTTAGCGGGTGCCAGAGGGCGCAATTTCGGTCTTTGTCCCCGGGTGCAGAATACCCTCGGTACGCCACTGCATGGAAGTGACACCGTACACTCCACACGGGGCTGCCACAGATTTATACACTTCAGGCGTCCATTTCTCAGTTTATTTCAGACTTTCCGTCTTTCGTTTTCAGGAACGCCCACCTTCCAACTATTAGCAGACTCCCTAATGTACTGTAAAGCCCAGCGCAAAATGAGACGCAGTCTCCGCAGGTGACGCAGGGTGACTCACCATAAATTTCTGCGGTTCACATGATAGTATGTAGTTCCGCATGTTCAGTCGTAGGGTGACGTGACTCAGTACCTACGCTACGTGACCCTGCGGAGTGCAGTGCCAATGCCGCAGTTTACTGCGTGAAAGCGGTGCGAAGCAGAAAAGTTCTCTTATTTGATGCAAGTATGGTGAAAAACTGCGATTCAATGTGCGGTGATTGCCTGCTAGCAGAATTTCGCAGGGCTGCTACACCCTGCGTCACCTTCGCCACCTGCGTCTCATTTTGCGCCTTGCCTAACATTGACGAAACACTAATCACCCCAAATGCGCTTTAATGTAGCCCCGTTTATCACCCCCATTACAAATTCACTATGACGTCATAATCGGTCATTTTTGCTTGATCGTTGGTCACCACTTCAAAACCGCCTCAGTGGCGCAGAAATAGTGTTCCTGACTACTGCGACAGTGGTTCTAGGTTCAATACTAGTTTAAGGTTGGATTGGTTATTCTTCTGTTGAATGGAAAATAAAGTATTGTGGTGTGTACGATGTCCCCCCACGTGTAAGAACTTTTTCTGCTATGCAACGAGTAGATCGCCCCTTGGATGTTGGTGGAGTGCCCCAATGAAGAAAAATTGGGCAATGATAAATAAGCACAGGGGTTGCAGCATGAAGCCGGGACCTAGCTACGTAAATATGCCCTCCAACAGATCACCCATGTGTCGAGGTGGGACAAAAATGAGTACCTGACCATGCCATGGGCAAGAAGAAGGGTTAGTAGTTGCGTTCTTTACTGGCCACCAGTCTTCGATTTTACAATACCTGCAGTGGCGTCACTAGAGGGGTGCGGGCCGCACCGGGTGACACCACTCGCACCAATAGAAAAGGGGATGACACCAAAGCAGTAGAAACGGCTGGGGGGGGGGAGGGGTGACGCCAACCCTAGCGACGCCACTGAATACCTGTATTCATTTTTGCGAAATACTTACTTTCAGAATCTGTTGATGTGTTACGGTGGCATATAACCTTTCGTCTTTCACAATATCGTCAATCAAGGGCCGATATTCAGCTGAAACATTTTCAGTCTGTTTGTTACACGAATACCTAACCAACCTGAATTTTCAACAAAGTAACATGCAAGACGCGTTTGGGCCTTTGGCTTAAAACGCATCGTTCATAGAGTTATACCAACCATTGTAAAGAACGTAAGGAATGCGAAATCCTTTAGCGTTGTTCTTTCCGTCAGATTTGAAACGAATCCACAATTTTTTAGACTTCGTTGATAATGCGACAGGTCTTACTTGAGTCCTACACGTTTGGTACGTGGTTAACGAATACGGCACATCTACAAAGAAAGAAGAATTGAGAGAGCGGTCTCAAATAATGACATTTCACAACATTGACTGAAATATGAATATTTTTGTGCGTGTACTTACGCGATTTTCTCATCACTAAATAATCACCACATTTATCGTTAGCTAACAATACTTCGGGTACAACAACCAAGATCCGTCGCCCTCTCCCTGGATTGATTTTCCACGTGCACTGCACGTTGCTCGGGTAATCACCGGGATAGTTCGGAGATTCCAACACTCCTAATAAGTCACCAATAAAGCCTCCACACTTTGTGCCTTATACGACAAAAAACATCAATTAAAAATCCATGCTTGGTTAGGAGACGACATTATTAGTCAGATCCTCAGGGATAGGATGATCAACTTACTTTTACATTCCGTTACATTTTTGGCTCCCATTTCATCAGTGGTGGTGTGAGCCGGACATGCAATACAATGATTTTGACCAACCTTTGGCTGATAAGTTCCCACGGCACAACGTTTACAGTGGCGGCTTTCTGCGTGAAAGTAACTTCCTGCACTGCATTCTAATAGTGGTGAAAATATAATACTGTCCACATCACCAATCAGTACTGCAAATCCAACAAATTTATGCGACCTTACTGTCAGCATTACAATCTTGAAAACTAAGTGATGCAACGCCACGAGTAGTAACATTTCCATTGCAAGAGAAACAAGAAGTTCGGCCTGGTTCTGATTGATAAGTACCAACACTACATGCTGCACATGGTTCAAATCCATCCGTTGAAAAATATCCAGGATTGCACTGGCCTATAAAAGGGGGAGGAATCATGAGTTATTCAGTAAAAAGTTTGCTCCTCATTCACGTCCACTCACGTCCACATTCAGAGATATTTTTTGCTCCTGATATGCCCTTTATTTTGGCTCCTTGTAATGGACATAAATTGCAAGACAATTGTCCACCGTTCTGTTGATAAGCACCTTCAGGACACGGAATACATCGAGATTCTTCTACGTTGTAGTAACTGCCTGGGTGACATAATACTGAAAGAAACATTCAATTTAATCACTCACCTAAATTTATACTAAGGTAACAGATTTTCAATAAATCAGGATTACTGCCTGTTACAACAGCAGCAAGTTGTGTGGTTTTCACTATCGCCCACTACTCAATACTCCCTACAAATCGGGCCCCCAGGCTATTGATGAGGCTTTAAGATCCAACTAAATGGGTGAAAGAGCACTTGACTTTCAACAGTTTCTGCTTGTGGATGATTAATAACAATCGCCACGGGTCAAAATGCTTGCCGTCATGCAATGTCTCATAGTCTCACGGATTATGCCAACTGTTATGATGTGGTTGATTAGAGACGATCATGTCCGAAAATGATACCTACTACACTTATCACCCACTGGCAAATATCCAGGAATGCAACTGGGACTATTTTCACTTGGTTTAAGCCCTGCACGGACCAGACGGAAATCCTTCTTATCATGCCTAAGACAAAGAGAAAAAGTGTAAAGAATTCACTTATCTGTCTACGGCGGCAAGGTAGAAAACAAAACATAATATTACCTGATGAAAAATGTCTCTTTATCAATTGCCTTCCTTAAAAAGGTGGCCAAGTATGTAGCCTTTTGTTCATGTTGTTGCTGCCAATTTATGCAGGTACCATTAAGGCAATTTTCCAAGTGCCCCGATGAAACCTCAACTTGATTTTGAAGTTCAATTTCTACTTTAATTAAAGGTTGATCTTCTTTAATGGGTATCAAGGCTTGCAGTTGGTGTTTCAACTTTCTGTATGTCGAGCAATCTACTTGAATTCTGCTAACAGACGCCACCCCTTCGCAATACGATCCGGTTTGAGGAAAGTTACTTTGCCACACATTTGAAACATGATCTGCACAAAGGAAAATGTTGCAACTATAATCTAGTCTGTTTGAGTTCAAGATCTTAAAAAAATTCAGATGTGAGAATGACCCCACGCTCATCTAATACCGATAAGCTTTTGTATATCTTCGTAGCTCCCCAAAAGTGCCATGTCTCGAACGACACACCTATCGGTAGTGAAAATGTACCTTAAAATCGCTGAAGTAGACGCCCGAGTACCGGGACATTGATGCCCATCTATCCGTACAATAGAAAATGTCACAAAATGAGTATGAATAATCAAAAAATGAAATAAAAACATTACGCCATACCCAAACATGATAACTGTGGGAGTCTTTGATTATTTGAATTTTTCATTTTGGTAGGCGATGTACACGAATAGGTGTAAGAATCAGAATTATTCAACAGTTGGCTATTTGTCCTACAAATCACGGCGCACTGTTCATCATTTCCTTTCCAACCGCAAGCGACAAGTGCTGCAGATGTCGAAGGAGGCAGGCTGCAGGATCCATTAGCTGAAGTTACACCACAAAATTCAGGGGTTAAGGAATAAATTTCCACTACATTATAGAGACCAGATGAATACAAGGCTTACAGATGTCAACTTACGAATACAATCTTTTCCATTGCTATGCAAATGAAAACCATCACGACACTGACATTCGTAGCTTCCCATAGTATTATGACATAACTGTTGACATCCACCATTATTAATTGAACATTCATCACGATCTAATGAAAGAAATAACATTACGTCTACCATCTCAGTATTAATAAAGTCTATGAAATGTTTCCTATATTTTCGAAAACGCAGTAAACATTGTAATCCACACAAGGTCACACAAACCTCCACAATGAGTTAATCCATATTGATCATAACCATCAGCGCAAGAGCACAAGTAACTTCCAGGAGTATTGGTGCAGTTATGATCACAAGTCCCATTAATTGAGCATTCGTCGATATCTTAATATGAAGGGAAATGATATGGAATATTATATCGACATTGTGGGAAAGCACGAAATGTAATGGTTTGAAATTCTTACCAGTACAGGTCTTCTCATCTGGGAGTAATTTAAAACCAGCGAGACAAATACATTCATAGCTTCCAAAATTATTTTGACACTTGTAGCTGCAGCCTCCATTATCGACAGCACATTCATCTATGTCTAGAGGGATAACAAGATTTTTACTTTTCAAGTTTACTTGCTGCTACTGATCGGACAGCAAACATTATAAAACCTGTGAATACCCAAGCAAGATTTCTCATCAGAATTAAGCAAGAGACCGTTAGGACAACTGCAACGGGTTCCTGTGGGGGTATTGTGACATCGTTTTTCACAACCTCCGTTGTTGACAGAACAAGAAGCTAAAGGGAACATAAACGCATTGTCCATTTTTATATTCAACTCACTTAACAAGTACAGTGCGTTAAAAGGATTGATTGCATCTTTAAATCCTACAGTCTTACGTGAGCAAGATTTCCGATCAATTCCCAGGATATATTTATGATGGCAAGTGCAGATGGGTCCATCGGATGTCATCGTGCATCGATGCTGACAACCACCATTCCCAACAGAACAAGTGGGAGTGCAATTCTTCTCATTTTTCGCTAATTCGTAACCGGGATAACAAGTACAAGAATAAGAATTCCAATTCCCTTTACAACTATGTTGACAACCCTTATCCACACACCAAGAATTTGCTGTAAAATATTATTAAAGTCAAGAGCTATACACAATCTAGAAGAAACAATTATATTGCTAACGTCAATTTACAACTGCAAGAGCGTCCATCCGCTGATAAACTTTCACCTTCTGGACACCGACATTCATAATGACCAATGGTGTTAACGCATCGATACTGGCATCCCATACCTCCGTCGACACATTCGTCTACGTCTAGTGTAAGGAAGTTCCAGCTCAAATCAGCATAAATTCAAATTTCGTCTCATGAATACATTTCATGCGTTGGAATTCTGGATACGTACCCAAGCAATTTTTACCATCCGAATCTAATGTAAATCCTGCCAAACAGCTGCAACTGTAATTTCCAGGCGTATTGTTACACAGATGAACGCATCCACCATTTCTTGTTCTGCATTCATCCTTATCTGAAAAAAAAAACAAACAAACAGTATTTCTAAAGTTCCTGAAATTATTGCTTCTGGATACAGTTTCGTGTCCACAAATGCAGTAAGACCAGATGACATCTCTGCAGATTTTAATACCAGTATATAATCATAATATTAATCTGTGCGCAGGGCCGGCTCGTGAGTTTCAGGTGCCCTAGGCAAGTGGGTCCATCGCCGCCGCCCCCATTGAATCTAATACAGTTCTAAATTGTCCAAGCGTCCCTCACGTGCTTGGCATTTGTCCCAATAACAACATTTAGAAAAGGCCCAACCAATCAGAGAAATTTGGGAACCCCAGGACTATGAACATTTTAAATCACTGATAGACTGCATGGCAAGGCAGTACCTCTGAAATCAGCCGCCCCTATGAAATTTGCCGCCCTAGGCAGCCGCCTAGGTTTGCCTGCCCCACGAGCCGCCTCTGTCTGTGCGATTCAAACAAATTGAGAATTTAGAGGAGCGTCTGTAAAACAGAATGAATGTCATGCCTTTCGTTCCACTCGGTTTTTGAGTCTAACATTTCGCTTTGGAATGAGAGTTTTCATGTAAGGCAGTTATATGTTTATCTGCTTCTAGTAATTTCTTAGCTAACGTTTTAGTATATGAGTCTGAGTGACACCTTAAATATTTGTAAGCTACAGGAAAAGAAAAACATCTATCAATACCCTGACATTGTTTTACTAACGTGAAAAACCACTTCTATAACCTTCTGCTTCAATGCAAAGCAAGAAGCAGCATATCTGAATGTCCCTTTGGAGAAGATAAAACACTACTGGACAACTTTTTAGGTCGTTGTTGTTGTTTGTTGGAGTTTAAGGTCCCGTCAACTACGAGGTCATTAGAGACCCGTCAACTGTATAGTTCTAATGCATATACTGCACAGACACTACACTAATGCGACGATTATTGGGTATTAGCAGTACCCAGCTTTCCCGAGCGACCACCCATGTCAGTACTAACTGGGCTTGCGTTGCTTAACTTCAGTGATCAGACGAGAACTGGTGTGTCCAACGCAACTCGCCGCTCCCAACTTTTTAGGATACAACCCAGAACCGAATGAGATGTGAGACAGAGAATCAGAAGAGGAGAGAAAGACAAAATTCCAATGTCTGGTGGATTAATAAGATTTAAAATATAATACTGAATATCATAGGTCAGCTTGCTCCAACTAGTGCCATGCGGTGAACAAAACAAGTTTTTTTTTTATGCTGTATCATGTGAAGATCATTTCACTGAAATTCACTAACGTCACCAACCTAACAAGACAGACGAGGGAGGGGTGCGACGATAGCTAGGCACTGCAATAAACGCTTTCATGTGAAATCTTGGATGAACATAATCATGCAAAAAAAAAAAAAATAAAGTATAGGAATTAAAAGAAGAAATATTGACATTAACATCTCAACCCCTTTACATTACCAACAGCTTATGACAGTGCTGTATTATCCTCGAGGCGGTAATGAGTTCGTTCCCCATAATCTTTTCTTAGATAGATTTTGAATCGAATGATTAAGCTACTTAATTATGAAGGTCGGTTAGTGCGGAGAATTCCGCTGAATTTTTTTAAAAAAATGTCAAAAAAGTAAAAATATTATTATTTTACCTCTACACTTTCTGCCATCTCCTTCGAAACCTTTCTTGCAAACGCATCTATACGCTTTTCTGTTGTGTTTTATACACACGGAGTTTTTATCACAGTCATGAGTCCCCAACAAACATTCATCTGAAAGGGACACACACGGATATATTTAGGGCGCTTCATAATCACATAGGTAACATCTAAAGTTTTTCTTTTGGTTAAAAATATACATTGTATATATTGGAAATTTAAAGTAATAAAAATTAACAGGAGTTTCAAGAGATGGTCAACCAGCCAAATAGGACAATATGAGTACGTGTGAATTGCCACTCCGGATGGCACCAAGCAGCCACCAACAATAGATAACCATGTCCCAAACTAACCCCTCTCCTGAGTGTTCCGCCTGATTACTTTCCTTGTTGAAGACTGGGATCAATCTACCTATCAATGGAACAATTAACAGACCAGTTGTATTACTGAAATCCAGAGAACCTTTATTTAACTCATGATCTTGACTATTTTATACGTATGTTAAGTAGTGAGGAATTACGAAGGGTAGGTAGAGGTGGGTCGAGGGAGGCACGAGAGAGAGAGAGAGAGAGAGAGAGAGAGAGAGAGAGAGAGAGAGAGAGAGAGAGAGAGAGAGAGAGGCTGCTGTCATTTTCAGTCAATTCCTCTACCCTAACTATGTCTTACATTTAAAACTTGGTATCAGGGTCCGCTCCTGGGCGGTAAATCTAAAGGCATTTTGATATGCTCTTGTAATTCCGCTCTGGTAGAGAAGGACTAAACTTGCCAAGGAAAAAAAGAAAAGGTCAACAAATCACTTTTTTGGTTTTTTTTTTTACTCCGATCACTAAGGAGGGAGAGGGCGGCAATTTCGTTTTGTCTAGGACGACATAAATGCTAGAGCGGGCCCTCTTGACAAGTTAATAGTCAACTACTAACCAATAATCTACATTACAAATGTCAAGTGATTACTATGAGTAATCTTTCCACGTTCTTTTTAGTGACAAGTGAAGATTCAACCTAGACTCAGATTCTAGACGAACCTTGATCTGGGACCCACTATCACCCCTCCAAAATCAAGGGAAAGGACCATTATGGTGGCAGAGGCGTCACGATGTGAGTAGGCACCATGTTGGATGGCCGCACAACACTCCATGTGTTCGAAACAGGCTCCCTGACTACGCAGAGGTGTACAGAAAACATCTTAAAGTCTTGTGACTTTTCAAGGGTGCAGTTGGCTCTCAGTTCCTTGTTATGGATGACAATGCTTGGCCACGTAGGGCTCAAATGGTGGATGAATATCCTCAAAATGAGGATATTCAGCGGATTAATTGGTCAACCATATCTCTAGACCTGAATCCTATTCAACATGTCAGGGATGCACTTAGGATGACAATTACAAATCGCAAACCACCTCCCAGAAGCATCTAGGAGCTAAGAACCGTTTTGATGCAGGAGTGGGTGCAACTGCCTAAGAGATTCGTCAACTGTCTCATAAACAGTATGATGACTCGCTGTGCAACCTGTGTCTGTTAGAAGTGACCATACCCCTTATAATCTTCATTTTCGGCAACATCTTGCAATGTAAGTTCTGAACATTCTTGCTTTCATGTGGATTACTCATGATTTTGCAATGGTATTTTCCCTTTGCGGGGCATAAATAGCTGCTGCTGTTTATTTCTCTATCTCTATGCCAAATTTTACCAATTTCTGTTCAGTAGTTTTTGAGACATTTAAGAGAGAAAAAACGTACAAAAAAGCTGATATAAATGAAATAAAATTTTCAACGACAAAATCTTTTTTCTCTAATCTTCAATAATAGACTTGAATGTCTTTGCTAGGTTTCGTTTTTCTTTATATTTAAAATAGAAATTGAAATTTCGACAACAGTGATGACGTGTAGAGAGCAGGACGCAAGACAATGATGTAGTAGGAAAAATATATTGAGTTAGTAAGCAGACAGAGGATGAAGAAAAAGGAGGGTTGGGGAAGGCAAGGAACAAGAGGATAAAGAAAATGCAACCCTTTAAATTTTTCAAATGTTGAAGGTCGCTCCAAGTTGCAGCAGACAGAAATCCAGACAGGTAAATCTTCAATGTGCCTGAATGAGGATGACTTTCACATTATCCTATAAAAATAAGACGATAATGCTACTCTCAAAATAACCTGGATATTGAAATCAAATTACGGCTAGAAAGTACCCTATATCTCCTTTATTTAATGTATATATTGGAAATATCTGAAAAAAATAGTCCCGAAGTTGTGAAATACCACTTTCGTATGATCTATTCAAGGATTTTAGATCAGCAGCACATTAGAAACTACCCCAAAAGGGTCTTAGTGTCAGGTAGGACAGTAATTAATTATTTCAGAGCCACTATCCGACTTTTCTTCATGATCACTTCGGCAGGATCTTTCTGCCACTTCGGTCTTTCTCTCTTTGCCTGGGTATCCAGCATTCATGAGACCTAGCCCTTCCAAAAATAACACTTCATTTTTAACCCCTTCTTAGCATCAGAGTAACCATCCGTAACAACACCCTTCTCCGCTCATTATTTTGTAAAGGATAAGACAACAGCAACAACAATAAAAATCCTACCCTATTCTCACACATATCTCTTACCTTCATGTTTACGTTTATTATTACTCTTCCTACCTCCTTGCCTTGACTCATCCGTGGCCGCGGTCACGAAATGTGTTAAAATTAATCCAAAACAAACAAAACACCATAAAAACATAGCC
>JAAFCE010001036.1:6673266-6696520 GCA_013389805.1 Trigoniulus corallinus
GAGAGAGAGAGAGAGAGATAGAGTTTAAAATAATGTCTCAAGTAACAAAAGTCTACAATCGAAGTGAACTTTCATGTCCGTTTCAACATGGCCGTCAAAAAATTCTACACACCAACAGCTGTCTCTACAACAGTGCATTCTATTCAGTTACCTTTGTGCAGAAACCTAATACACTCCGAGTTTCTTTCTTTACTGAGTTACTTCAAGAGTAAATACTCCTACGATAAAAGATAAGACGTACGTAAATCTTGCAACTTAGACGGTGCAATACATAGTAAGGCCTACTGTATGCATATACAGTGCCGGATTTACCACTAGGCTAAGTAGAGCCTCAACATTTAGTGGGCTTTAAAACTTAAGAAAAGGGCCTCAAAACTGAACTAGCCTAGGTCCTCTCAGTATACAGTATATTTTTTTTCAGTGACAAGACGCTTATAACGTTATAACGTGGCTTATAACGTTATGATTATCGTTAACATAATGACAGACTACAAGGAGATTATTAGTGCAAAGTCATCAAAGTGAAGAAAACATGACGGCACCAAAAACGATATAGGATACAAGTGCAGCTGTTTATAACTTAGAGAGGCAGGGGGCGAACAAGGGAATTCTCGAAATGAAAGTTGAAATGTGAGAAGCGCAATCAGTATACCAGCACTATTTTATAAAGCATCGAGAAGAACATGTTTTTCGACACTATCATCAAGATAGGGATATAGTAACAGCCTTTTTGTGTCTGAAGAAGGGGGCAAACTAAACGACTCAGACGGTTTCGATTTCTTCACATAAAAACCAGTTACCCGCTGATCTTCAGACATGTCTCGTGCACATTGAGTTTTTGACACTACTGCCATCATCATTACGTGGGTCTGACAGTGAAGCAACACCAAGGTGAATTCTGAACATACAGTAAATTACAAGTAATAGTTACTCTGAATGGATGTTTAGGGCAGATATGCGATGCAATTGAGCCTCTTTCTAGCTCAGAGTTGGATTTACGAATAGTCCAAGGCCCGATGTTAATTAAAGAATGTATTTGGTTCCTATGGTGGTTCCCGGGGTGGAAATGGGTTTGGTCCTAGGGAGAGTTTGGTTCTGTCCCGACACCGCTAGAAAGATTCACGTCGTTTCCCCACTCGCTTCAAAGAAACCACTTACCTTGGCAGGGTCGAACCTGTTGAGGAGTGGATTGAGGGTGGTGGGCACCAACACTTGGATATTTCGCCAACCTACCCATTTCTTTCCCCGGAGCGGGTTATTGTGTTGGACACACCAGTTCTCGTTTGATCACTGAAGTTAAGCAACGCAACCCCAGCTAGTACTGACATGGGTTCCCGCTTGGGAAAACTG
The DNA here is from genome assembly GCA_013389805.1 of Trigoniulus corallinus. Taxonomy (NCBI): domain Eukaryota; kingdom Metazoa; phylum Arthropoda; class Diplopoda; order Spirobolida; family Trigoniulidae; genus Trigoniulus; species Trigoniulus corallinus. The sequence goes on from JAAFCE010001036.1 coordinate 6,674,617, forward strand.
GGACCGCTAACATCCAAAAATCGTCGCATTAGTGTAGTGTCCGTGCAGTCTCTGTATTTGAACTATGCAGTGGATGGAGCTCTAATGACCCTTTAGTTGAAGGGCCCTAAAACACCAACGAACAAACAACAACAATTTCCCCGATATCTTAATTTTCAAGCCTAGTCTCTGCTGTCCAGTTAAAACGAAAGGGTCACTCGCCTATCCTAGGATGGAACCTGCTCGAACATGTCACGCCTATTAAAAAACACAATCGACCTTGATACCTAGATGGCAGCGTATGGGTTGTATTGCCAAAACACTTTTGGCCCCATCGGTGCCTTGACGGAAAAGCGGGGATCCTCCTAGTCACTGTCTCAATCAAGCTAACATTGGGATTCCCACGAAGATATTGTGGGAAGATACAGAAAACTCCAACAGGGAGTTAAATGGAAAGGGATCGGTACAGATTTGACCTTGTACGAAATCTCACTCCCAGCCTGTGCCAATCAATGAGGGCGGAAAGGGTGGGTAGGGGAGGAAGAGGACACCGACCTTTGACGTTATTGGTTCTGCAAGACAGTTTCATTGGCTACAAATGGCCGAAAGAAACGCCAATACAAGCACTCCTTTGAAGATTATACTGAACCAATCCTCACTTCGATATCCGATTTCGGCCATCTCTATATGAAAGGGGGTAGGGTGATGGCCCCTGTTTATTTCGTAAAAATTAGGGGAAAAAAAGTTTTAACAAAACGATGTGAGCCCATTCAGATAGAGACGGTGGCGCCATCATGCTGCTGAATTAAACACAAATACGTAATAAGGACATTGGATATTTACCTTCCTCTTTACTCATGACAATGCTGACTCGACAGAGTCCAGATCCAGTCCTCCAACCGCCACCGACAATTCGATTGAAACCGGCGTAGATGACCTGATAATGTCCATCTGTGGCATTCCAGCTCTTCCACCTGACCACTTCCATCCTACCCTTGCTAGGTGCCCACTCCAATTTATCGTCACTCAGAGTCATGGTGACTCTGGAACGGCCCTTGTTCAAAACACCATCCACCATCTGCACAGTAGATGAGGTGCCACTATCGCCGTTCACCACGCCTCCAGCCACATCCGTTCGAGCGCTGAACTGCCTATTGAACAGGTATACTTCGATGGGTATTCTGGAGTTGTCAGTGGACACGTTGGACAAACCCAAAGAAGGGTGACCATCAGCTGTCGGTAAGTTCGCAAGGTGAAAGGTCCATAGTCGCGGGTGTTCATAATCCAACGTAAACGTGACCTTGTTGAACGAGCCTGTAAGGTGCAAACGAAGTACCGCTTGTCGGACACAGTTTCCATGGTAGGGCGACGATGGCGATTGCAGGAATACTACGTGGCGGCTGTAGCCTGTGACAACACCAGTTCGTAGATCGATATTGACAATTTCTTTGATAGCACCACCAACTAGATTTAATGAAAGAAAAAAATAAATTAGTTCTAGAACTCTATGAATGACCCCCGAGGGAGGGATTCATATGTGAATCCTGCTCATTCTTTTGATGACGCGCAGTCACCGTTTCTCATTATGCAAAATAAACTGTTCTAGCTTAGGGTAGGAAATGAAGTTGGCGCAAGATGGGGAGGAGGAGTCAATTAAGTAAAATGTAGATATGAAATATGTCGGCAAATATGAAATAAAGAACTATTAAATTTCAAATGTACTTGGTTGTCTCACTTTCTTCAAGTAACTATGAGACTAGTTCGTAACAGGTGCAGTGCCTCAACCTTGACAGGTACGAAATTGAGATAAGAGGACCGCCTCAAGTTCATTTTGCATCATCTACATAAAAGGAACAATTTCAAAGATAATAACCAATCACTACGTGCAAGACACTAACAACCAGTTAGTTAAATTATGCACCAGGTGGGTAGCGGGATGCATACACCGAACTGAATGAATGATTTGCTTTGTTGTCATCCCAACAGCATGACGGACAAGAAACTATAGTATATTAATAATCACCGGTAGTACGTCTTACCTGCCAGGAAATGGGTCACGACAGTTGAAATTCTAATCTTAAATGTTATTTCTGGTCTTAGACATTTTTATTTTACTCGCATTTCGAACTGAATGCGACGGTAACAATGTCTGCTTCTTGTCTAGCAATAAAACGTTTTCATCCTTCAATTTGTTACTGAAACAAATGTACCAGTAGCTATCACCCATTGACTCCTTTATTTCAAATGAGATGTTTCGACATTTGAAATTTTGTATCAATTTGGAATGTTATACCAAACTGTTATTAATTAAGATAACTGTTACACTTACAAATCGACACTCGCAATAAGAAACGACGCCATGAAAGTGCCAACCAGCGATAGATACGCCACCATACGACAAGCGCGAAATTAAAGTTCTAATTTTAAAAGCTACATTTTAAAATGTTAAGGCAATCATCATCATCATCTTAACCTTATCCCGCCTGTGGCAGGGTCGGGTCTGCGGGTCCACTGAACATGCTCTGACTGGGGCACCCCAGCCAGGCGTCTGGAACCCGCAGGAATATTGCGGGGAGCGGCGAATTTCGTTGGACACATCAGTTCTCGTCTGATCACTGAAGTTAAGCAACGCAAGCCCAGCTAGTACTGACATGGGTGGCCGCTCGGGAAAACTGGGTACTGCTAATACCCAATAGTCGTCGCATTAGTGTAGTGTCCGTGCAGTCTATGCATTAGAACTACACAGTGGACAGGTCTCTAATGACCTTGTAGTTGACGGGACCTTAAACACCAACAAACAAGGAATATTGCCTGGGTTGTCTGTGGGTAGAGGCTGGCCTACCCCTTGTTAAAATGTTAAGACAAGTCTACTATTATTATACAGTCAACCCTCTCTAATTGGTAGGGAGCGGCGAATTGTGTTGGACACACCAGTTCTCGTCTGATCACTTAAGTTAAACAACACAACCCCAGCTAGTACTGACATGGGTGGCCGCTTGGGAAAACTGGGTACTGCTAATACCCAAAAATCGTCGCATTTGTATAGTGCCTGTGCAGTCTCTGCATAAGAGCTACACTGTTGACGGGGCTCTAATGACCTTGCAGTTGAAGGGCCCTAAAACATCAACAAACAAATCTAATTATCACACCTGTGGGACCCGGCCAAAGTGTACCTATGAGAGGGGTGTAGCTATCAGAGGGGTATAGCAACTCTGAACGATTTTTCTGCCTATGACAGGGTAGGGTACCCATGTTGTCCTGAATGGACATAAGGGTGATACATTGGACAGTGTTTTTCGGCAGGCGGTTGCCGACCAAAGCTGCAACCCCTAAGCTTCTACTATTCGTACCGACGCGACGCCAGCGGGGTGAGGTCTTCACCTGGAAATTTATCCTCATGTACCAGTTGCATAGTAGATAGGGATCTTTTACATGCAAATGCCATCGAACATCACACAGGACCTCTGTTTTATTTCACATGGTAGGCGTACTTGGGACATCTCTCTCGCCTGAAAAAAAAAACCATCGATGTGGGATGTACCCATTACAGAGGTGGTTTTCTGAAAATGGTGACAGATATTAGTGGTACCAATGAGGGGTGTATCTTTTAGAGGGGTGGTAATCACATAAAGCCTATGGGTGAAAAATCGGTGCCCGAAGAATTTCTACCGATATGAGGGGTGTACCCATAGATAGGTTTTACTGTACCAGATATTATTGCACCCCCTTCTCCTTTCCACAGACCGATGTTGAAAGAACACCCAATTATCTTGATCCTTATTAGCACGTTTTACATTCAAAAGAAATTGTAGGGATGAATCTGCGAGGTTACAATATTCATCTCTATCCGACCGGATGCTGAGGTTCGTTGAAGAACAGGTGATATTTGAAGTTCATGCTCGGTATTTCCTATTTCCTATCTAACGAAAGGGACACTCTACGTCTCCGTCCACACGATTGAAAAATCAACTCCAACTCCTAACCCTCGTCCCGCCTATGGCAGGGTCGGGTACCCATTTGTCCCTCTGAATGGACACAGGGCGATATATTGGTCATAGGTTTTTCTGCAGCCGGTTGCCGGCCAATACTGCACCCCTACGCTTATTTATCGTCGGTCTAGTGTTCGTTGGGGAACGCTACCGACGCCAGGGGGCGAGCTCCTACACCTGGGGATTTTTGCCTCCTCTACCCGTTGCGTAGTAGAGAGGGTTCTTTTACGTGCAAGTGCCATCGTACACCCACACGGGACCTTGGTTTTACTTCTCATCCGAAAGAAGGCACACTCGCGGCCTCTCTCTCGCCCGAAAGAAGCCGACCCACCACGGTCCAGTATCGAACCTAGAACTACTGGCGCAGTTGCCAAGCGTGCTAACCACTACGCCACACGATTGAAAAAAAAAGATTAATTCGATTCATAAAATGAAGGAATTTATAATATATTTTGTCGTTCGATGTAATGTATTTCTTAGCATCGATAAAGCACGTGACTTGCGGTTCCACACGTGACGGAAGTTCCTTTTGCACTCAACTCTGCTGCTTGTTCTTTTTTTTCGTTCGATCCGTAAACATCGAATGTTTTCTTTTAGTATCTAAGCCTACAATAATTTTACTGGATATTAATTTCTCTTCTAGCCAAGTGAATAAGATGCATTTGGTACCAATTTTTAAAAAGAATATGCCTCTAACTCTTTCTGGATGATAAAATCGGACTTAGCGTTATTAGTTACGATGGCTGGACTGTATACCTGTTGCACACAATCCATCAACCAAAACGTATATTATTTAACAAGGTGGGTAACGAGCTAATGTAAATATTAAAGTAAACAGGGAGGGAATAAAATCAAACTCACCTGATACGAAACAGGTGTTAAATACTCCCATGCCGAAGTAAAAAATTATAACCAATATAAACATCCTGATAAGTGATAACTTAGAGTGAATGACGATGGGACGGCGACGATAACAAAAAATTGCTTGTATGTATACAATGATACTAATTATCAAATTATGAATAAATTTTCAGCAGATAAAAACTTCATCTTAATAAAAACAGTTTTTTTCTCTTCTGTTATAGCTGGTCATAATACGAAATACGGTAATGTCAATTGCATTAGTCTTATTCCAACTGGTGTATCCAACGAATTGGGGCACGTCATAAACCAACGTAACGTAACTAATCGTTATCCCTTCACATAAATGACCAAACGGCTCACTAATCAAATCGATGTACTTCATTCTCTACAATCTTCACTACAAAACATCCGTGGTAAGTAACTCATATTTGCTGGAACCATATATATAAACACAAAAAAGCACAAATTACGTATATCCATCGATTCCCGTATCGACTTCGAAATTGGATCAAACAACAATTCATACAAACACATACACACAGAGAGGGTGTGTGAACCCTCAAAACTCTTGTGCCAGAGAAATGTTTGTGGGCCACCGGCCGCGTTCCTACCTCTTACTCTAAAAAAGTTAAGAAGGACGAAGAGGAGGATAAAGAAAAGGGTGGAAAGAGAGAGAAAGGAAAAAAAAATCAACTAAGAAGCGCCTTAAGGGGTTTGTAGTGTGGAGTCCTCACAGTCCACCTTCAAAACTCACACCCTGCCACACCTCTCCTTTCCCAAAAAACATTGTATACAGCTTCATTTTCCCATCACCACGCCACCACTGAGTCCTAGAGGATCCTCCTCTTCTCCTCTCTCCAAAATACCACACCTCCACAACCGTTAAACGAAATGATGATACACCAACATGATGGAGGCCTCTCTCTCTCCTCCCCACATCGCTCTTATGAGAGTGGTGTGTGTTTCTACCAAAAAAAAAAAAAAAAACGGATGTTGAAGGAGGGCAAAGGAACCAGATTGTAGCGTACATTTTTGGTGCATTCTTTCATTCATAAGGCAAGTAGGTAGGCAGATAGAATATTTGATTACTTCTTTGAAATCAGGTGTCATTTTTTATTTCTGTAACGAAAGTAAACAATATGGAAGAGGGAGGGGTAAGGCCATTGATGGACCGGCCAAAGGTGTAGGTGGAAGGGGGAGATGACAATGCAATAGTACCCATCCAACCTTCCCTCCTCGTCAACTTTTACTCACCATTCTCACAAATAAATCCACTTCCGGATATTTAACAAGTTCTCGTTATTGGCTTCAGCAGCTCAGTGACTAACAGGACTTTAGGGTTAATCCTGAAATAGCACAAACACGGCACTTTGGACACTTTTAGAAGAAACGTCCTGGGATTGGGGGGGGGACAGATTTATCATTAGTTCACCCTGACCACCACCATCACCATCCACTTTACTCCCCTACCTAATCCATGACAACATCATTCGATATTGCAGGCCAATCCTAACGAAAAATGGTCAGAACCAGCTCCTCCCCCTGTCCTAGCTACTGGATGATCTCATTTCGGGTGAGAGGTGAAACTGACACCGGAAGAGGTTGGGTGGAGTGTAGAGTCATCCGTGTAAGGACATCTCTCAAATATTTCGAGAAATTCATAAATATGAAGTGGGAAGGATGGACAAGAGAAAAAGTGGGCGAAAAGATACGACAGGCCAATGCAGTGAAGACATAAACAGACATTCCACATTGGGACGCTACGATAAGATTGCCAAAATAAGAGAAGAGACGCACTCCTTCACCTGCACATTGTACCAAACTGGACTAATCTCCTGCTCCTCCTCATTCTTCTCTATGCCTGAGCGCAAATCCCTGCCAAAGTGAGAGGGTAGGTTAGAGTAACAACTAGGAGGCCACAGAAAGGCGAAGAGGCGGTTCATATAGGGGGTCTAGTAGCTAAAAAAGGAGGACCAGTTGTCAACCACCCAAGACGATGGCTATAGATAACGGCAGGCCACACACGCTGAAACTTCCCTGGAGGGAAAATAATTTACTACTTCTGGCGAGAATGAGATTCGCGGCATGATTGGGACAAGATAAAGTAGTCTCACCCCTCCCCCTCTCAAAAAAAAACACAACAGTAACATTGTGGACGGCAGGCTGCTCTGGGTAGAGAGGTGGTAGCTGTGCCTCTATGCGTGGACTAAACAGCGAAAGTTGGAAGACTCGAGAGGGTCAACAAAGGAGGTAGAGAAAGCTTCCAAAAAAAAATATCTGACGTTTTTATTCATTCAGAAACAACTACGTACTTCTACTTCCCTGGGCCTCCAGGCAATAAAGAGGTTGCCCCCTCCCAAAACTCCTGCTCCCTTCATTTGTACCAACTAAGGGAATAATGCAACATAATTCGTCCTTCTCGGTCAACTCCCCTTGCCTCTCAGAAGAGGTGCACCAATACTTTCTCCCACCATCTTTCAAATTAAGTTAGCTTATGGACTTTACTGTCCATTGGCAGGGCTACAATGCTGCACTCGTTTGTTGCGCGAATGATATCTAAGTTCGATTCAGACCGAAGCTAATTTACCATCGCTATAGTAGTTGTGGTAGTGTCCCGCCTCGGTGCTGTAGAGGTACTGTGCTGCGCCCAGGCCGTGGTTCCAGGCAGAGATCCTTAGAGCAGTGGTTCTCAAAGCGTGTTCCGTGAAACCACTTCAAGTGTTCCGCAAAAAATTTAATGCACAAATAAAGCAATGGAGAGAAACTCTGATGTGACCCGCAGAATCAATGGGGGAGGGGGTCACTGAAGTGGAGACAGGCAAGCGGAGTCCTGCGTGATAGGAGGATCCCAATCTAGTTGAAAGGGAAGTTCTACAGGACAGTGGTTAGACCAGCTATGCCATATGGATCAGAGTGCTGGGCAGTGAGGAAGAGCTACGTAAATTTAGAATGCGAGTAGCCGAGATGCGAATGCTGTGGCACATGTGTGGCGTGTCGAGAGCTGACAGAATTAGGAATGAGCATATTAGAGGTAACCTGGGGTGGTGGACATCGCCGAAAAAATGAGGGAGAATAGGTTGAGGTGGTAAGGACACGCCATGCGAAGACGGGAAGAGGAACTCGTTAGGTTAATTCCAGGAATGCATGTGGTCGGTAGCAAAGCAGATGTGGGAACAGGTTGTCCGTAAGGATGTGACAGTGTGTGAGATGGACGGGGAACTGGGGGAGAGATAGACGAGTGGAGGGCTAGAACCCGCAGACCCGACCCTGCCACAGGCGGGATAATGGTATGATGATGATGTAGTAAATACCAAGTTTATGTTGAATTGTAAGTGTTCCGTGCTAGTAAAATGTTCCTATCCCTTAGAGGGATAGGAACATTCCTATCCCTTAGAGGGATAGGAAAGGGTCTCACGTGAAAGGTGGAGGGGTGTACGTTGTCACCACTGAATTTAAAAGAACCCTTGCTAAATGGAATAAAACATACGTATAGTTTAGCCAAAATTCCGGGTGTAGAACCTTGACCCTGGTGCTAGCCAAGGAAACGAGTTCCAAAGAGGAAAACTAGGCCGTCGATCAATACAGTCAGTAATGAAGTTACATTATAATGGCGTTAGCCGGCTGCATAAAACATCGTCCAACAGATTGTTCATGTATAGCAATAGAACAGGGAGCGGCTTATTGCGTTGGACACACCAGTTCTCGTCAGATCATTGACGTTAAGCAACGCAACCCCAGTTAGTACTGACATGGGTGGTCTCTTGGGAACACTGGGTACTGCTAATACCCAAAATCGTCGTAACAGCGTAGTGTCTGTGTAGACTCTGCATTAGAACTACGCAGTGGACGGGGCTCTCATGACCTTGTAGGTGAAGAGCCCTAAAACACAAACAAACAAACAGTAACAGGACAAAAATATGCACCCGACCCTGAGTACACAGAAAATGGGCTAGTGATGATGACGACTATACGGGATATGGTGGGGTTCTAATCCATTTAGTTTAATCTATTAAGTTTACCACCAAACCAATCGATTGGTGGAATTTTCATTTCCCTGTTTGTTTCGTTGATGCTTTAGTGCACTTCACTTACAAAGGTCATTAGACTGCCCCGTCCACTGCGTAGTTCTAATGCAGTCTACACAGACACTACGCTGTTACGACGATTTTGTGTATTAGCAGTACCCAGTGTTCCCAAGTGGTCATCCATGCTAGTACTAGTTGGGGTTGCGGTGCTTAACTTGAGTGATCTGATAAGAAATGGTGTGTCGTGTCCAACGCAACACAGCCGCTCTTCCATTTCCTATAACACACCGGAAGTAGGAGTACCCTACTATATATTTCTGCAACAAACTATCTGGCACGTTAGCAGCCCTGCTCTACAGCATAGTTTTTGCGAGTTTGTTTGGACCAAGGTAATAAATAGCCTTGAAGGCTTACTCCATGGGAATAAGAGTTCATATTTTCAAATTTAGGTCACATGAGGGACGCACAACAAACTCACATTAAATGGTTCGGCCTGTTATGGCTGCTTGGCCGACTCCCCAACCCGTTGGTGTAACATACTAATTAACTCATCCCGCCATCTTGAGACATGCTCCTCATTAATGTAGAGATGGGCAACCGGCGCGGCGACCCTACGACATTATCATCATCATACCCTTATTCTGCCTACGGCGGAGTCGGGTATGTGGATTCTAGCCCCCCCTCCCCACACTCTCGTCATATCTCCCACCAGATCCTTGTCCACACTACCATATCCTTACCACGTCTGTTTTGGTCGCCCCATAACCCTGGTGCTTCCAACCACCTGCATTCCTGTAATGGACCTAACGAACTCCCCTCCCCCTCCCCTCTCCTCCTTACGTGTGCATACCACTTCAATCTACTCTCCCTCATTTCTTCCGCGATGTCCTCCACCTCCAGGCTACCTCTAATATACTCATTCCTAATTCTATCCGCTCTCGACACCCCAATCGTGTACCACGGCATTCGTATCTCGGTTACTCGCATTCATTCTTTGATTAGTTTGTGGGTTGGGGTGTAAGCTAGGCAGCCATAACAGGTCAACATCTTAGGAGGCTGCCCGCGGGAGATGAGGAGGTAGGTGAAAGGAGGAGGAAGAGGGTTAATTTGCAGCACCCAACGTTCTTTACCAACCACCCAAGTTGGTATTGACGTGGGTGTGCGCTGCTTAACTTCAGTGATCTAACGACGTATCTCTTCCTCACTTCCCCCCAGAACCATGTAACATAGGTGGCCTAACCACTGCCCTGTAAATATTATGGAGAACTCATCATCATCATCATCACACCCTTATCCCGCCTGAGGCAGGGTCGGGTCTGTGGGTTCTAATCCTCTACTATCGCCTATCCCCCACCAAATTCCCCCCCACACACACCCCGCATGCCTCCATGTCCCTTTGCACCACCTGCTCCCATGTCTGTTTTGGTCTTCCTCGACTCCTGGTGCCCCCAACCACCCGTTGTCCCATAAAAACCCTGGTCAGTTCCTCCTCTCCCCTTCTCATCACATACCCATACCACCTCAGCCGACTCTCTCTCATCTTTTCCGCAATGTCTCCCACCCCCAACCTACCTCTAACGTAATCGTTTCGAATTCTATCAGCTCGTGACACCCCACTCATGTAGCGCAGCATTCTCATCTCGGCCACTTGCATTTGCCTTTCATGGTTCTTCCTAGCTGCCCAACACTCTGAGCCATATAACATAGCGGGCCTAACGACAGTTCTGTATACCTTACCCTTCAACTTTATTGGGACCCGGCGGTCACAAAGGACACCACTTGCCTGTCTCCACTTCAGCCATCCTGCATTAATTCTATGGGTAACATCGGAATCTATCTCTCCATTGCTTTGTAAAACTGATCCCAAATAACGAAACTCTTGAACCACTGGTGCCCCCTCAAACCCACAAAGAATCTCACCCCCTTGCCCCTGGCCACTAAAATTGAAAGCTAGGTACTCCGTCTTCTTCATGTTCACCTTAAGGCCCCCTCTTTCCATTGCTGTTTTAATGTCTTGTAGGCCCTTTTGTGCATCCTCTTTGGTCTCCTCAAGCCTTCCCACATCATCTGCAAATACCAGACATTGAGGGGCCCATTCCCCTATTCCCGTCAGCAGATCATCCATTACTAGAGAAAATAGATAAGGGCTCAGAGCCGACCCTTGGTGCACACCCACCTCAACGTTGAAGCGTGTAGTGTTTCCTCAAGCTGTCCTCACTCTGGCAATGGAACTATCATACATATCCTGTACTATCCTAATATGTCCTTCATCAACCCCCTTCTTTCTTAAAACGCTCCATACTAACTGCCTAGGGACACTATCATATGCCTTTTCCAGGTCATTGAAAGTAACATGAATGACGACCCGAGAACTATAAACAAATACGAAAACAACGCCTTAATTGCTCATCGTAGGGCCCTTCAACTAAACGTCATTAGAGCCCCGCCGACAGACATACACCAATGGGTCGATTATTGGGTATTAACAATACCCAGTTTTCCGGAGGGGCTAGTCATATTACTACTGTATTAGACTTAGCGTCATCTTATCAACTTCCAGCAGGGGTGGGCAACTTGCAAGAACCGTCATAAATTGAAATCAGTTTTTTTTTGGCAATCATAGCACCTCATGTGGAAAAAAATGTATCTGTGACTTTAAATAATTTTACGGAATTGCCGAAATTCACAGATGATATTTTAAGAATAAACATCGTGGCATTCCGTATGCGCAGCCAGATCGATTTACTATTGTAGCCCTCATACAAACCATGATGGAGAATAGGTTGGGGTGGATTTTGGTTTGTTGGTGTTTTAGGTCCCTTCAACTACAAGGTCATTAGAGCCCCATCCACTGTGTAGTTGTAATGCATGAGCTGCACAGACACTACACCAATGCGACGATTTTTGGATACTAGCGGTACCCAGTTTTCCCAAGCGGCCACCCATGTCAGTACTAACTGGGGTTGCGTTGCTTAATTTCAGTGATCAGACGAGAACTGGTGTGTCCAACCAAAGCCTCCTAGATTAGGAGGTCTTGGTCCAACACAATTTGCCGCTCCCGGCTGAAGTGGTATGGACACGTCATGAGATTAGGGGAGGAGGTGCGCGTTAAGGCCGCTTCACAATAACAACGGGAACGGGAACGTTGACCAAATTTCAATTTTCCCGTCAAATGTAAGCCGTTTGACCAATGGCAGCGCACCTCCACTGCATGAATTACCCGTCGCCCCTCCCCTCTGCACAAAATACGTTTTCCGCTGCTATTGCGAAGCGGCCTTTAGGTCCACCCCAGGGGTGCAGGTGGTCGGTAGCACCCGGGGCAAGTGGAGAACGAAGTAGATGTGGAAAGAAGTTGTAAGGATATGGCAGGGTGGGGTAGACGGGGACCTTGCGGGAGATAAACAGGAGTGGAGGGCTAGAACCCACAGACCCGACTCTGCCACAGGTGAGAAAAGAGCGTGATGTTAATTATGATACCCGCAAAAATGTAACAACCCCCCCTACTTACAACGGAATTCCTGAATACGAACATCCCTAAACTCACGAAGTGGAAACATTACAAGAAGGCCACTCAGACGGCGCTGCCTCCCTCTCCAAACAAGGCGAACGTTCATCAATGATGATCACAACCCGAAAAAGTCGGATGCTCCCATCGGCTTCACGCTCAGGAGGTAGCGCTACATCACATCATCGTGGTTCTGTGTTTGTGAAATTTTTTCACAGTTCAAGAACATCGTACCTCTAGAAATGATCCTGTGAAGTACGGTCTTAATGTTTATCGCTTTCCACAAACCTAATAACACAGAGTTAGCGCATGTCATTGTGTGGTGAATAGCTAGCCATTTTATCATATTAAAAATATTTAAATAAACGTTAAACAGAATTTGTTATAATAATATGAATTAACATTATATATTTAACATTTAAAAGTTAACATTTAGAGTTAGGATTATATTTTAATTCTTGAAAGTTGAAATTAATTAAGAATTAAGAATAATGAATTAAGGTAATTAAGAAACTCAGCCCTTGTATAATGCCTAGTTCCGCATCACCACACTTTAACGCTAATCACGTCGACACTGATGACATTTTGTGCTAGTGCGTTATGAAGGACCGCCAGCGCAATTCCTTAAGTGCAGCGCTTTATTTGGAGTCACCGCACGCCGCCGTCATGTCTTACATTATCCTCCGCCATTTTTTGAAGCAGACAGCTCAACCGCCAGCCAATCAGAACGCAGCGTGACGTGCGGGACGCTGAGTTGACCACTGGTCAACTCAACTACCGTCCCGCATAGCTGCTCTGCGACACCCCAAGTAGCAGTGTGACGTCACCATTTTTTGTGCTGTGTCGTCTGATTCAACGGTAAAAGCGTTAGCGCGTGGGTATACGGAACCAGGCATAAGACTCCTTGCTTCTGCGATGACGTAGGGCAGTGGTCGACAAACTCATCAGTCCAAAGAGCCAAATATCAACAATACAATGACTGAGATTTCTTTTGAGAACCAAATTTCTTAAATTTAAACTATCTAGGTAGTAACACCATTATTAACTTAATAATGATCTCATTTATTGATAAAAATCAAATTTTTGGAAATGGCTGGTTAGAAAAATACAGGTAACTTTGTGCTTCAAGAAGATACTTTTGCCACCAATGTGTGATTTGTGGACGCGTCAAGCACTGACCACTTTACACAATGAGACTGCTGACTGAATGACTCACTCAACTCGTGCATAAGGCCCTTCAAGGTCCACTGACACAGCGCATCTGCCACTCGACTGAAAAATGATCAAATTTTAGTTCCTTTTCCGTTGGATGCTAGTCTGACTCATGTTAATGATATGCAACGCAATGTAACGGCAACTGGTTGGAAACGAGTTGCGTGGCAACTGAGCATGTCAGTTTCCTTGCAACGGTCAAGTAATTCGCACAATGCTCTCTTCATCTGAACTCGGCATCATAAGTGCAACTATTGCCAAAGAGTTGCATCTGTGAACGAAGGGCCTAATGTCTGGTTCCGTATACCCACGCGCTAACGCTATTACCGTTGTAACAGACGGCACAGCACAAAAAATGGTGACGTCACACTGCTCCTTGGGGCGCCGCAGAGCAGCTATGCGTAACGGTAGTTGAGTTGACAGGTGGTCAACTCAAGGCGCGTTCACATGATTCAACTACCGTTGACCAACTGCCAGTTTAAAGTCAATTGAGGACACATTGAATCATGTGGCTAGTTGAAGCAACCAAAGTTGAAAGGGGTTTAACTTTTGTTGTTCAACTAGCGTCAGCAATGTTGAGTCATGAGTTGATTTCAACTAGTTGAAATGTGTGAACGACTTATCATCAACTTGGTTTCAACATTCGGTAGTTGTTCAACAGCTATTGTTCAACGATAGTTGAATAGTGTGAACGCGCCTTCACATAGCGTCTCGCAAGTCACACTGCGGTTTGATTGGCTGGCGATTGAGCTGTCTGCTTGAAAAATGGCGGAGGATATACTGAAATATGACGGCGGCGTGCGGTGACTCCAAATAAAGCACTGCACTTAAGGAATTGCGCTGGCGGTCCTTCTTAACGCACTAGCACAAAATGTCATCAGTGGCGACGTGATTAGCGTTGAAGTGTGGTGATACGGAACTAGGCATTAATCAATTTTGCCTTCCAGGCGCCACATTCCGCCTGTGCCACGTCTGCTGGCACTCGAACGGTACTGCTGCGCACCAGCAGTCATTCGCGGAAGAGCCACAGATTGCCAACCCCTGACGTAGGGGAAAGACCTAACTGGTGAAGATGTAATAACTTTAACAACGCTGAACGGGCTACTTTAGGCGGCTTTCACACCAAAGATGCAAGAGGCAAGACATGTGCCTCCTGGATGCAGGAGGCATGCGTCTTCGAACACCAACACATATAAAGAGACGACGTCTTTCACACCGAAATGACACGTGCATCTTACGTCCTGGAAGCATGAGGCACATGCTCCTTGAAAACCGGTTGGTTGGTTTTATGCATCCTGCCTCTTTGCCTTTTTGGTCAATGTGTGATTCCCCTGTATTAGAAGATTTGCTTTATTGCGTTGGACACACGTTGGACACGCAACCCCAGTTAGTACTGACATGGGTGTTCGCGTGAGAACACCAGGTACTGCAAATACCCAAAAATCATTGCAACAGCGTAGGGTCTGTGCAGACCGCATTAGAACTATGCAGTGGACGGGGCTCTAATGAACCTTGTGGTTGAAGGACCCTTAAACACTAACAAATCAATGAAAATCTGAATTAGCACATGCGCTTTCCAATGTGTAGGGAGGGATGAATCCTAAACATGTTACCTCACAATCAACAATGTGACAACATTTATTTCTGCCTTCGAAGAGTACCAGGCACTGTATGACACTGCATCTTCGTATTCCAACCAGGATGCGCATGTGAGAGCATGGAAGGGCCCCTTTCATAAAAAAAGGTGGGGAACAGCTTAGTGATTTGGACACACCAGTTAGTACTGACATGGGTGGCCTTTTGGGAGCGGGAAAGCTGGGTACCAGTTATAGTCAAAAATAGTCGCATTAGTGTAGTGTCTGTGTACTCTGCGTTAGAATACACAGTGGGAAGGGCCCTAAAACACCAACGAACAGATCAAATTCATAAAAAAATATAGAATATTAATAAAAAAAACTTATTTTTATTCTGATTTCTATATATCTGTCAGGTAGAAGTGGACAGAAGATGCAGGCTGCATATGCCTCTTTGGTGTGAAGCATGTTTCTCCAAGGAAAAGACACTAATGCCTCCTGCATCCAGGAGGCACATGTTTTGTCTCTTGCATCTTTGGTGTGAAAGCCGCCTTACCTTTAGTGTAGCTTATCATCACTTAACCAGAAACCATGCTTTAAAAAAAAAGGCCACTCAGACGGCGCTGCCTCCCTCTCCAAAAAAGGAGAACGTTCATCAATGATGATCACAACCCGACAAAATCGGATGCTCCCATCGGCTTCACGCTCAGGAGGTAGCACTACATCGCATCATCGTGGTACTGTGTTTGTGAAAATTTTTCACAGTTTAAGAACATCGTACCTCTAGAAATGATCCTGTGAAGTACGGTCTTAACGTTTATCGCTTTCCACAAACCTAATAACACAGAGTTAGCGCATGTCATTGTGTGGTGAACAACTAGCCATTTTATCATATTAAAAATATTTAAGTAAATGTTAAACAGAATTAGTTATAGTAATATGAAGAATAACTATATTTTTAACATTTGAAATTATGATTACCGGTATATTCTAGTTCGCATCATCGTGGTTTGAAAGTACGCTACAGAGAAACAGTTAAAGACTGACTCTCATTCCTACATATGATACCATAAAACTCCTAAAGCCCTAAGCTATAATTCTTGTGCCCTACCCTCACAATGCTAACAATGTTGGGCTTTCCGTTGAGGAAGCCCTCCACTTTATCCTCTCCAACGCTATTCTATTGCTGAATGGTCCTTGGTAAAAAAAAAGACCGTGTCCTAATCTTCAATTTATATTAATGATCCCTTCTCCCCTTATAGTCAGCCAGAGACACACTTCCAACCAGGGATCCATTGGTTACACTTTATTTTGCGGTGTTGGCGCCACCCATCGAGCATTTTCCTACACTTCGAAAGATATCGCGATTTCGTTCCTGCCAAGGAATCACAACAAGCGCAATTTCGCTTAGCACAGGGGTGGCGAACCTTTTACTGATGGCGTGCCAAAAATTAAAATAGTTATATTTCATGATTTACTAACGTGCCAGATACAGTAGTGTGTTAAAGGAATATATAGTACGGTACCCTTACTTCCGGTTTGTTACAGGAAATGAAATTTCACCAATTCATTGGTAGTACGCTCGGCAACTGCATCAGTAGTTCTAGGTTGGATACTGGACCGAGACGGGCTGGCTTCTTTTGGAGGAGGGGGGGGCAGAGGCCCCGAGTGCGTCTCCTTTCGAATGATGGTGTAAGATGGCATTTACACGTAAAACAACCCTCTCTACTTTGCAACGGATAGATGAGGCAAAAATTTTCAGGTGCAGGAGCTCCCCCCCTAGCGTCGTCGGTGGGTGGAACGCCCCAACGAACACTAGGCCGACGACAAATAATCGTAGGGGTTGCAGCTTTGGTCGGCAACCGGCAGCCCAGTATATCGACCTTGTGTCCATTCAGAGGGACAAGATGGGTACCCGACTCTGCCATAGGCGGGAAGAGGGTTAGGAGTTGTTTATTGGTTTGGCTTTATATTCTGTAGGTTACCCTGTACATGTATCTGAGAATCCGAAACAATTACGTTTGAGGCACCTTGGGGTGGGAGACATTGCAGAGAAGATGAGAGAAAAGCGTTTGAGCGTTTGAAAAGCGTTGAGAAAAGGTATGGACATGTGATGAGGAAGGGAGAAGTGGTACACATATTAGGTCAATTGTGGGCCCTCAGGTAATTGGGGGCAGTAGGAGTAGAGGACGACCAAAACGGACGTAGGCACAGGGACATGGAGGCGTGTTGGGTGGAGGGGATAGACGGATTGAAGGATTAGAACCCGCGTCAGGCGAGAGAAGGGTGAGATGATAACGACCCTGTACATGTACCTACCACATGCCATTGCTTCGCCACCCCTGGCTTGACACACACGCTGTAGACGAACTATTCTCGTCAGTCTCACGCGCCACGCAACTAGGCAAAAAACAACCGCTTCTGCAGTTTGGTACCACAGCCCTACCACTTCCTACTTAACATGACAAAATACAAAGGGCCACTCAGACGGCGCTGCCTCCCTCTCCAAAAAAGGAGAACGTTCATCAATGATGATCACAACCCGACAAAGTCGGATGCTCCCATCGGCTTCACGCTCAGGAGGTAGCGCTAAATCGCATCATCGTGGTTCTGTGTTTGTGAAAATTTTTCACAGTTTAAGAACATCGTACCTCTAGAAATGATCCTGTGAAGTACAGTCTTAACGTTTATCGCTTTCCACAAACCTAATAACACAGAGTTAGCGCATGTCATTGTGTGGTGAACTACTAGCCATTTTATCATATTAAAAATATTTAAGTAAATGTTAAACAGAATTAGTTATAGTAATATGAAGAATAACTATATTTTTAACATTTAAAATTATGATTATATTCTTGTTCTTCAAGGTACCTTTGATCCCAAATAAGGATACATTTTCAAACCTTATTACCGTAACAAAGCCAATCAAACGTCACATTCACAATTACATAATCACTGTTAATTTCGGTCGTCTGCTCGCTCCTTCCTTCCTGCACAAGGAAAATGCCTTTGAAGAAGGAATCCCAAATCAGGAATTTCGGATCCAGGAATATTTTTCTTCAAAACAAAGTGAATTATTTGTTATCAATCAGCAAATCAATAAATTCGTCTGAAACCCCAGTTAGTACTGACATGGGTGACCGCTTGGGAACACTGGGTACCGCTAATACCCATGCTAGTCATGTTACTAACATTAAGTCATGTTTGTCCATGAGTGCACTGCAATTACAAAGGTCATCAGAGCCCCGTCCACTGCGTAGTTCTAATGCAGAGTCTACACAGACACTACGCTGTTACGACGATTTTGGGTATTAACAGTACCCAGTGTTCCCAAGTGGTCATCCATGCTAGTACTAATTGGGGTTGCGGTACTTAACTTCAGTGATCTGACGAGAAATGGTGTGTCGTGTCCAACGCAACACAACCGCTCTTCCAATTCCTATAACACACCGGAAGTAGGAGTATCCTACTATATATTCCTGCAACAAACTATCAGGAACTATCTGAAACTATCCAACGAATCCTTTACGGGGCAATAACCCATCATCATACTCTTATCATGCCTGTGGTAGGGTCGGGTCTGCGCGTTCTAGCTCTCAAATTTCGTCTATCTCCCACCAGGTCCCCGTCCACACTACCAATATCCTTACGGATGTTGCTTATTTGTGTTTTTAAGCCCTTTAACTACAATGTCAGATCGCCATTCACAATGTAGTTCTTATGTAGAGACTGCACAGACACTAGTCAATACACTTATGCGACGATTTTTGGATACTGGTGGTATCCAGTTTTCCCAAGTGACCAACCATGTCAGTTACTGCTAGTCATGTTACAAACATTAAGTCATGTTTGTCCATAGTCCCCACCGACCACAGAGCCCAACAAGGGAACGCCCATTCGGGTCGCAAGGGTTACTCAGACAGGTAACCGCCAGAAAGCCATGACCCCCGAGTACCAGGACTAATAGACATCAGGGGCTGACAATGTCATCTTCAAAAGTAACCTTAAGAGGAGAAAACGCCCCCTCCAGCCGCTTGATCAGACCAAATATCCGTCTGACCGCCCGTTTTGGAATGGAGGCCATGGCCAAAGTGGCGTGTTGGAGACTATGGGTCGGAACCCCACTCCCGGATGTGTCGGAGCCGTCTTGTCAGTGCAGGGCGGCCCAGAGACGTCGTAGGGACGCGCTCCCTCAGCCCCCACGCATGGCAAACACTTATGGTGACCTCCCAGAGGAGGCTACATCAACCAGGACCAACTATGATGTTCCAGGTTGACCTTCCCTGGGTCTGCCCCGTTTAGTCGCCTTTTAAGACATGCACTGGGGGAAGGTGCGAATATTCACATGATTTTGTGAACTTCATCCTACTTAATATTAGACCCGCCTTGTAGTGCAATTGGTAGTGTGCTCCATTTACTACGTCAATAGTTTCAGGGTCAATTTTGGATCGAGGTGGATGGATCTCTTTCGGGCGAGAGAGAGGGCCGCAGGCAGAGTACGCAAAATTTTCAAGTGTAGGACATCAGTGGAGTGTCTGAATCTAGACGGAACAAACGGTAGACTGACGATAAATAGGCATAAGGGTTGTAGATTTGGTCGGCAGCAGGCTGTGGAAAAACACCGTCCAACACATCACCCTTGTGTTCACTCAAATGGAGAAGATGGGCACAGTTGCGTCACTAGGTAGGTGCGGGCCGCACCGGGTGACACCACTCACACCATGACAAATGGGGTGACACCGAAGCAGAAGAAGCGGCTTTTTTCGGGAGAGGGGGGGGGTGACACCATGGCGTCACCGCACCGGGTGACGCCAACCCTAGCGACGCCACTGGTCATGGGCACCCAACCCCTCGATTGACGAAGAGGGCGTTAAGAGTTGCGTTTTGCTTGGCTTTTTTCTGTATGTCCTGCCCAATAATACTTCCCTCTAATAAGAATATTCCTTAACCCTTATCTTAAAAGGAACCTCAGCAAAAGAACACCAGCGCCACCATTCATTATTATCATAGCCTTATCCCGCCTGTGGCAGCGCCCATCGGCTTCACGCTCAGAAGGCAGTACTAAATTGCATCATCGCGTCTTAAAAGTGAGAAACTGCTAAAAAGTTTCATCATAATCGTCCTCTTATTCCGCCTGTGGCAGAGTCGGGTCTACGGTATCTAGCCCTCCACTCCCACTTATCAACAACGAGGTCCCCGTCGACCCCACACCCTACCATATCCTTGGGGAGCGTCGAATTGCGTTGGACACACCAGTTCTCGTCTGATCACTGAAGTTAAGCAGAGCAACCCCAGCTAGTACTGACATGGGTGGCCGCTTGGGAAAACTGGGTACTGTTAATACCCAAAAATCCTCGCATTAGTGTAGTGTCTGTGCAGTCTCTGCATAAGAACTACGCTGTGGACGGGGCTCTAACGACCTTGCAGTTGAAAGGCCCTATAACACCAACAAACAACAGCAACCATATCATTACAGACAACCTGCTCCCACATCTGCTTTGCTCCAAATGCTTCCAACTACCTGCATTCCTGTAGTGGAACTAACGAGCTCCTGTACCTCTCTTCTCATGACGTGTCCATACCACTTCAACCTATTCTCCCCCATTTTTTCAGTGATGTCCACCACCTCCAGGCTACCTCTAATATTCTCATTTCTAATTCTGTCAGCTCTCAACGCCCCACTCATGTACCGCAGCATTCGCATCTCAGCTACTTGCATTCTACTTACTTGGCTCTTCCTCACTGCCCCAAAACTCTGATCCAAATAGCATAGCTGGCATAGCCACTGCAATGTAAAACTTCCCTTTCAACTTCATTGGGACCCTACTATCACATAGGACCCACAGGAACCATCAAACATATCCTGCGCTATTCGAAAAGACCCTTCCTCCAACCCTTTGCATAATACCTCCTAAACTACCTGTCGTGGATACTGTCATAAGCCTTCTATATGTCGATAAAGATGGACTGGAGCATAGGCGGCTCGTGGGGCAGGCAAACCTAGGCGGCAAATTTCGAAGGGGCGGCTTATTTCAGAGGTACTTCCCTGCCATGCAGTCTATCGGTCATTTAAAATGTTCATAGTCCTGAGGTTCCCAAACTTCTCCGATTGACTGATGGAGTCCTTTCTAAATGTTGGCTTTCTGGAGGCGCCGCGTTGTAGAGTCCTAGCAATGCATTGGCAAAGGGAAAAATACCAAGGGCGTGAGGGACGCTTGGACAATTTAGAACTGCATTAAATGTAATGGGGCGGAGATGGACCCACTTGCCTAGGGCGCTTGAAACTCATGAGCTGGGCCTGGCATGGAGACCTGTTTTGTGGCCCTATACTATTCAAACATCTGCCTCAGCATAAAGACTAGTTGGGAGCGGCGAGTTGCGTTGGACACACCAGTTCTCGTCTGATCACTGAAGTTAAGCAACGCAAGCCCAGTTAGTATAGACATGGGTGGTCGCTCGGGAAAGCTGGGTACTGCTAATACCCAATAATCGTCGCATTGGTGTAGTGTCTGTGCAGTCTATGCACTAGAACTATGCAGTGGACGGGTCTCTAATGACCTTGTAGTTGACGGGACCTTAAACACCAACAAACAATAAAGACTGGTTCCATTGTGGACCTACCTGGCATGAACCTGAACTGATTTCCATGCACACTAGTTCTATCCTGGAAGTGACATTTTATTACTCTTTCCCAGAGCTTTACAGAATGGCTCATAAGCTTGATACCTTTATAGTTACCACAGACTTAGTTATCAC
>JAAFCE010001036.1:6704148-6724245 GCA_013389805.1 Trigoniulus corallinus
ACTTTAAATAATTTTACAGAATTGCAGAAAATTCACAGCTGATATTTTAATAATAAACATCGTGGCATTCCGTATGTGCAGCCAGCTTGATTTACTATTGTTGCCCTTATGCTGGGTCCACACTGGCCGTGCTGCACCAAACAAGAAATAGCCGTGTGGTGCTGCACTGAGTGATCTGTTTTGATGGCAAACAGCGCAACATTGTGCGAAGCTGCGCACTGGCGAACACGATCCACTAGATGTCGGTACATCAAACGAATCTGTTCATTCATGCACATGCTAGTCGGACGGTGCGGCGAGCATTTTAATGATCATTAATAATAAAATGAATAACCGTTTAATAAAAAAAATATGAGTTACTCATTCAAAGATTTTAAATCAACCAAAAGACACATTCAAACACTCAACATGGAACAGACCGCTCAACTGCAAACGCATTGCTCTGTTATGCGCTGCTTTGCACAGTTCTGCTCCATGTTGAACAGAGTGCTGTTGCAGAGCACAGCGTGGCTCAGTGTCGACCCACCATTAAACAAACCATGATGAAGAATAGGCTGAGGTGGATTTTGGTTTGTTGGTGTTTTAGGGCCCTTCAACTACAAGGTCAGTAGAGCCCCATCCACTGTGTAGTTGTGATGCAGGGGCTGCACAGATACTACACTAATGCGACGATTTTTGGATATAGCGGTATGCAGTTTTACCAAGCGGCCACCCATGTCAGTACTAACTGGAGTTGCACTGCTTTACTTCAGTGATCAGACGAGAACTGGTGTGTCCAATACAATTTGCCGCTCCTGGCTGAAGTGGTATGGACACGTCATGAGATGAGGGGAGGAGGAGTGCGTTAGGTGCACTCCAGGGGTGCAGGTGGTCGGTAGCTCCCAGGGCAGGGGGAGAACGAAGTACAGTCGGACCTCATTACAGTGGACGCCATGGGACCATGAGCAGTCGTCCATTATACACAATTGTCCACTATAATGGGGTTTTTGAAAAACTACATTATTCCAGTGGCCATTACTCAAAATGCTGTAAGTATAGTACTGTATTATACAGTAGTACAGTCAACAATGTTAGAAATTCCAAAAATCCAGAACTCCTCAACAATATACAGTACTGATTTATGACTGCTGCAGTTGGGGGTTGCTGAAACTGGTGGCAATAGATGGTGAGAGGTTTGGCTGTGGATACAGTAATTGTATTTCCTTACCATCAACGTACAGTACTGTATTTATAGGCTCAGCAAACAAATGCATAACAGGGTGAAAATTAATTACTGGACTGCTGGATTAATTTCATGAGTTGAGGAGTAAACCAAGCCGTCATAAAGGCCGTTTCACAATAGCAACAAGAACGGCAACGGAAAATTCGTATTTTGTGCCGAGGGGAGGGGCGACGTGTACGTCATGTGGTGGAGGTGTGCTGCCATTGGTCAAATGGCTTACGTTTAACAGGAAAGTTGAAATTTGGTCAATTTTCCCATCCGTTGCCGTTTGCATTCCCGTTGCTTTTAGCGAGCTTTGTGTTGCCATTACGGAATACAAAATATGGTATTGAATACGGGAAAAGTAGAATATGGTAGAAAACCTAAAGAGAGTTATAGTTTTGCGTTACACATAGTGGGGCATGCACAGTGGCGGCACCTACTGGTGAAGGTTCCCAAATCCATCGCCACCATTTTTTAATACAAGAATGCAGCACGCACATGCACAAGAAATTCTCATATCTGGTTTGCATACTATAGGGAGTTTTGTGTTCCCGTTATGGGAATAGAAAATACGGTAATGAATACAGGAAAATTGCAATTCGGTAGAAAACCTAAAAAGAAGTTTAGTTTTGCGTTATGCATAGTGGGGCACGCACAGTGGCGGCACCTACTGGTGAAGGTCCCCAAATCTATCGCCGCCATTTTTTTATACAATAATGCGGATGCGCGAAAAATTCCCGTATCTGGTTTGCGTACAACGTGAACGAAGCCTTGTTCACGTAGCTCCAGGAAGAAAAAAAAATGCTTACTTTTTGCGACGCATGCGCAGATGCATTTTAGTCTGCTAACATGCATTATGGTAAGCAGTTGATGGCAACACAAAACTCCCTATAGTGTAGCGGCCTATAGTGTACAGGAGAGGAAAAATATGCAGCACCCAACGTTCTTTACCACCCACCAATCGTTCTTTACCACCCACCCATCTTGTTACTAACGTTGGCTTGCACTGCTTAACTTCAGTGCTCTCACAGGAAATGGGTGTGTCCAACGTAACTTGGCTGCACAATACCTGCTATATTTTTAGTCCTATCAAACAAGGCCACAAGACTGTGAAAACAATAGGCAAATGTACTGTACAAAGATACTGTAAGACAGTGGTTCTCAATCTTTTTGAAGTCGTGGAACACTAAGCTGCAACATTTCACTAGCACGGAACACTTACAATTCAACATAAACTTTAAAGCAGGTTCTACACCTTCTACACTTGGTACTTACTACAGCATCACCATACCCTTATCCCGCCTGTGGCAAGGTCAGGTCTGTGGGTTCTAGCCCTCCACTCCCATCTATCTCTTCCCCAGTTCCCCCGTCCAACTCCACACAGTCACATCCTTACAGACAACCTGTTCCCACATCTGCTTTGGTCTCCCCCTGCCCCTCATGCTACCGACCACCTGCATTCCTGGAATTAACCTAACGCGCTCCTCTTCCTCTCTTCGCATGACATGTCCATACCACCTCAGCCTATTCTCCCTCATTTTTTCAGCGATGTCCACCACCCCAGGCTACCTCTAATATGCTCATTCCTAATTCTGCCAGCTCTCGACATGCCACACATGTGCCTCAGCATTCGCATCTCGGCTACTCGCATTCTATTTACGTAGCTCTTCCTCACTGCCCAGCACTCTGATCCATATAGCATAGCTGGTCTAACCACTGTCCTGTAGAACATCCCTTTCAACTAGATTGGGATCCTCCTGTCACACAGGACTATGCTTGCCTATCTCCACTTCAGTGACCCCCTTCCCCCATTGATTTTGTGGATCACATCAGAGTATCTCTCCATTGCTTTATTTGTGCATTAATTTTTTTGCAGAACACTTGAAGTGGTTTCACGGAACACGCTTTGAGAGCCACTGCTGTAAGAGGCATTTCTTGTAAGCCAGGGATTTAAGGATGCAACAGCAACTTTAACGATGTTTAACACTGCAGTGTTGACAACTTTAATAATTAAATACTGTAATACCGCAAAGTCACTGGGGAGCGGCGAGTTGCGTTGGACACACCAGTTCTCGTCTGATCACTGAAGTTAAGCAACGCAAGCCCAGTTAGTACTGACATGGGTGGTCGCTTGGGAAAGCTGGGTACTGCTAATACCCGATAATCGTCACATTGGTGTGGTGTCTGTGCAGCATATGCATTAGAACTACGCAGTGGACGGGTCTCTAATGACCTTGTAGTTGACGGGACCTTAAACACCAACAAACAAACAAACGCAAAGTCACTGATTCAACCAGCCATCCAACAATGAAAGTGTCCGTTCACTATAATGGGCATTGTTTAACATACAAAATGTTTGATGGGGGGGGGACACATTAATCGTCCACTATACATATAAGGGGGGATCCACTATAACGGGTTCTTTCAGTGGGGATGGTATTAGGGTTGTGCATAATTCTAAATAAACGTATGCTCGAAGCTCACTCATATCGTAGTAGGGGTGTCAGGAATACTCTCGATCGAGGACTTTCTTGACCCTTCTTACCAATTAACAAAAATCGAGTCTCAGGCTCGGCTGCTCTCGTATTGAGTTTATTGAGAAAAACAATATAATTATAAAAGTATGACTGAATTAAGCATATTTAGTTAATGACTCTCGCTCGCATTCTCGCCCACAATGTGAGCCGAGACTCACTCTTGGCTCGTTTACTTAAAAGTACTATGCTAACTTGCTCGTTACACCAAGAGCGAGCGAGCCCGAACATGTTTGCTTTTTCGAGACTCGTAGCACAACTCTAGATGGTATAGGAACTTCGGAAGGGACTGAGGACGTCGTCCACTATAACAGGGAGCATTGTAACGAGGTCCGATTGTAGATGCGGAAACAAGTTATAAGGATATGGCAGTGTGGTGTAGACGAGGATCAGCTGGAAGATAAACGGGAGCAGAATGCTAAGACCCGCAGACCCGACCCTGTCACAGGCGAGAAAAAGATGTGACGATAATGATGATGTCCTCAAATAAAACAGCCCCTCTCCTTACAACGGAACACCTTAAGATCAACATCACCAAATGAAAACATTACAAGAAGGCCACTCAGACGGCGCTGCCTCCCTCTCCAAAAAAGGAGAACGTTCATCAATGATGATCACAACCCGACAAAGTCGGATGCTCCCATCGGCTTCACGCTCAGGAGGTAGCACTACATCGCATCATCGTGGTTCTGTGCTTATGAAATTAATCAAACGTTAAAGAACATTGTACCTCTAGAAATGATCCTGTGAAGTACAGTCTTAACGCTCATCACTTTCCACAAACCTAATAACACAGAGTTAGCGCATGTCATTGTGTGGTGAACCACTTGCCATTTTGAGATACTAAAAATACTTTTATAAACACGAACATCACTTCTTATAGTAATCTGAATTATAATTATACGTTTCACATTTACAAGTTGACAAATAGAGTTAAACTTATATCACAGTTATCCAAAGTTTAAATTATCGTTATCCACCCCACTTCTACAGTCAGATTGGCATGACGCGTTCACAATGTCACAATTATCATTGACGTACGTCGACGTGAGTCATTTGATTATGCAGTATTCTTACCAATCGACATTGTCCGCTCTAGCGCTTACGTCACCCCGGACAAAAAGACAAATTGCCGCCTCTTATGAATATACTGCAAGTTCAATCACCGGTGTTTCCTCACACTTAAAGGCGCGTTCTCACGAGTCAAGTTTTGTTGACCAATTGTAGTTGTTCAACAAAACTTGAATGAAAACTGTAGTGGGAACCTCTGTTTCAATCGAGTTGATCAACATTGTAGTGGTGAGTCACTCACCATTACCCTTCAAGTGAACAATAGGTCTTTTGTTTAAGGCCCTTGTAGATATACAAAAGTGGACCCATCAGAGGGGTGGACCAATTGGGGGTTAACCAAAATACAGTGCTATCCACACAACTCCTTTTGACCCCATTTGTACAATGAAACTGCTGATCAGTTTCTATTGAAATGTGGGAACGAAAATTGATTCAAGTAATGTTCAACTTTTGTTGAACAAGTACAATTGGTCAACAAAACTTGACTAGTGAGAACGCGCCTTTACAGCCAAAATGTCGCACCTAGGCTAATGTCCGGGTTGTACCCCCCCTCCCGGAGCGGGCCCTGCAACGGAGAGGGTTAGTGTAATATTTTGAAAAGTTGTACTAATTTACCTTTAAATAATATTTTATATCCTATAATTGCAATATTTTATTTTGTCGCAAGATCCTTCAGAAACCTGCTTTGGTTTTGCAAGAGGTAGAGTGCTCCATTTACTGCGTCAGTGATTCCAGGTCGATACTGGGTTGTGGTAGGAGACGAGAGAGAAAGAGAAGCCTCAAGTGCGCCTTCCTTCGGATGAGGAGTAAAACGAAGGTCCCGTGTGGTGTACGACGGCCTTTGGGACATAAACGAACCCTTTCTAATATGCTACGAGTAAATTTGGGAACATTTGCCACTGGCTGCTAGTGTTGCATCAGGAACCTGTCTTCAATAGCTCAAACGATGTTCGATGAACTACTGGTGGTTCAAAGACAAGAATCAGCCAAGCAGGCTTAAGGAGAGGAGAGGGCGCAGCCGATACATTCTTCCAGGGCCCATGGAGTTCAAAGAGGGCCCATGTAATTAATAAATGTACAATTACGACATTATTGATTTATGTGTCCATGAATAGGCGAGGGGGACCATATTAGTCTTGTTCCAGCACTTAATAATCCTCTAGGCGGCCCTGCTGCCAAGTTCGGTGTTTCAGAGCAATGACGAAGTAGATAAAGGTTTCACTCATAGGATCAGTGTGGTGTGGATGAAATGGAGTCCTATGTGATTAGAGGGTTCCAATAACGTCGAAGAGAAAGTTCTGCTGCACAGGAGTAAAGTGTCATAGGCAGGTAGAATTAAGAAAGAGTATATTAGGGGTAGCTTGGGAGTAAGGGACTTTCCGGACAAGGTGATATGATTAGATTGAAGAGGTATGGGCATGTTATGAACCAGGAAAAGGAGGGGCTAATTAGATCCATGGCAAGGCCTGTCCATGGCGGGGATGCAGGTTTTTGAAAGCACCTGGGGACAGAGGAAGACCAAAGCAGACGTCGGGAGCGGTCTCGTCTGATCACTGAAGTTAAACAACGCAACGCTAGCCAGTACTTCCATGGGTGGCCTCTTGGGAAAACTGGTTACCGCAAATACTTTCCAAAAATCGTCGCATTAGTGTAGGGTCAGTGCAGCCTCTGCATTAGAACTACGCAATGGTTGAAGGGTCCTAAAACACCAACGAACCCAGCAAGCAAAGCAGACGAGGAAGTAGGTTGTACAGAGGGTTATGATAGTGTTTGGGGACTCGATGGGAGATAGGCCGGCGTGAATTTTTGTTTCTTTCGTTGGTGTTTTAGGGCCCTTCAACTACAAGGTCATTAGAGCTCCGTCCACTGCGTAGTTCTAATGCAGAGGCTGCACATCACACAACAATAAAGCGGCGGTTTTTGACAAGTATTTCCGGTACCCAGTTTACCCAAGCGGCCACCCATGTTAATACTAGCTGGGGTTTCGTTACTTAACCTCAGTGATCAGACGATTTTTGTCGTTATTTGTTGGTGTTTTAGGGCCCTTCAAATACAAGGTCATTAGAGCCCCGTCCACTGTGTAGTTCTGATGCAAAGACTGCTCAGACATTACACTAATGCGACGATTTTTGGATACTAGTGGTACCCAGTTTTCCCAAGCAGCCACCCATGTCAGTGCTAACTGGTTTTGTTTGTTTGTTTGTTGGTGTTTAAGGCCCCGTCAACTACAAGGTCATTAGAGACCCGTCCACTGCATAGTTCTAGTGCATAGACTGCACAGACACTACACCAATGCGACGATTATTAGGTATTAGCAGTACCCAGCTTTCCCGAGCGACCACCCATGTCAGTACTAACTGGGCTTGCGTTGCTTAACTTCAGTGATCAGACGAGAACTGGTGTGTCCAACGCAACTCGCCGCTCCCAGTGCTAACTGGGGTTGCGTTGTTTAATTTCAGTGATCAGACGAGAACTGGTGTATCCAACGCAATAAGCCGCTGCCGGCGGGCGTCGAGGGCCAGGGTCGGCCATCCTGGGGGTGCAGAGGGTGCATTGCGCCCGGGCCCCACGATTGAAGGGGGTCCCATCATCAGGACCCAGATCATTGCTAATATTAAAAGTTTAATACGTCATTGTAGGGGCAACGTCCCTCATTCGATCCTGCCAATGCAACGTAATCTAGCGGTCTTCAAACTGTGGGTTCCGCGAGTCATAATGAATATTCGTTGGCAGCGGCAAGAAATACTTTTCTAATGGTGGGATTGGGTTCCCCAAAACATCTTATAGTTCTAAGGGTTCCGTGAGTCGACAAAATTTGAAGACCACTGACATAACCTAAACGTAACCTAACAACCCAGTCATTGAACTACACCAGGGTTGTACTACCTTTCTGGTGTTGTGGGTCACTCGGCTGCTTCATGAACTGATTGCCAACGGGTGAAGATAACGTTAGGTGCTACATAGCAGGTAGGCTATAATGCATAATTAGAAATGATGCACCATGGGCCACGGGTTGGACAGAGCGGCGAGTTGCGTTGGACACACCAGTTCTCGTCTGATCACTGAAGTTAAGCAACGCAAGCCCAGTTAGTACTGAAATGGGTGGTCGCTCGGGAAAGCTGGGTACTGCTATAACCCAATAATCGTCGCATTGGTATGGTGTCCGTGCGGTATATGCATCGGACCTACACAGTGGACGGGTCTCTAATGACCTCGTAGTTGACGGGACCTTAAACTCCAACAAACAAACAACGGGTTGGACAACCCAGAATTAGAGGTTAAGCGTCAATAATTTAATAATGCTATTATTTTGGGGTTGTTAAAACCAAAATACCTTTAATAATCAGAAGTGTAATAAAAAAATATAATGACACAGGTCCAACTGAAAATGTTCCAAGGTGTGGACGTCCACATAAGCTTTCAGACCAACTCATAAATGCAATGGCGACATATTAGGACACATGGCATTATCCAAAAATGCAATACCATCCAAAATTAGGAAGGATTTCAGAATGGGATAGGAGGGCATCTAAGAGGAGTCCATTTACTCTGAATCCTTTTATTTTTACTTTCGGAAAAATATTTTGGGGCCCGAAAAGGATTTTTGCACCCGGGCCCCTTTATAGAGAAGGCCGGCCCTGTCGAGGGCAGAACCCACAGACCCAGCCAGCCACCGGCGGGATAGGGGTATGATTAAGATGATGACGGCGGTTCAATGTCTGTTATGAAGATAGCGTTAGCTGTCCTATTTAGCTTAACCCGGTTACAGAGCACTCTAAGCACTTGCAGGTATTGGCTAATGTTTGTTCCACCAGATGGCGCAACAAAATCTCACACCTGGATTTCTGTATCAACAGGAAAGGTTTCTTTAGTTTTCCGTGGTCGATTTATTCCTCAACCACAAATTATGCCGAAAAGATACATTTATTTCTCATGCTCACAGTGAAATTTACACCACAAATAACTTCTTTCTTTTTTGCTTAAAAAGAGACATACTAACATAGAACCCCCGACTATAAATTTACCAGCGGAACCTCTAACCTGGCATCCACACGACAAACAACCTCTTGTTTTTCCTGCCTCCTAGTAATGAGTCAAAAGAAACTTATCTTTAAGACAGCTTCTAGCTGATTTCATCAACAGGTGGGGAAAAAAATTCCTACGTTTATTTATTACCGTAGTATTTAGTACAGAGTCATCATCATTACCACACAATACCCCTTCAGGCCAGTCCGAAATGTTGGACGTGGTAGGTACACCAGGAAAAAATCCACAGGAGTACGTTTTTGACAAAACATCATTTTGAGGCAATCTAACTACTAATGAGACCGGGTACTCATCTTGTCCCTCCGAATGGGGACAAGGGTGATATATTAGGCACTGTTTTCCCCAGCTGGTTGCAAACCAAAGCCTCAACTCCTCTACTTACGTATCGTCGGTCTACTGTTCGTTGTGGGACACCACCGACGCCAGGAGGCGAGCTCTTACACCTGGAAATTTCGCCTCATCTATCTGTTGCATAGTAGAGAGGGTTCTTTGAAGTGCAAATGCCATAGTACACCATACGGGATCTCAGTTTTACTCATCCGAAGGAAGGCGCACTCAGGGCATCGCATCTCGGTCCAGTATCGAACCTAGAAACACTGACGCAGTTACCGAGCACGTCAGCTACTGCGTCACCGCTGTGGGATTTTTGTGGATTAACACGAGCGGCAAATTGCGTTAGACTCACCAGTTCTCGTCTGATCACTGAAGTTAAACAGCGCAACCCCAGCTAGTACTGACATGGGTAGCCGCTTGGGAAAACTGGGTACTACTAATACCCAAAAATCGTCGCATTAGTATAGTGTCTCTGCAGGCTCTGCATAAGAACTATGCTGTGGACGGGGCTCTAATGACCTTTGTAGTCGAAGGGCCCTAAAACACCAACAACACAACAACATTTGCGGATCAACACGTGCAGTATATTATACCCTGTATAGAAATTAGTGGTGACACGGAATCACGGCGTTACTTCCCATCCGGGAGAAAAGGTGCACTTGAGGTGGTCCTCCTTCCGTCTCCCTGTTAAGAAAGTCAGGTGAGGAATTAAACATACAGTAAAACCTCTCTTTGGGTACACTCCTCTAAAGGGTACGCCCCTCATATCGGCACAAATTCTTCAGGCACCGATTTTTCACCCATAGCCTTTATAGGATTACTACCCTTCTAAACGGTGCACCTCTATGATGGATACACCCCTCTATGGGTTCTCCTAATATCTCTCCCCATTTTCAGGAAAACCACTTATAATGGGTACATCCCACCTCGTGCACAGTGTTTAGCGTGCTGGGTAACTGCGTCAGTAGTTCTAGGTTCGATACTGACGAGGCGAGAGTAATGTCCCAAGTGCGCCTTCCATGAGAGTTAAACAGAAGTCCTGTGTGGTGTTCGGTGGCATTTGCATGCAAAAGAACCATGTCTACTACTATGCAACTGGTACACGAGGCAAAATTTCCAGGTGTAGGACTAGCCCTTGCCCCCCCCCCCCCCGGGTATCGGTGGAATTCCCTAACGAACAGTTGCAGCTTCGGCCGGCAACCGGCTGCGGAAATACAATGTCCAATATATAGCCCTTGTGACCATTCAGAGGGACACGATGGCAGTAGCGGTTCTAGCATACGCGAGGCCCTGTGCAAACCTGTGCAAATTGAAAGTGCGAGGCCCTTTCAACTTGCAAAAGCGAGGCCCCGTGCATTTGCACAGTTTGCACGTGCCTAAAATCGCCACTGCACGATGGGTACCCGACCCTGCCATAGATGGGAAAAAGGGTTAGGAGTTGCTATACCCCTCTTATGGGCAAACCCCTCTCATGGGTACACTTTGGCCGGGTCCCACAGTGTACCAATTAGAGAGGTTTCACTGTACTATGAAAAATGAATCATCAAGGCGGGCTAATTACTGATGAAAATTTGGTCAAAAGATAGAGAGGGGTCATGGGGGGGTCTCATTACATTATTTTAGTGAAGACAATATCTAGAAGAAGAAAATGCAGTAAGTAATTATTTTAAGGAAAAAATATTTGGGATAAGATTATTACGCTTTAATTCCAAAACAACAAAAATAACGCTGTACTCATATAGGTCAAGTAACATCGTGAAAAATAATAATTTTGTCACTCAACCTGCAAGTCATTAAGTTGGCCTAGAACCGAAAAGGTACGCATGCTCGGCCTGCAAAACATACCATCAGCCCCCCAATAAGCGAATGGAATGAGGAATTGGAAACAAGCTCAGGTCCTTCCGGCTATCAATGTACGACAACACCTGACTAGTTCTAAAAGAACTGTTACTTCAATCATCACACTCTTATCCCGCCTGTGGCAGGGTCGGGTTTGCGGGTTCTGACCCTTCACTCCCGCCTATCTCTAACCAGGTCCCCATTCACCCCACACACTAACATATCTTTTCGTACAAAATGTTTCCACACCTAGTGCTGGATTTACCACTAGGCTAAGTAGGCTGAAGCCTAGGCCCTCAATATATAAATCCGGCACTGCCCATATCTATTTTGATCTTCCCTTGCCCAGGGTGCTTCCAATAATCGGTACCTTGCAAAAGAAATGCTACTTACGGCTGAGTTCTAAAATGCCGAGTCCAGTGATTCAGCGCGTGATCGCAACATCAATCCTGGGGCTGAAGTTCACTGACCTGCTGGTTATTACGAATATGTAGATGACCGTTAGCTCATTGAATTAATGACAACCCTTTAGGTTAGCCTCACGCTGGAGCCGACTATGCCCGCCTTGAGTTCTCACATTGAGACCACCTGGTAGCCTGTTGCTTGTTTCTCTATCTGTTGTACCTGACTTAAGTAGTCTACTGATGTGGCGACACCGAATATACGTGCAACTTGTGTGGGCTTTTCTTGCTGAACCGCATGGACTGTCGAGAGCAGATAGCACTGAGGAGTACATGTCAAACTGGGGGTACCCTGAGGGCCACATTGGTAACAATATTGGCAAATTGATTGGGAGGGCTGGGCAATTCCTCCGCCTGATTGTAGGGTTCTTGGGGACAGCACAAAGGAGGTTAAGGAAACAGCTTATATTTCAACGGTATGACCAATTTTAAGAGTATTTTAGCCCAATTTGATTTCCCTTCAGGCAGGGCTTATCATGGGAAATTGTAAGAATCCAAAGGAGGGCAGCAAGAATTGTACTCCACAGGTTTTCACGAAGGGAAAGTGTGTCGACATGATTAGGGAATTAGGGTGGGACACACTGAGCCAGAGTCGCGTATCTCACAGCATTGGTCGTTTCACGAGACTTGCTGATGGGGTGCAATGGACCTCTGCCTGGAAGTGTGCCCCTGGCTGGATATAAGGGGAGAAAGGATCATTCATATAAATTGAAAGAACTAAGGGCATAGACAGGCTGTTTGCAGTGAATTAGAATTAGAACATATGCATTGTCATGAGGCTCATACAGTGCCCGTGGTACCACCTTTCAACTGCGTCTGGGGGCTACTGCCCCTCTCTCGTTACGCCTCTGAGTGGCAGGCCGCATATCTATAATACAACGTATCGATTGCGTGGGCCATCATTTTTACACCCCTGCAATACAGGTAGCGTGGGAGTGAGAGAACATCACAAGAAAAAATGAGAGAATAGATGAGGTGGTAGGGGCATGTGATGAGAGGAGAAGGAGGGGCTTTACTCAGTTTATTACAGGGATGCACCGTTGTTGGAGACACCTGGGTTCCCGGGGCAGGGGAAGACCAAAGCAAACGTAGGGGCAGGTTGTACTGTATATAAGGACATCATAGTGTGTGGGTTGGACGGAGACCTGGTGGGAGATAGGAGCGAGTGGAGAGCTAGAACAGGTTGCAGACCCGACCCTGCCACAGGGTATACTTTTCTCTTCAAGGACCGGTATATTTCTTTTACCCATTAGCTCCTTGTTTGTCATCTTTTGTGTTGCCTCATCACCAGGCTGCTTTCGGCCAGGCATAACAGAGACGTTAGATTTTTGTTGTTTCGTTTCGTTCGTGCTTTAGGGCTCTTCAACTACAAGGTCATTAGAGCCCCGTCCACTGCGCAGTTCTAATGCAGACTGCACAGACACTACACTAATGCGATGATTTTTTGGTATTAGTGGTACCCAGCTTTTCCAAGCGGCCACCCATGTTGGTAATAGCTGGGGTTGAGTTGCTTAACTTCAGTGATCAGACAAGAAGTGGTGCGTCCAACGCAATAAGGCGTTCGCAGAGAGAGAGGAGAGAGAGAGAGGATAGAGAGAGAGAAGAGAGAGGAAAGAGAGGGGAGAGAGGAGAGAGAGAGGGGAGAGGAGAGAGAGAGGGGAGAGGAGAGAGAGAGGGGAGAGAGAGGGGAGAGAGGAGAGAGAAAGGGGAGAGAGGGAAGAGAGGAGAGAGAGAAGAGAGAGAGAAGAGAGGGGAGAGAGGAGGGAGAGAGGAGAGAGAGAGGGGAGAGAGGGGAGAGAGGAGAGAGGGGAGAGAGGAGAGAGAGGGGAGAGAGAGGGGAGAGAGGGAAGAGAGAGGGGAGAGAGAAGAGAGAGGGGAGAGAGGAGAGAGAGAGGGGAGAGAGGAGAGAGAGAGGGGAGAGAGGAGAGAGAGGAGAGAGGAGGGAGAGAAGAGAGAGGGGAGAGAGAAGAGAGAGGAGAGAGAGAAGAGAGAGAGGGGAGAGAGGAGAGAGAGAAGAGAGAGAGAAGAGAGAGGAGGGAGAGAAGAGAGAGAGGGGAGAGAGATCTGTCAGTCCACAAACTCTGCAAAAGGGATTACATTTCGGACTAACAAGGTCCTCTATTTTTGAAATGGAGGATCGAATCTTCAGCTGGGAAACGTTCACCATTCCTTAGATAACATCTGACCCCCTCTCAATTAAAACAGCAATGAATTCATAAAGGGGTTATATCAACTAGCCCAACAATGAAAGACAAACTTACCAAAGTGGCATATAGGGGATTTGAACTCTCAATCACGTACATGGGAAGAAAAGCATACGAAAAGTTGAATTATTGTCCAACAGAGGGCATCCTAGAGAAAGACAATGAAATGATACGTCACAATACGTTCATGGCAAACGTTTGCTCATTTTTATTACTCACTTTTAAAGAAACTTGCTAATGGCTTGAAATATCGTTTATTTTCTATATCGGCAAACTAGTTTTCGACATATTGTCTTTGCCCTTTCAGCGAGAGTCTCCCCCCAATCAAACTCCTTTCTCCCAATTTCACTATTGTTGGTAGCCTACGTGAACAAACTGTAGGGTCAACAAAGTTCTAGTAGAATAAAAAAAAACCAAAAAATTATTTGCTAAATAAAATTGGGTAAAAGAAAATAAGAAGAAGACATAAACCATATAGACAAGTATGTAAAATAAACTCTAAACACATGCAAATAATAAAACCTTTTTTACTATCAAAATACTGTACGTTGTCATAATTCAGGTCAATCATTAACATCACTTGACTAATCTGCACTAAGATTTTGCAATTTTTACCTTTGAATAATGGTTACACGTCAAATTCCCACTAAAATTAAGGACACTATCGAAACCTTAATAACAACACTACACTAGAACATAAGAATGGGTACTTAACACACCTGAATTTCTATCACCACAACATATTTCCTCAAGTCCTGATGAAAGATAACAGAAATAACGCAGGTGCGAAATTTGACCCTAGTAAGCTCACGTGCAAATCAACACTCAGTAATCGAAAGAAAAAGCTTCTCTCTCCGCTGCCCACGGCCCATTCATGCTCCACGCTGTAAGCAGTGGCGGATCCTGGATTTTCGCCAGGGGGGTGGGGTTGAGCTAAAGCTCGCATATATTATGCGAATACGTTTATATGTGCATATGGGGGGTTGCAACCCCAAAAACCCAATCCTGGATCCGCGCGTGGTAAGCACGTAACACACGTTCAATTCTGGCCAAAAATGGTGCTTTATTCAGGCTATGAAACATCATCATCATCATCATCGCCATCATACCCTTAACCCGCCTGTGGCAGGGTCGGGTCTGCGGGTTCTAGCCCTCCACCCCTGTCTGTCTCCCACCAGGTCCCCGTCCACCCCACACACTGCCATGTCCTTACGGACATTCTGTTCCCATGTCTGCTCCGGTCTCCCCTTGCCCCGGGTGCTACCGACCATCTGCATTCCTGGCAAGGACCTAACTAGCTCCTCCTTCCCTCTTCTCATAAAGGGTCCATACCACCTCAGCCTATTCTCCCTCATTTTTTTCTGCGATGTCCACCATCCCCAGGCTACCTCTAATAATTCAGCCTATGAAACGTAATAATTAATTCAAATGTTCCTTCAATCGAGTGGGAACTAATGCCCTGTCTGGCTATTTAGTGGGCACATCAGGCTCTAGCTAGCTGCATGAAGTTCTCGTCTGATCACTGAAGTTAAGCAACTCAACCCTGGAACCTGGTACCGCTAATACCTAATAGTCGTCGCATTAGTGTAGTGCCTGCGGAGTCTCTGCACTAGAACGATGCAGTGGACGGGGCTCTAACGACCTTGTGGTTGAAGGGCACTAAAACGAACAAAAGAACCTGACAAAGACCATTGTGGCGAACAGCAAAATTCTCAATTATGGGACACTGAACACCCTGGTGCAAAATATTAACTTTAAAGGAGATGAGCGACTGATTGGTGCAACACAAGCCTGTGATAAAATCAGCCGACTCACTACAGCTAAAAAAGGCAACCGCATAATTACAACGTGCTTTCAATCGGTGTATTTATATCTTTCTTCTCTATTTATCTACTTTATGTCATTGGCCGTTTACACACGGAGCTACTCAAAAGAAACTTACCACTGACGCTAATCACTATTGAGTCTACAATGAGTCAGTGTCTCTGTAATCGAATGGGACACCACAGACGGCGCTGCTAGTTACTAACCAGGCAATAACGCGTTAGTAATCAGGTAATCGGTTCTGGGCGACTGAGCAGCCGAATCACTTTGAGTCATTCAGTTTCTCTTCTGGCAGCTGCAAATTTCCTACTATTCTTGTGGATTTCTCTTTTCTCTCTATTAAAATAATTTATTAAATTATTAAAAAAAAGGAACTCCTAACCCTTTTCCCGCCTATGGCAGGATCGGGTACCCATTTGTCCCTCTGAATGGACACAGGGTGATATATTGGTCATAGTTTTTCTGCAGCCGGTTGCCGGCCAAAGCTGCACCCCTACGCTTATTTACCGTCGATCCAGTATTCGTTAGGGAATGCTACCGACGCCAGGGGGCGAGCTCCTACGCCTGCAAATTTTGCCTCATCTACCCGTTGCGTAGTGGAGAGGGTTCTTTAACGTGCAAGTGCCATCGTACACCCACGCGGGACGTCGGTTTTACTTCTCATCCGAAAGAAGGCACACTCGGGGCTTCTCTCTCGCCCGAAAGAAGCCGACCCACCACGGCCCAGTATCGAACCTAGAACTACTGGCGTAGTTGCTGAGCGTGCTAACCACTACGCCACCGCGGCGGGTCTATTAAATTATTAAAAAGTGAACATAGAATTAGTGGGAGAAATACAAAATCATCAATCCTATTCAGGGGCGGAGCAATGCAGTAATTGCTCCACCTCAGTGCCTCACTGGAGCGCATATTTCAACTGATGCCACGATTCAATTTTGCAATTGATGGGGCATTTTTGCATTTGCTATTCCCATTTCTATTCTGTCAGTCCAATTACCAGTTTGCTTAACCAATGAAGATAGGGCATTGTCAAAGGGACAATACACGACCTATTGTAATTTACTAGCTAGATTTATACTAAGCGATTCGGAATTTATTTTTGGCCGTATTTTTGGATTACCTCGAATTTTATCTTATGGTAATTTTTTAAGTGCTGGGTAGCTATCCAGTTACTCATTATTTTAATTTATTTTGGAAATAGTTCGGCAGCTCTATATATTTTTAGCTCCATCCCTCCCTCAACCTGCTATGAGCGTTTCCCTTTTTCCATACACTTCCCCACCCAAACACTTGTTGGGGTTGTAGTCCCATCTCACCGCCCCGCCCCATCACCTACCTAAGGGTTCGCCTGTTTAGGGGATCTAAAACACACTAACAGAATAGGAGATTTAAAAATATTTGGGGCGCACTTTTTTGAGGTGCTCCCCCTGATACGCCTCTGGATCCGCCCCTGATCCTATTTTATATAACTTCAGTCTTCATTACTAGAATCACCACTCGAATCACACTATGCGATAGGCAACAATGATTGTGTTGAGATTACTGCTTCCAAGATCAGTCGGATCACTGAAGTTAAGCAACGCAATCCCAGTTAGTTCTGACATGGGTGGCCACTTGGGAAAACTGGGTACCGCTAGTATAGGGTTGCCATACGTCCCGGTATACCGGGACATGTCCCGGTTTTGAGGTCTGTGTCCCGGTCGATTTAAAATTTTCGCATGTTAAAAAATTATTTTCTGATAATATCATTGCATTCAGTACTGCGCATATACAGTACATGCCTAGAGATTTGGTACAGATTCGTCCATGAAAGCACATCACATTTTGCAAGTGAAACTGACTGTTCGGAAAAGATCCACCATTGATCCCTGGGGCGGATCCAGACGAGGGGCAATGCAGCAATTGCTCCCTCCTCACTGCCTGAAAGGGGCGCAACTGATGAAGCATTTTTGCATTGCTATCCCCATTTCTATACTGCCAGTCCAACAGTTGCAGTCCAATCTGCAGTTGGCTAAACCACTGAAGATAGGTCATTGTCAAAGCGCCAGGAGAGGACCTTTTTGTAATTGCTAGCTAGATGTATACACGGCGATTATGAATATTTAAAAATATTTGGGGCGCACATTTTTTGAAGTTCTACCCCCACCCAGATCCACCACTGATTGATCCTAACGTTTTTTTTTGTTTTTTGGGTCCTCTGAAATATTTTATATTTCAATGCGTTAGTAAAAGGATTATGGAATGTTTATAATATGAATTCTTGCCATTTTGTTGAAAAAATATTTTTAAGGGGGGATGTCCTGGTCGGTGGTCCGACAATTATGGCAACCCTACGCTAGTATCCAAAAATCGTCGCATTAGTGTAGTGTCGGTGCAGTCCCTGCATCAGAACTATACAGTGGACGGGGCTCTAATGATCTTGTAGTTGTTGAAGGGCCCTAAAACACAAACAAACAACAAGTGGAACCATATAACTAACGAGTTAGTAAGTGGTAAGTAAAATCACAAACCCGTCCCGTTCTTTTTATAGCTCTGTGTGTGTATACGGCCATAGTGCAAGAGGTTAACTTCAGATGCGTGGGATGGACAATGGACAGTAATAATTGCAAAGTGTTGTAACAGAGATTCATCACATTTAAGAAGCTGTTTGAATTGCAATTGAGGACAGAAAACGGAGTTGGCAAGAACAGCAACAACATCCGGATTCCAACGAGACAACGCAGCATATAGTACATCACTGTCCCACTTCAATAGCAACAATTACATTACAAAGCCAGATTACCTGATGTGCCACAAGCCCAGACTCTAATGGACCTTGACCATCTCACCACTTGTCAACGACTGACCTGTTGTAGGTGTCTAA
Organism: Trigoniulus corallinus; assembly: GCA_013389805.1. Taxonomy (NCBI): domain Eukaryota; kingdom Metazoa; phylum Arthropoda; class Diplopoda; order Spirobolida; family Trigoniulidae; genus Trigoniulus; species Trigoniulus corallinus. Next base: position 6,722,529 of record JAAFCE010001036.1, read on the forward strand.
ACAGTACGTCCAGAATATGAAACGCCTTACTACCCTTCATAATGTTGTGCTATTGAAAAGAGCGGTGGAAATATGGTACGTTAAGACCTGCATCAAGTGTCGATTATCTACAAGAGAGAAAGTGGTAGCGAATCATAAATAAAACTATTACAATAAATGAATAACAGTTTACGCTTTCCCGATTAATTAAACATCGAGATGCTTATTTATGCGTTGAGGTAGCTAATAAATTACCAGAGGTAACGAAGATGAATTTTAGTAGGACATCAAACAGGACTTTAAAAAGTATGCATCACATTAAATTTCCTTCTCATCAGTAATGCAACATTTATACTACGAAACGAAACATAAACAGTAGGCTACATCACGTACAGTATTCCTTTAAAAGTGTGACGTACAAAAAAAATTTTCCCATCGTAATTTCCTTGACCTAATAATTAAGATGTACACTACGAAGGAATATAAAAAAGGAATGTGTCGCTTTTATTTTAACTCTATTATTTACGCTATGAATAATCGTTTATTGAGTTTTACCTACTACCTTATTTCAACACATATGACAAGTTAGTAATAACAAAACTGAAATGATTATTAAAAATTGATTATACTTACATCACAGATATCCAATTACGTCACTAATGGTATACCTGCTTTACGCAGTTAAGCCATCTCATCCCTTACGTATAAGATATTCGTGACTATCCAATCACCAGCAAAGTTTATTAGCTATCTATCAGCTTCATCATGTCAATTTCATTATAATCAACTAATTTTTGAGTAAAGAAACATCTACTAATCTAATAAAACGTCTTAGCATTACGTCTAGATAGAGAACAGAAGTTGGGCCAAAATGGCGGAAAAAGAACGTGCAAAGAACATTCCAAAAAAGAAAATACCCAGAATGCATTTCCTAGGACGTTCGGCGTTCGAAAAGGTTAAAACAACATCACAAATTATCTACGAAAACCGTAACACCCGTATACAGGATCTGCGCGGCAACTGTAAGAGGAAATTCGTTCAACTTTATTTCAAAGCATCAGAAAAAATTTAGAGTGTCATTTCTAAAAATATTACCAAATCCTAAATAAAAACTTGGTTGAAAAATAGTTAGGCGAACGAAATGTAAGAATAGTGACCTCACGAAGTGACCTATGAGAAGAGAGACAGGGAGAGATTAAAAATTTACTAAGAATGTAAAACAAACTATTTTAATAGTTCAACTTTTCTCCATCTCCTTACCAGATGGGAAAAAACCCACCTTAATTTGACGTGACAGAAAAAAAGAAATGACAGAACATTTTTTAAAACAAACAATTATTTAACTAAAAGAAGGACTAGAAAAAGAATCCAACAACCAAAATGGCACGACCTTTTACCTCTTCAGTACACAACTGCTAACGACAAGTACTAACAGAGAGCCATAAAAGTCAGCATGTCACTAATGAGAATTAGAAATCCATACGAGCACCATTGCAGATCACAAAGTAACTGTAGTTTACAATTATTACGTAGGAAACTGATGAAATTAAAATATGGGCAAGGAAAGAAAACTTTCTATTAATTCAGTAAGAGGACTACAATAACCTTGGCTGAAGTATATCTTTAACAATTCCAGTATCGTCTTTCCTTCCAGTCTCTTGTTGCTCATCGTTTCTAAACCAGGACACGGTGAGCACTGGGTACTTGCATGATCTGACAAACAAATTACCTTCTGAAC
>JAAFCE010001036.1:6743955-6761519 GCA_013389805.1 Trigoniulus corallinus
CAGTATAAAGTCGGCAGCCGGCTGAATAAAAATACTGTCCAAGAGATCGTTCACGTGTCCTGGTGGGTTAAATCTGGGTGCTTCACCCTCATAAGAGAAACTGCACGCTCCATATTGTTGGATTCGAACCTGCACCACAAAGACACAAAGATAGAAGTCATGACAAAGGTCTGGTTAAATATTAAGATATGATTAATGAATGACGTAAAATTTAATAGGAAAAGAATTCGTCATAACCACAAACAAGTTTGTAACCAATTTTACATTAAAATGCCCTTTTCTCAAGGATAAAACTCACCATTTTGATTTAAAAGTATATGTCACTCAATTAGAAATTTGATACGGGATGTGAAAGATTGCAGAAAGTAAAACTCATCTTAAGAAATAAACAACCCACAAGAATATTATCTTTTAAAAATAATAAACGTTTACACATTTTTTTTAGTAATATCCGTTAAAAACACGAATTATTTAATGATCACGCTAATTAAAGAGCGCATGTCTTTGCTAAAATCCAAACTATTTTTCAGGGGAAGAAGAAGAGAGAAATAACTTTCAACTAAATATCTCTTGACTCCTTTTCAGTTTTTATTTCTGTTTAAACTTTATATGTTTGGTATGCAATAGCATTTATATAAGAAAGAAAAATGCGACGACATGCAAGAAAAAACACCACACACACAGTTGAACAATAAAAACAACCAGTAAACCTCTTACAAGTTGTTTCTTTGAGGTCATCTCACTAAACTATTACGAAGTGCACTTTAAGTCAGTGTCCTACATTTCATTCTAAATATCAACCTCATCTGAAATTACACGCCAATTCATTTTTATTATACGTCTCGAAATCTCTAAAATAAATACTATAACTAACAATAAACGGGCCGGATTCTTTTCCAAGTATCCTTTTCACAAATCATCTTGTGCTTCAAAGTAACAAAGTGACTTTCCCTAATTATTACTCAACTGCAGCTAATGGCGGCAACGAGTAAATATTCAATGAGCATTTATTATTCACGATATGTAAGTTTTTTCCCCAATCAACCGATTACTGACCTTGAACTTTTTTTTCGCAACAGAAAAACAAAATATCCGTAAGATTACACTCAAATTCACACAAAAAAATTCTCTCTTACTAATTATACAATCTAATAAATGACTGCACTTGAATCATCACTCGTCGCCATTTTGCTTACAGTCACGTGTGGCATTCTATCCTGTTTAGAAACGCCACCGCAAACCACGTAGTGAAAAAGCACATGGGACATGAACGGCAATGGAGAGAGGGGGCCTTAAGGTAGGGTTGCCATACGTCCCGGTACACCGGGACATGTCCCGGTCCGACAGTCATTTGTCCCGGTCGATTTAAAATTTTCGCATGTTCAACAACTATTTTCTGATAATATGATTGCATTCAGTACTGCGCTTAAACAGTACATGCCTAGAGATTTGGTACAGATTCGTCCATGAAAGCACATCACATTTTGCCAGTGAAACTGACTGTTCGGGAATGATCCACCATTGATCCCTGGGGCGGATCCAGACGAGGGGCAATGCAGCAATTGCTCCCCCCTCACTGCCTGAAAGGGGCGCAAATGATACTGCCAGTCCAACAGTTGCAGTCCAATCTGTAGTTGGATAAACCACTGAAGATAGGTAATTGTCAAAGGGCCAGGACAGGACCTTTTTCTAATTACTAGCTAGATGTATAGTCAGGGATTATGAATTATTTGGGATATAGTCAGGGATTATGAATTATTTGGGATATAGTCAGGGATTATGAATTATTTGGGATATAGTCAGGGATTATGAATTATTTATGGATTATTTGGGCCGCACATTTTTTGAAGTTCTACCCCCACCCAGTCCTCTAAAATATTTTATATTTCAATGCGTTAGTGAAAGGATTATGGAATTTTTTAATAAAGCTATGAATGTTTATAATATGAATTCTTGCCATTTTGTTGAAAAATATTTTTAAGGGGGGATGTCCCGGTCGGTGGTCCGACAATTATGGCAACCCTACCTTAAGGTGAACATGAAGAAAACTGAGTACTTAGCTTTCAATTTCAGTGGCCAGGGACAAGGGGGTGAGATCCGCTGTGGGGGTGAGAAGATTCCAGGTGTGCAGCAGTTCCGGTATTTAGGATCAGTTTTCCAGAGCAATGGGGAGATAGATTCGGATGTGACACATAGGATTAAGGCAGGATGGCGGAAATGGAGACAGGCAAGTGGGGTCTTGTGCGACCGACGGGTCCCAATTAAGCTGAAGGGCAAAGTGTATAGAACCGCTATGTTGTATGGATCAGAGTGTAGGGCAGCTAGGAAGAACCATGAAAGGCAAATAAATGCAAGTGGCGGAGATGCGAATGCTACACTACATGTGTGGGGTGTCAAGAGCCGACAGAATTCGAAACACTTACGTTACAGGTAGCTTGGGAGTGGGGGACGTTGCAGAAAAGATGAGGGAGAATCGGTTGAGGTGGTATGGCATGTTATGAGGAGCTTATTAGGGCCATTACGGGACTGAGGGTGATTGGGGGCAACAGAGGTACAGGAAGACCAAAACGTGGGCGCAGGTGGTGTAGAGGGACATGGAGGCGTGTGGGGTGGATGGGGAACTGGTGAAGGATAGGCGGGAGTGGAGGATCAGAACCCGCAGACCCGACCCTGCCTCAGGCGGGGGAAGGATGAGATGATGATGATGACATGACTGATCAGCACACGACGCGTCCTGCTGTCAAATTCCCACATATACAGTGGTACTTCGGGTTACGAACTTAAGGTGAACAACGCACCAGCGGTTTGTCGCGGCGGTCGGTGGATGAGCGGCTTTCAATTTCCATTTCCACGAATGAATGACAACGCACTGCCTGCCGCTTAACACCGCGGTTGTATGGCCATCGCAATAGGACCCGGTAAACTCGACAACCATGCAGTTTTATGGTAGCTCACGTTTTAATTCCAAAAACCGCGTAAGTAAACTACAAAACCACGTCCCACCAACTGACTCGGTTCATAACCCAAAACATTGAAATAGGGACAATCTGTTCCAAGATAAAACGAAATCTTTTGCTGCTGTGTAGCAAGGCTAATGAAAGTGAGACTGTGTGTGCGTTCCAAAGTGGGTTAGGGCTAAGCATGGCTAGTACCACATGGTCTTCATTTCTGCTGCTCTTCCTCTCCTTTGTTCACAACACAAGGCACTGTTTGTAACCCAAGACAAAAAACTTTCAAATTTGTTGTTCATAACCCAAATTGCTAGTGACGTGAGGCGTTCATAACCCACAGTACCACTGTATGGTAAAATCTCACATAGAGCCCGCATCTCAGATATAAGGGAGATTTAGTACTAGGTAAAACATACGCATGCATCAGTGTCAGAACACCACGTGATCAATGTACGATAAATGCTTAAAAATGAGTTTTTGCACACCAATGTCGCACCCACTTGTGATTGAGCTGTGAGCGCCACCTAGTGATTTGAGAAAGGAAGCGTGAAAAGCATTGTTTCAAATGCTACGTTGAATCGTATGGCCCTCCGTAGGTCAGTCAAATCGTATGTGCTCCGTATCTCAAGCTGGTGTTTGTGCCTGCGTGTTTCCATTTTCGTCTGCTAACCGAGACGTACGTTTAAAAAACCAATTGCTAAATCTCCCTATTGTCTGCATTAGCAACGGTATGTTTCATATATAAGTGTTCTGGCTGTTTCTATCAGACGTACCGTAAAATCTCACGTAATGCCCACAGATTATATGCGAAACATAGGGTCATTTAGTGTGGGCTATATGTGAGGGCGGACTATATATGAGTGTGGACTATAAATGAAACCAAGGGTTCTCAATGAAAACTGCTCCTCATTTTCTGAACATTTTATTACACTTAACAACACGACTTTACACAATACGTTCTTATTTATATGATAATGTAATATAAAATCTTTCACATTTCAATTTCATCGTCAGAGCAATTGACATTTCATGTTCAAATTCATTGGATCCCATTGCCCCTACAAGTTGCACCACTGGCTACAGTAGGAATTTTAAAGTGCGGACTATACATGGGTGTGGACAATATTTGAAACATACCCATCGCTATTGCAGACTACAGACGGGTGCAGACTATATTTGAGATGCGGACTTTACGTGAGTTTTTACGGTATGCTATACAATGCAGACGAATTGTCAACTGCACAAATTCAGACACTGCATGCGTCTGCACAGTTCATGATTCGTCAGCATTGAATAGTGAATGTCGGATAAAAATGCAGCCTGAAAACTCTCTCTAGTCAGCACATTAAAATTCCTACTGTAGCCAGTGGTGTAACTTGTAGGGGCAATGGGGTCAAATGAATTTGAACATGAAATGCCAGACTGCTCTGATGATGAAATTGAAATGTGAAAGATTTAGATATTGCAATATCATGTAAATAAGAACGTACTGTTTAAAGTCGTGTTGTTCAGTGTAATAAAATGTTCAGAATATGAGGAGCAGTTGTTATTGAGAACCCATGGTTTCATTTATAGTCCACTCTCATATATAGTCCGTCCTTGCATATAGCCCATGGACTCTAGGTGAGATTTTGTGGTAATAGGAAGCCAATCATGAGATGAACAAAAGCACGTGCATTTTCAAATGCCCCAATCAGAACGTTAATCAAAATACATTTAAAGCATGGCCAATTGGCGTTGGACACACCAGTTCTCGTGATATCACTGAAGTTAAGCAATACAAACCCTCATTAGTACCAACATGGATGGTTGATAGAGAACGCTGGGTGCTACAAATTTCCCCCTCCTACATCCCCTACACCTACTCTCACCTCTCCCTTGAGCAGCTTCCTAAGGGTTTGGCCTGTTATGGCTGCTTGGCCTACTCCCCAACCCGTTAGCATAACATAGACAAATCATCCAATCAGCACGTGCGTTGTTAAACTCGAAGAGTCCATCAAATTAAGGGCCCTTAAAACACGTTCCTAAATACATGTCAAAATTCTACAGGGTGATCATTAAGTCCTACCCTGATAAGAAAAATTAATTTTAAAAAACCATGTCTGATAGATGGATACGGTTTTTTTTTATTATGATCACCGGTTCAAAGAATGTTTTCATCTAGGTACGGTAAGTGCCAAACTGATGTTGGTGGCAGTAACATTGATTTTTCAAAATGTCATCGATTCTGTGGTTTCATGAGAGTAAATCACCAATTAGCATGCAGAGGACATTTAGAAATGTGTATGGATGTGACGTTCTCAGACATAACCCCCTTAAACTTTTTCCTGTGGGGATATGTAAAGGATAAAGTGTTTGTTACACGTGTCGCTCACATTAATATGTTAAAGGAAAGCATAATTTATGCAATATCGCGAGTAATAGAAGACATTCTGGAGAATAATTTGCTACAAATCGAATCATGATCATCATACCCTTATCCCGCCTATAACAGGGTCGCGTCTGGGGGTTCTAGCACTCCACTCCTGTCTATCTCCCACCAGATCCCCGTCCACCCCACGCACTGCCATATCCTTATGGACAATCTGTTCCCACGTCTGCTTTGGTCTCCCCATGCCCCGGGTGCTACAGACCATCTGCAATCCTGGTATGGCCCTAACGAGCTCCTCGTCTCCTCTTCTCATTACGTGTCCATACCACCTCAGCCTATTCTAATTCATTATTTTGACGATGTCCATCACCCCCAAGGCTGTCTCTAATATAACTTACTCATTCCTAATTCTATCAGCTCTTGACACGCCACTCATGTACCGCAGCATGCACATCTCGGCTACTCGCTAGAAATCCAACGGCATCTAGATACTGTATTCATAAAACTATGAACTGCAAAAAAATTTTGGACTTAATGATCAACCAGTATTTTCGGTTCCTCCTGCGTCAGGGATTCTAATTTCGATATTGAACCAAGTGAGAGGCCCCGAGTGCGTGCGCCTTCCTTTGGATGATAAGTAAAACCGAGGTCCCCTGTTGTGCGCAATGGCATTTACACGTAAAAGAATCCTCTCTACTATGCAATGGGTAGATAAGGAAAACTTTTCAGGTGTAGGAGCTCGCCCCTTGGCGTCGGTGGAATTCCCCAACGAGCAGTAGAAAGACGATAAATAAGCATAGTAGTTGCAGCTGTGGTTGGCAACCGGCTGCGGAAAAACACTGTCTAATAGATCTCCCTTGTGTCCATTCAGCGTGGTAAGAGGGCTACACGACCTTACTATAGGCTAGACAAGGGTTAGGAGTTGCTTTGATTTTGTTTCGACTCAGCTGACCTGCCGTAGCCAGCAGAGTTTAAAGGGTTGTGGCGGGGGAGGGGGAGAAGCTACGTCTGTCCCAATGACCGACTAACAGATTCAGTGAGGTATCGAATGCATAGTAATAATTCAAACGCTGCGCCGCTATTGATAATGGAGGCCTCATCCTGTTATTTTTTATGGCGATGAAGAAAGCGACACGGATATGAAAAGGAGCGTTGCAATCTAATATTTACATGCACGCAGTCATATTGTCAACAGCCTACTTCATACGCTTCAAATAAATTTCTATCCTTCAGCACTGCCACACAGAAATTCATGGGGCGTTTTATAAATAGGACGCACGGTAGAGATACATAACAATCCAGATCTTGGAACAAAGGCAGAAATCTTACTCTTATCCCTCCTGTGGCAGAGTTGGGTCTGCAAGTTGTGCCCGCCTATCACTCACCAGGTTCCCGGGAGCGGCGAGTTGCGTTGGACACACCTGTTCTCGTCTGATCACTGAAGTTAAGCAACGCAAGCCCAGTTAGTACTGACATGGGTGGTCGCTCGGGAAAGCTGGGTACTGCTAATACCCAATAATCATCGCATTAGTGTAGTGTCTGTGCAGTCTATGCATTAGAACTATACAGTGGACGGGTCTCTAATGACCTTGTAGTTGATGGGACCTTAAACTCCAACAAACAAACAACCAGGTTCCCATCCAGTGGCGGTTTTAGGCACGTGCAAACTGTGCAAATGCACGGGGCCTTGCGCTTCAGGGGCCTCGCTTTTGCAAGTTGCAAATTTTTGGAAAGGGCATCGAACTTTCAATTTGCACAGGGCCTCGCGTATGCTAGAACCGCTACTGTTCCCATCCACCCCACAGGCTATTATATAGGGGAGCGGCGAGTTGCGTTGGACACACCAGTTCTCGTCTGATCACTGAAGTTAAGCAACGCAAGCCCAGTTAGTACTGACATGGGTGGTCGCTCGGGAAAGCCTGGTACTGCTAATACCCAATAATCGTCGCATTAGTGTAGTGTCTGTGCAGTATATGCATTAGAACTATACAGTGGACGGGTCTCTAATGACCTCGTAGTTGACGGGACCTTAAACTCCAACAAACAAGCTATCATATACCTTCGTGCAACCGGCTTCCACGTCTGCTTTGATCTCCCCTGACCCGGGTGCTTCCAACCACCTGCATTCCTGTCAATGGCAGATCCTGCAGAGATCTTTAGCGTCCCTCTATTATCCCACACTACTAAATGACTCTCTTTATAACGAACAGCTATCGGATGTCATAGGTCAGAAACCAAAAATATCCTTTTGTGCCACTGGGAAAAAAATTTCGCAAGCAGCTTTATGTAAATACCACTAGGAGTGGTAGAAAGCCTTTAAACGGCCTGGGACGGAAAACAATGTGTAAATAAGACCTCTTGGCAGAGCTGGCGCGAGCTTTTGCGGGAACGGGTTCAAAAATATTTTACGGAGCCTTTTGTAAGTAAAAACATTTTACATTTTGTAATATAAAGGACCGCGCGCGGGGCCTTAGTAAACGCGAGGCCGGATTATGGTGAAAGTGGTTAACCAGGCTCTTACCCCGGCACAAGCCTGGGCCAAGGGAGAGGGGCTTATTCCGTTGGACACACCAGTTCTCGTCTGATCACTGAAGTTAAGCAACGCAACCCCAGTTAGTACTGTCATGGGTGGCCGCTTCAGGAGACTGGGTGCTGCTAATGCCCGAAAATCGTAGCATTAGTATGATGTCTTTGCAGTGTCTGCATTAGAACTACACAGTGGACGGGGCTCTAATGTCCTTGTAGTTAAAAGGCCCTAAAACACCAAAACAAACCAAAACTAGGCTGAAGGTCAAGGCTGGGGGCCTCGTAACGAACGGGGCCGGGTAACTCCACATAACGAACGAACGAATTTTCCACCGTAACCAGGATGACGGAGCGGCGCCGTACGAGTAAAAATTGGGTGTGTGCACCGGGCATTATGCTAACCACCCTAGGCAAATGATAAGAATAACATATAATCAAATGACTCAATTACGTTGACGTCAACGACAGTAGAGTTAGTGGGGAACGTCGACGATGACGATACGAACGATGCAAGGCAGAAATGAGCAACTGCGCATGCTCATGAAAAGCAGACCAGCAAGTAAACCTGCGCAGTTGCTCCTTTCTGCCTCGTATCGTTCGTATCGTCATCATAGACGTTCACCACTCTTCTAATAAATGGGAGATTGAGCGTACAGTTACCGATAACCATTTGTCCCATAAGCAGACGACACTTAAGTTACGCATGCTCCGAACAATTAATTTTATTTGTGGAGCATGCGCACCTTTATAAATTTCGTCTGCTTATGGGACAAATGGTTATCGGTAACTGTACGCTCAATAGAGAGTTAGCGGTGAACGTCGACGATGACGATATGAACGATAGATCAAATGAGGCAAATGCGCAAGCTCAATTGTTGGTCTGCTTTTCGTGAGCATGCACAGTTGCCTCATTTGACCTCGTATCGCTAGTATCGTCATCGTCGACGTTCACCACTAACTCTCTAATCTCCCTAAACTTCTGACATGCAGTGACGTTGTGATGAAGTCATAGGAATCAGATCCTAGGAGGTGCGGACGGTTAACGATAATTTAACCTTTGGAGAACTACAATATAATTTTAACTCTAAATGTCAACTTGTAAATGTGAAAAAGAATAATTCTAATTCAAATTATTACAAGAAGTGATGTTCAAGTTTAGATAAATACTTTTAATATGATAAAATAGCTAGTAGTTCACCACACAATGACATGCGCTAACTCTGTGTTATTAGGTTTGTGGAAAGCGATAAACGTTAAGACTGTACTTCACAGGATCATTTCTAGAGGTACTATCTTTCCTAACGTTTGATTAATTTCATAAGCACAGAACCACGATGATGCGATGTAGCGCTACCTCCTGAGCGTGAAGCCGATAGGAGCATCCGACTTTGTCGGGTTGTGATCATCATTGATGAACGTTCTCCTTGTTTGGAGAGGGAGGCAGCGCCGTCTGAGTGGCCCTTTGTATTTTGTTATGTTAAGTAGGAAGTGGTAGGGCTGTGTTATCAAGTTGCAGAAGCGGTTGTTTTGTACCTAGTTGCGTGGCGCGTGAGACTGACGAGAATAGTGCGTCTACCGCGTGTGTTAAGCCAGGGGTGGCGAAGCAATGGCACGTGGTAGGTACATGTACAGGGTCGTTATCATCTCACCCTTCTGTCGCCTGACGCGGGTCCTAATCCTTCAATCCGCCTATCCCCTCCACCCAACACGCCTCCATGTCCCTGTGCCTACGTCCGTTTTGGTCGTCCTCTACCCCTACTGCCCCCAATTACCTGCTGTCCCACAATTGACCACCATAATATTTTAAGAAACAATGCTTAATATTCATATAAATATTTTTAATATCATAAAATGGGTGGAATTCTACCACATAGTCACATGTACTAACTATGTGTCATTTGGGTTGTAGAAAATAGACGAATTTGTGTCTGTGGTGTTACTGTCCCGGTGGTAAAAGCTTGGATTTGCGGTAGCTTTCACAGCGTTGTTTTTCTTCAGGAAATCAAATGGAATGGGAATAGATCTTGGGTTCTAGGGGTGGGATAGAAGTTGATTTAAACAGGTAGTGAAGGGAGATGAGATGTGTGTTATCTTAATTGACGTAATTGAAGCAGTAATTCATTTCAGTTAGGAGAATTAGCAGAAGGGTACTGTCGGGTACAGTTGTTGGGCAGAGTGGGGGCTCACACTCATGCTCCTCATGTAGGGCTGGATGATCCATTATAACCAGATTGCTTATGTTATTGTGCAATAGGTTTAATGTGCATTAATTTACCTGCCAAAGCTTCTAATTTGGTTGTATAATGCAGTGGTTCTCAATCTTTCTGAAGTCGGGGAACATGACACTGACATTTTACTAGCACGGAACACCTACAATTCATCATTAATTTTAAAGCAGGTTGTTTACCTTCTACACTTGCCATTTACTACATCATCATCGTACCCTGGGATGTTGGGGTGTTTTGTGAATTTGGGGGTGTTGGTCTGCAGGAGTTCCGTTGTAAGTAGGGGGATGTTTCATTTTTGAGGACAATCACACCCTTTTCTAGCCTGTAGCAGGGTCGGGTCTGCGGGTTGTAGCCCTTCCCGCCAGGTCCCTGTCTACTCCTCACTGTCATATCCTTAAGCCCGCCACACACGATCAGTTTGGTGTGTCAGTTCTGTGTTTGCACATCGATGTGTTGAATTTGGTGTGAAGGAATGAATTGCCCACACACGATCAGTTTGGTGTGTCACGTACTTATGTTCCTTTTCGTGAAACGTCATGTGACGTCATTTGATTGTCCGCATCAACCAGTAATTCTACCGTTACCATGGTGCAATTTTTTAATAATGACGTTTATCCATGTTTGGGCATGCGCAGAACAAAAAAGTGAACAATTGATGTCAGCAACCGCACACACGCTCAATTCGGATTGACGTCAATCTGAATTGACACACCGATGTGATAAAATTTCTTCACACCGTCAGTCAAAATTTTGGTGTGAGCAAAATTTTTTTTTGGACACACACGTCAGTTTGGTGTGTGCACACCGAATTGACACACCAAATTGATCGTGTGTGGCGGCCTTTACAACCTCTTTCCACATCTACTTCATTTTCCCCCTGCCCCAGCTGCTACCGACCACCTGCACCCCTGGAGTAGACCTTTATGAAGGCCGCTTCACAATAGCAACGGCAACGGAAAACGTATTTCGTGCAGAGGGGAGGGCCGACGGCTACGTCATGCGGTGGAGATGTGCTGCCATTGGTCAAACGGCTTACGTCTAACGGGAAAGTTGAAATTTGGTCAACTTTCCCGTCCGTTGCCGTTCTCGTTCCTGATGTTATTGTGAAGTGGGCTTAACGCGCTCCTCCTCCCCTCATCTCATGACGTGTCCATACCACTTCAGCAGGGAGCGGCAAATTGTGTTGAGCACACCAGTTCTCGTCTGATCGTTAAGCAACGCAACCCCAGCTAGTACTGACGTGGGTGGCCGCTTGGGAAAACTGGGTACCGCTAGTATCCAAATATCGTCGCATTAGTGTAGCGTCTGCGCAGCCCCTGCATCACAACTACACAGAGGACGGGGCTCTAATGACCTTGTAGTTGAAGGGACCTAAAACACCAACAAACCAAAATCCACCCCAACCTATTCTCCATCATGGTTTGTTTGAGGGCCACAATAGTAAATCGAGCTGGCTGCGCATACGGAATGCCACGATGTTTCTTAAAATATCATCTGTGAATTTCGGCAATTTCGATACATTTTCTTCCACATGAGGTGCTATGATTCCCAAAAAAACTGATTTCAATTTATGACGGTTCTTGCACGTTTCTCAACAATCTCGCAGTTCGCATTGGAATCCAGTGGTGGGCCGTAGTTTGCCCAACCCCTGCCATAAGTTGATAAGATGACACTAAGTCTAATACAGTAGTAATATGACTAGCCCCTCCGGAAAACTGGGTATTGTTAATACCCAATAATCCAACCATTGGTGTATGTCGGTCGGCGGGGCTCTTCTTTAACTGTTTGTAAAATCCACAAACACAAAACCACGATGATGTGATGTAGCGCTACCTCCTGAGCGTGAAGCCGATGGGAACATCCGATTTTGTCGGGTTAAGACCATCATTGATGAACGTTCTCCTTTCTTGGAGAGGGAGGCAGTGCTGTCTGAGTGGCACTTTCGATGTTTTAATTTTACCTATCAGGTGCTTGGGTTGTGACAATCAGTTGACGCAGTTCATTGATACAAACTTTCCACCTGTGCGCCCTGAGGTGGTGGTTGTTGTTTGTTGGTGCGTCAAAGCCCGTCCACTGCGTAGTTCTAATGCATACACTGCACAGACACCATTGTTTGTTTGTGTTTAAGGTCCCATCAACTACAAGGTTATTAGAGACCCGTCCATTGCATAGTTCTAGTGCATAGACTGCAAAGACACTACACCAATGCGACGATTTTGGGTATTAGCAGTACCCAGCTTTCCCGAGCGACCACCCATGTCAGTACTAACTGGGCTTGCGTTGCTTAACTTTAGTGATCAGACGAGAACTGGTGTGTCCAACGCAACTCGCCGCTCACCACAGACACTATACTAATGCGACGATTTTTGGTTATTAGCGGTACCCAGTTTCCACAAGCAGCCACCCATGACAGTACTATGGTAGTGCGTGGGGTGGACGGGGACCTGGTGGACGAGAGTGAAGGGCTAGAACCCTTTGGTTTGTTGGTGTTTTAGGGCCCTTCAACTACAAGGTCATTACAGCCCCGTCCACTGCGTAGTTCTAATGCAGAGACTGCACAGACACTACACTAATGCGACGATTTTTGGGTATTAGCAGTACCCAATTTTCCCAAGCTGCCACGCATGTTAGTACTAACTAGGTTGGGGTGCTTAACTTCAGTGATCAGGCGAGAACTGGTGTGTCCAACGCAATAAGCCGCTCCCACCCCAAGGTGGTAATTGTAATTGAGACCACTGTAAGCAGCCCTGATAGTACAAATTGGCAGTGGAGAGAATGATTCTCATTCACAATTTCTAACCCATCGAAACCCCGAAGGGAACCTGAAGCCTAGCATCTATTCTTCCATATATCGCCTCCCTGCTATAATGGCATCCTCTTGCAGAAAGTTCCTCACACTATCCTCATCGAGAACATTCCATTGCCGAATGACACTTGGAGAAAAAAGACCAGTGTTACGAGTCTGTTCGTGCCCTGATCTCCTTCAATTTGAATGGACGATCAGATCTCCTTCAATTTGAATGGACGATCAGATCTCCTTCTATACTCTGCAAGGCATAAGCTGTTTACTGGAGGACCGTCGCACCATGTTTTCAACCAGTCTGTTAAAAACCTTAATGCTGTCAGAAACCCGCCTCTGACGTATCATCATCATCATCTCACCCTCCTCCCGCCTGAGGCAGGGTCGGGTCTGCGGGTTCTGATCCTCCACTCCCGCCTATTCCCCACCAGGTCCCCATCCACCCCGCACACCTCCATGTCCCTCTGCATCACCCCGCACACCTCCATGTCCCTCTGCACCACCTCTGCCCACGTCCGTTTAGGTCTTCCTCTACCCCTGGTGCCCCCAATCACCTTCAGTCCCATAATGGCCCGAATAAGCTCTTCCTCTCCCCTCCTCATGACATGGCCATACCACCTCAACCGACTCTCCTTCATCTTTTCTGCAATGTCCCCCCACTCCCAAGCTACCTCTACCGTAAGTGTTTCGGATTCGGTCGGCTCTTGACACCCCACTCATGTAGCGAAACGTAGTGACGTAGTGAAACCAAAAATGTCTCATGTACGAGATTCCATTGATACTCTTACAATTCGTTAATCCAACAGATAATCCTTTTATTCAAGCTTATTATCAACACCTCTAAATATCAAGAGAATTAATAATATAAGAGCAGTATAAGTGCCCCCCCTCCCCCGGCGGGTCTCGATGAAAAATAAAGAGCCACGTCATTAGAGTGCAAGTAGCTGAGATGCGAATGTTGCGGTACATACAGTAAGTGGTGTGTGGAGAGCTGATAGAATTAGAAACGAGTATATTAGAGGTAGCCTGGGGGTGGTGGACATGGTCGAAAAAATGATGAAAAATAGGTTGGTGTGGTATAAACACGTAATGGGAAGAGGAGCTCGTTAGGTCCATCCTAGGAATGTAGGTGGTCGGAAGCACTCGGGGCAGGGGGATACCGAAGCAGGTTGTTTGTAAAGATATGGTAGTGTGTGGGGTGGACGGGGGACCTGGTGGGAGATAGACGGGAGTGGAGAGATAGCACCTGCAGACCTGACCCTGCCACAGGCGGTATAACGGGATGGTGATGATTATGTGAGCAGTATAAGTGTGGAAAGCAATTAAAGTTGAATTCATTTTTAAGCCCAAACCCAGCACTCAACAAATACCTGCATTAGCCACCAGCAGTGTTTAGCTACTAGTACATAACCACTGCAAGTTACTACCGTGGGTTTCTAACAAAAAAAAATCCCTTCTCCCAACCGGACATTCGGTTTTAACGGACTACCCCCTCCCCCTATTAGTCCGCAAACGAGAGGGTTGTCTGTATTAATCATTTTAGTCCCAGTTTGAAACGTCGCAGTTACACACAATCCAAGTTGTTCCTCCATATCCCATAGCCCTCCGCTCCTGCCTATCTCCCACCAGACCTCCGCCCACACTACTATATCCTTATGAACAACCTGGTTCCACGTCTGTTTCTTTTGTTGGTGTTTTAGGGCCCTTCAACTACAAGCTCATTAGAGCCCCGTCCACTGCATAGTTCTAGTGCAGACACTACATTAATTCGACGATTATTGGGTATTAGCAGTATCTAGTTTTCCCAAGCGGCCACTCATGTTAGTACTATCCAGGGTTGCGTTGCTTAACATCTTGTGTTTGTTGGTGTTTTAGGGCCCTTCCACTACAAGGTCATTAGAGCCTCGTCCACAGCATAGTTCTTATGCAGAGACTGCACAGACATTACACTAATGCGACGATTTTTGGGTATTAGCAGTACCTAATTTTCCCAAGCGGCCATCCATGTCAGTACTAGCTGGGGTTGCGTTGCTTAACTACAGTGATCAGACGAGAACTGGTGTGTCCAACGCAATAAGCCGCTCCCTTTCCACATCTGCTTTGGTTCCAACTGCCCCAGGGGCTTCCAACCAACCCACCTGTATTCCTGTATCCACCTGTATCCTAGTAATGATCTCGGACGATGATGACCCACCAGGATTACCCTAGGTGGGCCAGTTTCAACCTTGCATCAAGGAACTTCTTAAATCTCCTTTGCTAAATGTAGTGCAGTAGTCGTAACCATAGAAAAGATAGGACGCTTAGCCGAATTTATTTTTTCTTACTGGGAGCTCCAAAAACCGTCTCGGTGGCACAGGAGGTACTGTACTCAGTCATTACTGCGTCAGTAATTCCAGGTTCGATACTGCATCGACGTGGGTTGGCTTCTTGGGAGAAAAACTTCGATGCCACGCGGAAATGAGGCAAATTTCCCAGGTGTAGGAGCCCGTCACCTGACGTCGGTTCAGAACCTCAACGGACAATAGACTAACGATAAATAAAGGATAAGGGTTGGAGCTTTGGTCGACAACCGGCTGCGGAAAAACATCGTCCGTTAGATCACTCGTGTGTCCATTCAATGGATAACATGGGTACTGGACCCTGTCATAGGCGGGAAAAGGGTTGGAGTTGACGGATTACCAAAGAATTTGGCAACCTTTATGTGTAGCGCAGTTGTATTATTAGTTGGGGAGTCGCCCAAGCAGCCATAACGGGCCGGACCTTGTGGAGGCTGCTCACGTTTATTGTTGTTTTAGGGCCCTTCAACTACAAGGTCATTAGAGCCCCGTCCACAGCATAGTTCTTATGCAGAGACTGCACAGACACTACACTCATGCGACGATTTTTGGGTATTAGCAGTACCCAGTCTTCCCAAGCGGCCACCCATGTCAGTACTAGCTGGGGTTTCGTTGCTTAACTACAGTGATCAGACGAGAACTGGTGTGTCCAACGCAATAAGCCGTTCCCTACCCACATCTGGTTTGGCTTCAACTGCCCCAGGTGCTTCCAACCAACCCACCTGTATTCCTGGAATAGATCTAACGAGCTCCTCATCCCCTCTTCTCACACGTCTCCATACCATCTCAATCTACCCTTCCAGATTTTTTCCGCGAAAGCCTGAGGATAACAATTAAGTCTAAATCGTTTTGCAAAAGGAGAGAAGGAGGAGAGTCATCATCATGTAACAGTACAAAAATGAGGATCACTTAACAGTTTTCAACAATTTACCTGTAATTATAATAAAAAAAACGACGAGGTGGGAAATGAGTAGGAATCTGTAGTGTTTAAATTTATGACACGTAGAAACACTATCTTAAAACATGTGCTTTTACAAGTATAAAAATAAGTCAAAACACAAGTAAAAAAAAAAGGTGATAATTAATAAACTAATCAATTTCAGTACGGAAATTATCGTATGGGACTATTAATTTTCACCCCTTTCCCTGATCACACAGTGGATCACAACTCTACTTTCTCATAATGCCCAATTCTCACTTGCCCCCCTTTTTTCATCACAAATGACATCAACATCTCTCGCACTATTCCTAGAGCAGAAAAACCAGTTTATGTCGGGACAGTCTCACCTGTATGTTGGTAATATTGATGGCAGAAGAGAGGGGGAGGGAGGGTACTCCTATTCTTCTTCAAAAGAAGACGGGGAAGGGGAGGGGGGAGCTGTGGGGAAGTTTAAAAATTAGGTCGGTAAAACTAGTGATGTCAAAGAATGGGAGGTGAAATCTACTGTAAAAATAAGAGCATTCGCTCTCATGATAGGCCATAGTAATTTTATCGCACGAACACTATTTAACAGTATATACAATTTCATAATAATAATAATAATAATAATAATTATTATTACTTTAATAAAAAAAAAACATATAATGCACAGTAGACAGAAATATTTTTATAAAATATTATCAGGGTGTTCTAAAATGTTAGTACGTCATCATCAACAAACATATACCTCTTTCTTTTTTGGTAAACTTTCAATCCAACCACTACCAAGTCGGTGGACGACGAATGGTAGATGTGCTAAGCTCTCTATAAACACGTGGTCTACTAACTCCCATCTTCTTTCCTTACGATTTCTAGAAGAGCGGAAAGGGGAAGGGTCAACCCCCTCTTTCCCTACCTATGCACTATATAAGGCAATAGCGCTAGCAAGTGAAACGAGTATTCACTTTTCAACACTGGGGGAATTTTAAAGTCGAAATGTATAAATTGTAAATGTATTACATACCTAATCTGAAAGAAACAATACGGATAAACCAGAACTGATAGGTAAGTCGATAAATTACCTATTTTCTTTCATTTTTCCTCCAGTATATATGAACTAAATTTGACTAATATATCTTCACACATCGATATTCAAACCTAAAAATGAAACAGAAAAACTTTATATTAAATAATATATTATCATATCATTCTCCAAATAACTCAAAAAAGACAGAT
Organism: Trigoniulus corallinus; assembly: GCA_013389805.1. Classification (NCBI taxonomy): domain Eukaryota; kingdom Metazoa; phylum Arthropoda; class Diplopoda; order Spirobolida; family Trigoniulidae; genus Trigoniulus; species Trigoniulus corallinus. Next base: position 6,761,323 of record JAAFCE010001036.1, read on the forward strand.
GCACATCTTAAATCAGGAATCATTTTATTGCTCTCGCCTCCCTGTCTTTAAATTGTCTTCTCGTCTGTTATATTATCGTCAAATTTCGATTGATTCGTTGGTGTTTTAGCGCCCTTCAACTACAATGGTCATTAGAGCCCCGTCCACTGTGTAGTTCTAATGCAGAGGCTGCACAGACACTACTCTGTCACAGGTAT
>JAAFCE010001036.1:6761734-6774965 GCA_013389805.1 Trigoniulus corallinus
TAGAGCCCCGTCCACTGCGTAGTTCTAATGCAGAGGCTGCACAGACAATACTCTGTCACAGGTACTGTTTTTATTGGGTATTTCCAGTACCCAGTGTTCCCAAGCAGTCACCCTAGCTGGGTATGCGTTGCTTTAACTTTAGTTTGTTTCGTTTGTTGTTTTCGGCCCTTCGATTACAATGGTCATTAGAGCCCCGTCCACTGCGTAGTTCTAATGCAGTGTGCACAGACACTACGCTTTCATAACGATTTTTTGGGGGGTATAAGCAAAATCCAGTGTTCCCAAGCGGTCACCCTAGGTGGGGATACGCTTCGCAACCTTCAGTTTGTTTCGTTGGTGTTCTAGGGCCCCTCAGCTGCAAAAGTCATTACCGTCACATCCGCGGCGTACTTCTAGTGCAGTCTGCACACACACTACGCTGTTACGACGATTTTGGGTATTAGCAGCACCCAGTGCTCCCAATTTTTTGTTTCAATGGTGTTTTAGGGTCCTTCAACTACAATGGTCATTACAGTCCCATCCACCGAGTAGATCTAATGCAGACTGTGCACAGACACTACCGCTGTCAGTTTGTTTCGTTGGTTAGAGTCCCATCCATTGCGTAATTCTTGTGGAGAGTCTGCACAGACACTACGCTGTTACGACGATTTCGGGTATTAGCAGCACCCAGGGTTCCCAATTATTTGTTTCATTGATGTTTTAGGGCTCTTCAACTACAAGGTCATTGGAGCCCCGTCCACTGTATAGTTCTAGTGCAGAGACACTACACACAGACACACTACACTAATGCGACGATTATTGGGTATTAGCAGTAACCAGTTTTCCCAAGCGGCCACCCATGTTAGTACTAGCTGGGGTTGCGGTGCTTAACTTCAGTGATCAGACGAGAACTGGTGTGTCCAAAGCAATACAGCCGTTCGTCAAATTTTAAAACTGAAATTCAAAACGGATCATTTTAAACACAATTAATGAGCTTCTATTATTAAAACTCATAAAAGTATCAAACAGTAATTGAAAAATATCATTTCTGAAATCACTTTCAAAAAGTGATGATAAGGTCGCAGATAAATATTGGGGGAGTCACGTTAATTGTTATGTTTCACCAGTTTTAATTATTATTTTTTGGCATGATTAAAACTGATCAGGTCGGGTACCCATTTGTCCCTCTGAATGGACACAGGGCGATATATTGGTCATAGTTTTTCTGCAGCCGGTTGCCGGCCAAAGCTGCACCCCTACGTTTATTTATCGTCGGTCTAGTGTTCGTTGGGGAATGCTACCGACGCCGGGGGCGAGCTCCTACACCTGGAAATTTTGCCTCATCTACCCGTTGCGTAGTAGAGAGGGTTCTTTTACGTGCAAGCGCACACCCACACAGGACCTCGGTTTTACTTCTCACCCGAAAGAAGGCACACTCGCGGCTTCTCTCTCGCCCGAAAGAAGCCGACCCACCACGGTCCAGTATCGAACCTAGAACTACTGGTGTAGTTGTCGAGTGAGCTAACCACGGCGGGTTTACTGTAAGAACAAGGTAGTGGATAACTTAATTAAAATTTATGCAGAAACTGAAAATGCATCACTAAGTACCCCAATAAATAGCAATTACATTTATAGTTCCACAATCATGTGAAATATTTGAATAAAAGGGGGCAACCCCAATTAATGAATAGCACCATAGTGGTAAAATAACAGTGTTGAATCTATAACTAAAGGACAGGTGAGTGAGATGACTTACAAAGAAATTTTTTGATAACAATGGCGAACCATTTTGGTGCATCTCTCTAAATACCTTCCAATGATGACGATGTGCATAACGAGAAAGAGTAGGAAAGAGGTACATGAGAGAGAGGAGGAGGAAAGCTAATTTGTAGGTCACTAGTTACTTGTCAACATTAGACTAAACTATCCTTTAAATCTTTCCAAGAAAGAAAAAAAGAAACCAGCTACATCTTAAAGATTATTACAGGTAGTAAAAAAAAAAGTTTTTCACAACGCGTGGCCTACTCTCAATTCCTGTTTTTAATATCATACTATTCCTAATAAAAGGAGTCAACGGATCATTTTCATATAACGTCGCTAGAAATCAACATTCAGTGATAATAAATCGACATCAAATTCACAAAAGAAGGAAAAAAAAAAGAAAACGTAGACAAAGGGTGAGGCTGGGATACGAACCTTTGCATAACATCCGTGATAATTAATTTCAAACAATCATAATCGATTCGTACAACGATCAACACACCTGAATTCTGAAAAACATCAAAAACAACAAATGACCACGTGATTAAAATCTGCTATTCATTAATGCAATATTACCTCTTTTTAAATTTCAGATCTTGTACATATTACTCCACCATCATGTGGAGATTTATCTGTGTTCTCATCTTGCTTCATAACCAGGTAAGAACATAATAACAATTTTATAGTATTTATGCAATATCCACAGGTACGAAATTGAACAACGATGGTTTTCTCACCCATTTCCAATTCTTCGATTAGGCAATTAAACTTTTATTACAATTTTGGCTGAACGGTGGCGTGGTGGGTAGAAAACTCAGCAACTGCGTCAGTAGTTCTAGGTTCGATACTGCACCGAGATGGGTTGGCTTCTTTCGGGCGAGAGAGAGATAGAGATAGAGAGAGAGATAGGTCTGGAGTGCGCCTTCTTTCGGATGCGAGGTAAAACTGAGGTCCCGTGCAATGTTCCCTCTAAGGATATAAGTCTAATGTGCAAACGTAATTTTAAGTGCTCGGAGTCCTAATTTCGCACTTGAACAATCTGCATTCCTCATGCTTGTGTCATCACCAGACGTGCGCGGGACATTTGACAGTTCTGAGCGCGCGCGCAGCTTAGCGGGAACACGATGTGTGGTGTACGATGGCATCTGCACGTAACAGAACCCTCTCTACTATGCAACGGGTAGATGAGGTCAAATTTCCACATGAAGGAGCTCGCTCCCCCCTGGCGTCGCGACGCGTCGGTAGCATTCCCCAACGAACAGTAGACCGACAATAAATAACCATAGGGGTTGCAGCTTTGGTCGGCAACCGACTGCGGAATAACAATGTCCAATATATCGCCCTTGTGTCCATTCAGAGGGGCTAACCCGCCGCGGTTAGCTCACTCGGCAACTACGCCAGTAGTTCTAGGTTCGATACTGGATCGTGGTGGGTCGGCTTCTTTCGGGCGAGAGAGAAGCCGCGAGTATGCCTTCTTTCGGATGAGAAGTAAAAGCAAGGGCCCGTGTGGGTGTACGATGGCGCTTGCACGTAAAAGAACCCTCTCTACTACGCAACGGGTAGATGAGGCTAAATTTCCAGGTGTAGGAGCTCGCCCCCTGGTGTCGGTAGCATTCCCTGCCGAACACTAGACCGACGATAAATAAGCGTAGGGGTGCAGCTTTGGCCGGCAACCGGCTGCAGAAAAAAAAAACTATGTCCAGTATATCACCCTGTGTCCATTTAGAGGGACAAATGGGTACCCGACCCTGCCATAGGCGGGAAAAGGGTTGGGAGTTGCTGTTGCAGGTTGAAAGTCGATTCGAATCAATACAGACTACAAATTTGTTGTCATATTTACTTTAAATCCGAGACGGTACCTATTAAATCTCCTCTAACGACCCTGTAGTTGAAAGGCGCTTAAACACCAACAAACAACAATTACATCCAGGAGGATTTGTTGGTTCGTTGGTTGTTTAGGGCCCTTCAACTACAAGGTCATTAGAGCCCCGTCCAACTGCGTAGTTCTAACGCAGAGACTGCACAGACTTCTCCTTCGTCCTTTCACCTACCTCCTCATCTCCCGCGGGCAGCCTCCTAAGGGTTCAACCTGTTATGGCTGCCTGGCTTACTCCCCAACCCACGAACTAATCCAGACTAATGCGACGACGATTTTTGGGTATTAGCTGTACCCAGTTTTCCCAAGCGGCCACCCATGTCAGTACTATTTGGCATTGCGTTGCTTAACTCCAGTGATCAGACGACAACCGGGGTACCCAACGCAATACGTCGTACACATCACACAAGGCCGCGGTTTACTTTCCGGGCCAACCTACCTCGATCCAGTATCAAAAGCAGAACCACTAACGCAGTATTCGGGCACGCTATATCTGCTCCATCGAGGAGCAAAAAGCAACTCCTAAAACTTTTCCGCCTATGGTAGAGTTGTGTACCCATCTTGTCCCTCTGAATGACCACAAGGGTAATCTACTGAATGCTGTTTTTCCGCAGCCGGCTGCCGACGAAAGCTGCAACCCGTATGCTTATTTTACGTGGATTGTCTACTGTTCGTTGGGACACTCCACCGAGATGCTACACCCGGAAATTTTGCCTCTTCGACCCGTTGCCTAGTAGAGATGGTTCTTTTAGGTGCAAATGCCATCGTACACCATACGGGACCTCGGTTTTACTTCTCAATCCGAAGGAAAGCGCACTCGGGGGTCTCTGTCGCGTCACAAATATCACCTGTACCTAGAATACGAAAAAAGCAACTCCTAACTCTTCTCCCGCCTATGGCAGGGTCGGGTACCCATTTGTCCATCTGAATGGACACAGGGCGATATATTGCTCATAGTTTTTTTCTGCAGCCGGTTGCCGGCCAAAGCTGCACCCCTACGCTTATTTATCGTCGGTCTAGTGTTCGTTGGGGAATGCTACCGACGCCAGGGGGGCGAGCTCCTACACCTGAAAATTTTGCCTCATCTACCCGTTGCGTAGTAGAGAGGGTTCTTTTACGTGTAAGTGCCATCGTACACCCACACGGGACCTCGGTTTTACTTCTCATCCGAAAGAAGGCACACTCGCGGCTTCTCTCTCGCCCGAAAGAAGCCGACCCACCACGGTCCAGTATCGAACCTAGAACTACTGGCGTAGTTGCCGAGCGTGCTAACCACTACGCCACCGCGGCGGGTCCACCTGTACCTAGAATGCAAACAAAAAAAAATTAAATCTGTAATTTGAAGTAGTTATGCATGGACGTAACATCAAGCACTATAATGAGGACTTAAGTAGCATGATTATTTAGTTTTTATATATTTATTTCACCTGGAAAATAAATATTTGGAGAAAGGTAGAAGGTGGAAGAATAAAATACCATTAATTCCTCCTTGAACTGGGCAATCTCTCATTACACAGAAGCTATGCCAAGAGCAACATTTTAAACCTCCTTCCTCGTTTATCATCTCCTAGTCACTTTTTATGAAAACAACCGCGGCGTTCATTACTTCTGGTGACATCAGGGTTGTGCCATTCTTAATTATCATAAATTAAAATGTGAAAAACCCCCACATTTCAGCCTTTAACTCCATGCAGAAAAAATGCTCAAATATTGAAAGAAATCGTGACATCATATTTTGTATTCAGCAGTAAAAGTGCTTATTCAAATTAAAATCACTGGGTTCAGTAGAGAGTGAGGGTCAATATTTAAAGAAAAAAACCAGTTTTCATCTCATTATCAAACAATACAACAACTAAAAGCAGTCACATTATAATAATGAATAGTAACAAAGCTGAGAATTGCAATTTCTGATCGTTAAAAATCAACGACAAAAATTTCCGTTATTTCAAGATGCTATTAGCGTTCATTCTGAGATGAATGATGGTTAAAATTGGCCTCCCAAAACAAAACCGTGAAACAATAAAGTTTAAAAGGTTGTCAACACAAATCTTCCCTAATTTTATTCCTTTAAACAATGATCTCTTAAAGTTGTAAAAAATATGTACGACAGGTCGACACAGGGTCTCACATATAAATTCACCTGTCACTCAATACAAAATGATGAAGTAGTTAAAAAATAAAAAAAAAACGTGAGAAATTTTCGTCAATAAAACAAATATGAGATTTAAAAAAATTACCATACTTCAAGGCAAACTAGTAGCGTAGCAGGCCTGTTACCGTCCAAGGACCCCAGCATTTCTCCGTAGTTCAATCCTAATATAAAAAAAAGTATATGTCATCATGAATCACAAATGAAGGGGGACATAAGGATGGGTTCATCCTTGACCCTAACGAATATAGAACTCCGAGCAATGTTCAGATTCATGGGACGTTTATTACAGTTCCGGGACAAGAACAGCTTAACACTTCTTACCTCGACAGTAATCGTATTCGTAATCCTTCCACCTACAAATAAAGCAACTTCTACCCCTTTTTAAACCTATGGCAGGGTCGGGTACTCCTCTTGTTCCACTGAGGTAGCTGCGAGTTGCGTTGGACATACCAGTTCTCGTCTGATCACTGAAGTTAAGCAACGCAACCCCAGCTAGTACTGACATGGGTGGTCGCTCGGGAAAATTGGGTACTGCTAAATACCCAAAAAAAACGTCGCAATAGCGTAGTGTCTGTGTAGTCTATGCATTAGAACTATGCAGTGGACGGGTCTCTAATGACCTTGTAGTTGATGGGACCTAAAACGCCAACAAACAATTGTCCTTCTGAATGGACACAAGATTGATCTATTCTTAGTATGTTATACCAAAGGGTTGGGAAATCGGTGAAGTAGCCATAACGGGCCAAACCTTCTGGAGGCTGCTCGTGGGTGAAAGGGATTGGGGAGGGGAAATTAGCAGCACCCAATGTTAAATCAATCACCCATGTCGGTACTACCTTGGACTGTGTTGCTTAACTTCAGTGATCTGACGAGAACTGGTGTGTCCAACTCAACTAGCCGCTACATGTTTCTCCGCAGCCGGTTGCCGACCAAAGCTGAGACCCCCTATGCTTAGTTATCGTTGGCCAACTGTTGGTTAGGGCACTCCACCGAGCTCCTACATCCAACACCTGGAAATTTTGCCTCAACTATCCGTTGCATAGTAGAGAGGGTTCTTTTACGTGAAAATGTCATCGTACACCACACGGAACCTAGGTTTTACTTGTCATCTGAAGGAAGGCGCACTCGGGACCTCTCTCGCCCGACAGAAGCCAACCTACCTAAGTCCAGTGTCGAAACTAGACCCACTGTTGTTGTTGTTTGTTGGCGTTTTAGGGTCCATCAACTACAAGGTCATTAGAGCCCCGTCCACAGTCTGATGCAGAGACTGCACAGACACTACACTAATGCGACGATTTTTGGATACTCGCGGTACCCAGTTTTCCCAAGCGGCCATCCATGTCAGTACTAGCTGGGGTTGCGTTGCTTAACTTCAGTGATCAGAGGAGAACTGGTGTGTCCAACGCAATTCGCCGCTCCTGACACCCACTGATGCAGTTACCAAGCACGCAGCTCACTACGCCACCGCAGGCCGGATTTCACCTACAAATAATAAGGAACAAAATATTACTTTTCTTTCAAGATTATTGGTTTAAGCCATTAGTTACCTAACATAATAATATTGTGGTGTATTCAAAGGATTCCAGAAAAATAATACAGTACAATTTTAACAGTTAACAAATAGGGGGTAACATAAACCAGTTAATGTTTTTTTAAGTGAAATCTAAGAAAAGTTTTTGTGGAAAACCGGACACGAACAAAGATGCTCTGTGAAAATACGTCTAATTGGACACTAGCACGAAATGACCTCAATGACAGAAATTAGCAAATCAATTATGTTTATTCAAATAGAAAGTGAATAAGAGTGGAAAATAAGTGGGAAGGGATTACAAGAAACAACGAAAAACAAGATAAGAGTCAACATATTGACATCTCCTTGACCTACTAGTACAAAAGCCTACGGGTTGGGCTAATGAGAAAGAAAAAAAACGCCTTTCACAGTCGAAATTCTCATCATTTATTCAACCATCCGAGTTGCGAATATCTCACCAACATACTCAATAAGAAAATTAGTTCTATAAATACCCCAGTGAAAATTTCAACTGCGAATACGGAGACTGGGACAGCAACTACGAATGGGCTGAATTGCGTTGGACACACCAGTTCTCGTCAGATCACTGAAGTTAAGCAAAGGTACCGCTAGTATCCAAAAATCGACGCATTAGTGTAGTGTCTGCGTCAGAACTACACAATGGACGGGACTCTAATGACCTTGTAGTTGAAGGGCCCTAAAACACCAACAAACAACAATAAACGTGAGCAGCCTCCACAAGGTCCGGCCCGTTATGGCTGCTTGGGCGACTCCCCAACTAACAATACAACTGCGCTACACATAAAGGTTGCCAAATTCTTTGGTGATCCGTCAACTCCAACCCTTTTCCCGCCTATGACAGGGTCCAGTACCCATGTTATCCATTGAATGGACACACGAGTGATCTAACGGACGGTGTTTTTCCACAGCTGGTTGCCGACCCCCAAGAAGCCAACCCACCTCGATGCAGTATCGAACCTGGAATCACTGACGCAGTAATCGAGTACAGTACCTCCTGCGCCACCGAGACGGTTTTTTCGAGCCCCCAGTATGAAAAAATAAATTCGGCTGAGCGTCCTATCTTTTCTACGGTTACGTCTACTGCACTACATTTAGCAAAGGCGATTTAAGAAGTTCCTTAATGCAGGGCTGAAACTGGCCCACCTACGGTAATCCTGGTGGGTCACCATCGTCCGAGATCATCACTAATACTATCTGTCGCAGTTTCTAGTGCAGTACGCCGACTACAACCCCTTTTCACACCAATGGCAGGGTCGCGCGATCTTGGACGGTAGTTTTACAAAGCAGGCTTCCGACCTAATGCTGCAACCTCAATGCTTGTTTATCGTTGGCCTAATGATCGCTGAGGCATACCACCAACGCCAGGGGTTCGCACACCTAGAAATTTTGTCGACTGACTCGTTGCATAGCACAAAGGATTCTTTTAGGTGCAAATGACATCTCACGCATCACACGGTAGGGCACTAGCTTTACTTCCCATCCAATGGATTTTTGTTTGTTTGTTGGGGTTTAAGGTCCCGTCAACTACAAGGTCATTAGAGACCCGTCCATTGTATAGTTCTAATGCATATACTGCACAGACACTACACTAATGCGACTATTATTGGGTATTAGCAGTACCCAGCTTTCCCGAGCGACCACCCATCCCAGTACTAACTGGGCTTGCGTTGCTTAACTTCAATGATCAGACGAGAACTGGTGTGTCCAACGCAACTCGCCGCTCCCCCCCCCATCCAATGGAAGGCGCACTCGGAGTTTCAACCTCGCATGAAAGAAGCAAACTCATAATAACAGTCTAACAAATAAAACAGCGCTAATTTTGACCAGTTACATTATTTTTGCAAACATATCCCGCATTCGAGTATTGCTTGTTCTCACTTTCTAATTTGTTTGCTTCGTTGGTGTTTAAGGGCCCTTTAGCTACAATGCTCATGAGAACTCCGTCCACTGCGTAGTTCTAATGCAGTCTGCACTGCAACTACGCTGTTATGACGATTTGGGTATTTGCAGTACCCAGTGTTCCCAAGCAGCCACCCATGTCAGTGCTATCTGAATTTGTGTAGCTTAACTTCAGTGATCAGTCGAGTTTGTTGTTCGTTGGTGTTTTAGGATCCTTCACCTACAAGATCATTAGAGCCCCGTCCACTGCGTAGTTCTAATGCAGAGACTGCACAGACACTACACTAATGCGGCGATTTTTAGGTATTAGTGGTATCCAGTTTTCTCAAACGGCCTCCATGTCAGTACTAGCTGGGGTTGCGTTGCTGAACTTCAGTGATCAGACAAGAACTGGTGTGTCAAACGCAATTTGCCGCTCCCTGTGATCAGTGAAGAACTGGTTTGTCCAACCCAATACAGCCACTCTATCACTTTCTAATGACTGTCAGTCATTTTCTGTAGCGTTCCCCTCTCCCCGGACCTAATTTTATGTTCATTCCGAAGCTGTTTATATAGACCTACCATCCTAAATTGCTGAACTATGGTTAGTAGTAGCAAAGGTTTTGTTGGTCAGCAGAACGCAACTTATTATCTAGAAAAATTTGATAACTTGGATGAGTCACTTAGGCGTATAAAAATCCCTTTCTACATGGAAAATGATGGGAAGATTTCAAGATAAGCCTCGTTTCACTCAACTATCCCCTCCTCCCCGTCGGTATCAATAAATAGTCTGCAGAGCTAAGAAGCACCGCTACCTACCACTTGTCTACAAAGCTACCCCCAAACGGGAGGATCATTCAGTAAAACCATACAATATCAGTTTGAAATCATTATAGGAGCACATTTTAACATCAAGTGGTGAACGACTGACCTCTTCACTTCAAAATATATCACGAAGCTGCAAATTTACCGTAATATCTCATAAACGACGGAAGAACGAGTAATAACCAACCAGAAGTTCGAGATAGGTGACTTTTCCTTATGTTTCTTAGACCTCGATCTGTACAACAGAACAACATCTTAAGGGCATTAACACCTGGTCAAAATGGCAAACACAGGAGGTGAGGAAGGCGACTGTAAAAAAAAAAAAAAAGAAAACGAGGTCAAAAAACTACAATCGCCTGTTAGAAAATACGCACACATTTCCTAAATATTTCACCTGAATTTATCTCCGTAATCATGCAAGAGTTCAATTTAAAACTGTAGTGACATCCTCTTGTTTTTCTTGATGTTTATGAGGCTCTGGGGATAAAAGAAAAAGAAATCTTATGTAATAAATTGAAATTATAAAGAAAAGATCACTGAACCCTTCAGAATTTTCTCATTTAAAATTCTTTAAAAAAAAGTGCAAATTTCCATTATCAAAACAGTTGTCTGTTCATATGTATACCAGTCAGTCGCCAGACTCGATCCAGAACACATCTAAATGTAGGACACCAGTTGATCTCAAAATGTCCCGTCCATCTTTTACACCCCCTCCCTCCCTCTCTCGACTCACTCCATCATCTCCAAAAACCGTGTCAATTGTCGTCATCCTGTGTCCCAGTCTTACTTAACATAGACAATAATAATGCCGCTGCAGGCAATCCAACCACAAACATTTAAACTAACATGCAAACTCAATTCCGGTTAATGACCCCCCTTCACCCCCGCTACTCTTTCTTCATTTTCCATACTCACAAGATCTCCTCACATCTAACCATTATTGACCTGCACCATGTCGATCCCACCGCATAACACCGTCCTGTACACATAAAAACACAATTCACACTCATAAAATTTCATGACACTATCTACCTTATCACATCAGCCTCATTTTCGCGACCTCTTCTAATATGTCAAACTGAGTCACCGACTATAAATTACCACGTTCAATTTCATATTGGTTGGTCACTCATCTTCAAACCCTGATTAGTCCCAATTCCCGAACTTAAGGTTCGTACGGGAAGATGTCATGGCACACCGTCATGACTTTATTTTCCCATCTAACAAAAGGCATACTTTAGGTTTCACTAACAACTCAAGTCGTTAAAGAAACCACTAGCTTCATCGAGAATCGAACTAGCATACACTTGAACATCGACGATTCAAAGATCAAAATCCCAGCCACTTAGTTCCCACATACGCTTTTGCTTTCATCGAAAGCAAAAGCGTATTTACAACAGATCCTTTCTAAGCAGCGGGATCCAAGGGGGAGTGTTGCAGCAATTGCTCCGTTGTTTCGTTGGCCTTTTAGAGTCCTTAAAACTACAAGGTCACGAGAGCCCCATCTAGCGCATAGTTCTAATGCAGATACTGCACAGGCACTACACTAATGTGACGATTTTTTGGGTACTAGCGGTACCCAATCTTCCCAAGCGGCCACCCATCTTAGTACAATCTAGGGTTGCGTTGTTTTACTCCAGTGATCAGACGAGAGCTGGTGTATCCAGCACAATTGAGCCGCTCATCAAAGGGGCAGTAGAGGACCTATTGTAATGGCTAGCTAGAATTCTACTAAGGAATTTTGAATATCTAAAAATATTTGGGGCGCATTTTTTTTGAAGTGCTCCCCCTTGATCTGCCGCTGTTTCTAAGGTACATTGTTGAAAGGCTGTGAATAAGACGAATTTTCTCTCTAGTAGCTAATATGCTAGAAAAAAGTAGGGTATTAAGTAGGAAGGGGATGACAAAAGAGAGGGTGTAAAAATAAGTGAGTAGGAAGTAAATAACTACTTAAAGAGTGAAGAGCTGCAGTCATATCTTTCGTCTCATTTGTTAACCTCAATTGCTTGGCACAGGAGAATGGCCTCTGACCTACACCTTTCATGAATAGACTACAAAATCATCTGACTTATAAAGAAGTAGGTAAAAACCTGTCGTCTTAAGTTGCAAAGCAGGTGAGATTTACGCTGTCTGCCAGATATCAACCCAGTTAGGAAGAAAATGGAGTAGAGGTTGTTGGAAGATATTGCTTCAAGGGGACGTGGTTATGGGTCTTTCTGAGAAGTAACCAGTTTTTATTAAATCAGACAACGCCGTTTATGGAGACATAGTGAAAGGGTGTGGGTGGAGGGTAAACGAGGGAGAAGAGATAGAGAGAGTGCACTCAAATGACCCACTTAGACAAAACAACTTACCTATCGCCTCAAAGTATTACAAAGGAATAAAGCCGTTGACTAGTAGTAAATAGCCATAACCGCGCTTTCGACGTTAAAAACCTCAATCAGGGTTGACGGCATCTATCCATCTAGTACAATACTTGCTAGTCAACTTTCATTCAATTCAATCAAGTCAGAAACCCATCATTAAATTGTTATCAACTCGTATGTACCATACCGCATATGAAGGCAAAATCTCTTCTCCACCACTGATTACCTTATTTATTGAACCTAAAGGTGAAAACCTGCTACTAAAACATCTTCCTCTTTTTAAGCGCAATATACATCTGTGTAATACACTGGCTTTTTATTACCGCCATGAGCCCTGGATACTATAAAATAAAAAGTGAATTAATGATATAATACATATTATTAAAAATACAACTTAGATAATAAATAGCTTGCAGTGGTACCTTTAGCTACAACTAGCAGTAGTGAATATACGCAACGGAAGAGCCAGACATTTAACAAGTGTCATCATCCTCGGTTTCACCGGTAACATACTTCGCTACTATCACTTAGTCCTGTCTTACAATGTTCCTAGCAACAATGCACGTCAGATGAAAACATATTCACTATAATCCAATTTCTGCTACCATTAAGAAAGTAGAGCTAATTTTAAATAATTCCCCTTACCGATCACCAATTTCTTTCCATTATTATTAAGGTAGTTAACAGATGATCTCAGAATCCGGCAGGGAAATACTGTAAATACAACACAGGCCTAAATATATCTTGTAGTTTGTTACACAGGGGAGTAGGCCAAGAAGCCAAAACGGGCCGGACCCTCTGGAGACTGCTCGCGGGTAAGGGGGAGGTACGAGTGAGGAAAT
>JAAFCE010001036.1:6811535-6840352 GCA_013389805.1 Trigoniulus corallinus
CAACAACGACAACGAGACCAACAACGACGACAACGAGACCAACAACGACGACGACAACAAGACCAACAACGACGACGACAACAAGACCAACAACGACGACAACAACAAGACCAACAACGACGACGACAACAAGACCAACAACGACGACGACAACAAGACCAACAACGACGACAACAACAAGACCAACAACGACAACTACAAGACCAACAACGACAACTACAAGACCAACAACGACAACAACAAGACCAACAACGACCAGAAGAACAAGAAGACCTACTCCAATAGTTACTACTACCCATTATTTTTGCCCATGTACAGATCTTGCCACTACGCCAAAACCAACTACACCGTGCATTTGTACAACTACGACGACCAGAAGACCCACGATCATTACCTCTACTACTACAAGACCTACAACTAGAACGACAAGACTCACTACCACCACGAGACGACCTACAACGACCAGAACAACTATAACCACAAAACCCACGACAAAAATCACCACTACACATTCATGTCCATGTGCAACAGTAACTACTACCACATCAAAACCAACAACACCTCATCCATGTCCCTGTTGAGAAATTCAATTTTGGTAACAGCATGTAAATAATATATTATTTTGAGAATTTTAAAAAAGGTGTCTATTTTATGTTCATTATATACCTATTATAAAAACTACGTCTTTGAATCTTTCAGCTAACATACAAGTGCTTAGTAGCATTATACTGTGTGACACCAAATATACAGTTGGTCGACTGTGTATAGTGCTCGCTTATGGTGTCCGGCCATTAGAAGTCAATCAGAAATACCCAGTGACGTGACAAACTTTTTTAATTAAGCAAAGGTATTATGCGCCCATCAGAAGAAATTGTTCATAATTGAATATTTTATTGGCTAAAATTCGGTTTACAGGATTTTTTCAAAATTCCCTTTTTCACCAAATTAATGGATTGATTTTTAAAAATTGAATAGGACATGTTGTCTAGCACGGAATAGAAACTGGAAGCCTGTAGGCAGAGCCGGATTTACCAGTAGGCTAAGTAGGCTGAAGCCTAGGGCGTCAACATTTAGCGGGCTTCAAAACTTAAAAAAAAGGACCTCACAAATTGAAATGGCCTAGGGCCTCAATATCTAAATCCGGCACTGCCTAGAGGTCCAACATTCCTGAGTGTGGGCTTAAAACTACTGCAAGTAAACCTAACCCACAGAATTTAAATTATAGACTGGAAATGGAATGACTGCTTGTTCATTATACAAGGCATGACTTTTACCTGGAGTAGTTTTAAGCCCAAAATCAGCAATGCAAGCACCGGCAGACTTCCGGTTTCTTTTCCGCGCTAGACAACACGGTTTTTAAAAAATCCCTTAAACCGAATTTATTTCTACAGTATATTGTTTCTTACCACGCCACTAATGTCGAGGATGACTATTTGCACAGTTCGTGTTATTCTGCCAAAAACCGCCAGTGCAAGTCAAGCGAGCTTGTTCAAAACATTGTGAATCCATGTTCTAAGGCGCCATTTATGAAATAGCGCCGATATAGCCATACGAATGGTTACAGCCTAAAAAATATTAGTCGCCTTTCACTCATAATCTCTGTAACGTGTAATCATAAAAGATTAATAGATTTTTGTTCATAAAACCTACCTACAGTGTCAAGGTAATATAGTGGAAAATTCGAGCATCTACAACAGCCATTTTAGTCAGGAAGCGGAAAGAAAACAAAACGTGGTTGGGGATATTCTTAAAATACGATTTTCTGTATATGATCATTGTTAGAAGAGCATACAATTCTTAACTGGGGTGCAGGTCATAGCCAACAAGCATCATTAACAATATTTTAGTGTTCGCACATTTATAAATTTTTTTTACGAAGAGTTGCAAGAAATTCTTTTCGGAAATCTTTTATTTGGGGTGAACTCTGCCTTGGTGACTTATGCGTGATTTCGCGAGTCCATAATTAGAGGATCGCTCCTGGCCGAGACGACTTCTTCTTATGAGAGGAAAGCCGCAGTTCATCTTTTTCTACATGAAGTGAAATATATGTTCGGATTGGCAAACTTCCCAGGTGAATGGAGGTCCCCCCAGTCTCAATGAGCCAGATTGCTCCTAAGAAAGAAACTAGGCCGACGTTCATTAAGCAAGGGTTTGCAGCGTTAGGTGGGCAACCGACAGCTTAAAAGGGTGTGTGATTAATGTATACAACTTAATAACCTACCCTACCTATCGTACCAAATGCTGCAAATCCCCTACTATAATCCATTAAACAAAATGAAATTTAAATAACCCATTTCCTTTTGTCAACAAGTAGCGTGCAGTTATGTTACAATACGATTGGACTCATCTTGTTACCACTGCCTGCATTAGGTGGGTGCAATTTAGGATTGTAAACATTATGATGAGACACATTTTTCTGCTCCACTAATACTACATGAGAAATAGGACAGTTTTCAACGTGAGGAATTAATATTCGATTAATTTTCGCCTCTGAAACACCAGTTTATATTTAAAAACATTTGAATCAGAGACTAAACAAATATAACGACAAACCCAGCATCAAATGTTTAGAGTCTTACTTGTTAAATTACTCTGAGAGTCTGAAAATAACATGTTGCTGTGTTCAACACACACCAAGGCCCCCACTTTCTACAGGGGGTACCACAGAGCGTCAGCACCTGTAAGGGAGCCCTTCTTCTTTCCAAAATAACCATTATTTTTTAACTAATTCTGCAAATTTCGGACATAGCAGATAGGTAAGAAGTTGGAAAAAAATGGAACTGTTTTTTTTTCATTGTGAAGAAAAATGTAAAAGCAATTCGTTCATAACATTTTTATTGTTTTTTTAGAGAAAAAATAAAAATTGACAGATATAAATAAAAAGATAATCAAGCCCATACACAAATCTAAGTGTATTAGAAAAAGAGGCGGTAATATGGAACAAACGTAATACAAAACAAAAACGTGTATTAATGAACAAAATAGCACTCATCATCATACCCTTAACCCGCTCGTGGCAGGGTCGGGTCTGCGGGTTCTAGCCCTCCACTCCCGTCTATCTCCCACCAGCTCCCCGTTCATCCCACACACTACTGTATTCTCACGGACAACCTTCTCCCACGTCTGCTTCTGTCTCCCACTGCCCCGGAGCTTCCAACCACCTGTATTCCTGAAACGGATCTAAAGAGCTCCTCCCCCCTCTTCTCATTATGTGTCCATGCCACCTAAACCTACTCTCCCTCATTTTTTTTCGCGATGTCCAGACGTGGCTCTTTCTCATTGCCCGACACTCTGATCCAAATATAGCATAACGGGCTATCCGTTATGTTATGTTACACTGATGATTTGGAGAGTACGCCAAGCAGCCATAACAGGCCGAACCCTTAGGAGGCTGCTCGCGGGAGATGAGGAGGTAGGTGTAGAGTAGGGTTGCCATACGTCCCGTTACACCGGGACATGTCCCGGTTTTGAGGTCTGTGTCCCGGCCCGACAGTCATTTGTCCCGGTCGATTTAAAATTTTCGGGGGATGTTAAACAATTATTTTCCGATAATATCATTGAATTCAGGACTGCGCATATACAGTACATGCCTAGAAATTTGGTGCATTTCGCCAGTGAAACTGACTGGACGGGAATCACGGGCGGATCTAAACTTGAGGCAATGCCCCCCCCCCACTGCCTGAAAAATGGGGCGCAACTGATGAGGCAATTTTGCATTGCTATCCCTATTTCTGTACTGCCAGTCCAACAGTGCAGTCTACTGAAGACAGTTCATTGTCAAAGGGGCAGGAGAGGACCTATTGTAATTGCTAGCTAGATGTATACTAAGGGATTATGAATATTTGGGCCGCACTTTTTTGAAGTGCTCTCCCCCCGTTGCACCTCAGGATCCGCCACTGATTGATCCCAAAGTTTTTTGGATCCTCTAAATTATTTTATATTTCAATGAGTTAGTGAAAGGATTATGGAATTATTTTTTAATAAAGCTATGAATGTGTATAATATGAACTCTTGCAACTTTGTTAAAAAATATTTTTAAGAGCGGGATGTCCCGGTCGGTCGTCCGACAATTATGGCAACCGTAGTGTAGAGGATGTAGGAGAGGGGAAATTTGCAGCACCCAACGTTCTGTACCAACAACCCATGTTGATACTAGTATCACGATTTGGGGATTAAGCCAAGCAGCCATAACAGGATGAACCCTTTAGGCAAGGCGCAAAATGAGGCCGCAGGGTGACGCAGCCCTGCGAAATTCTGCTAGCAGGCAATCACTGTTACGTTGAAAGCCATTTTAGTTGACGCAAATTGCAAACCAATATGCTGAAAAACTGCGATTCAATGTGCGGTGATTGTCTGCTAGCAGAATTTCGCAGGGCTGCGTTACGCTGCGTCCTCATTTTGCGCCTTGCCTAAGAGGCTGCTCGCGGGAGATAAAGAGGTAGGTGTAGGGGAAGAAGGAGAGGGGAAATTTGCAGCACCCATCGTTCTTTACTAACCACCCAGGCTGGTACTAACGTGGGTTTGCATTGCTTAACTTCAGTGATCTCACGAGAACTGAGCGGCGAGTTGCGTTGGACACACCAGTTCTCGTCTGATCATTGAAGTTAAGAAACGCAAGCCCAGTTAGTACTGACATGGGTGGTCGCTCGGGAAAGCTGGGTACTGCTAATACCCAATAATCGTCGCATTGGTGTAGTGTCTGTGCAGTCTATGCATTAGAACTATGCAGTGGACGGGTCTCTAATGACCTTGTAGTTGACGGGACCTTAAACAACAACAACAACAACAACTCACGAGAACTGGTGTGTCCAACGCAACTTGGCTGCACTTGTTTTTCTGCAGCCGGCTGCCGACCAAAGCTGCAACCTTCTATGCTTATTTATCGTCAGCTTATTGTTCGTTGGGACACTCCGGGCTCGATGCCAGGGGACGAGTTCCTACACGTAGGAATGTTGCCTCCTCTACCAGTTGCATAGTAGAGAGAGTTCTTGTCCTCAGTTTTACTTGTCATCCGAAGGAAGGCGCACATATACCAACCGCGATCCAGCATCGAAACCACTGACGCAGTAAATCGAGCTCGAGCACGCTACCTATTGCACCACCGATGCAGGTCCATTGAATAGCAACGAAGTGCTAATAAAAAATATGACCAGAAAGGCGACAACGATGTCCTTTCGTTTATTCCAGACTTAAATGCTGCCATATGACAGAAATACGAGCTGTGAGACAAAAAACACAAGCAAAAGTATATTCATCTTTTAAACCTAAAGTTCCGCGATCTAATAATACCTCGACAGTCTTTTTATCATTGATGGTTCCCAAAGATGTCCAACATAACTCATTAAGAAATGCACGAGTTGAAGTTTCGGAACACACAAATAAATATTTATATTGTCGAATCCACATCTGAATATGAAGTCCAATTTGTTTCACTGCTAAAACTAATTCACATTGATGTAATTTAGGTAAATTTAAACTAATCACGTTAAGTTCCACTTTTTGTTGAATACTATTCCAGACTTTCCACCATAAAACGTTCGTGATACAAAATTCAATAATTTCTTCTTTGATATCAGGATGACTCCATAATTCGATAGCAATTTTGATACAAGCTAAATTTTCCAGAGATGATAATTGTGACATATTAGAGATGAAACTGGAGTACTTGAGAGAAGCACTTTTCATCAAATATTTTCAGCATGGACACCAACTACTCATAGTTACTATGTCGTTATCTTTTCACTGACAGAATTTCTGAATTTAGTCGTCAATTGAGCATTTGGCACGACACTATTTATCATAATTCCTGAAAACAAATATACATCTATTATATTTTAAAGTCTCGAGAATGTATTGTGTAGATATATCAAAAACAGTCTCACTTACAACGTCGGAAATATTTCTCCTCTTGCAGCAATTGTGTGACGTGATCATGTCAACTACAAAAATACAATTCACATGTACTATTAATCATATTACACTGCCATAAGTCTGACATTTTTCTTGACAGGGCCGGCTCGTGAGTTTCAGGCGCCCTAGGCAAGTGGGTCCATCGCCGCCGCCCCCATTGAATCTAATACAGTCCTAAATTGTCCAGGCGTCCCTCAAGTGCTTGGCATTTGTCCCAATACCAACATTTAGAAAAGGCTCAACCAATCAGAGAAATTTGGGAACTCCAGGACTATGAACATTTTAAATGACTGATAGACTGCATGGCAAGGAAGTACCTCTGAAATCTGCCTGCCCCACGAGACGCCTCTGTTTCTTGACAACAATAAATTCCATCTCGTATATTCATACTATCAGATATTCATTTAACCCACTTCGGGAGTAGTGACGTCCCAAAGAGAGAAAGAAAAACCACCGACGTCCTGCCAGGGGAGGCGCACTTTTGCACTCAAAAGAGACAAGAGTGGAACCCTGTCTACCAATTAGGTTACTGTCGATATAAAAAAACATCAGTAAATTAATATTTGACAAACCTGGTGACCAAGACAGTTAATCATATGACGAATCTTGTAACAAAATACCTTCAAAATCCGCCACAGAATCAAACAGACACTCCTGCCACAGATTAAAATTAAAGTTCAGTACCAGCAGCTGCAGCACCGATGCAGACAGTCAGTCAGACGAGCTCGGAAACAACTAAATAAAATAAACAAAATAAATGCAGTTTTATATCGGATTTAGAAATGACAAGGTCGTGAACCCTTACTGACAGTGAATGTATATATTCACTTACTCTCTGAATAAAACAGATAACCACTGTATAAATAAATGTGACAAACAAGTCAATCAAGTTCATAAGCCTTCGAGTAGAGTGCAATGTCTTGCAAAACACTACTCCCTTTTTTTGATATGGTCACATTCAGGCAGGATTCAGGTCTCTCCCTCTCCCCTCCTTCCGAAGTTGGCTCTCATTTTGTCTCCTTCTGTGAACTATTATTAATATTAACTTTTGAATTATACGCAATGAAAAGAAAATTAATGTCGACTTTAAATCAGATATGATTACCAACTTAGAAGTTTAATTTCAACCTCACTCTCAGCAACTAGCACTGCTAACATTTAAAAACAGATTCAAAGTCCTGAAAAAGGATTAAATTAAATTAAGCTCGAATTAAATCATTACAAATTTTAACTAGGAAGTAAATATCAACAACTCCTAACCCTTTTCCCGCCTATGGCAGGGTCGGGTACCCATCTTGTCCCTCTGAATGGACACACGGGCGATATATTAGTCATAGTTTTTCTGCAGTCGGTTGCCGGCCAAAGCTGCACCCCTACGCTTATTTATCGTAGGTCTAGTATTCGTTGGGGAATGCTACCGACGCCAGGGGGGCGAGCTCCTACACCTGGAAATTTTGCCTCATCTACCCGTTGCGTAGTAGAGAGGGCTCTTTTACGTGTAAGTGCCATCGTACACCCACACGGGACCTCGGTTTTACTTCTCATCCGAAAGAAGGCACACTCGCAGCCTCTCTCTCTCTCTCGCCCGAAAGAAGCCGACCCACCTCGTTCCAGTATCGAACCTAGAACTACTGACGCAGTTGCCGAGTGTGCCAACTACTACGCCACCACGGCGGGTCCTAGGAAGTAAATATCGTATATACGAAAAGACAGAAAAGAGAACAGACGGATAGAATTGATTTCAATTATGACCTAATAGATGGCAGCACTTCGGCAGAGGGGGATCTAAGTTTTTCGGGTCTTAGGGCTTATTAACTCCAATAATGTTGCAA
Organism: Trigoniulus corallinus; assembly: GCA_013389805.1. NCBI lineage: Eukaryota > Metazoa > Arthropoda > Diplopoda > Spirobolida > Trigoniulidae > Trigoniulus > Trigoniulus corallinus. The sequence goes on from JAAFCE010001036.1 coordinate 6,819,278, forward strand.
TGATTAAAATAAAACAAATAATGCTATAAAGAATCATTATTATTATATTAAAGCAACTTCTAACCCTCTTCCCGCCTATGGCAGGGTCGGGTACCCATTTGTCCCTCTGAATGGACACAGGGTGATATATTGGACATAGTTTTTTCTGCAGTCGGTTGCCGGCCAAAGCTGCAGCCCTACGCTTATTTATCGTCGGTCTAGTATTCGTTGGGGAATGCTACCGACGCCAGGGGGCGAGCTCCTACACCTGGAAATTTTGCCTCATCTACCCGTTGCGTAGTAGAGAGGGTTTTTTTACGTGCAAGCGCCATCGTACACCCAACACGGGACCTCGGTTTTACTTCTCATCCGAAAGAAGGCACACTCGCGGCTTCTCTCAATCATTATTATTATATTATTAATATTAAATATTTTTTACTATACGATAAGTTATTATTGTTAATCAAAATGTAAAAACTTTCTGTGGGCCCTTGACACTTGGGGGCGAAGGGCTTAAACCCTATTAGTCCCTATGTAGATCCGCCCCTGCACTTAGGGCATTTAGGATCTTACCTTAAATAAAGAATAGCAGAAAAAATTCGTTTGTTAGTGTGAATTAAATTTCATCAGTTATTGCATTTACAAAATTAAAATATTAATTTATTATTGCCTTTTTTAATATGAAAAAAATTACAACGAATTTTGTAATAAATCAGTTAATTTCAGGATGTGATAAGAGTCTCAACACAAATTTATCACGAAAAAAAAATTAAAACAACACAAAATTATTAGAAATAAATAACTTAACTAAATAGCAATCGAAATTTCAACATCAGGTCAACGAATAGCCCAAAATATAACGATGTAACAATGAGGAATTCATCATCATACCCAGGTCAGGTCTGCCGGTCTGCAGATCCACTGAACATGCTCTGATTGGGGGCACCCCTAGTCAGTCCTCTGGAACCCCCAAAAATATATTGGCTGGGTTGTCTGTAGGGGAATGCCGGCCTACCCCACCTGTTCCGGAGCGGCGAGTTGCGTTGGACACACCAGTTCTCGTCTGATCACTGAAGTTAAGCAACGCAAGCCCAGTTAGTACTGACATGGGTGGTCGCTCGGGAAAGCTGGGTACTGCTAATATCCAATAGTCGTCGCATTAGTGTAGTGTCTGTGCAGTCTATGCATTAGAACTATGTAGTTAACGGGACCTTAAAGACCAACAAACAACAACAACAACCCACTTGTTCCAACACCGCATTATACAACCATCATCAACATACCCTTGTCCCGCTGGTGGCAGGATCGGGTCTGCGGGTTCTAGCCCTCCATTCCCGTCTGTTTCCCACCAGGTCGCCGTCCACCCCACACACTGCCATGTCCCTCCGGGCAACGTGCTCCCACGTCTGCTTCGGTCTCCCCTTACTTGCCGACCACCTGCATTCCTGGGATGCACCTAACAAATTCCTCCTCCCCTCTTCTCATAACGTGTCCATACCACCTCAGCCTATTCTCCCTCATCTTTTCGGCGATGTCCACCACCCCCAGGCTCCCTCTAATGTTCGCATTTATAATTCTATCTGCCTTTGACACGCCACACGTGTACCGCAGCATTCGCATCACGGCTACTTGCATCCTATTGACGTGGCTCTTCCTCACTGCCCTCAACACTCTAATCCATACAGCATAGCTGGCCTAACCACTGACCTCCCCTTCAACTTGATTGGGATCCTCCTATCGCACAGGACTCCACTTGCCTGTTTCCACTTCAATAACTCTAAGCAACGGGGATATTCCAGACCACATGGGGTCAATAGGGAGTTAATTTTAAAAATATATATTAAAAGCTTTTGAGAAATAAGCATGGAGTATGGGCGACATGTTAGAATAAGACGTAAATTTTAAATGCATTTTTTAGAATAGTCTAGAGCAACGGTCTTCAAGCTGTGTTCCGCAATACATCTCTGGGTAAAAGTGTAGTTTAACCCAAGGAATTATTTCGTCATTCGTAGCAGATGAAATGTGGCGCTTCAGTCAGTATAACTTCATCAAATACTCATTCCAGGGCCAAGAACTTAAAGGTAAAGAACTTCATGACTTTATTTAATGAATATCTTTTTCGTTATTTCAACTGGAAGCTTCCGATTTATTTAATGATTTCGATTCATGAATTTATTTCTCGTTATTTTAACTGGAAGCTTTCGATTTATTCAATGATTTCGATTCATGAATTCATTTCTTGTTATTTTAACTGGAAGCTTTCGATTTATGCAATCGAAAGCTTCCAATTAAAATAACGAGAAAGATATTCATTAAATAAATTTATGAAGTTCTTTACCTTGATTTCAACACGCCTAATATTTCGCGAATCACTTTCATTATGTCCAAACGATTTAAAAACAATAGCATGTGCAGCAAGCCCTGGAACGAGTATTTTGACGACGTTATACCGACCGAAGCGCCACATTTCATCTGCTACGAATGACGAAATAATTCCTTGGGTTAAACTGCACTTTTACCCATCTCTGGGGGTTCCGCGAGTCAAAATGAAAATTCGTTAGCAGCGGAAAGATATACTTTTCTAAAGGTGGGATGGGGTTCCCCCCAAAAACATCTTATAGTTCTAAGGGTTCCGTGAGTCGGCAAAGTTTGAAGACCACAGGTCTAGAGCAGCGATTCTTTTTTTCGCCACGGCACACTTTCAATAATTTAAAAATTAGGCGGCACACTAACAACGATGAATTTAGGGGTACACAAACGCCAAAGAAATATACAAGGTGTAACCTAATCCTATGCAAAAACCCGCCTCGGTGGTGCAGTGGGTAGCACGCTCGGTAACGTCATCAGTATTTCGAGGTTCAATACTGGACCGAGGCAGGTTGGTCCCGAGCACGAGCGGATCCAGGATGTGGTTTTTGGGGTTGCAACCCCCCCCCCCCAATGCACACACAAACTTATTCGCATAATACATGCGAGCTTTAGCTCAACCTCCCCCCTGGCGAAAATCCTGGATCCACCACTGGTCCCGAGTGTGCCTTCTTTCGGATGAGAAGTAAAACTGAGGTCCCTTGTGGTGTACGATGGCATATGTACCTAAAAGAATCCTTTCTACTATGCAACGGGTCTATGCAACGCCAAATTGTAGAAGCTCGCCCTTTGGAGTCCGTGGAATGCCCCAACGAATAGTAGACCGACGATAAATAAGCATAAGGGTTGCAACTTTGGTCGGCAACTGGCTGTGGCAAAGCACCGTCTAACATATCGCCCTTGTGTCTATTCAGAGGGACAAAATGGGAACCCGACCCTGCAGTAGGCAGGAAAAGTTAGGAGTTACATTGTAACTTAACCCTATGCACGCATCAAGCCTTGTTAGCCAGTAGTCAGAACTGAAGTATTTATGCCCATTGGTTCATCTAGTCCCTCATAGGAAGACATATTTAGGTGATGTGTTGATGTGTGCATAGGGCTAGATTGCAAGTAACTTCTAACCCTCTTCCCACCTATGGCAAGGACGGGTACCCATCTTGTCCCTCTGAATGGACACAAGGGCGATATATTGGACAGTGTTTTCCTACAGTCGGTTGCCGACCAAAGCTGCAACCCCTATGCTATTTATCGTTTTCTACTGTTCGTTGAGACATTCTACCAAAGCCGGGGGGGGGGGCGAAAGTACCTTTACAATGATCTCCACTTTCAGTCTTTCGGTTCTCAGCCCATGAACAAGATACATATCAATTCTGTAAATGATCTCATGTAGCCAGGAATATCTCGTTGCTTTTCTAGGCACAGAAAAATCTCTGAAGAATTGCTTTCTGCCTGAACCCAATGGAAAGTGCAAAATAGAACGACCTGGTAAAAGGGAAAGTGTAGTCCAAAGGGTAGTTTTCCAAAATCACCCTCAAAATTGCTGATAGCAATGACCGACAACAGGCCCCACATGTATTTTTAATACTTTCCTTCATTGGAAGTACAAAGAATCGTCTGCTACACACTGTGCAATCAATCGGACCCTTATAGCACAATTTTACCCTTTTTTGTTTCCACCTCTCTGCCTTTCTTACCTCATTCCTATGTTATTTTTCTATTCTTCACTATGGCCAGAAGATCATCATCATCATCTCACCGTTCTCCCGCCTGAGGCAGGGTCGGGTCTGTGGGTTCTAATCCTCCATTCCCGCCTATTTCCCACCAAGTCCCCCTCCACCCCACACACCTCCATGTCCCTTTGCACGACCTGCTCCCACGTCCGCTTCGGTCTTCCTCTACCTCTGATGCCCCCAACCACCTGCAGTCCCATAATGGACCTAATAAGCTCCTCCTCTCCCCTTCGCATCACATGCCCATACCACCTCAACCGGTTCCCTCCCATCTTCTCCACAATATCTCCCTAAACTTTTGTACCACTGGAATCCTGTCTCCCCCACAGTGAAGCTCACCCCCTTGCCCCTAGTCAAGGGCAAAGATTTCGGTATTTGTCCCTGGGTGCTCAATACGCTTGGTAGGCCACTAATTGGAATGTGAATTTTCGTTTTGATAGTGGTCCTCACTGTTATCCAGAGCTCTCCTCTTCACTCCACCATGGCTGCAGCCTTATGCAGGAACTACATAGCGGTGCTATTAGTGGTACCCAGTTTTCCCAAGTTTGTTTGATGGATACATGGGTTGGGGTAATGCCAACTGCCCTAACAGACAAACCTTTTTTGGAAGACGGGTCACAATAACACAAAAAAAAACTAAAAAGATTTTTGTGGGTCAAGTGCAAACACTATTTAATTTTATGAATAAAAAATTATTATTATTATTAATGAATAAATTAGTTTATTAAGGTAGCAAGTAGAGAACATCATCATAATACCCTTATCTGGCCTGTGGCAGGGTCAGGTTTGTGGGTTCTAGCCCTCCATGTTCCCATCCACCACACACATTATGAGACTATAAACTAGATATGATTCATGCTTGGGTCACTTAAAATTGCATGGTGGGTCACAGGTTTGCCACCACTGGAGCAGTAGCAGGGTTAATAGGGAGAGGATTAGGAAGGGAGTTTAGTTGCAGTTTAGAGTTGTTTAGTTGCAGTGTAGACTCGTTTAAACTGCAGTTTAGACTTGGGGGTAAGAACTTTGCAAAAACGCTATATTCTACTTATCTCATTTGGACAAAGTGGTCAAACAAAATAAAATACTGTAAGTACTGTATATAAAGTATCATATGTTGCAGCAACTGGTACTTAAAATAAAAAGATAAGTCTCATACAGTAGGTACATCAATATCTGAATTCGTGGTTGAGAAACCAGCCCAAAACTCTTGTCTTCAAGAAAACTCTTCAGTCTCTCCAGTGGCATTCTGAGGCAGGTGCAGGGTGTGTTGACCACACCAGGTGACACTTTCAGGGGGTGACACTATTGCAAAGTCACAGGTCCATCCTTTTCCTGCAACACTAATTGAATTGTAGTTTCAATGAATGCAAATTTTGCATGGGGCACAGTCCAGCTAGCAGAGTGACAATCTGGTTTGGTTCGTTGGTGTTTTGGGGCCTTTCAACTACAAGGTCATTAGAGCCCTGTCCACTGCATAGTTCTAATGCTGCACAGATGACAGACTGCACAGCCACTACACTAATGGGACTATTTTTGGGTATCAGCACACTGTCATAAGCCTTCTCCAAGTCAATGGAGAATGCTTATGAGAATGCTTAAGGGTTTTCAGTGACTGGTAGAGTGAACGTTGTACACAGCTGGCAGATTGGAGCATGATTGCACCAAAATGGTCAACATAGAGGGGACCATGACTGTTGTGCCAACTTTAGGTGGTCAGTGGTCAATATCCAGAGGCCAACACATGGAGTGTGCCCACAATGGTATGCCTATAGGAGGTTTTGTGGTACCAATGATTAATGGTCAAGATAAAGAGGTGGTCAACTTGTGAGGTTATACCGTATTACAAAATTGATTCCCTGTCTCCACTTCAACCATCCCCCATTAATCCCACGGGTCACATCAGGGTCTACAAGGACTATATAAACTAAAATTAAATGATATATAGTGGCAATAAGCCATATACCGAGTCCTGGACTTGTCACTCCCCCACCAGGGTGCGAGGGCGAAGACCTGGACTTGTCCAGGTAACCCACCCCACACACTGATTTACCCCTCTGCTGGGGTGCGGAGTCCAGGACGTGTCCCAAACCGATAAGATGACCTTGGACTTGGATGGACACATTGGTGATCTGATGGACGGTATGTTTAAGCTGCTGGCTGACGACCTAAGCTTCAATCCCTATTCTTATTCATCGTCAGCTTAGTGGCATTAATAGTAGGGTGTAGGCTGCACTAGGTGACAACTTTTGCTCTGTGACAAAAGGGATGACCAAGACAAGAAGAAACGGAGAAGGAAGAGGGACATTTTTTCAGAGAAGAGAGGTGATGACGCCAACCCTAGTGAAGGTCAGGAGAAGAGCTTCTAAAGCAGGGAATTTTGCCTAAACCACTAGTTGATCGCATAGTAGAAAGGGTTCTTTTACTTGCAAGGGGCATCATAAACCGCATGGTCACAGCTTTCATAATATCCAAAGGAAGGTGCAGTCTGGATCTCTCTCTCACAGAAAACAAATGTTACAGAGCAGTCTCATATACCCTCTGTTAAATAAAATAAATTAAAAGAACTCAGAAAGGGGTAGGGGTTGAAATTTAAGGTCAATCACCATTGACACTCTCTTCTAAGAAAACTATTTCTCAAGGTGACCTACAAGACGAAGGACCCTTATCTACACCACAAAGGGCCGGATGCAGCCTCAACTGAAACAAAGCACAGGAAGAGGTCTCTTTAGGTTTTTAATGTTTCTACTATGTTATATATATATGTGTAAATTTTGTAAAATAAAGTTTAGTCTTGTCTTCTTGCTTAACCGAGTAAAGGACGAATCTTTAATTCTTCATTATTATCTGCACGATCTGGTATTCTGATTGTTCAAATCTGAAGCCAGAGGAAGAATTTGGACACCCTCAAATCAATCACAGTATAAAAGACTGGTCCTCGTGAATTTCAAATAAATGAAAAAAAGACATGCCCTCCTAACATCGTATAAAAAGAGACCCTTACCTTAATGGCTTTGTTGTTTGTTGGTGTTTAAGGTCCCATCAACTACGAGGTCATTAGAGACCCGTCCACTGCATAGTTCTAATGCATAGACTGCACCGACACTACACCAATGCGACGATTATTGGGTATTAGCAGTACCCAGCTTTCCCGAGCAACCACCCATGTCAGTGCTAACTGGGCTTGCGTTGCTTAACTTCAGTGATCAAATGAGAACTGGTGTGTCCAATGCAACTCACCGCTGCCAGTACACAACAAGCGGATACTGCCCTAACTTAGGAGATTTTTGAAATACGAGCTGTCACTTGTCAACTAACAATCTCCAAGAAAAATTTTCTACTTCTTCTCATCCTGAATATGCTCATGCAGCCTACGAACCAGAAGGAACTGGTATCGAAGTTGCATTGGACATGCCCCTTGTGTTGCATGTCTCACCTAGAAAATTTCCATTTCCTAGTTACCTGTCCTGGAAACCAGCCCAGGCTTTCTCTCACTTGGCTGATCGCTCACCAACGTAGGACGTCACATTTTATACCACCCCCTCCTCCTTCAACAAGCACAGAATATTAATTTGAGCACAGTAGACAGCTTTTTTTCCTGAATGGCATTACCTCACATGAGGACCTGAAATCATCATCATCATACCCTTATCCCGCCAGGTGCAGGGTCGAGTCTGCGGGTTCTAGCCCTCCACTCCCGCCTATCTCCTATCAGGTTCCCGTCCACCCCACACAATGCCATGTCCCTACAGTCAAGCTCCTACGGATGAGCTCCTCTTCCCCTCTTCTCATGACGTGTCCATACCACCTCAGTCTAACCTCCCTCATCTTTTTGGCGATGTCCCCCACCCCTAGACTACCTCTAATATACGCATTCCTAATTCTATCAGCTGTTGCATGCCACACATATACCACAGCATACGCATCTCGGCTACTTGCATTCTACTTACATGGCTCTTCCTCACTGCCCAGCACTCTGATCCATAGAGCATAGCCGGCCTAACCACTGTCCTGTAGAACTTCCATTTGGACTTCACTGGGACCCTCCCATCGCACAGCAACATGTGGACCTGAAACAAAAAGCAACATTTCTCAACCCCACACATTACAAAAGCCTGCACTGAAGGTTGGAATGTAGATGGTTGTAGAAAGTTGGAATGCAGCAGTCCCGAAGTTGTCCAGCACTGCTCGCCCAGCAAAAACACAAGTTCCCAAGCCTTCCAAGTAGATGGGGAGCAGTGCTTGGAGCACCGTCCGGGACTACCCGCCCCACGCACTAGGGGCCCGCCGGGCAGGTTGCGGGGGGCGGTGTCCCGGACTTGTATTGACATCCTCCAGGGGCTTGGGCTTGGGCTTGGGCTCGGGCTTGGGCTTACCACAATGAAAATCATGATTCTCATGTATTACCTTGCCTTCATTGGTGTGATAACTCACATTGTGAATATGCCAACTGAGTTGAAGCCTCATGTTCATCATTTGGTTTGGAAATAATGTTCTATGACCGTCTTCAAGTGTCCTACATTCTATGTATAGGGTGACACAGAAAATGAATTATATACTTTATTTGGAGAATGAAAATTTGAGATGTAGTATGAAATATTGTCAGATTTTTGGATTACAGAATGTTCTCAGGGTGATTACACATTTGAATGGCATCAAGAAGTGGGTCAACATATTACAATAGACATCACTCGCCTCTTTAACTAAGATTCAATAAATCGATGAATACATTCCGTTCTGTAGGCAGAATTGTAGGGAAGTTTATCAGACAACTTGAACTGACAGCACCCTCAGCTACATGATTTATCCACATGATTTGTCCACCACGAATTTTACAGCAAAGACAAAACACCAGCCTGTAAGAATGTTTATTGGGGAAAAAAAACTTGACATTTGGCTAAATTCTAGGATCTTATGGGTCATTTTGAGCCTTAGGGCAGCAGATGGTATGTAGGCCCAATTTACAACACAACTTTGCAGTTGCTGTCCCTCCTGCTGATGTGTTAACAATGGCCCAGAGGCCATTCACGTCTTGTGATATTCCTAATGGTCTGCAGAGATTACAAACTTCACATGTTTGAGGACGCTCCAGTTGTTGTTGTTGTTTGTTTTTGTTTTAGGGCCCATTGACTACAATGGTCATTAGGGCCCAGAAAGACAATCATCATGGTGGGGGTGTAAATGGCCTTCCCACCATGATGGCAATAAATAAGGGTAAAAGCCCACTAAAACTAACATGTACAAAAGGCAATAGCGAAATGAATATCAAAGAAGAATTATAGGTAAAAGCCAAAACAGAAATAAAAGTAAAGGCAGCAAAACCGAGAACAGACATAACAATAAAAGTGGCAAAAGCCAAAACAGTAATAACAATAAACACGGCAAACGCCAAAACAGACCCAGAAATAAAAAGGGAAAAGCCAAACCAATACAACAATAAATGCAAAGCTGCCTAAAAATACATGTACAAATAAGTTCAAATTCTGTGAAAGAGGCCAACCTCTTTCACAAATACAAGCGAGCTCTCAACCCCCTGGGGGTTATCCGCAAGTGAGGCAGAGAGCTCCTGACTGACTCCCAGTCACCATCTCAGTTCGTGGTATCTCTCACAGTGACTAAAGATATGCGTCACTGTGAGTGGCTCCCAAAAGAAGTCACACCATGGCTGTTCCTCACCCCGTAAAATGTAGGAGTGGGTGAGGAACGTGTGACCGATCCAAAGCCAAGCAAGCACAACCTCCTCCCTCTGTGACTGGCAGCACGAGGACCCCCAGTGCTCTTGGGTGTCCTTCATTGAGCAGAGTTTGTTGGTGTCTCCACAAACCACTGGGCCCGCCATTGTTCATGGACGGCCCACTGCACCATTGGGAGAGAATCGGAGGAGGGGACAGCAGTGTTAGGTATATCTGGCAAGTGGGCCACCTGACAGGCATGGGCATCCGCCCTCTCATTGCCCATGATGCCAACATGCCCCGGGACCCACATGAACAACACTGTCTTGCCCTGCTTAGGAATCACGAGCAGCAATCTGTGCACACCCTGGACAATGGCATGTCTGCCATAAAGGGCGAGCAACAGCTGAAGGGAGGATAGGGAGTCAGTCACAATAACAAAGGTTCTGTCATTCAATAATAGGATGAGTTCCAGTCCCCTGTGCAGAGCTGTTAGCTCTGCAGTTAAGACACTGGTGACGCCTGGAAGGTGGCCCCTTATGAGATGACCAGTTGTAAAGACTGACCAACCCACCGAGGAGCCATCCTTCGACCCATCTGTGTAAATAAAAACATGGCCCCAGATAGGTCAGAGAGGCGTCCCAACTCTTGTTGGTACACTGGCCTATCGGTACTGGTTTTGGGGAAGGCTGCTAGCACAAAATCAAAATTGGCACTGTCCAGGGCGGCACAGAGGCCAGCAGCACAGGCTGCACCCTAGGAAGAGACACCCAGGCCAGCAAGACCGTCCATCCACCACACACCAAATGGAGGGGGTACCCCCGGGCGGCAGTCAAATGGCCGTCTCATAGTGTGACTAAAGACGGCTGGGTGTGTAGGGTGCTGTGGCTGACCTTTCAGCCGCAAAATGTATGCTCTTTGGCACTTTACCCGACCCTGCCACAGGAATAAGGGTATCATGACGATGTTCTCCATTTGCTGCTTTAATAAACTAGTTTATTCATTATTAATAATAATTTTTTATCATAAAATTAAATAGGGCTTGCACCTGACCCACAGACAACTTTTTTTTCGTGTTATTGCGACCCGTTATTAAAAAAAAAGGTTCGCCACCACTGGTCTAGAGTCTAACAACACTCAAAATATACATCCATGAAAACTAGATTTGTTGCTGTTGTTAGCGGCTCTCAAATGATGTACCACATACAGTATCTTTCAAAAACCATTTTGTAGGACTGGAAGATAACATTTTGGCAACAACCATAATATTAACCTTGGTCTAGGTTAGAAAAAAAATTGTGGAATTGCGCTTTTCAAAGATGTTTACTTTCAGTAAATAGCCTTGATGAAAAAATATACGCCATAGTTTGTTATTTTCAGACAAAACATCCCATGCACAACAAAAATTTTGATAAATATTGTCTGCCCCTTTTAGACCCGCCGCGGTGGCGTAGTGGTTAGCACGCTCGGCAACTACGCCAATAGTTCTAGGTTCGATACTGGACCGTGATGGGTCGGCTTCTTTCGGGCGAAAGAGAAGCCGCGAGTGTGCCGTCTTTCGGATGAGAAGTAAAACCGAGGTCCCGTGTGGGTGTACGATGGCACTGGCATGTAAAAGAACCCTCTCTACTATGCAACGGGTAGATGATGCAAAAATTTCCAGGTGTAGGAGCTCGCCCCCTGACATCGGTAGCATTCCCCAACGAACACTAGACCGACGATAAATAAGCGTAGGGGTGCAGCTTTGGCCGGCAACCGGCTGCAGAGAAAACTATGACCAATATATCACCGTGTCCATTCAGAGGGACAAATGGGTACCCGACCCTGCCATAGGCGGGAAAAGGGTTAGGAGTTACTTTTTTGTCTGTCCCTTTTAGGAAAGGAGGGGGGGGGAAGGGACGTTGTCTTGTAATCTCAATCACTTTATCCAAATTATTATTACAGTATTCATATAATATGATAAAAGACTGTAGGGTAGGCTGGCATCCCCCCCACAGACAACCCGGCCAATATTCCTGCGGATTCCAGACGCCTGGCTGGGGTGCCCCCCAGTCAGAGCACGTTCATCAAGAATAGGGCCTCATATTAGATCGAGCAAGTTGTCCGCAGGGATAGGGTAGTGTGTGGGGACCTGGTGGGAGATAGGTGGGAATGGAGGAGTAGAATCCGCAGACCCGACCATGTCATAGGCGGGATAAAGGTATGATAATGATGATCATTGTCTGTCATTCAGTAACTACATTTGAATACGAGTATTTAGAGGGTGTACAAAGCGACTTACAATAATCAATCACATAAATAATAATCACAACTGTACCAAAAAAATGCGATTTAATTCCCTTAATACCAGCAATTTCAATTCCTGATATACGAAAGCTTCAGGCCCAAAATGATACCAGGATTCTTCAGAGTTCTAGTTCCAAGTCTACTTGGCCTATAAATAATTTCAGCATCAGAGGTGGGTGTGGGACATGATTATATGACAATGTTATGTTGTAGTTGGTTGAGAACGTTGGGTGCTGCACATTTTTAGGGTAAAAAGTAGATCTGATGTACGCAAAAGTTGGCCACCCCTGCTCTACATTTACGTCCTCATCTCCCGCAAGCAGCTTCCCAAGGGTTCTGCCTGTTATGGCTGCTTGGCTTACTCCCCAACCCGTTAGTGTAGCACAGTGTTTTTCAACATTTTTATTGGAACGGAACCCTTTGGAGGATTTAGACTCCTCGTTCAACCCTTTGGAACATTTAGACCTTTCGCGGAACCCCATACAGTGACAGAAAAAAAAACAGGTGAGTGTGTGTGTTAGCAGAAGCAGTTGAATTCGTGGCCTAATGTTTGAGAGAGAGACCCGAAGTTCATCTTCGACAGACAAAAGTCGTTCTCGTTTCTTGTTTTCATTGTTATTTTTACATTTTACCTTGCCATTGGCGGAACCCTTGGGCGGACCTCACGGAACCCTGGTTGAAAAACACTGTAGCATATCAGGCGTGGGATGGACGACGTATGAGTGACTCGTGTATCCCTGAACGAGGAGCACTCGGGACCTCTCTCTCTCTTGTCCGAAAGAAGCTAACCCACCTCGGTAAAGGATCGAACCTAGAACTATTAACGCAGTTACCGAGCGTGCTACCCACCGCACCACCTAGGGGGTGTCTCAACCACATACGATACATATAAGGCTTGACACTGTTGATCAACTACAAATTTGTTGGCAAGTCATCACAGACGATAGTCATCGTCTATTTTGATGCACATACAGTACAGTCAGTTTGTCAGACAGAAAACGGAACTGTCATTCTGTCATTCGTCTGGTTATCCTTATTGAAATGCATTGGTGTATGTGTCAGACGATTGGCGTTCGTCTGTAAGCTGCCTTATTATACTTGCTAAATAAAAGAGTTCATTGGCAGTCAGTATGAGTGACATTGGACTTCATACAAAGCCATGTTTTAACTTTCCTTGAGGGCGAGAAAAACGCATATTTAAGTCCTCGTTTCCCCCCTCTCACTCTGAATAGGATCATCAACCTTAGACAAACTCGAAAACAAAACATGGGCTCCAAGAATAAAGGTTAATTAAGGTACACTTACAGACACGTAAATATCAAAAGTATGACAACCAAAACGTCTACCTGCGTGTGTCGAATAGCTTATTGGAAGTCACGTCTGGACTGTTATCATCAATCAAATTTAATAAAATGCGACTCAAAACAAGCAATTAGGGAGTGATATTCATTTTATAATCTCAAGAGTAAGTTAAGGACGCCACGTCAGTAGTAACACTTTGGTTGTTTTAAATAGTTACCTGCACCATTCCGAACTTTAGAGAGAATTGAAATCTTGCATAAACCAAGAAGAAAGGGAGAACAACAAGACAAACACACACAATCCAGTTTGGAATTTGGCACTTGTGTAGCGAAAACTGCAAGAATAATACATTGTTAAGAAACAGCGTTCGACAAAATAGTTCATCGACATGTTTCATTGTATCAACTTCCTTCATCGCACTAGTTATTAATTTATCAAGAATCAGCTATCAAATTACCCATGTCCGTTATAACATTATCAGATTCAACTTCTCGTATTATTATTATTAGTTCTAGTAATAAATTTAGCAACGAAGCACAACATTTTCCACTTATCTAACGGTTTCGGTAAAGGATGACACCACCTTACAAGCGATGATAGCGAACTACCAGAGCGTCTTTGAGGATTTGATAAACCACGGCGACGACGATGACGACGTCGTCGACCACGTCCATTATCTCTTCGATTATCCTCTCTCATTTTAATATAATTCAATTCATACCTTTGTAAATTCGTCATCATTATTTCTTTTTCACTTTCACACAGACAGCTCCACGTCATGAATTCACTTATCAACTCCCAATTCCTTTCATTGACGATTAAAGCCTGACAGATTTCTTCACCAATTTCTAAAAACAATTTCTTCTTTAAATCTTTTTCATTTTCTTGAGAAGAAAGAAGACAACTTTTTATGAGCATTTCCAGTAAATCCCATTTTTGTCTCCTGACTAGCGCAAAACAAATACATCGACCTTTGAAATCCTTCAACATCTTCTGCCTTTCGTGTGGCCTCACATTTTCTAACACGATACGAATACTTTCCAAATCGTTGCCATTGAAATCGTCTACAAAAAACAGGTTAATTAACAATTCTCCAATTTCTTGAACGGTCAGACTGTTATTTAAGGAAAAATTTTGTTTCCATAACTCGGTAAAGAGTAAACGATAATCGTAATCGATTTCATAAGTCATCTTTTCAACAATTGTTAACAACAGACGAGTATATTGACTTACTGGTAAAAGCAATCCGATGCACCTTGCTGATTGCATAAAAAAGATTTGATACGGCCAATCTAAGAAACACCTTAACACACCTGAACTCCATTCAGCTGTTGTAATGTCCTTCATGAACGTTTCAATTTGTTGATTTTTATCCATTTCGGACAAGAGAAAGAGTAAAATAGGAGCACAATATTCACTAGAAAAATTAAACGGAGGACTATAACTAAGATTGTATCGTTGTTTAGCAATATACACCGCACTATTCACTAATAACTTTCTTCTATTATCTTCGCCTAGTTGAGTTTTCAGTCGGTTCCAGAAATATTTTATGGCTATTAGATTTTTAGTCCATAGTCCAATAAGGAAACCATCCCCGAAGGGAAGTTCAAAGTCAACCTGTAATATATTACGTAATGAGTGATCTAAACAATCACAATGACTAAGATTCGATACCATGCAATACGACCGATGTTTGACCAACACTGGGATTTGAGGTGCTCCGAGACACTGCAGGTCGCTGAAGATCTTTTCGTGTTTCACCTGATCCCATAGCGAACATATATATTGATCCAAACAATAAATGCAAGCCAACTGATACTTATCCACAGGTGACAAGATATTGCCGTTTATGAGGCATATGGCTGTTTCTTCCTGATTAATCGAAAATCCTTCTGAATTCCAAACAAGTTTTTGAACAAATTCATTCACAAAAATAACGCGATCATTAAATAAAGATATATGATATTCTAACCATGTTAAAATATGCATTCCGATCGGCCGACATATTTCCACAAGCTCGCGTCGATGTAAAGGCGGCAGAGGCAACTTAGCAATGACTTCGGTTAACGTACTTAAATCAGCATCTAATTTATAATTTTTGTTAATGGATTTCTCTTTGTAGACAGCTTCAGACAAGTCGACGTTTTTCCACAAATAAATAGCAAGCTGAATATTTACGATTTGTTGAAGTGTAGGCTTCCAACGGCAATCCATTTCTAAATGAGCACTATTTGAAATACAAACCATGAAATAAAAATGGTTGTGCACCCAGTTATCTAGAAGTCACGTGAATGGATAAGATAAATAGTAAACAGTATTTATCTATTTCATAAATTACCTGGATAAATTGGAAATTTTCTTTGGAAAAGCCGATGAATTATTTTATCAAAACAAATGAAAATAATAAACGTGTGTTGTTCTTGGTGGGGGGAAGATGACAAACTTTAAAGTCAACATTATTTAAAAATTTGTTTATATCGGCATTGACCTGCTGCTAAACAAATTGAATACTGTATATTACACGTTCTTACACCATTAATATACTGTACACAACATCATGAGTCGTAAGTTTTCCGGATTTACATTACGAAAAAGTCCGGGTTATGATTAGCCAGTTGCTTACCAATGATGAATGAAAAATAAGTGCACTGCTTCCAAATTTTTTTCTGATTAAAAAACTTAGGCATTCAAGTAGGTCAACGTCTTCTTCTTCTTCAAGGTTTCTTATTCTCGAAGGTCAATCGTCTTGCCAGTTAAAGCATTTCATTTCCTATACAAAAGAATAGCTAAAGTACAGTATCGTTACAAATTTCAGTAAGGTGTACAGTACTGCACAGTATATGCATTAGAATATAGACGCTGATCTGGTGTGCGGACACTAAAAATAGTCTGAACGTTAAAATGAAATAAAAACTATTTGACATTACGACTTTCCATGATTATTTATACAATTATATGCTTCGACTTATCAACCGTAATCTACATACTGTATAGTACATTACTATTTTTGAAATATTTCATTTCCTTGTTGAGAATCCTTAGACCTATCCGCCATTTGCAATTCGAATGTCTTCCGGTAAGGAGAAGATTCAACGGAAGTTTAACAAACCATCTGACATTTCTGAGAGCATCTCACGTGCAAGTGGCGGATCCAGGGGCCGATCAGGGAAGAGCACTTCAAAAAAGTGCGCCCCATTGAAGCACTGAAGGGGAGCAATTGCTGCATGGCTCCTCTCGGTGGGAGAGCGGCTCATTCCGTTGGACACACCAGTTCTCGTCTGATCACTGAAGTTAAGCAGCGCAACCCCAGCTAGTACTGACATGAGTGGTCGCTTAGGAAAACTGGGTACTGCTAATACCAAAAAATCGTCGCATTAGTGTACTGTTAGTGCAGTCTCTGCATAAGAACTATGCTGTGGACGGGGCTCTAATGACCTTGTAGCTGAAGGGCCCTAAATCACCAACGAACAATCTTCCCGCTGGATCCACCCCTGCGTGCACCACGTAGAGCAATTCCATTTCTTAGATTATTAAGGCATAATGATATGGTAGTTAGGACCCACTTCGGTGGTGCACTCAGTAGCGTGCTCGATTGCTGCGTCAGTGGTTCCAGGTTTGATATCGGTGGGTTGGTTTTTTGTTTCTGATGTTTTAGGGTCCTTCAACTACAATTTCTGCTGCGTACCGGTAGTTCCAATGCAGAGACTGCACAGTCACTTCACTACCCAGTTTTCCCAAGCGACCACCTATGTCAGTACTAGCTAGGATGGCGTTACTTAACTTCAGTGATCATACGAGAACTGCTGTGTCCAACGCAATTTGCCTCTCCTGGTTTCTTTCAGGCGAGAGGACTGGCCAACTGCACCTACCATCGTATGGGAAGTCCGTATCGTGTGGCATACGATGTCATTTGCACGTAAAAGAACCCTCTCTACTACGCAACGGGGAGATGAGAACAAAATTTCCAGGTGTAGGAGCTCGGTGGAGTGCCCCAACCAACAATACACTGACGATCAATACGCGTGGGAGTTACAGCTTTGGCCAGCAGTCGGCTGCGTCAAACTCGTTGTTGTTGTTGGTGTTTTAGGGCCCTTCAACTACAAGGTCATTAGAGACCCGTCCACTGCGTAGTTCTAATGCATAGACTGCACAGACACTACACCAATGCGACGATTTTTGATACTAGCGGTACCCAGTTTTCCCAAGCGGCAACCCACGTCAGTACTACGTGGGGTTGCGTTGCTTAACTTCAGTGATCAGACAAGAACTGGTGAGTCAAACGCAATTTGCCCTTCCCTGCGTCAAACTAGCCTTCATTGTTTGTTTGTTGGAGTTTAAGGTCCCATCAACTACAAGGTCATTAGAGACCCGCCCACTGTATAGTTCTAATGCATATACTGCACAGATACTACACTAATGCGACGATTATTGGGTATTAGCAGTACCCAGCTTTCCCAAGCGACCACCCATGTCAGTACTAACTGGGCTTGCGTTGCTTAACTTCAGTGATCAGACGAGAACTGGCGGGAGCGGCGAATTGCGTTGGACACACCAGTTCTCGTCTGATCACTGAAGTTAAGCAACGCAACCCCAGCTAGTACTGACATGGGTAGCCGCTTAGGAAAACTGGGTACCGCTAGTATCCAAAAATCGTCGCATTTGTGTAGTGTCTGTGCAGTCTCTGCATCAGAACTACACTGTGGACGGGGCTCTAATGACCTTGTAGTTGAAGGGCCCTAAAACACCAACAAACAAACAAAACGAGAACTGGTGTGTCCAACGCAACTCGCCGCTCCCACTAGCCTTTATGAAGGTTGTCCATGTGTCCATGCAGTGGGACAATGATAGGTACGCGACCCTGCCATAGTCGGGAAGAGGGTTAGTGGTTGCTTTTTTTTTTTTTTTTTGGTAGTCAGGGGCTAAACATGGCGACCATAAAATCCTTAAGTTAGCTATTTGCATGTGCTAAAAGGTCTTCCGGCTTCTTGTTTACATTTGCGAAATACTTTGGCATATTGATAACGGAAAGTAGTCATGTATTTGTAAATATTTGGGAGAAATTTTGCAAGCTCTCTCAGTTCTGAGTTAAAATGGAATGATAAAATATTTAATTTCGAATTAATCAACAGCACATTAATAAAAAATCTAAGGGGAAAAATACATTTAATTGGAAATATCAAATTTGGGCGTAAAACCAGGAAGTGTATTAAGGCGCCATATACTGAATGAGGAAAAAACGCAATATTTTGTTACAGCATGTATACGTAGTTTGAACTCAAATGACCGTAGGAATTAAATAACCTTTAAAAGTTCAACGATGATTTGCTATTATACTACTACTCTTTTTTTGAACGATTTTTAAGGTAAGAAAAAAGCCCCTACTAGTCCCTCAAGTTTCAAAAAGGCAACAATAACAGGTGAGTCATGCTTTGAATAGCAATACAGAGCATACGTTTCCTGATGAAACACGTAGTACGTCGTTACACAATATTCAAAGCAACTGCTAATCCTTTTCCCGTCTATGGCAGGGTCGGGTACCCATCTTGTCCGCGATCTGATCACACGAGTGATCTTTCGGACGGTGTTAAGCTGCAACCTCTACGCTTATTTATCGTCGGGACACTCCACCGACTCCAGGTGGCGAGCTTCTGCACCTGAGAATTTCGCCTCATCTACCCGTTAGGAGCGACGAGTTGCGTTGGACACACCAGTTCTCGTCTGATCACTGAAGTTAAGCAACTCAAGCCCAGTTAGTACTGACATGGGTGGTCGCTCGGGAAAGCTGGGTACTGCTAATACCCAATAATCGTCGCATTAGTGTAGTGTCTGTGCAGACTATGCATTAGAACTATGCAGTGGACGGGTCTCTAATGACCTTGTAGTTGACGGGACCTTAAACACCAACAAACCAAACCCAACAATCTACCCATTGCATAGACCCGCCGCGGTGGCGTAGTGGTTAGCACGCGTCAGTAGTTCTAGGTTCGATACTGGGCCGAGGTGGGTCGGCTTCTTTCGGGCGAAAGAGAGGTGGCGAGTGTGCCTTCTTTCGGATGAGAAATAAAACCGAGGTCCCGTGTGGGTCTACGATGACACTTGCACGTAAAAGAACTCGGTCTACTATGCTACGGGTAGATGAGGTAAAAATTTCCAGGTGTAGGAGCTCGCCCCCTGGCCTCGGTAGCATTTCCCAACGAACACTAGACCTACGGGAAATAAGCGTAGGGCTGGAATTTTGGCCGGCAACCGGCTGCAGAATAAACTATAACCAATTATCACCCTTGTGTCCATTCAGAGGGGCAAGATGGGTACCAGATCCTGCCATAGGCGGAAAAAAGGGTTAGGAGTTGCTACCCGTTGCATAGTAGAGAGGGTTCTTCGACTTGAAGATGACATCGTGAACCACATGCGGCCACGGTTTGATTTCCTATTCGACAAAAGACGCCTTAAGAACTTCTCTCTCTCTCCCTCGCTTTCGCCCGAAAGAAGTCAACCCACCTGGTTCCAGTATCGGACCTCCAGTACCTGGAACCACTGAAGCAGTAGTCGAGCATGCTACCCTTTTCCCCACCTAGGTGTGTAATATTTAATTTGGTTGGTTTGTTGGTGTTTCAGGGCCCTTCAACTACAAGGTCATTAGAGCCCCGTCCACTGCGTAGTTCTAATGCAGAGACTGCACAGTACACAAAAATGTGTACAATGGCATTTCCACGTCAAAGAACCCTCTGTATACGGAACGGGTAGATGAGGCAACATTTCCAGGTGTAGGAGCTCATTCCCTGGCGTCGGTGGAGTGCCTTAATAAACAGTAGACCGATGATAAATAAGAAAAAGAGTTGCAGCTTTGGTCGGCAATTGGCTGCGGAAAAAACAATGTCCAAGATATCACACCCTTGTGTCCATTGAGAGGGACAAGATGGGCACCCGACCCTGTCATAGGGTGGAAAAGGGTTTTAATTTTTCTTTTTTTAATGTTTATTGAAAACTAAACAACCGTAACAGGCCGAACCGGGAGGCTGCTGACGGGGAGAAAATATAGGAGAGGGGAAAATTGCGGCACCCAACGTTCACTACCAACCACCCCTGTTGGTACTGACGTGGGCTTACGCTGCTTAACTTCAATGAACTCACCAGAAGTGGTGTGTCCAACGCAACTTCACTTCCTCGTATCGTTCGTATCGTCATCGTCAATGTTCACCACTCTCTAACTTCTGACATGCAGTGGCGTTGTGATGAAGTCATACGAATCAGTCCCTAGAAGAAGCACACGGTTAACGATAATTTAAACTTTGGAGAACTACAATATAATTTTAACTCCAAACGTCAACTTGCAAATGTGAAAAAGAATAATTATAATTCAAATTATTGCAAGAAGTGATGTTCAAGTTTAGATAAATATTTTTAATATCATTAAATGGCTGGTAGTTCACCACACAATGACATGCACTACCTGTGTGGTATCCGGCTTGAGGAAGGTAATTATCGTCAGGACTGTACTTCACAGGATCATTTCTAGAGGTACAATGTTCTTTAACTGTTTGTGTAAGTCACAAACACAGAACCACGATGATGTGATGTAGCGCTACCTCCTGAGCGTGAAGCCGATGGGAATCATCCGACTTTGTTGAGTCGCGACCATCATTGATGAACGTTCTCCTTTCTTGGAGAGGGAGGCAGTGCTGTCTGAGTGGCTCTTTCAATGTTTTCATTTTACCTATCAGGTGCTTGGGTTGTGACATTCA